>OZ007594.1:207187103-207863531 GCA_963931845.1 Maratus michaelseni | reverse complement strand
CAAATTTTCGTTAACTTGAAATATGCGCAACAAAAATAATTCCTGAAGAAGAAAGTTTCAAAATATCAAGGAATGATCGCTTTAGAAAATGAAATTCTAGAAAATTTAAACTCTCGTGTCTTGTTGATTAATGAATTCATGCGCATAATTAATAAAATGAAATATTTTTGAAGAAAGAGCTCTTTGTAGCAAAAAACATTGAGTCCATGGTTCGTAATTTATTTAAACCACTGAGCTCCACATCTGCAGAGTTCAGTGTTTTTAACCTAATCATGTCATCTTTAAAATATTATGTCCATTTTTGCTAATAAAATAAGCATTGTCCATGATATCAACAGCTACACCTCTGGGAGTACATAAATTTCCAAAATGACTGAGCATTGGATATTGGATGCCGACAAAGTACTGTTGCAAAATTCATCATGCATTTTGGTGTTTACTTTTATATACCCGCAATTGACGTCACATGAGTCCACTGAAATATTTTGCTGCTAATATGAAGCGATATTCAGTACCTTTTCATGACACCCTTAAAGAAATTGTAGCATGTTTATTATAACTTTTATATTTAGGTCGGCCGTGGCTCTGCCCCCTATGAGCGATGCTCGCCAACCCCCGTGGCCTGGTCTCTAAAAATACGCTAATTTGTTCTGTTCTAAAAAAAAAAAGGACTGACTAAACAAATGACGCAAATGTCAAAACTCAATAACTATTTGAAGATAAATTAAAAATAATTTAAAGTGCTTTTAATTTAATAAAATATCATTATCTGATTTTCATCCTCCTCCCAAAAAGTAAAAGGAAGAAAAGCCTGGGAAAAGGAACTATAAAAGAGAAATTTTTCTAGAATTTACGACGTTCTGTGTGTCGTAATAAAATATTTAAGTTCTTGAAAATATTTAAGCTTTCTGGACGTTTTATTTTAAATATGACGTCATTTTCACCCGCGGAAGCTTTAAAGATTATGATTTATAAATGCAAATAAATGCATGCGATCTGTCGAATACGCTAAGACATTAACGTTTGGAAACCATAATTAATGTTAAAAAAATATTTCTATAAAAATATATATTTAATCTTGCGCAGTTTCATGAAAAATATATCAATTGATTATCTCTCTCTATATATAATGCTAAGATACATGGCGGCGAAAAAGCGGTGATTTCTCTTTTGCCGATGGTAACGAGTGGTTTGTTTTCACTAATTTTCAAATATTGAGAAAAGTATTTGAGGTATTGAATTAAAACTCACCACACATATGTAGAAAAAATTTCTGCATCAGAAAATCCAATTTTTGTAAAAATTGGCCGTTTATTTTTCTTAATTTTTGCTAAAAACTGACCCAGACATCTGAAAAAGAAAGAGAATACACTGTGAAGTCAAACAAATAAAAAAAAAGGGGGGGGGGGATTTTGTTTCTATTTCTAAAGTTTCCAATATTTGTTAATGTCAAAGGTCATTGGTTAAATTTTGAGGGACGAGGAGTTCAGTCGTCGCGTTAAACATCGCGTTAATGTTAAAGGTATATAGATATGGCGTTACCTGGCGGTGGTAGGTGGAACTAATTTATTTACGCCTGCTATCCGGAGCCGTAGGCAGCGGGAACCCGTGTCGTAAGTTCGTTTAGAATAAAATTTGCCTCCTGGCGGTGGAAGGTGGAACTAAACGATTTTGCGGAGCATCGCAGCTCGCCTGCTATACGGTGCCGTAGGCAGCGGGAACCTGTGCCTGGGGTTCGTTTAGAAAGAGGTTTGTTTAGAACAGAATGAACCCCCTGGCGGTGGAAGGGGGAACTAATAGATGTTTTAATCATTCGATGTTCGTTTGGAAAAACCAACCAGGGAGGCGGGCGTAGCCTGCTAGTTGTAGAATAATCGCAGAGAATATTTTAACATTAAGTGAGAATTGATATTGCAAAGAAATGCCGAAAGATACATTGGGGACTTAAAAATCACATTTATGAAATTTTGGCTCATATGGGTTACGATTATCAAATTAATGACAACCGGGATTTCAGAGGGGCACAGCCCCCTGATATAATAGAAGATTTTCACAGAAAATATGTACTGATGGTGTATCAGTATGTATATCAATTCGTATTTCATGTTATAAATAGTAAGAGTTAAGGGGCATGAGAATTTTTCGCCTTCAAAAAATTATTATTATTATTATTATTATTATTATTATTATTATTATTATTGCAAATTCTAAATATTTGACAGTTTATGAATATCGAAGCCAGTTTTAAAATTTAAGCACGTATAAAAGATTTAGCAATTCTTGTTGCGCAGTGCATGAGTGAGTGAGCAATACTTGTTACATAACTGAACGTGGCTTTCTCGGAACAATATTTTTTAAGTCGGTACCAGAAATATCTCAGCAACGGATGAACCTATTCCAATGGATTATTATTTTCTTTTCTTTCTTTCTTTCTTCTTTCTTTTTCTTTTTTAAAATAAAATATGTATTTTCGTATTTCTTAACCCGATGCTCTGTTTTTTTTTTTTTTTTTTTTTTTTTTTTTGTAATCATTCTTATATATATATATATATATATAAACAAAAAAAATCTTTTTTTTTTTTTTTTTTGTCGGTTTGTCGGAAACTGAAACATAAAGTTTGATAGTCTACCATTTTGTTAAAATTTGAAGACTTTCACAATATATAAGTATTGAATGTGCTTTTTGTTACATTGGATTCAAATGAAATCATTCTGGATTGATTCTTCGATGTTGCGCATAGTATGCTGAAGCATCAAATATTAAACTAGTCGGATGTGTCAATCCCAAAACTTCCTTTTATCTCATACATGTTAATACTTCAAACTTCGCTATCACAATGCCAAAATTAAATGACAATGTATGCCCATCATGCGGATCCTAAAAGGTATAGGTTCGTTGAATTGTGTGCATTTAAAAAGGAGATGTAAGCACTACATTTTTCAAACAAATCATTGAATTTCATCCCCCACCCTCTTAGATGTCTGCAACCAAAATTCCAAACCCAAAAAGCATAAAAGCAACACCTGTTGGGCACAGCTGCGTGATCGTTTTAATTTTAGCTCCGCTAAGAAGGGAGATCCCGTGACATGGTTTTTCATTATTGTTCTTTTAAATCCTTGATGTAAAATCTGATTGAATTGTTGATTTAATTTTACTATTGTAATTTATTTTTGTGATATGGCAACATTATGTTTTATCATTTTAATTTAAAAAAGAAAAGCTGAGATTGCTCTAGAAGTTTCTTAGATGTAGTTTGCAATGTGAAGACGTATGTGTTTTTAACACTTTCCAACAAAGTTGAAAAGTGTTTATGAACTCGGTTTGTCTGTCTGTCTGTCTGTGCTCTAACTGGCGTAAATATACTCGGATTGCCATGCAATGAATATATGTTATTGAGGTTTACTATGGCATGTTCGGTATTGAAAATGAAGTGTGTACCATTTATAGTTCATTGACAGGGCGACTCAAAAGAATTCTATAACATTACGGCCTATGGAGAAACATCGTTTGCGGTCTATTTTAATGATGTTACTGTATTTCAAACATATTGAATTTCATTTATATCACTGAGGTGCATTACAAGATGCTAACTATATATTATGAAGTACATAGCATTCAGCGTTCACTTACAGAGACACGCAAAATAATTCGGTTAATGTACTGACTATGAACACTAATTGCTGGAAGTGCGTTTTCCATTGTTGCACGGGTTTTTAAATTTAACTATTTTTTTGCATATTGCTTGGTGTGTATAAATTCTATAGATCCTATACAGGGCTGCACAAAAGATTGCACATTGCCGCTCATTGACGGAAATGGACGAATGGAAATTTTCAACTGTGTTATGAGTTTCCTAACTGTATTAAATTTTAACATACTATGTAGTATATATACAAATCTATTGATCATATACAGGGCTGCACACAAAAATTCGGATATTTTTCCGATTATTACTGAAATTGGGTTTTCAAATATGTTAAGCGTTTTCCAACTTGTTTACTTAGATATCATTTTAGATATCATGTTTGAGGACGCTGGTTATTTAAGTAAGATGCTTTTCGACAGAGCTGTAGTTGGACCCGTCAAACGTGCAAAACTGTAGATAGTATGAACCAGACACGTAGGCAGAAAACTTCGGGGAACTTCATTATCAGTAAAGTCAAATGTCAATTTTCCATTACGATGATTCAGCCCCTAACAACCATAGACATCTAATATAAATCCCTCCTAACAACCCCCTATTTCGTTAGAATTGCATTTCCCAGCTTGAATTGCTATGTGATTCCGAATCGTCTAGGTGTACCCCGCCTCTCCTAGAAGTTTGTTCCTCCAGTTTTGAATCACCCTGTATATATATAGAAATCTATACACAAACAAAAAAAATTAAATAAGCAGTAAAATAAGCAGTAATACGCTACCGCGTATGCGCAACAGCGTATTACTGCTTATTTTACTGTTTATTTCTGTTAATTTTACGGTATAACACTGGCAGCTGGAGTGACAGTATTATACTATAAAATAATTAAAAAAATTTTGCAGTGCATATATATATATATATATATAACCATAAATGAAATATATATATATATATTTTTTTATGAAAACACATTATATATATATATATATATAGGATACAATTTATGATCTGAAGGATTCTCTATTTAACTGTGAATTTAACCTCTTCTTTTGGATACAATTTTGTACATGTGCTCACAATATACTAAATATCTTGGGATATTATTAATATAAGTAATATATATATTTTTTATTTTATTTTTATTTTTTCTTATTTTTCACAATCCTTTTCAAATTGTATGTATAATTTATAATATTCCATTGTAAAGGTCTTGTTATTCAATATTGTTTCAGCGATTGTTCGGGCGAGATATGGCACTATATTTAGCAAAAGCTGGTGTCATATACAGAAAACAATCGTTCTTTGCTTATAAATGTGATTTTCTTGCCCTTGAAAAAGTAAATTACTTTATAAGCTTTTATTTGTGTATATACTCGTGTGGTTTATATTTCATTCCTTATTTTCTATTTTTTTTTTCTTCTTCTTAATTTGAATTAATAATGTTACATTTATTAGGACTACAATTTTAATTTGTAAATTGACAGGGCTCTTTGGTATCGGGATTTCAGTGTATGTGGTCAGTTTCTTATGTTTCAATGGTTAAATTTTACTTAAAGTTATATATATATATATATATATATATATATATATATATATATATATATATATACATACATTTTTGCAAATAAAATGAAATGGCTGTTAAATCATAAGATAAAATTAACATTATAGAAATTAACCAATTTTAGAATCTGTTAGAAAATATCATCAATCCAATATTTCTAAATACACTGATTAATATATAATAAAAAAGAAAACTGCCCAGTTAAACTGAGGGCATTGAGCTCACAGGTTATTCACATTAATTGTATATTATACACTTATTTCAAAGAATTTGAAATAAGACCCTCGAAAAATAAATAAATCGACAATATATTAAGGGGGATCATCCCCCCGTTCTCCCACCCCCTTATAGTTAACAATTGAACCCCCAAACCTAATCAGGGAAGCCCTTTATTACAATGAACATATATACTAAATTCGAAGCAAATCGGATAATTCTGCATGAAAAACCCATTTATCTAAATTAAGGGGGATTACCCCCCCCCCCGTATCCCCCTTTATACTTAACCAATGAACCCCAAGACTAACCAGGGAAGCTCCTTACCACAATGAGCATACATACAAAATTTGAAGAAAATCGGATAATTCTCCATGAAAAACACATTTATCTAAATTAAGGGGGGATTAGCCCCCCCTTTCCCCCTTTATACTTAACCAATGAACCCCCAAAACTATTGACAGAAGTGCATTATCAAAATGAACCTGTATACAAAATTTGAAGAAAATGGGATAATTCTGCATGAAAAACCTATTTATCTAAATTATGGGGGTTAGCCCCCCATTTCCCCCCCCCCTTTATGCTTAACCAATGAACCTCCAAAACTAATCAGGGAAGCGCCTTATCACAAGGAACCTATAAACAAAATTTAAAGTAAAACGGTTAGTTCTATCAAGAGTTATCGCGTTACGTACATACATACATACATACGTACGTACGTACATACAGAATCGGCGGGCACATAAGCTCTCAGGCTTTGATAGCTTGTGAGCTAAAAAAGGAAGAAAAACATCTAAAAGCAGAAGGAAAGAACAATGCAATATGAAAATGAAAAATTATATTATAAAAACTTATCAAGAGTAATATTTCACAATATAAGGAAGAATGATTTCTGTTTGAATATAGAAAGCGATTAAGCGGAATTTTCTATATCAAAATTGCCTGATAAACTGTGACAATCCATATAAAATAAATTAAGAATGGATAAATCATGAATTCCATATAAGAAAAGTGCTAATGCAATACCAATAGAAAAACTCATAATAAATATATTTTCATGGTGAATGGGGAAAAAAATAGAAATAAATCCAATATAAGAAATGAAACTATAGAAAAACATCACTTGCCAATACTTTTCTTTATATACGTATAATTACAAAATCCTACTAAATATATGATATAGAATAATGAATAGTAAATCTAGATTATTACTACTAATATATTAATATATATACATATTTGAAATTAGTTACAAACAATATATGCACTATTAATTGTTGTACCCTAATAATATAAAACTTATTTAAAACTCATACATCTAAATCATAATTGTATTATGTATGCAAAAGAGAAAAAATAATGATACACTCTATCTTAATAGATAATGCTTAAGCGAATAGAAATAATCAAATAGCAATGAGAAACTCAGAAGCATAAAATACAAGAAAACAGATGGTAAGATAAACATAATTTTTTTAAATTCTAATAAAATCTATACAGCATCATCACGAAAATGAGCCTTTTTAAAATGAAAAAAAAAATTCAAAATTGAAGCATCCCTTCAAAAACTATGCTTGGACATACATTAAAACTAGTTTGTTGTGGCCATCACAAATTCTTCTATACGAATCAAATCGTGTAAAAACAAAATTAAATGATTAGTTCTTGAGATATAGCTATCGTGAATAACAGAGCACAGCAGCGGCACCTGTTGGGTGGTACACACCCAAGGCTAATAAGGATTTATTTTTGTCAAGGTCTAACTGAATATGTAGTTTGGTGAAATTCCGTGCATTAGTTCTTGAGGTATAGCTATCGCGGAAATCGAGAAAAATGCACCACCTGTTGGTCGATTTACACCAAAACCTAAATAGCTTCTAGATATGTCAACGTCTAACAGAATATGAAGTTTGATGAAATTCCGTGAATTAGTTCTTGAACTACTACTATCGCGGAAATCGTGCAATATGTAGCATAACATCATCACCTGTTTGATAATATAAACCAAAACCTAATCATCACCAATTTATGTCAAGGTCAAACTGAATCTGAAGTTTGATTAAATTGTGTGCATTAGTGCTTGACATAGATCGCCCATAAAATCTGTGTCACATTACAGTCATATCGCGTTCTGGACCTTCTAAACTATATGTGGATATACATCAAAAGTAGTATGTTGTAGCCATCACAAAACCTTCTTCTATATAAATCAAATCGACTGTATCTAAAATTAAATGGAAATCTATTCGTTTTTAAATTATAGTTCTCCTTAAAATCGTGAAAAAGAGAGCATAGCAGCGGCACCTGTTGAGCAGTATATACCCAAATCTAATAAGGATATATTTATATCAAGGTCTAACAAAATATGAAATAGGTACAAATCCGTCAAAAACCGGAAGTCGAAATTTTTCGTGAATCCTAGACTTTCTTAGTATCATTTCATACTACTAAGTAAAAAGGTACATATACAAATGAAATGCATAACTCCCAATGCTGGAAGTCGGCTAGGAAACAACCAGTATCTGTCCATATTATATTGCTCTTACGCACTATGAAAACATTCCAAAAGGATGCTTGATAGCAGGTTGCTTCATAGTCGCCAAACGGCTATCGCCATTGAACGTACTCAAATTTACATGTGAAACTTATTTCTCTGCTAGGGTACTCTTAACTGTTTTTTTTCCCCTATACTTTCACACATTCTTATGAGTAAAAAAAAAATTTCAAATATATGTATAGCAATGTTAATTAATTAAATGATAACGAGAAAAATGGCTTTTTAAAAATATGAATACTAAAATATGCTAGAAGAAAATCAGTATCTGCCCACATCTATTGCTCTTGTTCAATATGAAAACATCAAAATTATGCTTGCTATCTGATTGCTTCATAGTCGCCAAACAGCTATCGCCATTGAACGTACTCAACTTTACCTGTCAAACTTATTTCTCTGCTAGGGTACTCTCAATGCTGAGAACACAAGATTCTTTTAATGGGGAGATCACGCTGAGCAGCATGAAAATGACAATTATTAAACCAGTACGGAAACCTACGTAGTTTCAAAACTAATGAATGAAATACAAACATTTTTTTTCTTATTCTTTCACACATTCTTATGAGAAAAAAAATCAAATATATATATATATATATATATATATATTAAATGATAACGAGAAAAATTGCTCTTTGAAAATATGAATACTAAAATATGCTAGAAAAAAAAACAGTATCTGTCCATATCTATTGCCCTTGGGCAACATGAAAACATTACAAAATTAAGCTCGCTATCTGATTGCTTCATAGTCGTCAAGCAACTATCGCCATTCAACCAGATCTCGTTGAGCAGCATGAAAATGACAATTATAAAACCAGTACGAAAGTCTTTGTAGTTTCAAAACTAATGAATGAAATACTACAGTTTTTTACTTACCCATCATACGTAGTATAGGGTAAGTCTTGTAATCGTTTTGAAAATCGAAAAAAAATTTTTTGACGGATTTACACGTTTCAGACACTGGAGATTCCGAAAAACATATTTTTAGAAAAAAAAATTTGCCGTCCGTCTGTGTGTCTGTGTGTGTGTGTGTCTGTAAACGCTCTATCTCCCGAAAAAATTGAGATAGAGACTTGCAATTTGGTATGTACTTAGCATGTAATAATGGGAAGAAGCCTATTTCATTTCAATAACCTCGATTAACCGGAACTATTTTTTTCGGACTCTCGAAATATTCGTTCTGATAAAAGGTATATAAAAATTTTCGAAATTGTTTATTTTAAGAAATGAATATAAAAGACAATAAAAAACATAAATTTTACATAAAGCATGAAGTCGAGTGGATAATTAATTGCCGAGATATTTGGAATCCTATTTTCTACACTCTTCGATTTTTCATGACCCTGTATTTCATCCAAATTTCACTTTAAAGATATATTTTAATTGGAAATTTGACGCTTAATCAGATGCAATAAACCGCTAGTTAATAGGATTATTATTTTTGGAGTTATAAGGAAAAATCTATTTCAAGCAATTCAGTAATCGAGCCTTTAAAGTTTATGACAAGCCACGATTTTATTTGAATTGCAATGCATTTTGTAAGTAGTTTACACATTTTTATTTTAATATTTTACATTATGCATATCCATGACGGGTAAGTATTACGGTGGCCCCAACGACTAGTTTCCTTATACTTTCACACATTCTTATGCGTAAAAAAAATTCAAATATATGTATAGCAATGTTAATTAATTAAATAATAACGAGAAAAATGGCTTTTTTGAAAATATGAATACTAAAATATGCTAGAAAAAAAACAGTATCTGTCCATATCTATTGCTCTTGGGCAACATGAAAACATTCCAAAATTATGTTCGCTATCTCATTGCTTTATAGTCGTCAAACAACTATCGCCATTCAACGAGATCTCGTTGAGCAGCATGAAAATGACAATTATAAAACCAGTACGACAGGTCTCTGTAGTTTCAAAACTAATGAATGAAATGCAACAGTTTTTTTCTATACTTTCACACATTCTTATGCTTAAAAAAATTCAAATATGTATGTGTAGCAATATTAATTAATTAAATGATAGCAAGAAATATAAATTTTTAGAAATATGAATACTAAAATATGATAGAAAACAATCAGTATCTGTCCATATCTATTGTTCTTGGGCAACATGAAAACATCAAAATTATGCTTGCTATCTGATTACTTCATAGTCGCCAAACAGCTATCGCCATTGAACATACTCAACTGTACCTGTAAAACTTATTTCTCTGCTAGGGTACCCTTAATGCTGAGAACACAAGATTATTTTAATGGGGAGATCGCGTTGAGCAGCATGAAAATGTCAATTATTAAACCAGTACGGAAACCTCTGTAGTTTCAAAACTAATGAATGAAATACAAACATTTTTTTTTCCTATTCTTTCACACATTCTTATGCGCAAAATAAATAAATAAATAAATAATAATACAAAAAAAAATCAAATATATATTTAGCAATATTAATTAATTAAATGATAGCGAGAAAAATGGCTTTTTGAAAATATGAATACTAATATATGCTAGAAAAAAATCAGTATCTGTCCATATCTATTGCTCTTGGGCAACATGAAAACATCAAAATTATGCTTGCTATCTGATTGCTTCATTAATCGCCAAACAGCTATCGCCATTGAACGTACTCAACTTTACCTGTAAAACTTATTTCTCTGCTAGGGTACTCTTAATGCTGAAAACACAAGATTCTTTTAATGGGGGGATCACTTTGAGCAGCATGAAAATGACAATTATTAAACCAGTACGGAAACATGTGTAGTTTCAAAACTAATGAATGAAATACAAACATTTTTTTCCCTATTCTTTTACACATTCTTATGCGTAAAAAAATTTCAAATATATATATAACAATATTAATTAATTAAACGATAACGAGAAAAATTGCTGTTTGAAAATATGAAGGCTAAAATATGCTAGAAAAAAATCAGTATCTGTTCATATCTATTGCTCTTGGGCTGCATGAAAACAACAAAATTATGCTTGCTATCTGATTGCTGCATAGTCGCCAAACAGCTATCGCCATTGAACGTACTCAACTTTACCTGCAAAACTTATTTCTCTGCTAGGATACTCTTAATGCTGAGAACACAAGATTCTTTTAATGGGGAGATCACGTTGAGCAGCCTGAAAATGACAATTATTAAACCAGTACGGAAACCTCTGTAGTTTCAAAACTAATGAATAAAATACAAACATTTTTTTTTACCTATTCTTTCACACATTCTTTTGCTTAAAAAAAAATTCAAATATATAAATATAGCAATATTAATTAATTAACTGATAACGTAAAAAATGGCTTTTTAAAAATATGAATACTAAATGTGCATTTTGTGCGCAATATTAAAAAAATGTTATTCTAAAGACATATATAATATGACTTTACTTTAATTTATACTACTACATTTTACACTAAACCTAAATTTACAAATAATTCAAATTCATTATCATAATTAACGGCTTTTATAATCATACTCGCCAAATTTACCAAAAAATTTAGATTTAATTTTTCAATACACAAATTTCTATGAGAAAAATAAGGTTAAATTTAGGTTCAGCATAAAAGTATACATGAAAATTAGTAATATGTAAAATTTTAAGGTTCTATGATAACTAGTTTTTAAATGACAGTGCCTGGCAGTGACAAAAAATACAGTTCTGTAAAAAAGGGCTTCAAAGTTAACGTTATAGCATAACAGCAAATGATTTTTGCAAGATACTTTTGTTGATAAATTCTGTTCTAATAAGAATTTTTGTAAAATTCCTTTTGCAGTGGATTTGTAACATTTTAAGGTATCCATGCTACTTTTTTTTTAAATCCTTCAACGTGATTTTCTCCCGTAACACATTGCTACTTCTGAAAGGCAGCGTTTGAAGGTAGGTCTACACAGAAAAAAATAAAACCCAATTTGGGTCGAAAGATTCTTGGGTATGTGCCCAAATTGGATCATGTCTGTTTTGGTTACCACTGTGTATCCGTTTTGGGCACTGTTACATACCCATTTAAAAAAAAGAAATCTTTATTTATTTATTTATTTTTGAAAATGGGTGTTTAACAGTGCCCAAAATGGATACACAGTGGTAACCAAAACAGACATGATCCAATTTGGGCACATACCCAAGAATCTTTCGGTCCAATCTGGGTTTTATTTTTTTCTGTGTGCCCTTTTTACTATTAAATGATTACTTACACTTCTTGCTGCAGAAAATTTCACATTAAGGTGAGTTGGTAAATTTTTAATTGTTTTTTTTATTTCAATATTTTATTCTTTTTTGACTTATTATTGGTTTTATGACAGAAATTGATTTAACCAAGAAAAGAAAATGCAGTTTTTATGGCAAAATCAAGAAAAAAATAATAATTAAAACATATTAAGAAAATTTTAAAACCACACTTCTTCTACGACTTTGAACTTTTTGTAACAAATTGTTTTTATACTTTTTTTAAAGTGTGCTCTATAACTGTAAGGACCAGATTTGCAAAATGTGAAATAGTTTCAGGAAAAAAAAATGTCATAGCGTATGTAAAATTACTGTAAAAATGACTATTTACGTAACATTTTTATTTTATTTTTCGAAAATAAATTATTTATATTACGGAACATCTTATCCCTAAATTTATGAAATTGTAGAATAAAGATTGTTATATAAAAAAAATCAAGTCAACTGAAAAATATATGCAAAGTTGTAGCATTTTGATCATGTTGATATACAGGGTGATTTTTTTTTTTAAGTTGTGAAAGTAAAACACCATAAAAAAAGAACCATTGAAGCAAATGACCTGAAATTTCACCAGTATGCTCTTAAAGCAATGGGATTTTTTTAGGTGTAGTTTTAAAAAAAACTTAAAATCGCACTAACAGATGGCGCTGTAGGTTAACATCAACTGTTTTTTTTTCCTGTACTGGGTTTTAGGCTCAATGAACCAGTCTGCTCAAAACCCTCTTCTGTAGGTCTTCTGTCGTTGTCGGATTCCACTTCTCCGTCCACACCACTTCGAAATATAATCCGGTCTTTTGATATGCTGCCCCCACCGATATGAATACGTGATATCGGACACAATACGTGATGGATATTCAAGAAAAACCTAACTCTTTCTATTACACTTAAACAAACACTTTATTAACAATATTTACACTTAAACTCGGAGGTAAAGTATCCGGTTTAATATTAAATCAAAATAATTATAGAAACGCTTTACGTGTACCGTTATACTACGTTCATTTATTCCACACTGAGATTTCTATTCATCTCACACCCGCTCTCAGCGCTCATTCCCCGAGCAACCTTCACACTTCGCTGCTCCGTCCGAACTCAACACCGGTCTCAGAGCTCCAACTCTGAACGACCTTACACCTTCGCTTCTTACGTTAGAACTAACTTTCTCTCTCTCGTAAACTTCAGAACACCCTCCTTTCTACGGGGTTTCTCCTCTGTTTCCAAGGGTCCTTGACAACCCTTCCTCCCTCTTGATGGATCTGTCTTCCTAAATAAAAGGGTTCACTCTCTTTCCTATCCATCAAAGACCGCATTGCAATGGAAATACCTTTCATTATGTCCAAGTCGCCACCCTTCGGATTAAGATTTTTCTTAAACCAGACTCTAACGGTACACAATAGATACAGATACAATACATCCAATATGCTAATCCCTTAAGAATAGCTTTCAACTCTTGCCTGTGAGAGAAACCTGACAGTCGTCATTGAACTTTTTCTTAAATTCTTATGTGTCCTAAATCTCCTAAGAACAGTTGCTGCGCTGTCATTATTCTGATAATACAGTTTCACTAACAACGCACGGTCCGTCAATAGCACAGTCATTGTGAGGATATCGGTAGAATAATGAACACGAGGTGTGCGTGCTTCACGTTTTTAATGCCACTGCAAGCTCATCTTCCGACTTTACTGCATATACAGCGCCATCTGTCAGTGGGATTTTAAGTTATTTTTTTAACCATGTCTAAAAAATACCCATTGCTTTGGGAGCACACTAGTGAAATTTCAGGTCATTTGGATCAATGGTTCTTTTGTTATAGGGCTTTACTTTCACAACTTTAAAAAAAAATCACCCTGTATATTGAAAAAACACAAACTGAGACAAAATTGAATATAAAGTTAAAGATTGCAACTGCGAATAATTTAAAGGGAAATGGATGCAGTAAAATGAATTTTTTCGCATGTATTTAATTATCGAATTTTTGCGAAACGTCATCAAAATATACTACATATAGATAGCTAAATTTATTTTAAGTAACAAATTAGAAAATTTATATGTTCGCCATTTTTTGCAAAATGAAGGGTAACGAGCCTCCTAAACATCACTTGAATAATTTTAATGTATTATTTTCTGCTCCAATTTATTCGTTATTATTTTTAATTAAAAATAGAGAACTACAGTTTTCAATCACGAAAGAAGAAAAAAATGGCGCTAGATTTATCAGGCAAGCTCCTCAATAATAATAATAAAAAATCTCGTCCATTCTTAAACACTTTCCAAAATAGGTGAAAAGTAATTATGATTTCGGCCTGTCTGTCTAGCCATGCTCTAATTCGGTTGGAGTACTATCTATGAGCAATAATTGCTGGATGTGGTAGGCATTTTTAAGTTTAGCTAACTTTATGCGCGTCATAATCATTCGTGATGTGTATAAATTCTATGGATCCTATACAGGGCTACACAAAAGAATTCGTAAGTATCACTGCCTATGGGCGTGAATTGCTCAAGCGTGGTTTAAAAAAAAATGTTTTATGCATTTTCCTGCTGAACTATATATTTAGTATGCTAAGAAAAGTTTGTGGAATATAAATAAATTCATATAGATTGCTATACGTAAAGAACAAGATACATTGCCGTTTATAGTTGGTAATTACTAGAAATGTGTTTTTAATTGTGTTGCGCATTTTTTACCTGAATTAAATTTTACGTGTGTATAAAAATCTCTAGATAATATACAGGGCTGTATAAAAGAATTCGAGTTCATTTTCGTCGATTGGCAAAATTTCTAAAAGTGAATTTTCAACCATGTGATGCGTTTTCTAACAGTAATACTTTTAGCATGTTATGTTATTTATATGCAAATCGATAGACCGGGTGCTTAAAATAATTCGACTACTTTTCGCACTACGGACGGTAGTTACAGAAATTGATTTTTCAAATATATTATGTGCTTACTAAACTGTTTATTAACATATATCTTTTTTTATCTTATTTAACGGTGAAGTTTCGTTACTGTTTTCTGAATGCCTTGGAAATTATTTCATAATCTATGCTTAATTGCTGCTTCCTTTTTTTTTCTTTTTTTTTTTTTATGTATAGCGGTAGAGGAAATATTTCGTTTGTTGAAAAAAATTAGGACATTCCGATCAAGTAATTTAAGCTCTAATCTGTCACATCTGCAGATTTTCTTGACACACTAGTATTATGAAAATACAGTGTGTTTAGGAAAAAAAAAAAACTTTAATTTTGCAAATTTCAATCTAAACAAAATACTTTAGTTTAATTTTAAATTTCGCATACTGTATTATGTAACATGAAATTGGCATTAAAGGTAAATTGTATTTAAATAATGCAATCAAACACAATTAGAAGGAACCAACTAACTAAAGGAAAATTAAAATTCTGTGCAAAAGTATACTGTTAATAAAGTACAAGACCACTTTAATTTTGAAAATTTCAATCAAAACAAAATTCTCGTTTAATTTCAAGTATTGTATACTACTGTACTATATAACATAGAGTTATCATTAATGATAAATTATATAAAAAAATAATTAGGTATTAACTAACCAAAGGCAATTAGGAGTCCATGCAAAAAATGTAGTGTTAATTAATTATAAGAGCATTTCTCTGTTAGTAACGATTTTATTCAAATTAATATGAAATGCAATCAGCAGATATTTCCAACAATCCCTAACACTGTGTTTTTTCATTGAAGTGACTAAAGTTTGAAGTTCTGTATTTGAAGTACTATTACTCCATTCGGTATTACAACAGAAAACGCTGCTCATTCGCATAAGACAATTGTTTGCAGAGCGGATAAATACAAATAAAAATGCCCAAAATGCTCTCTATTAATCTTAAATCAGGACATCGAGGGGATATTTCGAAACATTTTTCTTTCGATTTTTAACACATTCCAATAACTGATTTAGATGTTTGACAAATACCAATATCCTGTTTAAATTTCAAACAAGAACGACGACGTTACAAGATTTTGTAATGTTATACGGTGATAGAAAAAAAAAAATCGTGAGGTAAATCTTAGACTTTATTCTGTTAGCATGAACTCCCATAAGGGGAGGGGGGCGCAATTGCCTCTTCCTGGGGTTTTAAATTTAACTAACTAAATTTCCTTTTACACGCTTTTATTTACCTTCACTTGTTTCATGTATGTAAAGATGAGATTTTGTAATTCATATTTCTCCCATTTCAAAGATGTGCTAGAGTTCTGGAAAATTGTGTAAACTTGTGTATTCTCGATGACAATACAATATTTTCGTATTTCTAGAACTTAATTATAAATTAATAGATTAATTTTAATTCAATTCTGATTATACGTTGAGAAAACAATTTGGAAATTCTGAATACTATTGCCTTTTTCTTTCTCTGCTGTTGTCATATCTTGAAAAGGAACTGAACAAAAATTTAAATTTTTTTCGCAAATTTTCGTACGCGCTTTCTACCAAAGATGAATAAAAGTGGGAAATTTTCCATGATCGCGGCCCACCCCAAATTCATGTACTATAACGGATATGTTTTAAAACAATGTGAATTGCAGTCATGAAATTAGGTGTGATTTTAAGATATACATTGAATGTTTATAGAAGCGTGCTTTTTTTAAATATATATATATATATATATATAATATATTTATATATTTGGAATGGATATTTGAGAAACAAAAGTGAATTTTAACCTACGATTTTTTTTAAACCCAAATCGATTCCTAGAAGTTTCAAATATTCACATTCAAAATTACAGTTCATTCCGCCAGTTGTTTCTCAGTTATGCTTAAAACAGTACCCGCATTGCAATGTGTTTTACAAGAATTAAAACTGAGTTTAACATTAGGAATTCCAAACTTTAAACATTTATATTTCATAAACTGCTTGACCAAATGACTTTCCGTTTGGTATCCAAAGGTAAAATTTACTGAAAAAATCAAATAGGATGTCAAAATTAGGTATTAGTATTGAAAATTTCAAAGTTTGTTACAATTTATATATGTGGATGACCCCTTAAGCAAAATTTTAGTCAAGCATTAATTAGCAGATGTTATTCTAATCATTTGGTACGAGTTATTTTTATACGATGACTTGTGGCAGAGTTAGTAAAAGGGGGGGGGGGGATACGTTTGCTGTTGTTTCCTTTAAAAAAAAAAAAAGCTTAGATACGTTATTTTTTACAAAAATATTTTAAAACGGAGACCTAAATGCCTTAGATAAATATCTTCAAGAAAGTCTCAGATCTGACTCAGAAGGTGAATTGAACTACAACTGTCAAACTCTCCCAATTATGGAAGGAACTTTTTTATAACTTTGACGCAGAGGCATTGCGAAATTATTTTATGATGTCATCCTATATCCAAAATATTCGGGAAAACTCGGTTTTTCTAACTTTTTGTATCAACAAAAAATGGTAGATAAAATTAGCACAACGAAAAACTGACATTTCCTAATAGAACAGTTAATCTAATATTTGGCAGCGACTGTTTTCTTTAAAAATAGTATTTGCATACTATTTTTTTTTTTTTTTTTATCCGCTGGAAATAAATTAAGGAACATGTGTATTATCACTATCCGCGGGTTTTTAGCGACTGCTTGTTTGGCGCGCTTTCCGGGCTCGTGACACACTGCTGTTTTCTAAAACGCTATCATCTTGGAATCATGGGGCTATGCAATATTTATAAATAACGACGTATTAGAAAACAGAGGAAAGCTTATTTTTATGCGACAATCAAAGTATAGCAAAATTACATTTTTTACAGCATAAATTTAATGGAAAATGGGTAATCTGCGTCATTTCAATTTTTTAAACTGCCTTACTACATCAGAGCAAACATTTAATTATTCAAATTCTGATTTCGCGACAACTTTTAGATAAAATCATCGCGTTATTTCCATTTTTTAAGTACCCTGGTACATTAGAGTAAACATTTGATAATTCAAATTCTAATTTTTCAAAAACTTTTAGCTAAGATCATCGCGTCATTTCAATCTTTAGAAGTGCTCTGCTACGTCAGAGTAAAAATTGGATGATTCAAATTCTAATTTGTCAGCAACTTTTACTTAATGCCTCAGCCCACGTTCCGTAGCAATCTCAAAAATGTACGAAATTCATTAATGCTGCGATCACTAACGCAAGTATGATCGCTTCGCGCCCATGAAAAAAAAATCATTGGATACAGCAACCTTGTTATTTAGCAATCTCAAAAATGTACGAAATTCGTTAAAGCCGCGGACACTAACAGATGTATGAACGCTTCGTGCTAATAAATACAAATAAAAAACATCACACGATACAGCTACCTCGTTATGTAGCAATCTCAAAAATATACGAAATTTTTTAAAGCAGCTATTACTAACGCATGTATGAGAGACATACAATAAAAGGCTAATAAAAACAAAAAACATTACTACAAAATATACATAAAATTCTTAACATACCTTTTAACAACAATGGTCGTTTAAATGTTCACAAAACTGAGTACCGCATTTTTTGAAAAATATATCCCAACAGCTTTTTGACATCTCCTTTCTCAGAACATAGCACATTTTTTAAAATACCGGTTATACAAAACGCAATATTTTCCGAAATTTACACTCGGCAGCATATTGTAACTTAATCTTCCAGCAAACAAAATCGAACAAATAGTAACAACTTCCCACTTTACGCTCACCGGCGCTTAAATTTTAAAATGAAAACCTATGCACAATAATTTTTATCTCTTAACTATGAAAAAAGATGTCTCCATCTTACATACTTTTCAAAATACTCTGTTCTAGAAGAAACCATGATGAGGAGGGTAGCAATCTCAAATTTCAAGAAACTACAGTCCCCATAATTTGGAGAGTTTTTTCCTCTTTTTTACTGGTTTGGCATCATCTACTAAATCAATTCACTTTTTAAATGTACATTTTCAAAATTATTTTGTTTTTCTTATAACGCCCTGTTATTAAGTTCGTTTTAACACATTTGTAGCATTAGCGCATGCATGCGTCCATTTCAAAAATTTATTTTTTATTTAGAAATTCCGAATCCATACCGGAAATTCCGAAACGACTCTCATTAAATAAATCAAAAATTACTATTCAGAATTTCTGGTGTGAAATCGGAATTTCTGAGGAAAAAAAAATAAATTCCCGAAATCCAAGTATTGTATGCAAATGAGTTAAGCTATAAGGATAAAAAGAAATTAACAGAATCCTGCAGACGAAAAGTACGAGCGCATTTATTGACGGATGTCACCACGTCCTTTGATTCTGAAGTGATACATTTCTGCAAGAGCTTACGTTAGCATGTTCACGGAGGTCACAGTTCTTTTGAACCCCCCGAATGAAATTAAGCAGACGGACGCACAGGGTGCTTATGTCTGTGCCACTACTTTCCTATCCTGTTCTCGTAAAGTGCTTTCTCTCGTTAACGTTTTATTTTGCTTTGATGTTTGATGATGGCTTACTGAACTGCTGATGTCAGTGATTCAACAATATGCGTGCTTAATTATTATAGGTGCCTTTTATACAATACTTCTCCGAAAACAAGATCTAGCATGATTTTAAAGGTTGCTCAATATAAACCCTATCCCCAAAATAACTTCTACTTCTAAATCCATCTCACTTTCTAAAAATAGCAATATTCTGAGATATCGTCCTGACTTTAAAAGCGCACTCATTTATGATGAGGCATTTAAACAATATACATTTAACTTGAAATAATGATTTAAAAATAGGACTTAATTTTTTTTCTCCACTAAATAACAAAGGCACAGAAAGAAAGTTTCCCCTTTTCTCTCCATTCCCTTATTTTTGCTTCAGATAAATGAATGAAAATGTACGTTTTCTTTCAATGTGTCATCATTTTCACGACCGGCAGCATTTTGCTTCTCTGATTAAAACCGCAATCTCATTCAGTAAGCGGAGTAAAAGACATCATTGAAACTTACCGGGAGCTAGTAGCGTAGCGGTACTATTTATCTCACAAACTTCTAATTCTTTTACGGCACGAACGGAGCAAATTCAGTTTGACGGCTTTTGTGTTGATGTGGAGGAAATTTATGTGTACCGAGTGGATTATTTCCTACTTTCTGGAATTATTTTTTTAATCTAAAGAAAGAATTTAACTAGCATCTGTCAGGTCGAAATGTTGGAGTATTGAGCCGCATAAAATTAAGAAATATTAAATATCCATCTCTCTCTCTCTTTATATATATATACATATATACATATATTGATGTTTACTGTTTAGTACTATAAAACTAAGTTTTTAATAACAGCTGTTTAATTTTCATTCTTAAATGTTTATTCATCCCTCAGTTGCTTCAGGTAATGCTCAAAATCTAGTCTGTCACCAATCGTCTCCATTCTTATAATTTGGTCAAGCCTATCTCTTACAAAAGGCACTTCGATGACAGTATTCTCTAAACAACCAACTCTACAAAAAGCGACATAAGTGACTCCAAGTGACCAATGTCCACAGCAATTTTTGACAAAGTTAAACTCCGATATTTGTGCATGGTTACTTTTAAAAGCAACTGAGTTACTGAGTATGATACATTTTTTTTCTTTACCAGATTTAGAAATAGATGTGACAAAGAAAGTGTTTTCAGCTAGAAATGGTCTATTATAATAATTACAGCCTGAGGTCGGAGTCGTAGACAATATCTTTAACGTACGAAGTGCACCGTTTATCAATCCTCCGTCTGTCCACAGATTGGTACGTAACATAACTCTGGATCCAATGGCTAAGAAAAATTCGTCCTGAAGTCCAAATGCATGATCATCTTTACTCTATCTTGTTATTTAAATATTATGGTCTTCTAATATTCTTGCCACTAGCCATCTTGATTTACGAAGTAGTATATCTTGTTTGTGTTCTTCAGATTGCTTATTCATGGGGAATAAATCGCATGACATCTTGAAATCTTTCAAGTTCAGACGGAGACAGTATAGATTTACATCGTTGCACAAGAGTTTTGTATTGGTACCCTGTAGCTTGCCCACAGAAAGCGAACAAAGAGTCTTTTGAAACTGTCTTTGCTGATCGTCACTTTGTCTCATTGACTTGGTTAAGGTGAAGCATTTTTCAAAAGTCTTGATTATTGTTCTTCCACTCAAAGCCATATAAATGTCTTTACTTACATTTCACTTATATAAATATATTTATTGTCACTAACACAATTGAAGACATAACTGAAATATTGATAAGCAAGAGGGAAATAAAACTCTTAATATTTCGTTTAAAGATGATTACATTTCCGTTGTATCAATACCGTAAACTTTGCATAAGACAATGTTGGGGGGAAAACTATTTGTTTCTTAATTTTGAAATGACATGGCGGGCCACTTAATTACTCTCGCCGGGACATACATGGACCACAGGGCATAGGTTGAAGACCCCCTTACATACTTCTATAATCACTTCGTTCGTTTTAATATCCATCTTCGTGTGATTCAAAGAAAAACAATTTTTTTTTCTGAAATTTTAAGATCTAGTGATTATATTGGATTTATCATGTTATCTACTACATATAATACGGAAAAGATTTATACAGTTCTAATGACAACTGATTTATCCGAATTGAACAGTCTACTGAGGTCTAGAGAGACTGTTAGAGTTAGAAAACAATAACTTTGTCAAATGAAACATTGAAAATATTTAGGATGCCTACACTCATTTACTTTCATACACTATCTAAACATCATTATAAACTATTTTTGAAATGATAAATTCTTTTGCTGAGGTATGCATTGGGCAATACGTCTGTTTCAGCAAATTACCTTACAGTTTCATGAGATGTATGTGATGTCGAAAGCTGTTACACGATTAGGTGACGTAAATAATGTCCTACTATGCGTAACAGTAACCATAGTATATTTTCATTAATATGCTCTTATACTAAATATCGCCAAAATTTTATTATGTTGATATTTATTATTGTTGCTTTTGTATGGCCTTTAAGTGAAAGATAAATCCTTACAATCTTGCCAAATATTTTATATTGTTTTTATTGCTGCATTTGTATGCCTTCTAAGTGAAAGGTAAAATTCCTACAATTTTTCTAAAGATTTTATGTTGTTTTTATTGTTGCATTTGTGCGCCCTATAAATGAAAGATAAATGCCTCCAATTTTTCCAAAGATTGTGATACTACATTTTATTGTTGATTTTGCGCCTTTTAAATGGGAAAGATAAATCTGTCTACAGTTTTCTGTAGGGGAACATGTTACAGTATATCTTAATAATGCATATTAATTTCATTGTGTTTAAAATAGTATAACGTCATTGAACTTTAATTTAAATAATTATCGCCTCTGTACAATAATGTATCCGAATATTTTTGTGTTCCCTGTAAACTAATAGCAAACGCTATACGCACATTTTCAATAGTGAGCTGGGAGCCTCAATAGAATATCTGATTTCGTAGCAATCGATGTATACGTACGAAAGTTAGAGCACAGACGAACAGACAGACGAGCCGAGTCATAAACACTTTTTAAA
Organism: Maratus michaelseni; assembly: GCA_963931845.1. Taxonomy (NCBI): domain Eukaryota; kingdom Metazoa; phylum Arthropoda; class Arachnida; order Araneae; family Salticidae; genus Maratus; species Maratus michaelseni. Next base: position 207,840,839 of record OZ007594.1, on the reverse strand, counting down.
TATGTTGAAAAGTGTTAAGAAAAGAAAAATCATGCATCATCATAGATTATGAAACAGTTTCCAGCATTGCAAGAATATTATTACGAAATGTTTCTCTTTCGGTATGGTGAAAAAAGATCTGACAATAAACAAGCAAGCTCCCATCAAAAAATTAGACTTATTCAGCTAATATTAGACAATCACGACGATTTGACTACAAATCGTGTGAGAAAATTCACGAAAACAGCATAATGCAATTAGAAGAACGCAAAGAATTACAGAGATATTCAAATCTCAGTGTTTTAACTTGCAAACTATTTGTTAGCAATAATTATTGCTATATGAAGAATGCAAGGTTTCACTGAAATGTAATAGCGTAGACAACAACCAGAAATTTTGTTCATTTATGTATTTTGTCGAGTAATAATTTTGCTTCGGAGGGTCTGATTATCACAAAAGGTGCAGTTGTCCCGATCCCGAGTCTCTCTACTTAAAGGTCCCTTCAATATAGGTGATAATATAGGTGTTTAAAAATGTACGACAGCTGAAATGAAATCGAGAGGGGGGGGGGGGGGTAGGGAGAATCCTTTGCCACGTGGCCCTAAGTAGCGTTAGTCGGATCTGATGGCTTCGACACGAAATTCTTGTACTCACAATCACAGGTGAACTGAACCATTCTGAGGTCCATTAATGGGTATAAAAGCCTGATTTCTGGAATTTATCTAAAAAAAAAAAAAAAATGTTTGGCAAAAGTATTTTCTTAAAGTCTCCCAGATTGGGTGCTATACCGGCCAGTACATTAAATCTATTATTCACAAATACCTGTCAAATTACTTTTAGAGCAACAATAGTGCTGAAAAATAATTTCAGCATTTTAAAAATTATTGTTTTGGACAAGTAGCCCATTTTTAATTTTAAAAGAATAAACACATGTTTAAAAGAAAAGTCATAGCAACGATGTATAAAAAAGCCTTTTTTTTCTTTCTTTTTAGGGTTTCGTTCATCTCACGAAACCCTATTACTTCCGTTCCGTTGTCTGTCCGTCACAGAGCCGTTCTCAGAACCTATATAACTTACAGAGTTGAAACTTTGTGTATATATAACTGAATACCAGCTATGAAGCTCAAAATATTAAAAGTTGAAAAAATCGTATTATTTTAATAAATAGAGATAAAAAACCAAAATTCTAACAGCCTTTTCCTATTAAATATAAACATTTTTCGTTATAGCAGTTGCCAACAACTAAAAATCCACAGTAAAATTCATTCTACAATAATTAATTTTCTATTAAAAGATTTCCACGTGAAAAATAAAAATGTAAAAAAAAGTTTCACCAATTGGAAAAGAGATTAATATGAATTAAAAATGATTGACGCATATTGGTAATAAAACGGAATTTTTCAAAGATTTCTCAATAATACAAGGAGTATGAGTATGGGTATGAACAGAAAGCAGATTAATATCACGTCATTATAGAGAATTAAAAAGAAAATTAATCTGACGTCATATCGGAAGTTTAACGGATTTCTCAAATGTTTGAGAATAATACAAAGCTAGTATCAATATGAGTAATAGAGAATAATAAATATATGAGCTTGAGGAACGTATTGAATCATGATAAAAACCTGATTATGGAAATATTCGCATATTTTAACATTTTGAAGGTGTACAACATGTTTAATTTTGAAATTATATTTTTAACACTTTCCAACCTAGTTGAAAAGTGTTTAAGACTTCGGTTTGTCTGGCCGTATGGCCGTCTGCCGTCTGGCCGTCTGTCCGTGCTCTAACTCCCGTAAATATGCTCGGATTGCTTTGCAATTTTTATATGTTATTGTCGTTATCTATAGCATGTTCTCTATTTCAACTGAAGTGTGTAGCACTTATAGTTTTTTTACAGGGACACTCAAAAGAATTCCGTTACAGTGCGATCTATGGGGGAAAATCATTTGCGGTTTATTTAAATAATGTCTCACTATTTTAAACGCATTGAAATTTATATATATCACGAAGGTGCATTAGAAGAAGCTTAATATGGAATAGGGTGTGCATAGCACTTATAGTTATTTTACAGGGACAGTCAAAAGAATTCCGTTATATTACGTCTATGGAGAAAAATCGTCTGCGGTTTATTTAAATAATGTTTCACTATTTTAAACGCATTGAAATTTAGATATATCACTAAAGTACATTACAAGAGGCTTACTACAGAATATTGTGTGTATAGCAGTCATTGTTCATTTACAGGGACACACAAAATAATTCTCTACTGTCTGTTAACAATCATTCCTGGAAGTGCGTTTTAAGTTACTGAACGCGATTTTAATTTTAACTCGCTTTTTGTCTATTACGTGGTGTGTATAAATTCTGTAGATCCTATACAGGGAAGCACAAAAGTTCGCGAACACATTTCCGTTTATTGACAGAAACTGCAGACGGAGAATTTTAAACTGTGCTACGCGTTTCCTAACTGAACTAAAATTTAGTATCCTATGTAGTATATATACAAATCTATAGATCCTATACAGGGCTGAATAAAAGTATTCGGATATTTTTCCGAATATTGTATATGTTGGAAATTCCTGAAATTATGCTTTTAAATATGTTATGCGTTTTCCAAATTGTTTACTTAGATTTTATCTTTTAGCTTATTAAACGGTATGATTTGTAAAATTATTTTGGAAGCGTTGGAATGTGTTACATAATCTATGCTTCACGCATGATTTTTCGTTCTTGTTTTAAATATCGCATTTAGTCCACATGACAGATATTATTCTGACAGAGTATAATAGCGGGCGTCGCCCGCTATCGGGCTGGTTTAGATATTCGAAAAAACGAAAAAATAGACAGGTAAATTTTTACTTTATAAAAAACATAACTTTTTTTTTGTTGCTAAATGAAATTTATTTGGATTTATTAAAGACAGGATAAAGTGTTTTGAAAGGAATATTAAACGAAACCCTTTGTGCGATCTTCGATCACACTTACCCACTTGTTCTTTCTTTTCTCCCTTCTTCTTCTTCTTCTTTTTTTTTTTTTTTTAAGAGACGAAGTTTTATTTTATTCACTACAGACTTTTCTGTCGTCGTCAAAAATTTTTTTCGACTTTTGGACGATTATCTAAAACCAGTTTCTATTTTTAGAAATGTATAACGATGGTGGCAATGACTTTCGCTTTTATTGCTCATACATCCCTTCTAATAAATCGATCAAGTGCGAGTTTTACTCTTGTATAAAGCGTTCCGTACAATAAATTTATTAATTACTAACTATAATATTATATAGAATCGTTGCAAAAAGAATAATAAGACTTTGTAAAAAACTATACAATGTAGGGTCGGGTATAGCTATATATACTAGCAAAGTATACATAGATGGATTTACCATGAACATTCAGAGAGATATGAAGCCTAAATAGTAACAAATATTGCTATTCTGTATGACTTTTTTTAACCTTATCCAAATATGTTTATGATGACGAAAAAAATGAATGAATAACGCCACATTGCACTGGGATTTTGGTGAATACATTGTCAGTAATTGTGTTTCCTTGGTAGTAGATTCTTGAATGAATGGACTTAGACTAAGAGTTAAACATTTTCCGACAGTTCATTTCTAGTTTTGTTTCTGAAGTTCGCATTGGAATCACCCGAGATAATTAAATTTTGACATACCTCGACATACCTAGTAATATCTAAGAGATACGAATATGGTAGAACGTCGGTCATTTCAAAGAAAAACTCCAACAAAATCTTAATAAAAAAAAGTAGATGGTTAAACAAAGTATCAGAACTGTTCAAAGAAAATATAATCATATACGTAAATCAGTACCACGTATTATAATTGAATTCTATTCGAATGAAAAACGATGAATATTTCTCATTCTAAGACACAAAGTTTAAACTTGGCTGAGTGCCAACCACGCTTCGGAAAGAGGTCGCACAGTTGCTCACGAGAAGTCGCCTGTCAATCATATTTGACGTAACAGTAGACAATTTTAAGGCGATTTAAAAATAAAAAATGCGAAACTTCCTGATTCCTTTTTAAATATAAAAGCATGACACTTGCAGGCATGATTATTGAGGTAATTTGTAATCGAATCATTTTTTCGTTATAAATAAAATATATATTAACTTATAAACGATTGTTGTCTCAAAGCTACTATTTGTAATGTCTTGGAATTATTCTATGAATTATTTTTCAATAATTGCCTTCTATAATTGAATTCAATGGGGAAATTGCACGTTTTTCAATTTAACTTTCATCTGATAGAGTGTAAAAATACGAACATTTTGATACCATTTTTACATATATTTGAAACTTGTATAACTCATTAAATTAACTTTTAAAACGCAGTTTTTCTCGTGGCGGGAAAAAGCCGCGTCACGTCATAAAAGCTGTTCTGACGTCACTACATATGTAAACAAACCTTCGCTGTATTTCTCCCTGTTATTTTCTATGGGGATTGCTTGCTTTACGCTGAATTATTTCTTTCTTTTCTTAAAAATGATTAGTATAACAAATTAAAAGTATTGTAAATTGCTGTAATGAATAAATAATATTGTGAATTCCAGGTGAGATTTTTATTTAATCGCGTTTCTAAGCCATTTTCATTTCGAGATCTCGATGTAGAAATAAAGTGTCGGTACAAATTAGTACTCGTACTACAATATTGTATTTTATAGAATAATGAATACCTTTATTTATTTATTTTTTGCATTAATATTGCACAATCTATACTAATATTATAAAGGAGTAAAGATTGTTTTGTTTGTTTGTTTGTTTATTTGTTTGTTTGTTTGTTTGTTTGTAGGGGGTAATCTCTGGAACTACGGAACCGATTTCAAAAGTGATGGTGGCAAATTGATGGTGACAACCCCTGCTCCAACATAGGCTATATTTTATGTCGGTGTCACTAACCCCAGGGGAGTGCAGGAGCGAAAAACGTTCTAAAATTGCGATCTTTTCTATACTGAAGGAGCTAGATATTTGAAATTTGGCGTTGTAGTTACTAATAAGATGTAAATGCTATCTAAGAACAAAATAAAAAAAAATCTAAATTTAAAAGGGTGAAATGAGCGAAAAGCGTTCTAAAAACATTCTAAATTACAATTTCTATGGAATCTCTGGAACTACCGAACCGATTTCAAAAGTGATGGTGGCAAATTGATGGTGACAACCCCTGCTCAACATAGGTTATATTTTTTGTCGGTGCCACTAACCCCAGGGGGGGTGCAGGAGCGAAAAACGTTCTAAAATTGCGATTTTTTTTATACTGAAGGAGCTAGAAATTTGAAATTTGGCATTGTAGTTACTTATAAGATGTAAATGCTCTCTAAGAACAAAATAAAAAAAAATCGAAATTTAAAAAGGTGAAATGAGCGAAAAGCGTTCTAAAAACATTCTAAATTACAATTTCTATGGAATCTCTGGAACTCCAGAACCGAATTCAAAAGTGATGATGTCAAATTGGTGGTGACAACCCCTGCTCCAACAGCCTCTTTAATAAAAAACTATGCGTTGCTGACGACTGGGTTTTCCGCTAATTGTTGCCACAGATTAATCTCGGAAAATGAAATATTTGAAGTTACTGAAAAAAAATAATAGCTCGAAAAGTATTTGTCAGAAAATTGTTAGGCAAACTGCGTTTGAAAGGTAAAAAAATGTATATTTCTTGATATAAATTTCAAATCTAATGATTATGTCATTTTTCAAATATTGAATTTGAAAAATTACCAAATTTCACAATTTAGTACCAATTTCACAATTTAGCAAAACCTTCATGCGTAAAAAGATAATGATATGGGCGGCGTGTCCTGGCGTGTATATTGGCTATAGCACGAGTCACAAATTATAGTAGCCTTATTATTCTGTTAAAATATAAAAGTGAATTATGAAATGTCAATATTTTGTTTGATTAAAAGTTCGTTATGAGAAATTGACCAGCGTAGCGGGCGTAGCTTGCTAGTATAAAATAAACTGGTACAAATCTATATATTTAAAACGCTAAGCGATTTCTTTCGACAATCCGTTAGAACAAACCACTGCATCAAATTACACCATTCTCTTTTTAAATGAAAGATATTAGAGCACCAAAGCCATTATTTAATGGTTTTGTAGAGCACAGATTTGTTATCGTGCATTCGTTTGTTCAAAAATTTAATTAATTAGCTGTAATTTTCAATTAAACATTTACTTATGTTTATGACGTCATAAAGTTGACAACTCCCACTTTTGAGGGCATAGAGTTTTTTCCCTGAACCCTGTGGTTCGCCAATCTTTTGACATTAACTAATATCAACTAGGTAATATTTTAACATTGTAGTATAAAATCTTTAAAAAAAAAAAAACTTAATTAGCTAGAATATAATCATAATAAAATATCTAAACGTAAACATATCAAGATGAATAACAAATCTCACGTAAAATGTTGCAATTTAAATGATTCCAATTGAAACAAGATTTGGAGAGTTATCCTTGACGCTCAGCTAACATAAAAGTACCTATTTTATTTTATTTATTTACACACATATTCAAATTTATTATAAAACACCAGGTTGCCATACAAAGCAAAAATCGTCATTTAGGTGCCAAAAAATAACCCAGGTGCGTCTGCGATATCTGTACTGATTTAATCAAAATTATTTTGGTTGCACCGCATATTGCAAAATTAATTAAATCCATGATTATTGTTTCTTTCTCAGATTAAAAATAAAAAAAATGGTACTTCTCTATTATCCCGTCGACCACTTTTCATAACAAAAAACTATCGCCAAACTGTAACGCCAAATAAACGGGAGAACGTTGTCATTGGAATATCAAAATAAATAAATAAGTAAAATACATGAATTTAAGGACACAATTGTTATTTTAATTAATGAAATAACTAATAAATCATTAAAACATAATGAAAAATAGACGCAAATATCGAATTAAAAACCACTTGATGACGTAACAAACACGTATAATGCTTCTGACATCAAGTAAATCGGACTGTATTTTTGGCGTTTAATTTTACAGTTTGGCGATAATTTTTTGTTATGAAAAGTGGTCGATCGGATAATAGAAAAGTACCAGAAAATTTAATGTTTAACGAAATTCAATTATTTGATCGATCGCAAATTTTGGTTCTTTTCCGTTATACCGATATGTAAATATATGCTTGGCGACATGTAAATATATGCCATACATGTAAATATATGCTTGGCGACAATGGTGTCCGTATAATGGAAAAGTACTCAATTTTTTCTTAGTTCGGGCTATACCAAAAACAAACATTTTACAGGTAACAAAAAAATCGCCGAAAATGGCTGCTTTATCAGCTGTTATGACAGCAAGGTTGGATAAAATCTAATAACCTGAATTTTACAACGTTTATGCAAAACACCACAGAGAACACACGCTATTTTTATATAAGTAGGGTATATTTAAAAGAATAAGAGAACTAACAACCTTCAATAATATAATGCATGAAAAAGTAAACAACTAAGTGATTCAGCAAATCATAAAAATATGTATTTCTTAATATAACTATAAAATACAGAAAAATATTCTGGTACCATAAAAAATATTCATTATCCCGTTGTCCGATTAAGAAAAAAAAACCTATATGCAAATTAGGTACTTTTCGGTTAGCCGGCGCCAATAAAGTATCCTAATCCTAATCCTAATAATATTATAAATCTGATTGTGCGCAAATGTTAGGCTGAAGCCAGCGTCAAAATGGAGCCTTTAATGATCCTGTATTTTTGCATACAGATTGATTATAACCCTCATTTGAACATAGACTGGTTTTTGTTTATTTTATTCAAATATTTTTCTTAATAATTCAAAATTTCGTTTTTTCATAGAGAGTAAATGGACATTTTTTTCGTATAATATTTTAACATGGCTAAATTTACTTTACCGTTGCTAATACTTTATCGTTGCCAAAACTAATTCAAATTCCGGAATAATAATTTTTAGTCAACAATTTAGTTTCAATTGAAAAATGTTCACGTGAAAAATAAAAATGAAATAAAAAAAATTAAAGAATTAAAAAAAAGATTAAATAATATTATTAGAAATAAAACGTACTTTTTTTTAGTTTTTGATAATAATACAAGGTTTCAATATGAGTAACCATAGGAAACAGGCGAATATGACGCCATACATAAAAAATAAAGCGGATATCTTTGATTGGTGAAATAAAATGATCTTGGGTTTTTTTTTCTTCGCTTTTTTCTTTTAGTTGGTAATAATTCTTGGCGTTTTACCGTCTGCGCAGGGCTGATATAACTATACAGTATTTTTTATTTAAATCTTAAAAAAGTAAAAAGAAGTTTCAAAAGAAAATGGTCAGCAAATGTCAATATTATGCTCTGCAAAATTATCCATATCGAAAATGATGTCATGGATAGCGAGAAATATTTATTTTCATTTTTAAAACTAAAAGAAATAACTCGATTACCTAAAAAAAAAAAAAAAAAAAATGACGAATGTTAATAGTTCCATTTTTGTTGATAAAAACTAAAGATTTAATATTATTTCGTTAAAGCAACATAATTTCCCCTATGCCAGTACTTAAATTAATTGCCTGGAAAAGAAAATTAACAAGAATTATGTCATTAAAAAGGGATTTCTCTGCGGGAAAAAGAGGCGTCATATTTGAAATAAAACGGGAATTTTCCAATGTGTTTTAAAATGAGTGTGAATCAATTCTTTACATTAATAATACAAGGATCAGTAAGTATAGAAAGTAGATGTGCTTCACGCCATATTTATAACGAAAAATTTAAATGTTTTTTTTATCTATACTGATTATTAAGCATGAATATCCGTTATATACAGATGAGAATTTTCCGCTAAAAATCGCATCATAATTTTAAGAAAAGGAAAATGAACACGAATCTATGTTTGTATTTTGCAACTACTCCTCACTGTAAAAAATTGCTGCAGTAAAATTACTGCAGCAGAGATTCCAGGCAATGTCCATAAGAAAACCGGTTTTGTGACTAGATAAACGAGCTTTGTTATTAGATAAACAGTTTTTGCCCGTAAAAACATGAAATTTACTGAAATGGACCGTTTACCTTGAAAAGGCGGCATTTCCCGTAAAATTACAGCAGCAATTCACGGAGAATGCCCGTGAATTTACAATTTTCATTTACAGTGCCAGAATATCGAACGCAACGTGATTTACTTTATACCGGTTATCATTGATCCGAGGATGTTACACAAAATGTCAGAATTTAAAAAATTAAATTAGATGCCAAGATTTTTTTCTCTTTTTGTTAATTTTAACGAAGTTTCTCTAAAAACGGAAAGTAAATTACTCCATATTTGTGTATAAAAAAAGGAGAAATAAAATAGATCTGTATATTTTTTTACACCATTTTCTCATTAAAACTGAAAAACAGAATTGATTTTCACTTTGAATAGATGGTGAAAACAAAATCTTGATTTCAGTAAATTATCCGAAAAATAAAAAACATATTTTCACATATTCAAACTTCATGAATCAATTTATTCTGGAGAACAAAAATTGCCTGTCAACATACTGTCATTTAGAAAATAAGATTTGTTTCAGCTGTACATTAAACCAAGGAGGCAGAACTGAATTTAAAGAAAAAGCATGTACTATTTCCAATTAATGTTTTTTTAAGGATGGCTGTTAAAACGTTTCACAAAGGCGTTAAAAGTAAAATTGTTTATCAGGTAAAATTGACATTTGTTTTTACCCAATTCGTCTATTTCCACGATTTTATTTGGCCCTCCTTTTTGCATTGGTTGCAATTTCATTTTCGCGATTATTTGGCACAAAATTTCACTTTTTAAAGACTTATGTCAAGGTCCCTATAACAAAAAAATACCGTATTGTCGCCTATGAAATGTGATAAATAGTTAGTTAATTTTAACGTTTTTAACTATCGGGAGTGAAATATTTTCTTAATTAATGTATTTATTCTTCTTTTATTGTTGCGTGAACGAAGTCACGGGTAACAGCTAGTAATATTATAAATCTGATTGTGTGCAAATGTTAGGCTGAAGCCAGCGTCAAAATGAAGCATTTAATTATCCTGTATCTTTGCATATAAGGTGATTATAACCCTCAAATGAATATAGGCTGGTTTTTGTTTATTTTATATCAATATTTTTCTTAAAAATTAAAAAATTTAATATTTTCATACAGAATAAATGGACATTTTTTCGTATATTTTAAAATGGTTGGTTGGTTTGGTTGGTTTGGCCCAAAGGGCCCGGTTTTGCAGCTTTTTTTAAATGGTTAAATTTATTTTACCGTTGCTAATACTTTATCGTTGCCAATATAAAATAAACCCCTGAGTAATAATTTTTAATCAACAATTTATTTTCAAGTGAAAATTTTCCACGTGAAAAATGAAAATGAAGGAATTATTTAAGAATTAAACAGAATATGAAATGATGTCATATTAGACATAAAACGTGCGCTTTCAGATATTTGATAATAATACAAAGTGCATAAATACGAGTAAGTATGGAAAGCAAGCGAATATGATGTCATATATAGAAAAATAAAACAGATTTGTTTTGATGCTAAAATAAGATGATCTTGGGTTATCAAATTATTTGTGATTAATTTCTCTTTTTTTTTCTTTTTCTTTTTCACATGAAAGGAATTATTTTAAATGTACGTAATATATGTATTTTAAATGTATGTGTTGTAAATTAAAGTTCTGTGTTTTAAATGAAATGAGTGAAAGATTTATATTTTTAATGAATTCAATACGAATGATGGGATAGGTTGGCGGTTTATCGTCTGCACACGGCTAACATAAAGATACCATATTTTTAATTTAAATTTAAAAAAGTATATATATATATATATATATATATATATATAATTATAATATCTATGAATTTCAAAATACATATCAAGTTCTAATATCATTCTACTTTAATCTACAAAGAGATAAATAATGATATTGTGTAAACAGAATACCACATATCTAATAATTAACATGTGCAATCATAATTTTACCATAGCATGTGCTTCAATGGTAATTGGCCAAATTTACTCATACCTGAATAATATTTTAAAAAGAAAGAGAGAGAAAGGGAAAAAAAAAAGTTTATAGATTGGAGTTGCTATTAAGTAAACACAAATGGATTAATAAATCAAATATGAACATTATACAATGGAAAACTGGACCACAAGAGAACAAACAAGAATTGGATATGAAAAAACACATGTAGATGTACTCGTCAGCTTGGTTGCACCCACATGTGTTTTAAAAATAATTCAGTATTTCATAATTCTACTGGCATGATGCTAAGAACAGTAGAATCAACCAAGTATACTGAATTATTACCAGATAACAATTGGAAAAAATAAGATTGGAAATATTTAAATTGGAAATAAAAAACCATTAAGAATATATAATATAATTCACTTACATCAATTATCCAAAAACATTATAAATCACCTCACTAAATTACCACTAGATATTATTTTTGAAATAATATTGGAAATTAGAACCTTTAAATTGTAGATAAAATATTTTTACTCACATTAATTATCCTAAATGCACAAAATATAGAAACTACTGTATAATATCCACGTCCACATGGCACGCACATAATTTTGACAATCGAGTTGAGAGAAATGATTTGAAAGACAAGTTGAGAGCACATTTTTTAAACACAATTCCATCGATGACACACCAACACAAAATGATTCAAAAACACACAAAATTATTCTGGTGATAATACACTTATAACAAAATTATATCCGTGAATATATAATTACTCCATCTAATTTTAATTCCTGAAAGTAAAATTAATATACAAGCAATAGTTCCCTCTATAGTTAAATTAAAAATAATATTAATAATATTATCATATCTACCTGACACTTAAAGTGTCGCCATTTGTTGGTATTATAATTATACATAATTAATATCTATTTGCATATCCACTTTATTAGTTACATATACATTTCATTAGATTTAATTATATAAATAAATTTTTAAAAAAACAATACTACCTAATAGTTTTACATTAAATTCGAATAAAATCTTACAATATGAATAAATCTACACAGAATTTATTCATCCTGCACAGCATTTCAGATATACTTAATAAGAGTATATTATGTAAAATAGATATTATTTAAAAAAAAAAAAAAGTGTTTTGCTGCCAGCTGTATTAATCTACTGATATATATTATAGACTTATAATTAAATAATTAATGTTATTGTTACTACTACTTAAATATATTTTAGACTTGTTATTAAATAATTAATGTATTATTTATACTAATACTTAATTATATTTTAGATTTCACAGATTAATTTTAATATCAAATTAAATAATTCATAAACAATTCAAATTATCTCAAAATTTATAAAATTGATAATTATATGTATTACTACTGTGTTACAATCAAATTAATGCAATGCAGTAATTAAAATACATGTTAAATTTGATATTTCATAGATTTAAAAAAAAAAAAAAAAACTATATATATATTTGTATATATTGCAAATAGATATGTTTGTGAGTTATAATTACCAATGTTATCCATGTATAATTTTATGTGTTATTGTATAAGTTAAATTATAAATGTATGAAAACTGCACATTAATAACACCCTAAACATGTGTGATCGGCAACGCACAATCACATACTATACAAAGTGTATATAATGTTCAATCAAATATTAAATTTCCTAATATGTTATAATTGTATTAATGTATGTTATAATTGTAATATTATATATCTATTGTTATATGTTATCGCACATTAAAACAAAAATTTATTACATACCGTGTTTATATTTAAATGATATAATAAATGTTATTTAAAAGAGTTGATGATTGAATTTATCATAAAAATTGGATAACCATATATTTTTGCTTGATCTCGAATAAATCTAATATTTTTGTTTTTATTTATATCTGAGCATAAGTATTTTATTCGATGTAGATAATTGATAATTATATTTTTATAAACAGATTTATGTAAACATGAAGCAAAATTGGTAAAAATATTTACTTTAAATGGAAAATCAAATCTCTTATCATAAATATCAAAAATTAATTTATAATTATTATTAATATTGATTTTTAAGTCAAGAAAGTTTATATTATTATTAATTAAATCATTTTCGCTTAATTTAAGCTGAGTAGGATAAAAATTGAGTGGTGATGTGCAATTTTTATCATTGAAATAAAATATGATAATGTCATCTATATAGCGATAAAATACATAATCATTGTTCGGACTAATATTTCTTTCATAATAATATAAGTAAAGGTCAGAGAGAATACTAGATGCGGTTCCGCCCTGCGGAATTCCCTGGCATTGTTTATAAATAATATTGTCATATATGATGTAATTATTATGCAATGTAAAATTTAGTAAAGTTTTAAAAAAATTTACTGAAATATGTTCTTTTAATTTTAATTGAGATTTAAATTCTTTAAATAATATACACATTGTTTTATGTAAGTCTTTTATATCTATGTTATTAAATAAATCATTAAAATCCAATGTTTTTATGAATTTTACCGGATTGATATTATGTATTTTATTAATGAGTTGAAAACTGTTTTTTAGGCAATGTTGGTTATTATGTTTTAACGTTATATCATATATCTGCTTTAAAATATTAAGTAGTAAATTACTTGCATTATTATTATATGTGTTACACCCGATAGTAACAGTGCGAAATTTAATAGGATTTTGATGAAATTTTGGAATTATAACAAGATAAGGATAATTTAAATTATTACATTTGATTTTTAGTAATTTGTGATAATTTAATAATTTTCTATTATTTATTTCAATATTTAATTTAGTTTTATTAAAAATATTACTAGTGTTGATTGCATTGTGAATTAACCCTTTATAGTATTCTTTACAAATGATAGCATAATTATTTGGAGATTTATCTACATAAGTAATTATAAATTTGTTTTGTAATTCTGATATATGTTTATTTATATTTTTAAAAGCTGCATGTGTAATATGATGATAATTTTTTATAATTTCATTTTTCATTTTATCTATAACAGAAAATCTCCATTCACTAAAATACTCGATTGGTTTATTGTAATCAATAGCAATTTTATATATAAATAAATCAATATCTTGAATAAACTGCAATATTATGGATTTGATATTACACTTATATGGAAGGCGAAATTTTGTTCCATTATGCATTAAGTTTTGTAAAATAGGTTGTTCTACAATATTAAGATCACCAGTAATGATATGACCATGTGTTGTATTTATGTACTTTTGATATTTTGGGTCGTTACAATAACATGGGTAATTATTTGAAGAGACCAATTGTTTTGCAAAAGAATTGTAATTAAAAATTTTACGTCCAAGTGTGCGATTATATTTGTATGTCTTGTGAATGGTAAAATTTTTTATTGGAAAATTGTTAGTAATGTTGTTTATTATATTGTGTAAATTGATATTATTAAATACATGATTGGAAAAATTTATAATTAATTGTGTATTATTAGTTTTATATTTAGTTTTATTAGAAAGACTTGTATTTAATATGTTTGCTCTATGATGTAGAATATCATAAAAGATATCACAAAAATGTGGAGAATATTGATTTTTTTTAAATACCTTGAAATATTGGTTCAAATATTTCTTTTTTATACTAAAAACATGTTTTCTTATATCAAGCCAATAATAATCATTACAAAATTGTGCCTCAAGATCATCAAGCTCCTGTTGAATCACAATATCATCAGTGTATTTTTTGTTATTATGTTTACCTCTACCAGATCTTGAAGTTTTTTTTATGTTTGAAAAATTTAATCCTGAATAAAGATTTTTATAATTTTCATATTTAGTTAAATCTGAAAATACAGGATTTGATTTTTTGTATACTAATTGATTTAATCCATAAGGATATGTAGTATTAAAATGTCTTATATATTTAGATTCTAGAAAAAGTCGTTCAGTAAAATTTTTTTGTATTTTAAGTATTTTAATAGTAATATTTTTAAAATCATGATTTTTGAAATGAGTATATTCAATATTATGAGTTGTTTGAAATTTAGATTTTTTATATTTATCAATATGAGAACGATGTAAATTTAGCCGCTTATGTAATTTTTGACAAGACTGTCCTATATATTCCATATTACACGAATTGCATTTCAATGAATAGATTACATTGTATGCTTTGCAAAATTTTACCAAATTAAGATTGTTATTATTTGAAATCTGTGACTTATCAGCTAATGGACATGTAAGGCAACGCTTTGATTCACACTCTCGAAAACATAGTACAGGCTTGGGACAATAGAATAGGTTATCTGATAACGATCCAGGAAGATCCCTAATAATCTTCCTGTACCGAGCATTAGTCCTGGATCCACCAAGGCCTAAATTGCCAGTATCTAACATTTTACTAATAACTGCCATAATTGTTTGAAAGCAATAAAAATTGCAAGAGATACATATAATAAATGTTTAAAAATAAAAATGTTTTGAATCAACCTTATTATAATTAAGTACTTGAATATCCATTTAAAAAAAAAAAAAAAATTAAAAATAAAAATAATAAAAAAATAATAAGATTGACTGTTTAATACTTGATTAAATATAATAAAGCTAAATAATAAAACTATTTACATATATACATAAAGTCCCATTAAGCAAACTAACATCAAAAGACAACAAAATAGAATCCCCTAGCATTCCTAAGTCAATACAAAATTAATGTTGGTAAAAAAAAAAAAAAAAAAAAAAAAAATTAAGAGAACCCGAATAAGATGTTATAAAGATGCATTTGATATTTCAATAGATAAACAAATGATACCAAGAAATAATAGTAATATTCTAAAATTATTATTATTACACACCATTAAAAGCGCAATGCAGCTATAATAACTATGTATTTTAAACAGAAGTTAATCAAAGTGATTTATGTGCCAACTAGGCTAAATTATGGTATCATAAAAATTAATACTTTCAACCAGCTATAATTGAAAAGAATATGTAAAAAACCATTCCATACCAATTTGCGCAATGCAGCATAATTTTATAGAATGTTAAATAATTATAATATCTATGAATTTCAAAATACATATCAAGTTCTAATATCATTCTACTTTAATCTACAAAGAGATAAATAATGATATTGTGTAAACAGAATACCACATATCTAATAATTAACATGTGCAAATATATATATATATTGGATGGCAAATGTCAATGATATCCATCGCAAAATTATCCGTATCGAAAATCAGAAAATCTTAATAAAAATAACTATATTTTTTAAAAGAAATTTGCTTTTCTCATAAAAGCTAAAGATTTAATATGATTGTGTCGAAGTAACAGCATTTTTCCTCTATCATTTTCCCACAATCGAAACACATTTGTAAATCGTCGTTTCGAACCGGAATTTAATTTTACATTTCTTTTAGTTTTAAAATAGGAAAAACTTTGTTGTCGTTTTTAAATATAGCTTTTTTTAAAGTTGTTTCATAATAGATTTTTGTAAAGTCTTGTCGGATAAGAAAATTGCATAGATTTTAAAGCAATGTTTAAGAAAAATTACAATATTTTTTAAACTTAAAAAACAACAATGTTATCGAAAAGAAAATCGATTTTACCAAAAAATTCGCGTAATGCAAAAGCAAAGAAGAAATCAAAAAGTAATGAATATTTTCTTCCAGCCGAATTGTGTAAACTTGAACAAGCCAATCGTGCCAATTCATAACATTATAAACGTGAAAGCGCGTTCTATATAGTAGATTTTTTTTACATATAGGTAGAACATTTCCGAGAATAGGAAGGTTAGGGGTCTGTAATTAGGTCCATAGTCAATTTGCTTTTTTTTTTTTTTTTTTAATCAAGTGAAATTTGGCGCAAAATTAAATACATTATTGTAACCCGATTTGTTTTTTGCGTGGTAAACACTTAATGGTATTTTAGATGATCATTTCCTCGCTCACCTTTGATGCCAACTATGACTGTGAAACATATTACAAAATATCAGACGATAATTTTCTAATTTTCTTATTGCTTCATGATGTAAATAGACTTCCTGGTTCATACTTTAAACCTGAATTGGTCATGCCATTGTCGTTCAATTTTTATTCCTAATCCTAACCCTAATTGTATCCTATCCTAATCCTGATAATAACTTTAAAGAATATTCTTTGACACGAATATGTAAATTAAATCAATATCCATAAATGGAATGAATGGAAAATAGAATAAATAGAAATGGCAAAATAAAATAATAAGAAAGTACATTTATTCGACACCTAACCCTAGAGAAAGCGTAAAAAATTTCAAGCGTATGAAATAAATCAAAATAATCCTATATATATTAACAAAAATATGTAAATTTAGATCATCAGATTTGTGTCGTCGGTATTTATTTACTTATAGTGTTCTTGACGCGATAGAGAAAATATCGAGGTTAAATTGGGCAGAATTTAAAGTACTTTCTAGCAACCTTCATTTACATTTTAGAATCGCATCAGATTGTTATATCTTTGTGAAATATCCATCAATGTATAAAATCCACAAGCAGTTTGTTCACTATTTACACCACTTAGCGTGAAGCACTTAATTTAATATATACATAAACAAGATAATGTAGTAAGAAATATAATAACATATGTCTATGCAAATAAACAATATAATAATGCCCATTTAGCAATGCACACATATACAAATTGTACACCAAATACCACCTAAAATGCACTGTTGTATAGAAGAATTCTGCCAGTGTTGTTTTTCGTTTTACGAAGAGGATATCCTCGATTTTCACGATTTTACTTGGTCCTCCTTTTTGCATTAGTTGCAGTTTCATTTTCGCGATTGTATATATTATTTGGCATGAAATTTCACTTTTTTAAGACTGGGTTATGTCAAGGCCCCTATAGCAAAGAAATACCGTATGGTCTCCTATAAAATGTGATAAAGCTTTGGTTAATTATATATGTTGTTAATTATCAAGTGAAATGTTTTACTAAATTAATGCATTTATTCTTTTTTTAATGTTACGTGAACGAAGTCACGGGTAACAGCTAGTATATATATATATATATATATATATATATATATATATATATATATATATATATATATATATATATACACACATAATAACAAACTCCAATGGAAAATTACTTTCAGAATCATTATCACAAAAGCCAACCAAAATCTATAAACCACATAAATTCAATACTAGAAAAACAAAACTATATACATTATATATATTTGTATCTATGTATGTATATACTATATATATATATATATATATACTTCATTGGCGCCCTGCTAACCGAAAAGTACCTGAAATAATTCGCCAAACTGTAGCGCCCAATAAACAAACGGAAGAATGTTGCCATTAAATCTCAAAAAAGAATAATAATAATAATAATAATAATAATAATAATAATTAAGAAAAGCCCCATTTACTAAAGTATCATTTATCAGTAACTTTTAACAATAAAATTTACAATATATTAATGAAAACAGAAACAAAAATAATCTTGGATATTTATTTATTTACATTATTTCTCTTAATTATGGAAAAGGAATAATCATCCTGATTATGTAAAGGAATGAAGAAACCATACAAATAAATTACACTTGAAAACATTAAAAATCTCCTTTTTCTGTAGATTGATTTATTATTGTAAAAAAAATTCTTCATCTTTACATAAAAATTGATTAGCTTAAAACAATAGATGCGTTTCAGAAGATATGGATTTAAAACGAACAATGATTAAAGAGGACATTTTAAAAATTTTGATCAAAACATTTTAAAACTTTTTTTTAACGTCGAATTTCGACGGTGCGTTTGGGGAGAAGCAATGCACATGCGCATAGGAGCTCATTCGGTTGCATTATCACAGGGGGGGGGGGGATGTGTGCCTTATTTAATATGTTCTTTTATTGACTGAATATGAGATGAACGTAGTGATATGCTATTTGTATGATACTTCATAGGTTCAGGAAATTTTCTTTCTTGCCGTCGGGAATAGGGCGGTAATGTCAAACTGATTTCCATTTTGTTTACGGATTGTTTGTTTGGAGTTTGCATCGGAAATAATAACGTAATTCACTGGGGGAAATTTTTTTTAAATAAAATATTTGAAAGATTGTTTCATAAGCACCCCTACTTATGTAATAAAGAAGCTTATTTTACTAATATTGCTATTGTAATTTTTTCCGTCAAGTTTTGACGGTTACCATCTAGTAGAATTTATTTCATTAGGGAGGGTGGGATCAACTTATAAAAAAGTTTTTGTATTTATATTTTATACTTGAATTAAGAATTTGGCTTGGTTTCACTACATGTTTTATATCTTCAATTGTTAAATAAAGTGTTTTGAATCTTTGAAAAATCTAGACTTTTCTCACAGTGTCTTGTTTTTGTGAAATTGTCAGAAGTATTTTATATTTGTGAAAAAACTAATTATAATTTTGTGAATTTGGCATAACTGTTATATTCAGGTTCTTGTTTATAAATTTTTGACAAGATCCTTTATATATGTAAAAGGTACATAAATAGATTCTTTGACGGCTTCAGTTGTTTTTGCCAGGTCAAATTTTACTTTTTAAAATAATTAACTTTGTAAAAGGTTTAGTTTGGAGATGGAAAAAAAAAATTGTGAAAGTCCTTTTTTAAGACAAATGATTTTGTGAAGGGTCCTGTTTTAAAGTGGAATGTTTTGTGAAGGTTCCTGTTTTAATATGAACAATTATGTGAAGGATCCCTTAATGGACCCAATTTCTTCCTAAACAGATCCCTGGACTATACACAGGCAAAAAAAAATCAAGTAACTATTTTAAATACTGTCAGTTTTGTGAAATTTTCAGAATGTGGGATTGAAGGTTTTATGCTGCATGGAACTTTGCAGATTACATAAGATGTTTAGTTTATAAATTATCTCTCTCTCTCTCTCTCTCTCTTTTTTTTTTTTTTTTTTTGTTATAAATTAACAATATTTCTACAGAAATTAAAAGAGCCAAAATAGAAATATTAGAAATATTATGCAGAAATATAATAATTCTAAATGTATTTGAAGCAACTTTATGTATATTTAAATTTTATTGTTATTATTACCATTTTAAACATTAAAAGAATGGTAGTATGTTTAAATTTTGGTTCATGATCTATAAAAGTTTTCTTTATTTTTTGGTTTTATGTTAAATTTTTGTTGCTAAATTAATACATAATCCATACCTTCCAAATAATTAAAATAAAAAATTAATCATTCAAATGCATGCTTTAACTGTGAATTGAATTTATAAATCGTTGTGATATTATAACATAATATCTCTTAACACAATGACCTGCCCTTATGATACTAATGCATTGTTCAAACAAAGAATGAACCTTGAATGATAATGCATGTTTATTTCTTTATATGTGGCTACAAAAACTTTATGTGTAATGAGAAGGCTGTTTTCAAAAGTGAAAAGAGTGGGCTCTACTTCAACAACATATTCAAATTCACATACTGTACCTCACTCCGAGTCCTTTGGAAACATTATGAGTGGTGATAGATTTTTACACGGGACTCGGAGTATGCACTTCTATATCGTTTCTTTTTATGTGATATCACTTCTTTTTATGGCTGACGTTTTAGGTTTGTGGCTTGGCGGGATCATTTACAACGAGTTGTTTTTGCTAAGATAAAATAGTTTTGAGTGATTTTAATATTTTATTGAAATAAATGAGAATTTATTTTGAAACAAGTTACCTTTTAACTACTATAGAATGATAACCGAAACATTTTTACATGAGATATTCATTTTCTGGAACAGATATGGATTTTTCGTGGTTCAAAATTAGTATTACTTTTAAAATAGGATATAATATCTCGAACAACGAGATGGTTAATCTAAAGAAATTAGCTTAGTAAAAAGCATCCATACAGCCTGAAATAGCACTATTACTGGAAACTGAGATCATACAAAGTTATCTCAAAAAATACTTTATAGCGCCAAACCACGGTTGCTATTTAGTGAATTGGCAGTGGGCACGATTATGAATGATTACCCAATAAGTTTAAAAGTTTCTAAATAAGCCTATTTTGGGGAGATTTTAGTATGCTATTGCCATCGAGTTAGATCAGGGTGTACTTAGGTAAAAGAAATATTATAGAATGACCATCAAAACTGTTTTCCGAAACAAAAGTTGCAATAGCACTAGATTTCTGAAATAGATATAAGTGAAAAGATTCAGTTTACATTTCCATAAGTTGCTTTTGTACACGAGATATTATTCAACCTATTTATCAGATGCGAGTGTTTCGTGGTTGGCAGGTAAGTAAATACTGCTATTTAGGCATTATGATAACATGAAATTATTTTCGAAATTTTTGCTTATTCTAATAAAACCACTGTGTAGAACGAAATCCAAGATATACTAGAATCATTCACACAATCAATAGTAAACCACGAATATAAATTTGTTAAGATAGGGGGGGGGGTTGAGGGGGGATCTGCCCCCCTGAAGAAATGTATTTTTTAAATCTGAAACATAGAATAAGAAGTTCATAAGAATGTCAGAATATTATTGCAGAAACCGTGTTTAATTAAACGTTTCTAATTTCTGAAACGTTCAAATTATTTTAAAAGCGTATAAATATGTATGTAGTAATTTTTAAAAATTAATTTGCGGATTGTAAGATGTTAAATATTATGAAAAGTGAGATAAAAAAAACATTGACTTTCAGAGCTGACGTTGAGGCTCCTGATCTGTAGATTTATTAGTTTTAATGAATTTACTAGCTCGTATTTTCTAACAAACGTTAAAAAAAAAAAAAGTGAATTTTCTATAATCGGGTTCGGTGGCCACGCCCAAATTATTGCCGAAACGTCAGTTGAGGCTCACTGTGGAGACCCGAAAAGTTTTTGGTTTCTGTCTGTCTGTCTGTCTGTTCCGCGATAACTGCCGCAAAAATGATCCGATTAGGTTGATTTTTGGTAGGTATGTTGGTGAGGTACCCGGAATCAGCTGTATAGTTTTTAATTACACTTGGTTCATTCGTTCGGAAAATATAGAACATTTCTTTTTAGGTCATAATGCTTTCCTATGGGAATTCAGACGATTTTGAAATTTTTCATTTGTTTGAAGTAAATTGACGCATTTGATTCATGTATTTAAACCATTTAAACGGTAAGTTATGAAGGCTAAAATTTATCAAGTTAGGTCTTAAATTATTCAAATTAATTTGAAATTTTGTTAATACATTTGTCAGATTTTTTAAATTAGGTGTATAATTTTTGGTGCAATTTTATACATCTGTTCTAATAATATAATACATTTTATTTTATCATTTTTTTGCAAATTTTAAAATGCATTTATTTTTATTTTCCTCTTTAATTTAACCGTAACCTAGCAACTATATTTCAAAGAATATCAAAATAATAAAATTCAAATAACTCAGACTATTTTGCTGCAATATTTTATTCGCAAAATAAAATATTTTCGGTTGATTTTTGTATTTTATTGAAATAAATGAGAATTTATTTTGATATAAATTACCTTTTAACTACTGTAGAATGATTTCCGAAACATTTTTACATGAGATATTATTCATTTTCTGGAAGAGATGTGGATTTTTCGTGGTTGAAAATTAGTATTATTTTAAAAATTGGATAAAATCTCTCGTACAACGAGATGGTTAATCTAAAGAAATTAGCGTAGTAAAACGCATCCATACATCCTGAAATAGCACAATTACTGGAAACTGAGATCATAAAAAGCTATCACAAAAAATAATTTATAGCGCCAAATCACGTTTGCTATTTAGTGAATTGGCAGTATACACGATTATGAATGATTACCCAATAGGTTTAAAAGTTTCCAAATATGACTAATATATATATATTGGGGGGGGGGGGGGGATTTTAGCACGCTATTGCCATCGAGTAGGTCAGGATGTACTTAGATAAGATCTTACATCTAAATATTATAGAATGACCATCAAAACTGTTTTTCCGAAACAAAAATTGTAATTAAACTGGATTTTTAAAATAGATATAAGGAAAATATAGTAGATTCAGATTCATTTCCATAAGTTGCTTTTGTACAAGAGATATTATTCAACTTATCCATCAGATGCAAGTGTTTCGTGGTTGGAAGGTAAGTAAATATTGTTATTTGGGTATTAGGATAACATGAAATTATTTTCCAAACTGTTGCTTATCTTAATAAAACCACAGTATAAAACGAAATCCAATATATACTAATAATCATTCACACAATCAATAGGAAATCACGAATATAAACTTAACAAGATTACGGGGGGTTCAGGGGGGCTCAGCACCCTGAAGGAATGTACTCTTTATCCAAAACATTTCATGAAAAAAAAAAGTTCATAAGAATTTCAGAATTTCATTGCATAAACCGTGTTTAATTTAACGGTTCTAATTTTGAAAACCTTCGAAGTGTTTTATATGTCTATAAATACTATGTATATAGTCTAAAAAATTAAATTGCGGATTATAAGATGCTAAATATGAAAAGTGATATTAAAAACAATGATTTTCAGAGCTGACGTTGAGGCTCCTGATCTGTAGATTTACTAGTAATATTATATTGGACATTTTTTTTTGAAAAATCATTAATTGTAATCCTAAAATGAGGCGTGATTATCAAGATAAACATTGGATGCTTATAAAAGATGTGTATATGAAAAAAAATATTTTTTTATTTTAATACTTATTTTTAAGTAAGCACATAAAAAAAAAGAAAATAAAAAGACAATAATGATAAATTTACTCATGTATGTTGCAGTAATTTTTTTCGCTGATCAATGATTACACAATTATTATTGTCGGTAGCTAATTTAAAGTTTTTATTCGATAAATCAGTATTAAATATTTTTTTGTTTTGTTTTGTTTTCTGCATTATTGCTCAAAATTTCGTTTTCTCCTAATTAATTTGAATACATTTTTTATCTGTAACATAACCTGCATAGCATGAAATGATATTCATATCAAAACAAATTATTAAGCATTAAAGTGAACTAAGAAAATAATGCATTTCAAGAACTACATAAATGAGATAATACTTACGATTTCTTTTGTAATAAAAAACTATCATTCTTTTTTCGTTTAAATAAATCAGAGTAAGTGAAAAATATACGTGACTTTTAGCTTTAGCTTCCTGTATTTTTACCTGGATGAAATGCAGTTTTTTTGTCCTAAAAGTAAAAAAAAAAAAAACTATTTCCGAAAGATAATTTTGTATTTTTCGAATACGACCATCTTCAGCACTTTTCTAAATGAAAATTAATGCGATTGTATAAATAAATAGTGCATTATATTTAGACATGTTAAAATAATCTTTTGACTTGAATTTTTGTTTTTGTGTAAACTAGTCTTTAAAGTATGTGTATAGTAAATAGAAAAAATGTAAAACTGTAAACAGCCTGAACGCACTCGAATCAAGCAGAAAGCAGAATCCGCGTTTCATGTGTAGTGACGTCAAACCAATCCCGTCGCGTTTTCAGATCACGCAGTTTTGTTTTGCTTTTAACGGACTTTAAAACTACAATAACTAGTTATTTTAAATTATTTTTGAGTTTCCGAGTTAAGTTTTGAAGAATGTAAAGTTGTCTTCATCAATTAAACATAAAAGAAGGCATAATCTAAAGTGAGTGCAACTTCCCCATTGGAATGAAAAACGTTGACTATTTATCACTATGATTCACATTACCTAAAACAAAGACCTTGTACAAAGTTTAAACTTAGCATTGTTCCAAGCGCGCTTCGAAAAGAAATCACAAGTTGAAACGTTGCCTTGGTCCATGCCGCGATTTGTTAGATGGGTTTTTAATTAATATCTCGGCTAATTAGCGCCATTTTATTAGAAAACCATTATCAACAATCCTTGAATGATTCCGCGTCGATAAGTACCTCGAATGCAGCGTCTGTCAAATCCCCCCCCCTCCCTCGAGCTCCCGCAAAGTAAATTTTGTGTGAAACGGAAAAATGCGATTTTCTCATAAACTATGTGACGTAGGATAATTGCCACAGTTTTCCTGCAAGGTTTAAATAAATTACTACTACCCCATTTTTTTTCTTAATTTTAGTTTCAGTAGATTGAAAAATAGAGAGGGGGGGGGGACATATTTTTGCAGTACATTTTCGACGATATCTCTGAAAACATAATACAAAATAAAACAAATACATTTTGGAGTTCGATGTTACGAGTTATTTCGAACGATACCCCCATGATACATATAATAAATAAATACATAAATAAATAAATAAATAATAAAAATAATTAAAAAAATAAAAATTAAATTTAGTAACTTAATTAGCCCTCTACGTTTTTCCTATAAATACTTGTGAATGCCTAATAATCTATACATATGTGGGTCAATTAGCTTTTATAACTCTGCCAAATTTGAATTTTCCACGTTGTATCGTTTTCGAGAAAAACGGCTGTGACATATATGTACAGACAGACAGACATACGAGTGATCTTATAATGGTTCCGTTTTTACTTTTTAAGTACGGAATCCTAAAAATCCAATAATTTCAATTTTTACGTCATCGAATAGGGGAAAGATCAAATATGTACTTTTTAATGAAATTTGTTTGAAAACCGTAGGTCAGTGCTAGGGTTACCAGAATTGGCAATTATCAAATTAAAAGGGAAAAAAAAGTTTAACTATACGATACCGTACTTTGGTGAAAACTAAAATTTTTCAACGTTAAGACAGATTTTCATTTTATGTTGAACATAAAATTAATATTAAGTTAAGTCAAATTGGTTTTACATGCATTTGTACGTTGCATCAAATCATGCCCAAAATAGTATTAAATGTTTGTGTTTGTTTTTTTTCGTAACTGCTTTTTAGTATTGCTGTTTCATGGAGAAAAAAAAAATGATTTTACATATATCATTTTTATGGCTGCATTCCCAGCAGACGACAAATAGCGATATTCTAAGGAGACGATGAATCATTGTAATCGCTGGAAATGGAAATTCCATGGAAATCATGGAAGATTAGTCACGGTATAAACGGAGAAGTTATATCATGGTGCTGATCCAAAAATTATGAAATGGAGTTTTCACGCATTTCGTTTTTCCTTTTAACGTCGAAGATATAATATTTCAACTGAATTGGTCAGGTACCAAGATAATTTAATTTTAACATATTTTACTAGATTTTTGGTTTTTAATTCATTTTATAAATGAAACTGTCAAAACAATATTTTCCCACATAATTTACTTCAGGGTGTTGGTATTGAGGTCTCAAATTCCCCTCTCTAATTTTAAATCTATGGGTCTGGCATGCATTCTTATTTTTAAAATATCTCCTCGGAAAATTAATATTTGAAACATCTTTTTTCTGTGTGTTCTTCTTAAAAGATGCTTTTTTTTTTTTTTTTTTTTTTTTTTTTTTTTTTTTAGTGAGCAAAATATTTCTAAAATATATACTTAATTTCATATTTTATGCGTTAAAAGCTGACGAGCTGTGACACTTCACATAAAACTAAGTATATATTTTAGAAATATTTTTCAAACTACAAAAGAGAGAGAGAGAGAGATCCTTTAGGAAGAGTTCACAGGAAAGGTAAGTTAAAATATTAATTTCTTGGTGAGATATTTAAAAAATAAAAATAGATTCCACGTGCATAAGTTTAACATTAGCGAGAGGAATTTGAGATCTCACTAACTAATACCCTTAAAGAGACTCGATACCCTTTGAACTATTTTTTTTTAAATTTGAATATTTTATAATACTTCATTGGCATATTATTAAATGGTTTTATGAAAGAAACTAATTTATTCAAGTAAAGATTGGGTTGTCCGAAAAATTCTATCATTTAATTATTAGACATTAATTCCGATAGCTAATGTCTAATAATTAACGGGCAGAATTTTCCGGTACGAATTAATTTTCCCAAACAGCACGATTTTTACGGACAACCCAATACAAATTTTGTGGCATATATATATATATTTTTTTTTTAAAGAAAGAAAAAAAAATTAAAACCACATTTCTTCTACAATTTTGAAACATCTTTTGTTGCACTCTTTTTTTAGACGCGTACTGTATAACTATAAGGATAAAATTTACATAAAGTTAATTAGTTTAAGAAAAATTAAACAAAATGTCGTGACAGATGTAGAAAATACAGTAAAAATAAACATTTACTTAACACACATATATATATTTAAATAAACTATTTATATTAATGGAAATCCGGTTCTTAGTTTTATTGAATGCATCTTAAAAATCGTCAAAATAAACAAATTAATAAAAAAATTTCGATTGAGTTGAAAAATATCTGTTGAAGTTTACTTACCCTTAGAGTTACTCTTAGAACATACTAATAATTGAAAAAAACACAAATTGCAATTCTGATTCATTTAAAGGGAAATGGATGGAGTAAAAACCTTTTTCACATATTTTTAATTATCGGATTTTTATGGCACATCATAAGAATATACTACGGATGTCCAAAATCATTTTAAGCAAAATGTTGGCAAATGGATACGCATTTTCGTCATTTTTCGAAAAAATAAATAATACCGAGTCCCCTTAATGCGTACTTTTCACACCCGCTGCTTTTTGAAAGAATTTTTCAGAATAGAAGCAAATTCGCTTGTTTTTCAAATGAGATAATTTGGATTACTGAATATCCGTATGTGGCTTGGGAATTAATTTTCATTTTTCCACCTACGCGAAACTCAAGTTTCAAATTGTGTCTGTTAGTCGAAAGGAACTATTTCGCTATATCTCTAGTTTTTTTTCTTTTCTCTTCATCTGCCTTGCCACTAATAAAAATACCTATAAAAACAAATACCCCCCCCCCCCCCAACAGATTATCGGTAAATTTACACCTGTTTGAAAGAAATTTGCAGAATAGAAGCAAATTCGCTTATTTTTCAAATGAGATAATTTGGATTACTGTAATAAGATTTCTTACAAATCTATCCGCACGTGGGTTGGAAATTTTCATTTTTCCACCTATACGCTAAACTCAAGTTTCAGATTGTGTCTGTTATTCGAAAGGAGCTATTTCGCTATATATTTCTCGCGTTTATTTTTTTTTCTCTTCATCTGCCTTGCCACTAATAAAAATATCTATAAAAACAAATATCCTCCCCCCGCCCCAACAGCTTATTGGTAAATTTACACCTGTTCTCGGTTAAAGACATTCGGTCAAGATTATCGATCATTTGTTGACACATATTATTTTATATATATATAATGGTGCAAGAAATGGGAGCTTACACCAGAATTTTTGCACAGAGGAAGGCATGAGAAGTAATTTATTTTATTTTAACTGATAGTACAGAAGTTTCAATTTTGTAACAAAAGATTTTTCGCTAATTTTTCGAAAAAATGGTTAGTTCTGCACCGGTACTAAACACTAGGATAAAATCTATGATAATATTATAAAGAAGAAATGTTTGTGTTTGTTTGTTTGTAGAGGTAATCTGTGGAACTACCGAACCAATTTAAACATTAATGGTCGCAAAATGACGGTGCCAGTCTCTGCTTCAACATAATCTATATTTTATGTCTTACCACTACCCCCAAAAGTTACTGGAGCAAAAAACATTATAAAACTACGATTTTTGTGTTACTGGTGGGGCTAAAAACTTGAAATTTGGTAGTGGTGGTTGTTATTTTTAAGATGTAAATGCCCATTAAGAACGGTTTAAAAAAAAAAAAATTAATTTAAAAGGGTAAAATGAGCGGAAAACGTTATAAATGACGATTTATTTGGAATTGTTAAATCTATAAACTTGAAATTTGACGTAACTATTATTTTTGAAAAAAAAAATGAAATTAAAAAAGGTACAGGAACTAACAAAGCTCTAAAATTGCGATTGCTGTGATAGAGGTAGGGCTAGAAACTTAAAATTTGGCATGGAATTAACTTTTAAGATGTAAAATTCTAAGAACGATTTCTCAAAAATTCGAAATTTAAAAGGGTTAAATGACCAGAAAACGTTCAAAAAATGTTCTAAATTACGATTTATTTAAAAATGTTAAGGGATAGAAACTTGAAATTTGACATGGCTGTTACTTTAAAGAGATAAATGCTTGTACCCAGCTTCTAAAAAATTCGAAATTTAAAAGGGTGCAGGAGTAAAAAAGTTCTAAAACTGCGATTTTTGTGATACTGTTTTGGGTCCAGAAATTCAAAATTTGACATGGTGGTTACGTTTAAGATGTCAATGCTCGCTAAGATTTGTTTCTAAAAAATTAGAAATTTAAAAGAGTGAAATAATCGGAAAACGCTTTAAAAACGTTCTAAATTACAATTTATTTGGAATTGTCAGGTCTATAAACTTGAAATTTAACATAGCTATTATTTTTAAGACGTAAATACTCGCACACTAACAGTTTCTAAAAAAATTCGAAATTTAAAATAGTATAAGAGCAAAAAAAGCACTCTAAAAAAGCGATTGCTATGATGCTGTTTGGGTTAGAAACTTGAAATTTGACATGGTAGTTACTTTTAAGATGTAAATGCTTGCTAAGAACTGTTCCTCAAAAATTACAAATTTAAAAGAGTGAAATGAGCCGAAAACTTTCTAAAAATGTTCTAAATTACGATTTATTTGAAAATGTTATGGATAGAAACTTGAAATTTGATACAGCTGTTATTTTTAAGAGGTAAATGTTCACACCATCACACCCGAACACTTTCTAAAAAAATTCGAAATTTAAAACGGTGCAAGATCAAAAAAGTTCTAAAATTGGAATTTCTATAATATTGTTAAGGTTGGAAACTTGAAATTTGACATGGTAGTTACTTTTGTGAAGTAAATGCTTGCTAAGAATTGTTTCGTAAAAATTCGAAATTTGAAAGGGTGAAATGAGCGGAAAAGTTCTAAATTACGATTTATTTGAACATGCTGGGAATGGAAACTTGATATTTGACATGGCTATTATTTTTAAAACATAAATGCTCCTACAGAACAATTTTTGAAAGAATCCAAATTTAAAATGGTGTAATCTGTGGAAACTTTCTAAAATCACTATTACTTTGGAACCACTGAACCTTTTTCAAAAATTCTTTCAAGATAACACAACAGACAGTTTCTGCTTAAAACTGGTTTACCATTATCTCTCTGCAAATGCCCTCAAAGGGGTGCAACAGCGACAAACGTTCTACAATTACGATTTCTTTGAATATGATGAGGCTAGAAACATGAACTTTGATATGGTGGTTATTTTTAAAATGTAAATATTCACTAAGAGTGGTTCTAAAAGCATCGAAATTTAAAAGAGTAAAATGAACCGAAAATGTTCTAAAAACGCACTAAAATGTGTCTTTATTATGGAAATCTTAGGACTAGAAACCTGAAATTCGACATGGAAGTTAGTTTTAAGACGCACATATTCACTCAGAACATTTCTAAAATTTCGAAATTTCAAAGGAGGAAATGAGCGGAAAACTTTTAAAAAACTATTACTTTGAAACTACTAAACCAATTTCAAATATTCTCTCAGGATAATAATAATGAAATTCTCTGCTTAAAAGTAGGCTATATTTTTACAAACTACCCTCAAGCGGGGTATACAAGAGTGAAAAACGTCTTTAATTCTATTGCGTCTAAAAACATGAAATTTTATATGGTAGTTACTTATAAGACGTAAATGCTCGCTAAGAACATTTATTAAAATCTACTAGATTTAAAAGGATGAAATCGTTAAAAAATGAAATATAATCATACTTACTTGAATACTATCAGGGCTAGATATAATATTCGAATATTAAAGGAAAATTGTTCCTTCTTTTCCATTTTCTGTATGTGGGGACAGGCAGTAAAAAAGACCGAACGTGACTAGTTAGCGTTCTGAAAAAAGATACAACTACTCTCAGGTTAATTCAAGTCTGATGTTCACTTAATGCAGCACAGGAAGGAAGTTTCCTCAAAATGTGACTTAAAAGTAATAGTTATCCGTAGCTATATACAGGGTGATTTTTTTTAAAGTTGTGAAAGTAAAACCCTATAACAAAAGAACCACTGATCCAAATGACCTGAAATTTCACCAGTATGCTTCCAAAACAATGGGAATTTTTTAGGCGTCGTTAAAAAAAAAACCTTAAAATCGCACCGACAGATAGCGCTGTACATGCAGTAAAGTCGGGAGACGAACTGGCGCCCAGCACACACACATTGGCGCTAAGAACGTGAAGTACGCACAAATCGTGTTCATTATTCTACGGAAATCCTCGCAATGACTGCGCCATTGACGGACCGTGCGTTGTTAGTGAAACTGTATTATCAGAATAATGACACCGCAGCAACTGCTCTTAGGTGATTTAGGACACTTAAGAATTTAAGAAAAGGTCCAATGACGACAGAGGGCCAACGGAAGATGGTTTCTCAAAGTACCGCCCATTGTTTTCCTCCCACTGACGATATTCTTTGTTTCTGCTACCTTACAGCGCCATCTGTCGGTGCGATTTTAAGTTTTTTAACCATGGCAAAAAAAAATACCCATTGCTTTGGGAGCATACTGGTGAAATTTCAGGTCATTTGGATCAGTGGTTCTTTTGTTATAGTGTTTTACTTTCACAACTTTAAAAAAAATCACCCTGTATAATTTCCGATTACGCAAATAGGCACACAAATACTTTCAACAACTACACGCACTAAGCCACTGGTTTCGCTATTATGTTATAACTTACTAGCTAAAGTTTTAAAACGTTTAAGTTTTATTGTTTGTTTCCTAACCCATTAATAAAGTTATTTTTCTTCTACTAAATAAGCTGTTCCCAAACTAGGGGTGGTGACCCACTGTGAGCGACAAGTCTCGGGCGATGGGACGGGTAAAGTTCAGAAACGACGGTCAAGTCTCGGAGGATATGTCATGTAAGGGTAAGCGAGAGGAATTGAGTGCTACGGGTAACTTGGGTGCTAGTAGCTAGTACCTTTCTTTAAATACCGATATTCTCTTGTTTTAGGACAAATATAAACACATATACTAGTAGCAACATTTATTATCTTTCGCTCCAGTTTTCTTCAGCTTTTATCTGAGGAATAAAAATATATATCTCCTTTAAAAAATTACTAGCACTCAATTATCTCTAACTCCCCCCCCCCCCCACCACCACCATCACCACCACCTGTTTACCCTACAATTAATTTTATCTGCTGCGAAAATGTAAAGAAACTAGTACAATCAACATAAATAACAATGATAAATAAGAATAAGAAATATAAATAGCAATGCGTTACTTATAACTTTCAACAGAGTGAAATAATAATAATAATAATAATAATAATAATAATAATAATAATAATAATAGTAATAATAACAGATAAATAACTTGACAAAGAGTCAGTGTTTTATTAAACTTTGTGTAGAGACCAAAATTTAAAAATTTTCAACCCTCATATAGATTCTCTCGTTAGTGTAAAACAATGTCATAAATTGCATCGACTTTTAAACTATATTTTTATAATGTATTTCTTAATAAAGGTATTTTTCTTAACACAGTAAAAGAAGGTTTATTTTTATCATTTACTTCGCTTACACATTAGCATTACCTATTATCATTTGTATATGCTTTGCGCGAAAGTTCGCCTTTTCCGTATGATAGATTATACAAAAGCCTCTGATATTTTAATACCTATGTTAGGTGAGTCGCAGATATTTTTTAAACGTAAGGGGGTAGCTTAAAAATAAAGATTCATTTTGAATCAATTTTTGAGGTATGACAGTGAGGGAAAAGTCATCTTCAGAAAGGAAAGATATTATAACTCAGTATGTATTGCACTTATAGTAAAAAGGCTGTTCGATTCTCCTGATATTTCAACGGCAATGTCTGCAAATTCCATCCATTTACCGGTAAAATTAAGATTTACTTTGTTGAGCGAGAAACACACACATACATACGAAAAAATTTGAGAACACCCTTATATAACTTTTAAATCTAAACGATAATTAGAATATCTTTAGGTATAAGTTTCATGAACTAGTATTAAGATTTTGCTATATAAGAACATAAAATTATATAAATTATGATACTCTACTGCAACTTTTTTTTAATCACATTCATAGGCCGCCAAGATTTGGGGGCCTAGGCCCATGTCCCGTGTGTCCAGACTTAATCTGTCCCTGACGAAGAACACCCGGCACGCAGCATTTCTATTTCTTAAATCCTTCACCGAGTGACAGATTTATTATCCCTGGTTTTCTATTTTCACCTTTGACTACTTACATAAAAAATAAAAATAAAAATAAAAATAAATAAATACTTTGCAGATTTGTTTTTATCTTTGCAGGCGCAAGTGCCATTGTACCCTAGAGTAGCCGAGGCTACTCTAGGAGGCAATGCAAGCGCTGTCTTTTTTGTTTGACAGTTTGATACAGGGAGGATGGATGTCCACTTTCATCCTTGCCAACTTGTTTCATCTTCCCTTTGCATTATAAATCTACTCTTTCTTTTTTCATAGACGCGAAGCGCTCATAGACGTGTTATAGTGATCGCAGCTTTTGCGATTTTTATATTTTTCGACTTTCCATACAGTTAGTTATCTGAACCATTTGATGTTTTTTTTTTTTTTTTTTTTTTTTTTTTTGTTTCCATGGGCACGGAGAGCCCAAACACACGTTATAATAATAAGGCTTTCATATTTTTCGAGGTTTCTATATAACGAGGTAGCTGAATCCATTGGTATATTTTTCCTTATAGTATTTATGGATGCGAAGCGGTCATAAAAATATAATATATAATGATATAATGTTCGAATTTCCTATTTTTCGAGATTATTGCGCAGCAAATAATTTTAATTGTAAACTTTCAATTGAATATTTAAAAAGAAAATTACAGTTGTAGAAAACAAGGCTTTTTTATTTCCAACTAAACGCTTATGAGGCTACTTCACTCTGGCGAAAATACCCGCTCGCTAATGTTAATCCTATGGGGGAAATAATTTACGATATCTCGCTCGCATTTCAATATTTTTAAATGATTTTTTTTTTTTTTTTTTTTTTTTTTTTTTTTTTTCATTGGTTAGCTGATGTCAATCTCTGTGCACGCTCCTTTGTACTTTTTCGATTTTTGTTTTTCACTTTCGAAACCGGTTCCGAAAGTGAAAGTATCTTAATTAAAAAAAACTTGTAATCAAAATCGAAAAGTATAAAGGAGCGTGCATAGAGATTGACCTTAGCTATTCAATGCAAAAAAAAAAAAAAAAAAAAAAAAAAAAAAAAAAAAACATTTAAAAATATTGAAATGCGAATGAAATTTCGTTAATTATTTCCCCCATAGGATTAACATTAGCGAGCGGGTATTTTCGCCTGAGTGAAATAGCCTCTTAAAATAAAAATAACAAAGGGGATGAAAAATATTTTTTTTTTTTTTGTCTACAGGATGAAAAGGGAAAGAATGCATCTGTGCCTAGATTGCAGTGCATGGAATTAGTGTGGGAGCTACTTCTAAAACCAATGTTGTATTTTTATTGATTTTCTGAAGAAAATGGGAGATTCTCTTCTACGAATTCTTTTTAATTTTTTTTTTCTAATTTCTAAAACAGATTTTACAAAATATGTATAAATAACAAGAGATATAAACTATAAAAATTTACTTTTGAGATACTTTTTAAAAAATCTAGAAAATTGCGTTAAAAAATTTCTACAAATTTATAGACATGTTGTTGAAATAATTAAAACTCAGAGTCAATGACCACAAATTACCAAAAGAAAAAAAAAACTCTTTAAATATTTCCGAATAAGTAATTTTTAACAAACTGACTTCAAGGGATTTTTTTAATCTTCCTGTTTTTGTGACAACCCTGCATTGTTATCTACATTAGAGTCCTGCACGAGTCGGGTTATACCAACTCGGACCTCGAAAATTCTATTTCAGCTCAACCCAAAACTTGGTCTGATCCAGACGCACTTCAATCCCCTATTTTAATGCAATTATGAAAAAATTACCCTGTAATTGTTTTTAATATTAATATTATCTTTTATTAATAAAAATAAACACACACACCTATATATATATATATATATATAGGTGTGTGTGTGTGTCGCAAGCCGCAAAGCCTGTCTCCTGGGTTATTTTGCTCATTCATTTAGTATTTTATTTGGTTACTTTTGTTGTTTTTAGTTAAGTTTTCATGGTTACGTTATAATGTATCTTTCATTTTATTATGTTCTGGTTTATACATTTATTTTTTCATTTTATAGTTTAAATTTTGTGGTACATTTTAAGTTTAATAAGGAATTATTCAACTATATATATATATAATACCTTTATATAGAAAAATACTATAAACTATAGCTACATTTACTATATATATACTCGTATATTTTCAAATATCTTTATTGTGTGTGTATAAGTTTCAGCTGGTGTTTCGGTAATGTTTCATTAATGGTTATATATATATATATATATATAACCAAAATAAAGACGATATATAATTCATCATACACAAATGGGAAAAAATAAACATCCAAAAATGAAAGATGAATCTCAAATCAGTTATGAAAAATGTCCATCAAATATTCATAAAAGAAAAGGAAATAAATATGGAACCATGGCAGAACTGACAACCCCAAATTACCATATATTTCACAAATATATATATATATATATATATAGAACATGAACTTGCAAAGCGAGAGAGGGAGAGAGACAAAAAAAAAAAAAAAAGTACAAATGAATTGTATAAGCTCCTTTGTTTGAAGTCCGTTAAAAATCACATGTTATATAAGCTATAATAACGTTTGACTCATTTACATTAAATCGAATGGATATCGTGTATGATTAATATTTCATTCAATGACATAGAAATCAATTGCCAACTTATAATCATTTCGTAGACCTGTTATTGATTATTCTTTGCAAACGATTATATAATCAATTATTTACGATGAAAAATCAATAATAGGTCTTTAGATATCTTGGATAAGCTACATGAGAAATAGTTGTTAGCTTAGTAATTTGATAAACTGACTAAAGTGTGCTATTCGAAATTGCTTATATTACTGTTGTTGACAATGCATGTGACTAATTAAGGATCTCTATTTAAAACGATGGTACTTTTCCATTGATAAATAAAACATCTTATTTAAAAGGAAACTTACATTCTCATTCATAAAATGAAATATTTTACTACGATTGTGATAAAATGACGTGCCATTTACACTAGTTTTACTTACCCATCATACGTAGTATAGGGTAAGTCTTGTAATCGTTTTGAAAATCGAAAATTTTTTTTTGACAGATTTACACGTTTCAGACACTGAAGATTCCGAAAAACATATTTTTAGAAAAAAAATTTTGCCGTCCGTCTGTGTGTCTGTAAACGCTCTATCTCCCGAAAAAATTGAGATAGAGACTTGCAATTTGGTATGTACTTAGTATGTAATAATGGGAAGAAGCCTATTTCATTTCAATAACCTCGATTAACCGGAACAATTTTTTTCGGACTCTCGAAATATTCGTTCTGATGAAAGGTATATAAAAATTTTCGAAATTGTTTATTTTAAGAAATGAATATAAAAGACAATAAAAAAACATAAATTTTGAATAAAGCATGAAGTCGATCGGATAATTAGTTGCCGAGATATTTGGAATCCTATTTTCCACACTCTTCGATTTTTCATGACCCTGTATTTCATCCAAATTTCACTTCAAAGATATATTTTAATTGGAAATTTGACGCTTAATCAGATGCAATAAACCGCTAGTTAATAGGATTATTATTTTTGGAGTTATAAGGAAAAACCTCTTTCAAGCAATTCAGTAATCGAGCCTTTAAAGTTTGTGACGTCATCAAGCCACGATTTTATTTGAATTGCAATGCATTTTATAAGTAGTTTACACATTTTTATTTTAATATTTTACATTATGCATATCCATGATGGGTAAGTATTACGGTGGCCCCCAACGACTAGTTTCATTTCGCTTGTGTTGGAATTAAAAGTCCCCGATTAAAAAGTGTTAAAAAAACTACTTTAATCAGCATTTAATCGCAAAAATTCACAGAAAGGCGAAAAATACAGTAAAACCCATGGTAACAGAACCTATCTATAAATGAATCTTGTCTTAAATGGAAATTTTTCATGGTCGAGTAAAGCATAACTATGCAATTACAATAAATGGGGCGCATTTGCTTAAGCAGAAACCAGCCTAAAATGGTATTCTTCTTCGGTCTCATGTGATTCCGTCTTAGCAGGTTCTATTGTATTTAAAGAAGTCGTTTTTAATGCTTTTAGGTGCGTTCGTAATTATATAAATACGTCGCACCTATTGTCGTCGTCTGGTCCGTCCGTCTGTCTGTCCGTCCGTCTGTCTTTTAACCAATAATAATTTTAGGCATGGTGCCTGCACAGTATTTGTAAATAGCTCATCCGGAAATTATATATTCTGCATACATTGAAATAATAGTAATAATCGTATGTATGAAAACAATAACTGTATTATCAGACAAAATTCAATTACTTTCACTACAAAGAAAATCACATGTAAAAGTAAAACTTCTGAGAAGAAGAAAAAATGTAATATTATATTGTAAAACTTGCATACATAATTCTGTAACTGTGGTCTCGCTGGTGATAGAGGCGTGTCAGCCCCTCAGGATTGCACACAAACTCTAAGGCTTAGGCCGAGTTTCCTGAGGTGGTCATCCCTGTCTGTCCGTCCATCCGTATATAACAACGCAAAAACTACCCAACCGAATGGTTTGAAATTTAAGATATATTATCTTTGCAGAATTTTGTCGAGATATTTCAAATTTTATGAAAATCGAATCAAAACTTTAGGAGATATTAATAAAAATATTTATTAAGAAATTTGAATTTCATTTTTAAAAAAGGGTTCTTTCTTGTTATAGGAGCTTTCGAGGTTTAATCGTCAAGCGACCGAGATACTTATTTTATGACAGAAATTAATCTGCAGACGATAAAATTCATTTCACAGAATTAACAATCATCAAGATCTGAATATTTATATAACTAGCTATAGTACGAACGCACCTCATTTGTCACGTTTGACGTACAATTTCCAACTTGTTAATATTGTACTAGATTCTTGATTATCCGAAAGTCCCGCGAAAATCACTCTAAAAAGCAGCAGTATGTCGGAAAATTGAAAATTTTGGATAATCAGGAGGGTATATTATACATACAGAATTTTCTAAGTATATAAACATTAAGTTTTAAGTAACAGTTCTATCAATAAAATAATAAATGACTACTAACAATAGTAAGTTAACTATGTAAATAAAATAAATAAATAACCAGGAGCATAGATAAAATACAATAGTCGAAATAACTGAATATCTATCAGCATATTTAAAATATTATAGACTAGCTGACCCGTCTGGCGTTGCCCGGGCCCGTCAAAAAGTAATCCAAAATGCAAAAAACCTCTAAAAATCACAATAAAAAATTGCGAAAAATTTCAAATTCGCTGCCCGAAATCCGAATAAACGTCACTAAAAAGGGTTACAAAATTTACTATTCTGGGATAGAAGATTGAAACCAGATTTCTTTTACTAACGTGGAAAAATCGCTGCAAATCACGAAAAAACGCTAAAATTTCGAAAATAGCAGAAGACAAAAGTTACTATATTGGGCTAAAATAATAAAGACGGGTTTCTTTTACGAGTGTTGAAAAATCTCTGCAGAACGCGAAAAAACTCTAAAATTCGCATAAAAAAATCGTGAATAATTGAAAAATTGCTGTACGAAATAAACTTTATTGAAAAGAGGACTAGACAAAATTTACTACATTGGGTTAAAAGATTAAACCAGGATTCCTTTTACTAATGTGGAAAAAACGCCGCGAATTGGGAAAGAAAAAAAAAAAGAAAAAAACCGCATAAAAAATCGCTAAAATTTCAAAAATTGCAGAGGGCAAAATTTACTACCACTAAATAGTTACGCGTCTAAAATTTCAGGTTTTTTTTTTAAATTAAAGTTACTAAAAAGGAATTGATATTTAAAAAAAAAAAATTAAAGCGATCGAAAGATAGGTAATTATAATACAAATAAATAAATAATTTAATTAGCTTAATTAATTACCTAGAAAAAGGTATACATCAATATTCGCTGTTTTCCATAGGATTATGTTGTTCTCTGAAATATTATAGTTTAATTAAAAATTGTGTTACGATTATGGATTTTTATTTGATGGATTTTCCATTTAACAATTTTGTATTATATAATTATATGTATGTATATTATTAAGCAAAAAACATATCCGTGAGTAACGCTAACGTCATATTGACGGTGGCAACACCTGACTAAAATATTTTGCTTTTACTGCAACTTCTGAGCATCGTAATTTTTCAATTTTTACACCGTTGAAAACAGAAAAAATGTCCTTTGAAATGTAATTTGTTAAAAACTGTATCTCCATTTACTAATATTTTGTGGTTTTTAAAATAATTTTTGCATGATTTTTAAAAAAATATATCTCTATTGCGTGCAGCCCAATTACAAAATATTAATTTGTTTGCATTTAAAACAGTATAAATAGTTAAGCATTTGTTCCCGGCTAATACTCTATAACTGAATTAAAAACCACATAAATAAATAAATAAAACAAAGTAATATAACTAAAACACCAATTTAATAGACATGTAATCGAACTATTAGCTTAAACCATCGAAATTATCGGAATCAAAAAGACTGCAGTAAATAGCGAAATCTTTGACGATTTCTTCGGCTATTTCCAGACATGCTGCTAATACGAAAGTATTGCTTTTAATAAATTTCAAAACTTTATTTGAATACATTATTCATATTTTTCATATAAAAATGCTTTTTTGGTGTTGTCAGTCGACAATCTAATATATATATATATATACGAACCAAACTTTAAAATATATATACATTTTTTAAGGTCAATAACTTTTTTTTCCAGGTTTTCAAACAATTTTTAATGTTGTCATGTAATAGCTTTCTCGGTTTTTACTTCTCGTATCCGCTGCACTCCTCATGTGCCCACTCTTTGCAAACTGAGCATTGCATCCATCCTTCACCACCTGTTGAGTGCAGAAACAATTCATTGCAGAATTCAATGCAAAACCATGGGTACCAGCCCCAACAGACAACCGAAAATCAACATGGTCAACCGACCATGTTGATTACCACACTTAGCATCACTACAATTCCACACTTCTACTTGGCATCACTACAATGCCACACTTCTACTTGGCATTAAAATATCGTGCGTAAGCTATAGAAAACAGTGGTTTACTTATCTAAATCAATAAGTGAGGCTGCATTTATTTGTAGAACAAAAATGAAGGGCGAAAAATTAAAACATTTACCGTGAATTTCTTTCCAATAGCACTACACGGACACAAAGATTAACTCACTTGAAAAGTTCATGTCACACTACTAGGGGACGCTAAGGGATGTAGTTAAGACGGGTGCTGTCGACAGAGCAGAACCCATCAGCAAGAAAACATGGTACCCAGTTTTGCCCTACTCTCCCCTATATATAATTCGAGGATCAATCCGTAAATGGATTGAGTAAGACAAGTTGTGTTTAAGAACTCCGATAGTGCCTTGTTCCCCAAATACTCTAAATTATACGCTGAGAATCATGGGCGCCCGCAGAACAAAATACAGGGAGGGGCAACACTTTGGAACAGATGTGCCTTTGGTCCGTTTATTTATTTATTTATTTTTTTACTTTTTCATGGAGAACAAAGACAATTTTTATGCATATCAACACAAAATACTACACAGAAATATAATAAATAAGATGCATTAAAAATCCAAAAGTAAGCTTCTGCCAGCTTTTTTTCAAAATGAAGAATTGAAATCGTTCATAATTTTTTTTTTCAGATGGGGAATCAGGGGGCTCAACACATGAACGTAAAATGAAAAACAGAGCTTAAAATTGTTTTCCACGAAGGAATCAGGAGGGCAGAGCACCCCCTCCCTCTCCCCTGACCAAAAATCCTGAATTTCCTTTTTTTCTTAACGTTTAATTATTTTTTATCAATTTGAGAAAAATAAATTTTATTCAATGTGCTTGGAATTTTCAAAGAGTCCGACATCATTATATCAGATTAAAAATTTCTTTAATATTTGCATCATAGACTTTGCATTCACCTTATTTAATCGTCGAATTTATCAAAATTTTCTGCTATTAAATACAGCAAAAAATTCTGTTAAAAAATTGTGGTAGAACTGCACTCACCCTGTTTTATAATTGAAAATCCATGTAGGTGCAATTGGCCCCTCCCACCCCTTTTGCGAGTGCCTATGCTGACGATGCTGAGAAAGCTTAGAGAACCGGCGTGAGTCGAGAGATGAAAGAGACGTAGTTCCCCTCTACTCTACTAGATGGCGTTAGTTGCGATGATCATTTATTTTGAGCATTTTCATCAATCTGAACCATCTGATCATTCGACTTCATTCAAGCTCCGAGAGTGGAGTGCATGAAAGTTCGAAAATGACAACCGAAAACTCAATACCAATGAACCGGGTACCCACCAGCCCACCAGGATCTCCATCCAAGGATCCTCCTAAGTTTCGGGAACGTGAAAAATGGGGAAATAAAATAGAATTTGTTTTATCTTGTATGGGTTTTTGTATAGGACTTGGCAATGTCTGGAGGTTTCCTTACCTATGCTACAAGAATGGAGGAGGTAAGCGATTTATTTTCGCCGGCATCTTTTATGACCTTGTGTTATTTTGTTTAATCTTTGTTTATATATGTAATTATATTGTTGTTTTGATCATTTAAACCGCAAACAATCATTTAAATATCTTGTAATTAATGTGTTTAATAGTTTTTATTTTTTCATACTTGCTTATTGAGTTTTTTAAAAAAAAAACTGTCATCGATGTTGTAACAGAATTTATTTTATCCTGATAGCTAAATTAAAATGTCTATATAAGATCAAAAGAAATTTGTACTGGCAAATGACATCGGATATTAAAATAACAATTAATCCATTATATTTTCATTGAAGTATTATAATTTTTTTTTCCTCTCTTGTCTGCCAACCTTGAAATTTGATTTTTATCATTTTAATCTATGTATCTTTTATTCATGTATTTTCCCAAATACCTTTCACATTTAATTCTCAACTGTCTGTTGAATCATTCCTTTTATTGATTGGCCGTAACTAGGGAAAATCCAGGATTTTCCTCTCGGCAAATCAAGATCCGGGATTTACAGGTATTTTTAAACGCCGATACTATTCTGCAACAATCAAAATTGTTTTTTTTTTTAATTATGTGAAAATGCAAATATTTTACTAACATATAGGTAGGGGGGGGGGGTGTTCTTTACTATGATTTGATTACACTGTTTGGAAGCAATCAAAATTTCCTAATAGATTTCACTCGCGAATCTTTACATCTCTGATATCTTGACTAATTAATTATTCATTATATACAATATAGTACTGTAATAACACTATTAAAAGATTTTTAATTAATATGATCTGCTTATTTCCTATCAAATATTGAACTTTGAGATTTGATGTCTGAAATAGATTTATCGGCTTTCGTGTCAAATGTATTAGAGGTCACATTGGAATAAAGGAAAATGATCGTCTGCAATTGAAGTGTACCATTCTAAACCAATCGGGATTTGGAAGAGTAACATGTAATTAAAAATTTCTATACGAGATCAAAAGGAATTTGTTCTGGTAAATGACATCGAATATTAAAACCATAATTAATCCACAAATTAAAATCGACAATTATTAAAATAAGAGTAACATCACCAGTGTAACATATATATTGGGAAAAATAATTACTTAAAAAAAAAATTAATGATCGATGAAATACTAAGACAAGCTCTTCATACGAAAAATGTCTATTTTAACAAGCATGATATATTATTGTTGCGAAATCTTACGTGTAAAAAAGACAACTTTCCTTTACTATTTTTCATTTTGTCGATAACTTTTTTACCCCTCTATTCAGATGAATTTCCTAATTCATCAACATTATATTTATTTTAAACAAGTACAATTACATATTAATTTATCGTTGAATTTCCTAATTCATCAACATTATATTTATTTTAAACAAGTACAATTACATATTAATTTATCGTACTACCAAACCATGGGTACCAACAAGGAGTAAGCTATGGTCCCTTTCTGATTTCTCGAAATTTAGCTTATTTTACTTTATTTTTTTTTTTTTTTAAACGAGGCTATCCCCCCCCCCCCCCCTTTTTAAGTGGCTTAAAATAATTAAACTCATAGGAAAAAGTGATTTGATTGGGAGTAAAATTGTTTTATTTGTTTATAATACAGGCATTGGTTTATGACAACTCCTCCCTCTCCCTAAAAACATCTTGGCCTTCTTACCCCTTCTCCTGGATTTCGTTCTGCCGGCGCCCATGCACCAAATATTGATCATACGTTCACATTTGACATTTCGATGATTTCAATCTGATGTAATAAAATTATGAGAAAGATTATCAGTGAGAGATTTTCACTCAAGGTATTATACATTTTAAGCAAATTATTTTGAATGTTCAAAAGATTTACTAATCGGAAAAATAAATGTATTTAATCAGCAATGGGGCTAGGTAGGTATTCCCTCCCCATTACTCCTCGGGACGCTAAAGTTATCGTCGGATATTTTTTATATCCTGTTTATGAATTCAATACATTACAGTTTTTACCCCCCCCCCCTCCCGGGATATAAATGTCTAAATTAAACTCTAAATCGCCTTCTCATCGCTAGCATACAGTGGCGTAGCGTAAGGAGGGGGGGGGGTCGATCACTTTACTACCAGTATAATTATTTACTACATTGGCCTTATTTAATCTTTGAACGATATGAATTAAATAAGGCCAAGTGTAGTACATAAAAATACTAGTATTAAAGTGATTAATCCCCTCCCCCTTTTTTTTTTTGCTACGCCATTGTCTAGTAAGTAGAATATATTGAAAACAAACGCTGAGAGCCTGCTAGGATTTTG
Source organism: Maratus michaelseni (assembly GCA_963931845.1). Taxonomy (NCBI): domain Eukaryota; kingdom Metazoa; phylum Arthropoda; class Arachnida; order Araneae; family Salticidae; genus Maratus; species Maratus michaelseni. The sequence goes on along the minus strand of OZ007594.1, from coordinate 207,796,964 downwards.
ATCTGGATTTCCCCCCCTCCTCCCCCTTAATGGTAACTAACTTATAACCTTATAACAACAAATTTAAAGTTTTATGGTGTTATGAAAACATTTCGGAGTTCTATGAAAATTGTTTCACCCCTAAATCATACTTCACCGTAGTACCTGCAATAATTTAAACTGTTTCGAAATTTGACCAAGTTTAAGTCCCTACATGTAATAACATGGGTATTAAATCTGAGGACTATTCACACATTAATGTGGATTATTCATACCATATTTATTTCGACATTTTATTACCGAGTTCAATACTCAGTAAGGGGGTTCTTTAAACTTAATTCATTGGAAACGTTCAAAAAAGAAAGAAATCCTTATAAACTAAACAATTAACTAAAAGTATCTTTTTTAAAGGAATTAATGATTAACCTTTCATGCCCCGATGATACTTTAAAGTATTGTTGAAAAAAACGTGTTCTAAAACTCATTTAACACATCGATTGACAGTATTAAAATTTAGGATCAGTTATAGTTAACTTTATCATATTCCAAAAGCATTATTTGGTGTACAAAGTAAAAATATTTTTAAATAGATAATTTCTTTTCCAATTATTGTCTAATCAGCTTTTTCGATGTTGAAAAACATTGAGTGAAAAGTTGGTTCTGAAAAATTTCTGTATATGTATTGTCATTTATATTTACAACTTTTCTAATTTTATTTACTAATTTGTTTGTTTCTAGTTTCTAATTTATATTACGTTTGAAAATACTTATTATCAGCAGTAAGTTGATTATTTTCAAAATATGCGATATACATTAAAGGTATCTGATATATATATATATATTTTTTTTTTTTCGAAAATATCATGTTTACGAATCCTTTTTTGTAACAAGAGGTTAAATAATTACCTTTATTTTCTTTCGGCAAACATTTTTCCTAAATCACGACTTTTAAACTGCATTGATTTAAATTCTAAAGCATTATTCCCTTAGTTTCCCTACATTAAGGGTTAGATCGATATAACTGCATAACACTGCGTAATTCAAAACGACCCATGTATTGCAATAGCTTCACATTTGACACACACATAATGCAATTTTATTAAAATTTAAATATATGATTAATTTAAAGTGGCGATGCTAAAAAACTAAAAGAAAAAAAACTTAATTGGTTTTTTTAAAAAGAGAGTTGTCTGAAACTCCTCCTTCATTTTCTTGTTATTTGAAAGGGAAAGGGGGATTTTGAAATAGAGCGAAATCCAAAAATAAAAAATCCTTCCCCTCTAAAATCAATATTCGATTTAAACGTTCCTTTATGACCTATCCCAATTCACATTAAGGGGATTCTTTAACTGATTATCTTATATATACATATATATGTAATTTTTTTTTAATAAATGACATTAGTAGACCAATAATTTTATTAGTTTTTTTATTTTTTAAATCTAAGAATATGTTAAATGAAAAATATTTTTATAAATTGTGCATTTTATCTTGGTTATGAGATTATTGTGATTACATTTAAAAGTTATATAAGGGTTATACTCATGAAAATTGCTTCTCTTACGACATTGTATACTGATGAGAAAAGGGAAAGAGGTCAGTAAGTCCGTGTACCAAGTCTCCAAAAGTCAGTCAGGCCAAGGTCTTAAAGAAAAAAAAAACTCTTATTGTAAAATTTACCAATACCTTAACAATATTTGTGGACTTGATGCAAAACTTATCATTGCATATATTGTTTTATATTTCAAAATTGATTTACAATTTTTTTTATCCTGTACTGTTGCTCTAAACAGCAACAAGTGGCGTGATAATAAAAAAAAAGTCTGGAGTTTCGCCAAAGACATAAGTTGCCACGGTCCATTTTTCATAGAAATGAATACTTAATGTTAAGAACGAAATAATAAGGTTAGACTAGACTTTTTTTAATGCGTTTTTGGCATGTAATGTAAAAAGTAACCTAATGCACCAATTACTTAAAAACATTTTATCAACAGAACTGGAAAACTGTTGCATAAAAGACTATAAAAATAGCCCCTGCAACATTCATGCAAAATTTAAAGTATGTTATAGAGGAATTATTAACAGACAATACGCAATCAAAAGTTATTTTTAAAACACTAAGTGTATAATGGGTTTTACAAATGACTTACTATAAATTGATGCTACAGTAAAATGATATATTTATTGACAACTACAGAAATATAATTTTAGTTATAATATATAAATGTAATTTCCATATCTTGTAAACGTAAGTTTTTTTTTCTGGTAGGATCGAATTGAAGAGGTACCAATTTTATTTTATGCATGTAAAGCTGTTCTCGCATCCAAAGTGGCTACTTGACACATTTTTAATATTCAATTTTGTTCTCAAACGCATGAAATTGGCAGATTTCTCTTATTCAAAAAGCTATATAATCAACTATTTTTTCCTAAAACCAGAAGATTTTTCAGAAAATGCTGTGTCAAAGTTGGCGTTTTGAACCATATATTCGGACGCGACAGCGCGGGAGAGGGGAAAAAACTGCCATCATAAAACTAGAATAGCATACAACACAAGATTTTATCGAAACATGAAACAAACTGTTTGATGACTAATCACTTCAATAATCATGCGTGTAAGTTTCATGCTTTTACGTTTAAAAATGTGTCCGAAAATGTGTCAAAGTGTTGTGTTGTTGAGAGGGGAGAAATATTTTTCTAAAAACAGTCTTTACACTGAAAAAAAAAAAATGTTGATTTGGGATTGAAAAAAAATTTGATCTGGCACCCCAGCTGCCAGTATTACACCGTAAAATTAACAGTAAAATAAGCAGTCATGCACTACCGGGCATGCGCAGTGTACATATTATAAACATATATTAAAATCAAATGCTACCTCCTTTACTTCTGTATGGATAAATGGCTGTTTTTTATCCATTGACAAAATCGAAAAATGTAAACGTATAGCTGAGTTTGGTCAAAAAAAAAAAAAAAAAAAATTATATATTGAATGGATATAATTAAGAATAAAGCATATTTATAATAGAAAATTTTCAGATGAAACTTACATTCACAATTGAATTTACTCTTTCATAGTCTTATACGTACCGAGTCCTTTTACTTAACTTTGAATTATTGACCACAAGATTTTTTAAATGCTTACAGAAAAACAATCCATTTGAGACCATCCCAGTTATGTAAAAACTTGTGAAATATATTTTTTAAAAATTACTTAAAATAATCTAACAAAATTAAAAATATATGTGTGACGTAAGTGGCACTTACAAAGTACAGTTTACATATTTCGAAGGAATACAGCAGAACAGATGTGATACAGAATACAAGATACAGCTTCCTCAGACTCATGACACCGCATGATTGCCTGATAATGCTGTACTTTCTATCTTTGAGTATTTATTAAAATATTATAGAAATATTACCATAAACGCTTGATTCACACTTTTGTGTTTAAAACAAAAAGCGCATGCCAACGAGTAGACTATATATTCATATAATTTTAATACGTCTGATTGCTCTAGATGTAAAACAAGGATAACCTTCTACAAGTTTATGGCACATGGGGAAATTATATCGGTGAGAATATGCTAATGGTACAAACGCGGCCCCATTTTTTTTTGCTTTGTAAAATAAAGGATTTAAAAAAATACTGAAATATTTTGGTATACACTATTTTATAAAGACCATACCAGAAAAATTGAAAATGAAATACATTTAATTTTTATTAATTTTTTAGATAAAAATTGTTTAAATTCTGTCATTTGTCATCCCTTCTGGCTTGCCCTGTTTACTTATTTTATGAACAGTTTCTTCTTTATAATTTAATGACTGGTAAGTTTTATCATATTACTATATGAAATCCCTCTTTACCAAATAATGTATCTCAACAGTGTAAACATGTAAAACAGTGTAAACATGTAAAACAGTGTAAACATGTAAAACAGTGTATCTCAGCCTGCTACACTTCGTAGAGCAAGTTGGAGGGGTGTACATTTCCTTTTAATTAAACTTTTTCTACGGTCATTATTTCAGTCGCATATTATTTCTTTTATCACGCAATATGTAGCATTACATTGTGTAAAAATTGAACAGCAAAAAAGTGCACGAAAATCATTAATTCAAAAAGTGCCTCACTCTCCCTTACCACCATTTTCATTCTAAGAAATGAAGTTCGTGGAAAATTATAAAGTCTTGGTTTTATTGTGGAGAAAACATTTCCCCGAAAGTTCAACAGAGAACTGGATATATTGCACCATTGCTACGATTTCTGAAGACCTTTGATATAAATTTAGCACTCCCCACCCCCTCCTCTGCTCTTTATCAGCAGTTGTTGATTAATTGATGATCAAATTCATATGAAAAATAAATCAGCATCCCGATAGCTAGATTTGGTAAACGATAAGTTTTCAACTTGAAGAAATGGTAGAATTTTCGATGATAGCTCAATGGCCAATTAGTGATATTTATAAGTGATCTATAATTGCAGCTACAAAATTTGATTGCTTACCATTGATAAAAATTAAAGAACATAAATTTGTTGAATCTCATTTTGTATACGTGGAATGAATGACTGTACTAATAAAATAAAATTTTTATTTGTCTGTGTCTGTGCGCGATAGCTAGGAAAATCTATCGCACGTAAAGGCATGAAAAGTTGGTTATGGATAGACGAAGATAGGTCCCGAATGCACATGAGCCTCTGATTTTTTATTTATTTTGTAATTAGTTTTTGGTTATTTTCTATTAAACAAAAATTCGCGCTATTTCCATACATTTCTGTTTTATTTTGGATAAGCAAACTTTGGAGATTATTTTGACATTTCTAGCAAGATTAAACAAAATCTCATAACGTTAAGTCATTTCAATTTTTTAAAATTTATTTTGTATAAACCTTTGTTTTTAAATGTCCAATTGTTCAAGTCGTTCATCAATTATTACTCTTTTTCATGATTTTCCTCTATTATAAAAGATATTTTTCTATAGTCTGGTGATCAGCAAAAATTATGAAATTTTAAATGACAGTGGAAGCTATATTTATTATACTTAAAACACAAAGCTGATATGGCAAGACAGATTTCGGCTGATCTAAGCATGCACAATGAATTATCTATAGGTTGCTTTTATGTGGCTAAAGAAGTGGAAAACTAGTTTTGAACAGGTTTAATTGCAGAATGACGCTGGGCGAAGTAGAGATGGCCGATTTCCGAGTGGTCTAAGGCGCCAGAAAGAGGAATTCGAATTCTCTAAAAGGAACACGTGTTCGAACCCAAATCCTGATTCTCGCATATTGTGATGTGAATGAAAGAACAAATGATGTGTGTGTTCGTTGTTATTGTGATGAGAGTGTTCTGATAACACAGTTCAATAATTATATTGTATTCCAGAAAAAGTTATAGGAATTGTTTTCTCTTCATTATTATTAAGGAAAATTTACTCTTTCATACATATTTTTTAATTAACAATTTTGTATTTAAAGTTTTAAAGTAACAGTTTTGGCATGTAATTATCAATTTAATACAATGAAATGATCGACAATTTTTTATATATTTTTTATCATTATTGATAGATAAGGCATATATATTAAGAAAATTATGGGATTATTATCAATAAAGAAAAAAAGGGGAAAATATTTATATAAAAAACTGTGGTGTCATCGATTGGTATTGTAATGTAGTTAAATGTTTATATTTGAGAAAACTAATAAAATTTTAACTTCAAAAATGTCTTTATTTGCAAAATTTTTAAGAAAAAAATTTTTAAGTTATTTTTTGGATATAAAAACTGAATTCTTTGGAAAATGTTCTGTTGTCTGTATCCGTGTAAAGAGGGTTAATATGCAGCCAGTCTCCAACCCGATTATAAAATAAGTTGTTTTTATTTATTTTAATTATTATTACTGTAACAAACATTCTGTAAAACATTTTTGACATTTTAATATTATGAACCCATTTTTGTGAGGAAACGTTAAGTTATTTACCATTAAGATTTGACATGTAGTATTTATTATTTTAGGAGAATCATTAAATTTTATTCACAGTAATCAGCGTTCTGGTATGAAAATGCCAATTTGTAGGAAATCCTATCGTTTTTTTGTTTCTCCTGTCTTTACAAGAAGAAAGTATTGAATTCGTGAACAGTTCAGACATCCGGTTTTAGAAGGTCCTGAATACGATTCGACTGTTTTTAGAAAATGTCTGTCTCTCCGTGCATGCGTGTGTCTGTCTGTATGTGACAAAACTTTCGTGGGCGCTTTATCTCAAGAACTAATGCACGGAATTTAATAAAACTTTAAATTGTTATACCTTGATATAAATTAGTGCTGAGTAGTGTTTGGTGTAAATCGCCCAACAGATGGTGCTGCTATGCTTTATTTTCCACGATTTCCTCAAAAGCTCTATCCCAAGAAATAAGCTACGGATTTTCATTAAACTTCAGGTTCAGTCAGACGTTGACTTAAGCTGTTGCTGATTAATTTTTGGTGTAAATCGCCCAACAGATAACGCTGCTATGCTACAATTTTCCGGATTTACACGATTTTTGTGGTATAGTCATATCTCAAGAATTAATTCACGGAATTGCATCAAACTTCATATTCTGTTAGACCTTGACATAAGTTGGTGCTAATTAGGCTTTCGTGTAAATCATATGTAGCGCTGCTATGTCGATTTTTTTTTAATTCTAAAATCATAATTGAAAATATCACGCTTTTTAAAGTATTAATATGCATCAGATAGAAGAAAGTTTTGGGATTGGCCAATCCGACTAGTTTCTGTTAGTGTTTCCTATTTGTCAAGCGGTACAAGGTTTAAATCCTTTGTGAGGAAAATATCGAAACGTTCTCAATTCTACAAATTTCCAGGAGCATAAAAATCTCTTAATGAGACCCTGCACTGCAAAAAATAATTGTTGATTTTGCAGTATAAAACTGGCACCCAGCTGCCAGTATTATACCGTAAAATTAACAGTATTAAACAGTAAAATAAGCAGTAATACGCTGCCGTGCAAGCAGTAATACGCTACCGCGCATTTCACACAAAATCAACAATTATTTTTTGCAGTGTGTGCGTTACAAAAATATACTTAAGATTAAAATGTAAGGTGGAATTCTTTTACCAAGACTGTTACCTGACGACTATTTTTACTTTCCTCTATCTTTACAAGAAGAAAGTATTGGATTCCTGAAAATTTTCGACTTCTGGTTTTCGACGGAGTTGTTCGTTTTAGGTCCTGCACACGATTTGGCTGTTTCTAGAAAATGTCTGTCTGTGAGTCAGTATGTGACGAAAATTTTGTGGGCGCTCTATCTCAAGAACTGATGCACGGGATTTAATAAAACTTCAGATTCAGTTATTCCCTGATATAAATTGGTGCTGATTAGTTTTTGGTGTAAATCTCCCAACAGGTGGTGCTGCTTTTACAATTTTCAATATAGCTATATCTCAAAATCTAATGCACCGAATTTCATCAAACTTCAGATTCTGTTAGACATTGACATAGATAGACGCTGATTACGTTTTGGTGTAAATCGACCAACAGGTGGCGCTGCTATGCTACATTTTGCACGATTTTTACGATAGCTATATCTCAAGAACTAATGCACAGAATTTCATCAAACTTTATATTGTGTTAGACCTTGACATAAGTTGGAGTTGATTATGTTTTCGTGTAAATCATATAACAGATGGCGCTGCTATGCTGCATTTTTTTTTTAAATTCTAAAAGGCATAATTTAAAAAATTGCGCTTTTTAAGTATTAACATGTGTATCATACAGAAGATAGTTTTGAGATTGGCTCATCAGACTAGTTTTTTATTTATCTATCTACCACTATTTCAAAACAATATTCGTGGTGGATTTGAATGTATCTTCGAGGTAATTTTTTTTTTGTAAACAAAATACTAATTAAAAAAAAAGATATCTCGGAAAAAAAAAGTCTTATTAAAAAGTAGGATAAAATTGCAATAATTTTATGTTGGAAAAAATCGTTCTTTATAGGATTTTAAATTCTTTAAAACAGTTTTTGATTTGCAGTGACTCTTTTAATTATGTTTTTCAAATCTACAAATGCATAAAAAATCGTACAAAAGTAATACATACATTATATTTTCCTCTAAAAAACTGTTTTATTTATAAAAATTATGGAGTTAAAAAAATGATCTGCTAGTTTTTTAAATAACTATAAATTCACTAGTTTTACTAATTAAAAGAAAATGCAGAAGAGAATTTTAAAATTTTACAAAGTTTGAAAAACAAAAATGTAGAGAATTTTAAAATATTATTCAATTTAATGTTTTTCCTTAAATCTGTGCTTGGTTGCATCCACTTATATTATATAAAATTTATAACATTTATTTGAATAGTTTCGCCAAATATATTGTGCAAAAATTGACTTAAAATGTTATAAAATTTAAGAAAAAAGAGTTTTTTTTTTTTACATTTTTTTTTACCCATATCAGTTGGATCTCTGATTTTAAACGAAATCTATAATTAATGGTGTATTTCAACGGCTTTGCCAAATATATTATGCAAACTTCTTGAAAAATTATGAAACCTTATATTTTCTTTCCAACCCATTAGAATTGGACGAGATCCATAAAAAAAAAAAAAAACTAAAATTATGGATATTTATTTGTATGGCTACTTAAATACCTTACGCAATATGTTATCTAACAAAAATAATTTTGAAAAAGTGTTTTTTAAAACCCTCATTTCAGTTAAACGAAGCCTCTTATACAAAATGTAAAATTAATTACTGATGTTTCTTTAACTGACCTTTGAAAATATCTTATGCAAAAAAAAAACTTTAAATATACGTGTAATTTAATAAAAATATTTTAAGAAGAAATATTTTTAATATTCTAAGTTGGTTGAGATACGCTAAACAAAATATAAAATTATATTTGTTTGAATGGGTTCACGAATGGCAATGTCAGATGTTAAGAAGATTTACTCTTGAATCCCAAGTTGGGTGGAATCTAAAGCGCGATTACGCATTACCTAATATAATTATTAAAATGCGGTTTTCATAATTAGAATGTAGACGTTAGTCTTCCGATGTGCGTTTCTAAAAAATATTCGCAAATTTGAAGTATTTTTATGATGATAAAAATTTTATCAAGTGGAAATTTCAAAGTTTTATAGGAATTTTTTTAAGTATTTAAAATTTAAGAAGACTTTTAAAAATACACATCGGCGGCATCGGACATCTACTTTCTGATGGTGAAAATGGTATTTTAATAATTATAGGTAAATGAATAATTGCGCTTTTATTTTTCTCATAGGTTAACATTGGGATTTCACGAACGGAGGGTTTCAGTTAAGAGGCTACTTCACTCAGATGAAAACACCCGCTCGCTAATGTTAATCCTATGGAGGAAATATTTTAAGATATCTCGTTCGCATTTCAATATTAAATGATTTTTGCATTGGATAGCTGGGGTCAATCTCTATGCACGCTCCTTTGTACTTTTTCGATTTTGATTACAAGTTTTTTTTATCAAGATACTTTCACTTTTGGGAACCGGTTTTGAAAGTGAAAGTATCCTCAATAAAAAAAAAAAAAAACTGCAACAAAAATCGAAAAAGTACAAAGGAGCGTGCATAGAGATTGACCTTAGCTATCCAATGCAAAAAAAAAAAAAAAATCATTTAACAATATTGAAATGCGAACGAGATATCTTAAAACATTTCCTCCACAGGATTAACATTAGCGAGCGGGTGTTTTCGTCTGAGTGAAGTAGCCTCTTAAGCGGCCCCTTACGATTAATAAATACTTTTAGTTTTAAATTACCTTCATACTTAATACTCGAGACATAATCCTTCTTACTTATATGCTTTCATGAAACGTGTTACATTCATCTTACAACAGTTATATACACAGTAGATCTTACGTGGTAACCAAAGGTTTAAGAAAAGGAAAAATTGTATTTTTTATACATGGAAACATGGAATTTAGCGATCGGGGAATTTCAGTGAAGCGGCCTCTTAACCATCCAGGCTCATAAATAAAATATGCCAGCAAAAAAATATGTTTCTTAACTATAACATTGTTTTTCACAAGATACGTATATATATAAGATACTTTATATCTGCGTAAAACAAAGAATTGATCTTTTATTGCTTTTCAAGAGTAATGCTTCTTCAAAACCTCTCCCGCAGGGGAAGCTTTGTTCTCCCCCCCCCCCCCACCCCCCCTGCACCGAGAAAATTCCCGAAAAATCTTTAAAAAAGGCTTTTTATTTTTTCTTTCAAAATATTTTCCGGCAATCTCATTTGAAGGAAATAAGCTTTAACCTTTTGGAAAAATCAATGTTAGTCGCACTGGCGCAGATAGGAGCTGCGTCTAGAGGATTATTGGAGTAAGATTACTTGTACAAAATATAAGTAAAAGAAACATACATATAGTTTTCTGTGTAATATCGAAATACCATTTACCAAAAAACTTAAAAATACCAAAAGGCATTTTTATATGAAAAATATCAATGTATTCAAATACATTTCTGAAATTAATGGTAAACGATACTTTCGTATTAGTCGCATGTCAGGAGTTAATAACCAAAGAAATCGCCAAAGATTTCGCTACTTACAGCAGAATTTTTGTTTGATTATTACAGTAGTTTAAGTACGTAGTTCGATTTCATGTCTGCTAATTTTGTGTTTTATTTATACGATTTAGTTGTATTTATTGATTAACTTTTAATTTCATTATGGAATATTAGCAGAAAGCGTATGCTTAACTATTTATATTATTTTAAGTGTAAACGGGTTAATTTTTCGTAATCGGGCTGTACGCAATAGATTGATGCTTTTAGAAAAATCGTGCTTCAAAATCATTTTAAAAACCATAAAAAAATCAGTAGCTTGAGATACAGCTTTCAAACAAATAGCATTTGAAAGAACATCTCCCCCCCCCCCCCTCCCCCTTCTATTCGACGTTGTAAAAATTGAAATTGTGCAATGTCCAGAAGGTAAAAAAAATAGCAGGAAATATGTCGTCAGCGTTACGGACATATTTTTGCTTTATGCTACAGATTGTGAAAGCTTTACAATTGTTACGAGATAAATAACTTCTAATTTAATATACTATTCAAATACATTAATTTACCACTGAGATATTAAGTGACAGAGTTACTTAATACTTTGAATCGCCAGAAAAACGTCGCATGATGGCGAATTTCCCCAAATTTTGAACGTTTTTCTGGGTCATCTTCGAAAATAAGATAATTGTCAGAATAGAGAATTAGGTTTCTGTGAATGTCTGTGAATTAGTGCTTTATAGAACGTAGATCTCAGGGGTAAAATTATGTATACCAAAACATCATACATGTATGATTATTAATCATAAAGTAATTTATAACGAACATTTATGATAAAGGTTTTTATTTTTTAAATAGTGTTTTTGTATCTTAACCAATCTGGCGAATAATTTAAATCTGTCAATAAAGTAGTATTTTCTTTTTTATCAATGTCAGCTGCAGCTGACAAACATAAACATATTAACGCCCATCCTCAATAGTCTTAAATTCTTGAAATTTTGAGTGTAGGTATCCTCAAAGTAAGAATTTTGAAGAACATTTAAGATAAATGTATTTTAATTTTTTAAATAGTGTTTTTGTATCTTAACCACTCTGGCGAATAATTTAAACCTGTCAATGAAGTAGCGTTTTCTTTTTTTTTTTTTAAATTGGCATTTTATCTGTATAATCAATCAGCTCCCTTTGCAGTTTTACTATATTTTATTTACTTTATTTAATGGAAATAAATAAATCACTTCCTTGTTTTAACAAAATATACGTAAGGGGAAATACACAAGAAAAATCTCAATTGTAATTTTTTTAATGAAATTCAATAGTAAAATACAAGTAAAATAAAATGGTATAGTTAATTTCCTTCATATGCAGAATGAAATATTTAAGCACACACTTTCTCTCGGCGCAATAAAATTTTAAAATATTATTCAGATGTACTTTAAATTATAAAAGGTCGATAAGGAAAATTTTCCAATAAAATTGTTTGAAAATAAAACTAAATAAGAATTACAAACATCATTCTTTACATTTTTTTTTTACGTTTCCAAAATATTTGCAGTTTTGAAAAGGAAACTGAAAAACTGGAGTGTCATCGAAACTTAATGGGGTGATTTAATAGTTACTCACACTCTTATTGAATGAAATACGATTGCTCATTAAGAAGTTAAAAAAATAAGTAAAAAGGAAATGAATTAAAGCATTAAAACTCTTATTGACAGGTTTTATTTACGCCATAAGGATAAAGATTAATAAATGCTTTTTAATTTTTGAAATTATGTTTTAGCATATTTGAACTCTATACTTAATATATTTACATACAGATTTGAATCCACTCATCATCTAATATCCATCGTGTACACTGCAAAAAAATATTTATCAACAATATTTTTTTGCAGTATATATACATTTATTTTGCATACAAATATTTTACATACGTACGTGGATCTTATATGGGGCTTACAATACACATATTACAACATACGCAGAACATTGTTACAATTCATGTAACTTAAAATATACTTACAATGCACATATTAAAAGCAATAAATGCAATACTTTTCAGCAAATGGACCTAATAGCGATCACACAGGCGATAGTGTAATAATATTCCAATTGAGAAATTCTCTATAATCCCGATCAACTAAAAGTTAGTAAATCTAAATAAATCCAATTCGAGAAATCTTCCATTATCAGAATGTCTTATTTTTTATAACAGTACTTTTTCAACAATGAAAATAATTCATACCCTGTAGGGGGGGGGGGTGTAAGCCGCAGTTTCTTTCCATGATCGAAATGCTTTTATAAATATATATATATATATATATATATATATATATATATATATATATATATATATATATATATATATATATATATATATATAACGCCATTTTCGAAGTGATTGAAAGCAATAACTATTGTCATTAAAAAAAGCCTGCAAAGACGTAATTTTCATTAGACTACATCGCGCATTTGTTAAGAGAATAATAGGCTTTAAACAAAACTTAAATGTGAATATTTGTTTTTGTGTTAAAATTTGAAAAATACCGATATATTGCCGTATACTTGTCAGAAAGTGCATTTTCACACTTATAAACGTAAGAAATTAAAATAACACAATTTATTTCAAACTATTTTTTTTTTCAAAAAAAAAAAAAAATTCCATTTGTTGATACATCTTTAAAATGTTTCATGTGTTTTATTTATTTATTTTTGTTTTATTTATTATTCTATAATTTCGATAATGGTAAGTGACAATCTCCGATACGAAATATAAGAAATCTGTGCATCCGTTTTAGAATGTTGGTTTTTATTAAGGTTCTCAAATTGGCAATGAAGTCTTTAACATATGAATTTTTAATTGAAATTCAGTTTTGTGCTTGTTTTTTTAAGGTTCAAAAGAGGAAAAATAAACTGAATCCTTATAGGGAACCCTTTGTTATCCGTCTGTCTGTCAATATTTGTTTTTCAGGAACGACTAAATGTATCAAGTTGAAATTAATATCAAATAGTAAAGTCCAACGGCCCCATTATTTTGTAAAAATTTCGAGCTTCTAACTCAATACAATAAAAAGTTAAGGCCTGTAAAACATTTTATTTTTCATACAAACTCACTCTCAAAATCGTTGACCTAGAATCTTGTAATTTGGCACGAAGAAAGGCCTTATAGCACATCTAAAGGAAAGAATGCGAAAATCTTTAAATTATAATTCTATGTCGATTTATTACGTGAAAAACTCGTCTGGACCGTATGTTTGTCAAGACCCTTTTTAGGAGCGACTGAAGGTATCGAGTTGAAATTAATATCAAATAAGCCCCTCCCCCCCCCCCCCTCATTGTTTTGTTAACGTGTTGTAGACGAAATTTGTTTATATTTCTCTTCAATAGGCATGCAGCTATTAATAAGCGAAAGTATTACTAGGAGCAATAGTTATAGACAATGTTTTTTTTAAACTTTGTAATCAATTCTTTCTCCAGTCATCACAAATAAATCTGGTTAAGATTTAATAGATAATTAAATAAATTACAGCTATAAGTTATAGATTTACGATACAACAATTACAAAAAACATCTAGGTATATGTAGGCAGTTCTTTTTGTATATTTATGAAGAAACTTACTAAGATTTACAGTACATGCACTGCAAAAAATAATTGTTGATTTTACAGTGTAATACTGTAAAATCAACATTTTTTGCAGTGTGACAACGGTACGGGAACCCTCAGGGTGCGAGTGCTACTCGCATTTATCCTGTTTATCTTTTTTTAATTGTCTGTTGGATTGAAAAAGGAATGCAAAAATTCCTTGCAGTGTGTTCCCCTTAGCGATATTAAGAATTTTGAACAAAACATAAAATGCTTGGAGCATTTTAAAGTTGTATATGCTCAAAATTTGTTTTAAGAAAAATGCTTTTGAAATATATATTATTTTAATTACTTTATAAGAAGTATGAAAAATTACTTTCTGCGAAGTACATGGCGCAATATATTGATATGTTTTAAATTTTAAGTCAATTTTAACACAAACAAAAATTTGAGTTTTCTCTTTTTAAAATCCACTACGCGTCCAATTTGACTTCAATTTTGTAAGAACTCTGCGTATCAGATTTTAGTGGATTGATTATAAAAATCTAAGTCAAGTGCGAGCTTTGCTCGATTCTATCTTGACTGGAAAAGTTTTTTTAAGTTCATTTTCCTGTAGCTATATGAACTACTTGATGGCCGGACATCCTTTAGTGTCTTTTTTTTCTTCTTTTTTTAATGCATAAGCGACGGCCGGCATGTCGTATGGCAGTTTAATGCCTTGTTATCTGTTCTAGTTTATTCAACTCAAAAATATTTTCTTAGAACTTTTTTTTTTAATTGGGCAAAGGCTTTTGATAACCGATTATATCTACTAATAATTATTTCGGTCGCAAATCAACAATGGCGTAGAAATTAAAAAACAAGAACGAAAAATCAAGCATAGATTATGACACGCTTTCCAACACAAAAAGAATATTCAGAGATTTATTTTTTTCGTAGAATGAAATGACATAAATAAACAATTAAAAAAAAAAAAAAAAAAAAACCACACAACTCAGTAAAAATAAATTTTCAACAATTGCTGCCCATATCCGGTAACGTGTGCGAATTTTTGCGTGTAGCCCTGTTGGCGATATTTGGAATTTATGCATATCACCTAAAAAACTCAAAATTAGATAAGTTAAACAATGCATACCACAACAGAAAACGCACTTCCAGCAATTATCCCTCCTGTAACCAAAATCTTTTGTGTCTCTGTAAATGAAGAATAAATAACATGCATTCAACAATCTATAGAAAACATGTAGCGCACTTCTGTGATTGCAATGTTTGAAGGTATCATAACATCATTAAAATGCATCGCAAACGTTTTTTCCCCTAGATCATAATGTAATGAAATGCTTTTGTGTATCCGTGTAAACGAACTATAAATGCTTCTTATTCTTATACTTAAGGGAAAACATGTTGTATTCCCTCTCAATGATGCGTATTTCTATATCATTATGTTTGAAATATCATACCATCAATAATGCACAGCAGTCTGTTTCTTTATATGCCATAATGAAACGAAAACATTTTTGCGAGTCCCTGTAAACGAACTATAAATGCTACACACTTCATTTTCAGTAACGTGCATTCTATAATACAGATCAATAACAAATAAAAATTTCATGGCAATCCCAGTATATTTACGAGAGTTGCAGCACAGACTGCAGGCAAACCGAATTCCTAAACGCATTTCAACTATCTTGGAAAGTGTTAATTATGGGAGTATCTCAAGTAGGCATTTTAAAATAAATTTAACAATTAAGATTGTCAGTAAATTGATAAAATATTTATGCGAATAATTAATCGTACAAACTAATTATTAGTGCCACTATCGTAAAATCAACATTTAAATTATTTTATATAAGAGATTTGGGATACTGAATTCTAGAGAATTATGATTATAAAATAATGTGACGAAGGGGTGTTAAGGGGAGCTATGCCCCTTTTCTTATAGAAATATATATATATTTTTTAAATCTCAGAAAATAAACCGTTTTTAGTATGGGTGCGTGTAATCCATTTTCTAATTAAAATCCTTAAGAGGTAGTACATTTTCCAAAACTTACTTGAAATCTTATTTGCAGTAATTTGAAAGAAGCAGTGGTTTGAAAGCAAAAAATATTAAATACAATGACTTCAAAATATAAATGAGACTTGGAGGCGATGTTGAGGCTTCTGATATGCAGATTTTTTAAAAATTACTTCTATATTTTAGTTTATTTTAACTCTATACTTAATATATTACCTCCAGACTAGCATCCATCTTCTACATCTAATCTTGTACATAAATTTGACATACACAAATTATACGTACATATATCTTATATGCTACTTACAAACATACACAGGCATATTTGTAATTCATGTAACTCAAAATATATTTATAATGCATATATTATACGCAATATATGCAATACTTTTCAGCAAATGAAACTAAATTGTCATCGCATTGGCTAATAGTAAAGAATCTTCAATTGAAGAATTCTCCATAATCTCAATCAACTAAAAGTTATTAAATGTAAATTTAATTTGCAAAATCTTCCATTATCGGAATATCTTATAGTTTTTGATAACTGTACTTTTTCAACAATGGAAAAGATACTAGTTAGAAGCGTAATAGATATTTATAGCACTTCTTTATATACATAATATCCGATCTTGAAGACAGTAAAAAAAGTTTTTGGAACAGCTCATGTGACTTAAAAAAAAATGTGCCTTAATTTGAATAGGGAGGGCTTGAGACCCCCATCCTTTTTTTTCTACGCCCTTGCATATAAGTGTTTTTTTTTTTTTTTTTTTACATTTAACTCTTCTGGCCCATTAAATATGATTAAAGAAGCTGTAATGTGTCTAATTTTAACTCTTTACGAATTTTGGACTAAGAACCTGGCATCACTCCATTATCGAGAGATATGCAGTGTTAACGTACTTTAAAATGAAGGAAAAATGTTCTAAATTAAGCAGATTTCCCTGCAAAAATTCAAATTTTGTACGCTTGGGAATTACTTCTTGCATGAACGTCAATGAGAAACGCTTTGGCTGCAGCGGTTCATAGATATCTAAGATTTCACGTCAGTAAATAAAAATCCTAGTTTCGTAAGGATTTAGATACATAATATAACATTTCTTTTTCCAAATATGAAGTTGTTCTCAAGTCTGTACTGTCCACTTTAATTTTTCAGCGGCCGCTCTTAACCTCTCCCCTCACGAGAAAACCCTGCTTGCTAATGTTAATCCTATGAGGCAGTTATGTTCTAACATCTCGTTTGCATTGCAATATTTTTAAACTTTTTTTTTCATTGGATAGCATTGGATTCGGAAATAGAGATCGATCTATATTTCCACCGTTAATTACTTTTTCCATTTTCTTTGCGGATTTTTTTTTTTTTTACGAAGATACTTTCGATCGAAAGTGAAAGTATATTCGTTAAAAAAATCCATCCTTGTTTTAGTTTACATATCCTTACTGAATTCTAGAAAATTGTGATTATAAAATAATGTGACGAAGGGGTGGTGAGGGGAGCTATTCCCCTTTTCTTATAGTAATTAAAAAAAACCCCACAAAATATGTAACATACGCTACCTAAATATGTAGTTTATTACTGTTAATTTTACGTTATAATACTGGCAGCTGGGGTGCCAGTAAAATCAACAATTTTGTTTTCCAGTGTAGATATATCTCCTATACATGTCACTCCCGCAACGCAGAATTTAACATTTTATAAAAAAGACAGAATTATGTGACAATGAAACTGTGTTTTGAGAATGAATATTGCATTTTACAGTTTAAAAATAAATGTATTAACAAACTTTATCAGCTCATAATTCGCAGGTATTTGGAATCATGCATTACAAGGTGTAAAAAATGTATGTCGTTTTTAAGTCCCACCCGCAACGTATGAAAACTAATTATTTTTAAATAGAAAAAAGTACATATTTGTTTTAAATTGTACAGTATGTTTAGACACAGATAAAAGCTTCCTCTATACTTTAAAACAAAATTTTTAAGTAAATGTTAGGGCTTTAAATATTTTACATACAGCGATAATTTTGATGCATGCGTGTCGCACCCGCAACGATGGATTGGGCGCATTAAAGGAAATAATACACAAGGAAATTGATATTTAAAAAATCTCTAGGCATTTCTTAACTGCTTCAAATTAGATGATTACTTTAATATAGATTGATCTTATAAAAATATACAGGTCTTTACATTTATTTTGATATACGACAATTTTTACTAAAATTATTATAGAAATATTTTATACATATTGAGTAAATTATTTTTTCGTTTTTTTTTTTTCAGTTTAATATTGAATTTGATGGCTATAACTTTGGTAATTAATCTTTGTTTTACAAACGGATTCCTATTTATTTGAAAAATAAAACCAGGACTTGACCAACAGTACATTTGGCCCCGTGGTAAAGATCCAATTGGGTCCCTGCGTAACACATTTATGTGCAATTTGTACTCACGTTAAGAAAGAAAAGCCTTGATTTTTAGCTTTGAGGGGTAGGGGCAGATGCCCTGTTTGTTCTTGCAATAATCAGGTCCTGAATAAAACCATTAACGTGCTTGGGCAATAGGAAAGGGTTTGGAGGAATATAAGTTAACGTGAGACATTTTAACTATTGGTTACAACAGGTGAGATTTTAAAATTGCGTGAAATTAGCTAAAAACGTGATTGGATTGAAATCGTACTCAGCTTGATTTAAAATTAATCTAGATAATTTATCAAATAAACATTTAAATCAAATACGAATGTTTGTATTTGATTTTTTGCCTCAAAGACCTAAAATTATTTTTACCCGCTTTTATAAAAGCGTTTTTTTTTTTTTTTTCAAAGCTGTTTTCGACGGAACGCGGAACACTGCTTGCTGTCACGTCATTTACCTGCGATGTGACATAACTTGAAATAGGCTGGTTGTTAACGACCGTA
The DNA here is from genome assembly GCA_963931845.1 of Maratus michaelseni. NCBI lineage: Eukaryota > Metazoa > Arthropoda > Arachnida > Araneae > Salticidae > Maratus > Maratus michaelseni. The sequence continues at coordinate 207,777,948 of OZ007594.1, read as the reverse complement.
ACGGAGGGAATGATGAAAAAAATTGTGCACTGAATAACGCGAATAGCTCTTCTCTCTTCTAAGAATGACTAAGAAGCGTTCTTTTCGTTCATAAACGGCTTGTAAAACAAACTGATTTTTACAACCGAGGATGAGTTATTCAGGAAAAACACTCAACCCAGCCGCAGGGGCGACTATAGGCTTGGCACAGATCAAATTCGGCGACGAGGTTCATAAATTATTTCTCTGGGCTTTCTTTTATAAAGGCTCTATGGTCAATTGTGAAATTTTTTATTGTTCTTCAAAAGTGTTTTGGGGGGAAAAAAAACCAGGGGAGATGATGCCAGAGACTCTCTTCCGATAATCCCTCACGTTCTCCTGCAGTGCGACAAAAATCACCCACGTCAAAGAAGCCGAAAAAGAAATGCCTTCCGTCGCGTGAATATGAGGCGACCTTTCGAGGGGCAACAGCGCACTGGTCGAGATATTTTTCAGCCCCCCCTCCTTACGTATGATATCTTCTAACGAAACTATCAAGATTTAACCAAGTATTTTGTTTATTTTTTACCCCCTTAGTCGTTAGCGTCCGGGTGGTCGCACGACTTCGCCCCCTCCTCTTCTAAAGCCGGCCCTGCACACTCATGGAGAGAGATGTAGATTTACGTCAATGGGCTACATACAGTGGTATAAGGCTTCTATATATATTAAGTAGCTCTACAGTAGTAGAGCTCCTATATTAGGGGCTTAATATGATGACGTTGTTAAGGAGAGAGTTCATAGTGTCCAGACTCCTTCTAAAATATTTTTAAATGTCTTTTTTAATGCTAATTTAAAAAAAGAAAAAACATACATAAACTTTTATTTTTCAAACCGGATATCTTTAAAATTAAAAACTAACCGTTTTGCGTATCTGAAGTACGAAAAGTCTGCTTCGTCTTAGGTACCAGTCATATTATATCTATAACAAATTTACTACAAATATCCAGCCATCGTTTTAAACTTGGAACTTGTATTGTCTGTCAACTCAAAACACACATTCAAGAACTGAAAAACCTTACAATTTTTTTATTTTCGAATTTCCATTATAAGCTGAATGTATATTGTGGTGCGACAAATGGACCGAAGAAGAATAAAATCCTGTGAATCCATTGAATGTGTTGTCGCTATTTGCAGTTACATTATAATATATGCTCTGGAACGCATCAGTTGTCGAACAGTTCGGTTTTTCAACTAGAAATTCAAGCGAAACTTGATTTGATTCTGGGAGAGAAATTCGGTTCTCGACTGTAGCGAGTGTGTAGTCTCCAAATCGACCAAATAATAATAAAAAAATATCAAAGGCAATAGAACTGATTTTTTTTTTCTAATGCGAAGAGCACATAGTTGAGGTACAGTGAATAGCAGTGACGAATTTCATGCATTTTAAGATTCGAGGACAACAAGGTTGTTGAATCCACTAATTTTTCTTTTATATCTTCTTTTTTTTCTCACCTTTGGGCGCGAATCACATGTACATGCGAAATAGTGATCCTGGTGCTAACGAATTTCACGAATTTTGATATCCAAAAGCAGCGAGTTAACTTAGTGGTCTGGTCCTAATGATCTAAAGTGAAAACTCCGCATTCTCAATCTCAAGTTATCCAATGTGTCACTAACAAAGGTGTACGTACGGTTTTTGTTACTTTTATTAAAATATTACAAAATTGTCGTTGCCACCAGAGATGTACAGTACTGTAATATTATTTAATTTTATTAATAATTACTATGCAGCCCAGTGGCAGAACTATCTTCAAGTGTCTGCAACGATAATAATGTTTCAAAAATAGTCTGCAATACGCAATATATCATATAAATCTATTCTTGCTGCTGTTGTAGTTGTGGTGCTAATTAATTAAGGCATCGGCATTTATCTGCTTTTCTGAGTAAAAAAAAATTCTGAAATTCACAGCAAATATTCGGAAAGGTTACAGCAAAGGGGGGAGGGGAGAAAATCCTCTCTCGGCAATAATTTTTCTTGTTGCAGGTCGGATTAACTCTGCTTTTGATTAGAGTCGATTTCAGGCTGAGTGTAGATTCTTGCAAATTGGTTTCGGGTTAACCCGATTTTTCAAAAGTTAGTTCAGTATATTGTTTCAGATTAAAAACTATGCCTATATTAATAAGCCTAGAACTTTGATTGTCTGCTGTTTTCTAAAGGAATGCTGCATCTTTTCCGGGACTATTTCACAAAATTCACGTTTTTTTTTTTCGAAATTAGCGTTTCTTTTTTCCCCCGCGATCCTTTGGCAAAATTCACGTTTTTTTTTTTTTTTTTTCGTGGCCCTTCGACGAAATTTGCACTATTTCCGTGATCCTTTGACGTAATTAGCATTTTTTCTGTGGCCATTTGACGAAATTTAAGTTTTCTCTGTGGCCCTTTTATGAAATTCGCATTTTTTCTACGATCCTTCAACAAAACTCTTTTACAGTCTTTTGACGAAAATCAAGTTTTTCCGCGGCCCTTTGACAAAATTTGCATTTTTACCGTAATCTGTTGACAAAATTATCCATTTTCCCAGATCCTTTGATGAATTTCACGATTTTTCTTTGGCCTTTGGACAAAATTTGCGTTTTTTCCGTGATCCTTCAACGAAATTTGCCGTTTTTTTTCGAGATACTTCGACGAAATTTGCGGTTTTTTCGAGATCATTCGACGAGATTTGTCGTTTTTAGAGTTCCTTCGACGAAATTTTCCGTATTTTCGATATCCTTCGATGAAATTTACCGTTTTTTGGCGATCCTCGAACGAAATTTGCCGTTTTTTTGCGATCTGTTGGCAGAATTCTTCGTTTTTTCGCGATCCGACGACGAAATTTGCCATTTCTTCGACGAAATTGACCGTTTTTTCATGATCCTTCGACGAAATTAAGTTTTTTTTTTCTACAATCTTTCGACCAAGTTGGCGTTTTCTCCATAGCCCTTCGGCAAAATTCGCATTTTTTCGTGATCCTTCAAAAAAACTCATGTTTTTTTGACGAAATTCACGTTTTTTCACGGCCTTTTCACTGCGTTTTTTTTTTTTCGCGATCTGTCAACGAAATTAGCCATTTTTCGCAAACTTTAAATGAATTTCGCGTTTCTTCCGCGATTTTTCGACGAAATTCGCCGTTTTATTCGCGATCCTTCGACGAAGTTTGCCGTTTTTTCGCGTAATTTACGTGCTATAGCGCGTCCGCGGCATCGCTGTATGTTTTTAGTCTGCAGGTGCCCTAAAAAGTCTGCGACGCCCGTCGCAGCGTCGCGTACATTCTGCCACGGGGCTATGCAGTATACTATTTAAAATAAGTAAATACTGGGAAGGAACTGGAAAACAATTAGTTGTGTTTTCATTATTTTTTGTGGTAAAATATGATCAGATTCTCAAACAAGTCTTTGAAATTGTTAAGGCTATTTTCAAGAATCGAGGTACTACTATGTCAACTACTTACTTAAAATTTAAAACCCTTTATATTACAACGTGTTCAGCTGAGAGAATCTTTTCCATATATTAAAAGGTAAAGCTATTTAAAGTGATTTTCATTCAAATGAAAGTCTTGGACCTTCCCTGAAGAGAGACATGCTGACTACGGCATGGGCTATATATAGTGCAAAAAGTTGTTATTGATAACAAATTAACAATATCGTGTATTTTTTTTTAATATTTCGTGCGCGCAAGCATGCCGTTGCTTAGAAGAGTAAAATTCGACACCAGAGGCTAATTTTAATGTTATGAGGCAGGAAATTTTCCAACTGTTTTGACTCTTGTTTCTTATTTTTAAAAATAGCACGTAAATTATGTTAGCGTTGCAGATTTCATGATGTCTTGGAATAAACGGCAAAAAATCCTGGAAGCGTAAAAAAGGTATACATTGCCAACTGTGTTATTAATTTCGGTTGAAGGTAAGATGTTTGGCCTAAAATTCACGTGATTTTTAAGATTTGGTTTTTAGTTGCAAAGAAGAGATATAACCTTCGGATTTTTTGGATTATATTTATTGATATTCCACTTATGTATTTAAATTTTTGTGTGTGTAAAAAAAAAAAAAAAAAAAATGAATAATACGATTGTGAGACGGAAAATGCCTGCATGTGCGTGCCGATAGTGCGCCCATTTTTCTCCGATCACAATCATTAGAAAGATATTTAGTCACCAAATTGTGAAAGGGCATTAAATTCTCTGGAGCTTATACCAACATTTAGTTCACAAAGTTGCTTTTTGGCTAAACGGCAGTCATTTGAACAAAAAGTCATTTTTTCGCCTTTTTACCTTTTGCGAGTTTTAAAAAATAATTAATTTATGAAAATTATACTCTTCGGTGGAATAAGCTCCAGTAAAAATAAATAGCTTTCTTTTAAATAAAAAAAATGAAGGAAATCTCTCGAATAGTTCCCAAGAAAATTGGTCGCCCAGTTTGAACATGTTGTCGAGAAACACAAGCTTAAAGTTTTACAATAGTGTTACGTTCAACAAGCTTAAAAAGATTGTAAGGAATTAGAATACGGCGAAACGGCTTTACAGCAACAATCTACACACTTATGAGATGCCAAAAATGTAATATTTAAAAAAATCGAAAATTTTGACCCGAAGAAATAGAACCTCCTGATTACCAGAAATTACGAGTCGGGGGCAGATTTAGATGCAGCGTTGTGAAAGAGGAATAAATGATACTAGATGGAACCCGTCAAAACTTAATGGAAAAAAATACTATAACAATATCAGTAAAATACGCTTCTTTATTGTTTAAGAGGTGGAGAGGAGTATGAAACAGTGTTTAAAAAATTTTATTTTAAAAGTTTTTACCCCAATGAAATACAATACTATTTTCGATGTGATCTCCAAAGAAACAATCTATAAACAACTGCATAATGCAAATCAATTCAACATACCGCCATACTCGCCAATGCAAGTAAGAAATTTTCATGGACCTAATGAAGTATCATACAAATAGGAAATGTATTTGTACGTCAATGTCATATTCAGTAAATAAAGAACACCATAACTATTTATTATTAATATTTATTTATTTTTTAAACATCTATGGAAATATTTCTAAAAATGTCCCAATACTTTCATGTATTTACCTCTGAATTTTCTACGGGTTTACTTTAAATTCTTAAAATTTAATGAAACTTTTTTTAAAAGGTTATGCATCGTCAAAACTTACACTTTTCAAATCTTTTTCTTCTGTGATGTTAACGATAAAGTAGTGGACACTGTACCAGAACGGGCCTTTTTAAATTTAAACAAACAAATACGCTTTGAAAGTCAAGCAGAGGTCCCCGTCCCTCCTGCTTTTAACTAAAGATATTTCAAGTCGGTGCGAGGTGACTTCAACAACAGAGTTGACTCAATAATAAAGGTCCAGATTTCATATAATAAAACATAAGATAATAAATAAGTTAATAGGAATTAATAAAAATTACAAAATTATTGCTGTCATAGATGCAAAATTTAGATTTTTGCATTAGAAGAGTAAAATTATTGATAGCAGCTTAACTACTTAACATACACTTGCATAATTTCTTATTTCTGAACATGCATTTAGGAAGGAAAATCTGTGAAATGATAATGATGAAAGTATTTTTCTACGGTCATGTTCACATTATGCATTTCTATTCAAATTAAATAACTCAAAAAAGGAATATTAAGAAAATTAAAGAAAAAAGGCATGTAAAACAGTCTTATCTTTTATTCGAGAACTACTAAAAGGATTTCAATACTTTGTTTTGTAAATAATGAAACTATAAGTTAAGGTGATTCTCAAATTTCCTGCTCAGCAACGCAAAACTTTGACGCATTTTCTGACTCATTTTTAAACTAAAAGCATAAAATTAGCAAGCCTGACGATTGAAGCGATTTGGTATCGAATAGAATTTTCTGTGTTTTGATAAATTACTTATCGAATTATGAGCTATTTTTGTCACGTGACAATTTTTTTTCCCTTTTTCGCGATGCGGCGTCGCGAATTGGTTCAAAATGCCGATTTTGACAGTATTTACTGAAAGATATCCTGCCTTTACCAAAAAATAGAAAACTCCATTCGATTACAAAGTTTCTGAATAAGAAAACTTGCCAATTGCATGCGTTTCTGAACAAAAATGAATTTAGAAACGTGTCAGAAAACAGCTTCTTTGACTTTGAGAACAGCCTCAATTGTTCCTCAAGAAATAAAAGTACCAAAATTTATATAGCTGCACAATTTCTCAAACAAAATAAATCTAGATTTTATTTTAAATTGATATAACTGTTGCATTTTTCACTTTTCTTTTTTTCCAAACCATCGATTTATAGTTTAGGAATTTGCCAAAACTATTAAAGTATTGAAATCATTTGATTAGTTCTTTAGCCAAAACAACAAAAAACAAAGTACATCAGTATCAGCTGGTTTATATGCGATATTTTCTGTTTGCAAAATCCTGAAACTATTGTAATTTCTATTTTTATTTCTTGTGAAACGATCAATTTATATTTTTGATACTGTTAAGAAAAAAAAAAAAGAAAACAAGTGAAAAAATGTGATGTTGAGGAAAGGTACATCAGTGTCAGCTGTTTTACATGCGATTTCACAACTGTTGTCTCCCCCTTAAAAAAATATTTTTAATTTTCGGAATGTATTGCTCTTTCATGCATACTTTTCAGAAAATTGATTTTTTATTTTCTGTAAGCTCATACCCATTAGCGACGAGCATTCCATACACAATTTTAGCGAGATTAGTAGGTTTTACCACTATTTAAAAGTCGTTGTCTTATTTAATTGCATAAATTATCTGATTAAGTCCAAAATGACTATTCGAAAATACTGGTAGGAAAAATTAAAAAATTGTAAGCACCTATACGTCATATGTGCAACTCTATTCGCGAAGAAGTCGTATGATTTCTGAAAAATTCCTGGGAAGGTGGTTTCGCCATTCTGAAATTCCTAAAATAGGAATGGTTTCCACCATTCCTATTTCAGTTCTATTGTACTCCTTTCTTTTTGTAAATAAATCGCTTAATTCTTATGCAACTGATAACTCTGAAGCATTTGACTGCAAATCTCTTCCCTGCAAACGACTCTTAGACACAGATTTAACACTTCCCTGTTATTCATCGGTCATCACAAATTAGGAAATACTGGCCTTGACTGTGGCCATTGATGTTAAAACAATGAGGCGTTATTTCCACCACAGCAGCGCTCAGAATGTTGCTGAGAAAAGAGTTTTACAGGATAATTTTACGTTTTGGTTTCGTGAATATCTAACATTTTGCATAGCGCATTATTTTATTAAAGTCACGAATGCGTGAAAAGTGTTAATTTTCCTTTTTTTTTCCTTATGATTTTGAAAATAAAATTTATTTTACTCAAATGATATAAAATAATTGCACTAAAAGAAAAAGGAATTAAGGATTTTTCGCCGGGGAGCTACCCCCCACCACCCCACCCGCCCCGTTGAAAGAAATATTTAGTTCATTTTATGTTAATGCGTTTAAGTGCGTTGACTGGAAGGGCTGGAAGGGGGGGGGCGCAGGAGGACTCGGGGGAAAATAGAAGAAACAGTTTCATTTCTTTTTAAAAAAATAAAAATAAAAAGCTGCCAGAAGTTTATTTTTAGGTTTTTAATAATGTCTTATTTGTTACATTTCTGTATATATTGTTTTTATAGTGAAATGTTTAAAAATTGTATTGTACATGGAGTTATGACACAAAATTTTTAATTTATTTCATGTTTATATTCTCTATATAAAAAAATAAAAATAAATAAACCCATGGTCTTTGTAACAGACAAGACACATCTGAGAAATCTTGCCCGCCCCCCTCCCCTCTAGATTTTGTTCTGCAGGCACCCATGATTTATCTCTTTAACCTTTATTCTGTTTTGTTCTATTTTTACGAATAAAAAAAACTTTCTGATGTTATCTGAGTAGTATATATATATATACCGGGTGTCCCAAAAATGACTGATGGATTTTAAAATTCAATAACTGCAAACGGTGACAGATATTTAAAAAATTCTTGCAGCAGGGTTATGTATGATGTCGGGAGTTTTTTTACTGTGATTCTTGATTTTAGTTTGAATTTTAAACAATAGATGGCGCTGACAGCAGTTGTCGCTCATTCGAGGCCGAAACTGGCGTCACTCAGCATTGATGCGAAGAAAGGAGATTAAGGCTATGGAGTGAGTCTCATTCGCCAGTACAATCTTGCTCTTAGGCCCCGATTCGGAACTCATTCAATATGATTTCAATGGAATGCGTTGCTGCCATGGAAACAACAAATTCTTCGATAGTGGAATACATCGTTCAGATCAGGGCATGAATTTAACAAGCAGTATTCGAGTTTGCTGGCGATTTTACATTTATGAGTATTTATAGGAATTTTATCTAACCAATATGAAAATTTAGTTTCGCGAGATGACGGCAATGCAGGTATGTGAGAGCTGCACAGAAATCGAATCCGTCACATCTTCATTCATTATTTTGCTACGCAATCTGCTAGTGAGTACTTTTCAAAGAGTGTACACTATTTATCGAAAATGGTTTATTTCACCTAGTAGTTTTAAAATACGATAAATAAAATATTCTTTAAATCAGGCCATAAAAAGTAATTAAACCGGGAAAATAAAAGTTCATAAATGTAAAATTGCCTGCAACTCGAATACTGCTTGTTAAATTCATGCCCTGATCAGAACGCTGTATTCCACTATCGAAGTATTTGTTGTTTCCATGGCAACAACGCATTCCATTGAAATCATATCGAATGAGTTCAGAATCGGGGCTAAGAGCAAGATTGTACTGGCGAATGAGACCCACTCCATATCCTTAATCTCCTTTCTTCGCATCAATGCTGAGTGACGTCAGTTTCGGCCTCGAATGAGCGCCAACCGCTGTCAGCGCCATCTATTGATTGAAATTCGAACTAAAATCAAGAATCACAGTAAAAAAACTCTCGACATCATACATAACCCTCCTGCAAGAATTTTTTAAATATCTGTCACCGTTTTCTAGTTATTGAATTTTAAAATCCATCAGTCATTTGTGGGACACCCGGTATATATATATATATATATATATATATATATAAAACTTTAAGTAAAATTTAACCATTGAAACATAAGAAACTGACCACATACACTGAAATCCCGATACCAAAGAGCCCTGTCAATTTACAAATTAAAATTGTAGTCCTAATAAAAGTAACATTATTAATTCAAATTAAGAAGAAGAAAAAAAATTAAATAAATAGAAAATAAGGAATGAAATATAAACCACACGAGTATATAATATATATATATATATATATAAAGGAAGCGTTTTTTTCCTTTTTAAATACAGCAAAGCCAGTGAAAACGGAAACTGTGTATAATGAAAACATGTTTTATATAGGAAAATTTCATAGTCCCAGCGAAAAGAATGGCACACAATTTGTAAAAGACTTTATCTGCAAAGGCGAAAATCTGTCTGAAAAAGTTTTTTCGTTTCTTGCGATTTAGTCTTGGACGGTTTTCCTGAAAAACCTTCTGAGACAGAATTATAAGGAACCTGAAAAATTCCGATTTAGACTTGTTCCCGTTTCGTAAAACCATGGAACGAGGTTACTTGTTCAATGTGTAAAACATGCTTAACTGCAGGGGACTAGACAAATCCCGTTAAATAAACCTTATGTATCTGATCTTATATAACACATTTAAATAATCTTCAAACAAAAATCAATCTGATGCAGTAAATGTAGATCCAAAATTATATTTAAAAAAGGCATGCCCATTTACTTCTAATATGTAAAGTCAATCACTAGAGGACACTGTAACTCTGCCCAAAAATTCTGACCAATCGTGCAACCCTGCGCCAAAATTGAAGTTCGACTCTGTCCAATCCGCTATCTGGGCAGGGTATAAAAGTAAACAAAAATCAGCTGATCCACTGAGAATCTTGGGCAGGGTTTGTGCTAAACCCGGCTACGTATTTTCCACCGGTTACCGACGAAATGAGCAAGCCGTTTTCTTTATTACGTATATCACGATTAAAACAATCAAATTAGAAAAAGAAAAAACTTACCCTTCCGGAGGGCCAAAAATCAATGCTTATCTTACCTACCCTCCTGCTTTGTAATACGATAAAACCTGGGACAACGGAATCTATGTATAACGAAAAACCTGTCTTGTAAAGGAAAATGTCCTTGCCCCAGAAAAAAAAAAAAAAAAAAAAAATTACTAGTTGTAAAATACAGAGTATAGAAACCTATCTAAATAGAAAAATTTGTATCTTACACACATGCTCTCTCTATCTCCCTGTGTGTCTGTCTGTGAGAAAGAGTGAGACAGACACAAAGAGGAAGGGAAACAGACGCACACACACACACACAGAGAGAGAAAGATCCTGCTTCAGCATGACCGGGTTATAACGAATTAATGACCGGTTGCATATAACAAACCGAATATTAAATGTGTGGTGGAAGGTCTTTTATAGTGTATAAACATTATACCTATTTGGGTTGCACTATATAGATGTAGTATAAATTTTATTTAACGTATTCGTTTTCCACAAACCATTTAAACATCCATCCATTCAACAACAACAAAAATGATGAGAATATGGAGGATAAAAAATCGGATATATTTCCGACTACTGAACAAATCTTTTTTCAAGAGCAGGATTCTCAAAGTAAACGAAATCTGCCGTGTCGTCTTTTATTTCCTTTTTCTCTTTTTATACTCATACATTCGTGTCTGGTCCATCTATAATAGACTCATCCCGCTAGCTTATGCTCCTAATCTGAGAATCGCGCTTCTGCACAGCATCTCTGGGTCGAATGCATTCAAGGTACTCATTGCCATGGCAACGTAAAGCATTCTGTTCGTGCAATACTTTTCCTTTAGAGTTGTTCCGCCGCTACGCCTTCGATCGAAGGGGCGCGAGCTCTCTTCCCAAGATCATCTGGGTGGTGTATCGATCCGCTTTGACTTGCCATCTATTATTATCTAATGCTCTATACACACTGACCCCGATTATTTACTTACCTCCATTTTGCAGATTCTTGATGGGGAAGAATGCAAATTAAGCCGGAAGGCGACGCCTACGAATCGAGAGAGGGTGTTCGTCGCCGAGATATAAATAAAGTGGGGGATGGTTCTGTTAGCAATATATATTTCTTTTTTTTTTTTTTTTTTTTTTTTTTTTTTTTTCCGGCGAAGATGGTTCGTTTTCCACCCTTGTTTGAAACTGCACTAATGTGTGTATGCCTGTGATCCTATTTATTAAATAAAAGGTGTTTAAAAAGAAATTGCATGATGAATATATGGCATTGCTTTACAAATTTGATCAAATCTGGTAGCCAGCAAAAAATTCTAGTCGCCAGTATAAATATTTATGGAAATATGAGATGAAAAATGCCTTTCAATTCTTCTATTAAAAGTACAAGAGAAGAGGAAGATCACTGCTTGCCGTGCAATGAGTAGAGCTGGGGGAAAGGAAAATGTCGTTTGTGCTCATTTCTTGTGTCAATTTTTGTAATAAAAACAATCCCCAGTTTAAATAACTTGGTCGTCAGATATAAAAACTTGATCGCCAGTGGTGACCTGACGACCGCATTTGCCTAGCCCTGAATATATAATAAAGTACAATATTGAAAATAAGAATTCATAATGCGAGTGATCTATTGATTTTTATTTGCAGTGTAGCACCGCTGTGCATTAAAGGGGAAGGTATTGTGCAAAAAAATTTGAGCAATAACGTAATTTTATGAAAATGCATTTGTTACACAGTAAAACACCGCGTAGAGTATACGCCCTTCCCCTAAACTCCATGAGTTACAAGAATGTGGTTGATGTTACATCGAAACACAATTGGATAAAATGCGCCAGTTTGACTTGTACCCCGATTGTGAAAGATTTATAGTTTTATTCAAAAGAAGATTTGAATGGGAATTTTCCCTTATTAACCGATTTCCGCCAATTTATCCTTGTCTACAGCGACTTATTTTTATCGCCAAATTTGTTGTACCTTTCCAAATATAGCCAAGCTTGGTAACAATTTATCTTGTGATCTGTACACACACTGAACCGATTCAAATATCGCCAAGCTTGGTAACAATTTATCTTATGCTCTATACACACACTGAACCGATTATTTACCTCCATTTTGCAGATTTTTGATTGGGCAGAATGCTAATTAATCCAGAAAGTGTCACCTACGAATCGAGTGAGGGTGATCGTCACTGTGATATAAATAAAGTGGAGTATGGGTTCTCTTAGCAATATTTTTTTTTTTTCGGTGAAGATGGTTCGTTTTACTTGTTTGAAACTGCACTAATGTGTCTATGCCTGTGATCCAACTTTTAAAAAAATGTTTAAAAAGAAATAAAAACTTCATGATGAATATGGGATAATGTAAAACGTTGAAAATAAGATTTTATAACGCGAGTGGTCTGTTGATTTTTATGTGTAGAGTAGCATCGTTGTGTATTAAAGGTAAAATATTCTGTAGAAAAATTTGAGCAATAACATAGTTTTATGAAAAGGCGTTTGTTATACAGTAAACCCTCATGTAAAGTACCCCGCCAAATCCATGAGTTACAAGAATGGGGTTGATTTGCAGCTTTTCATCCAAAATACTGTCTGAAAGTTATTGCAAAGTTTGCAGATGCAAACATTATTCTTTAGTCTTTTCATGGATTATCGGTAGTATCCTTTAAAATATTTCTAAATTTAATTGCTTAATAGGCGTAACATAGTGAAAAAGTATCCAAGCCGGCACTCGAACCCGTGTCATCAGTATAGCGCACTGACGTTCTAACAACTGAACCACTTGGGAAAGATACTGAGCCTGGTACTTTCTGACTATAACATGTTGGCAAGACTACAAACGCAGCACAAGATGGAATATTATCGTGAGCCACCAACCCTGAGACAAACACGAAACCAAAGAAAATCCAGCATTGATAATTGAATAAATCTATATTTAATACTTGGAAATTTCTCCATAGAAAATCCACCTTGCATTCATAATATTTCAAATTTATACCTACGCCTATTAAGCAATTAAAATTTGAAATATTATGAATGCAAGGCGGATTTTCTATGGAAAAATTTCCAAGTATTAAATATAAAGTATCTTTAAAGATGATGTTTATTTTAAATGGGTTGCCCAAAATGTACCAAACAGTACAATTTCTTGGGGTTCATGCAATTCAACATTGTAATGGTCTCTAAACTTTCCAGGCTTCCGTCCAATTAAAATTTAGCGAGCTGTCAGTAAAGAGAGAGATAAAATTTCTAAAGAGAATTCAATTAGTATCATAATCATAGAATGTAAACTTGTTGTGATAGTGCCCTATTTACCTTTTGGCGTCTTTGTTTTAGGTAGATTACAAAAGTGTAATACGGAAATGGTGAAAATATTAAGAAAGGAACGTTTATACATTTTGCAAATCAAAGTTTTTTTAACAAAATGTAAGCTTGGTTACAATGTTTTTCAAGTAAAGTAATGTTTTATTTATATGTTGCCATTTTTGTTTTGTTGTTGTTGCTATACATACAACAAATCTGACAACTATTTTAAACAAACGAAAGCAAAAAGTAACAAAAGAGGAAACTTTCATAATCCTAAAAGACAACATGACAATCTCTAACTTACTTTTTTTTTTTTTTTTTTACTTTATGATAGGAGTGTTTATATGATAAATGTCAGATCTTTTTAAGCAAAAAGCCATGTGCCGCTTAAAAAAGGCGTAATTTTCGTTTGAAGATAGCATTTCATACGAGTAGTCTATTGTTTTTTATTTTAAAAGTAATAATGTTTTTGCAATAAAGGAAAAATCATTCTATAGTAAATATGCAGTATAATAAACAGTACAATAATTTAATGAAAATTGTGATAGATTTATACAAAAATCATCGAAAGATTCACTTTTTCAGATTAGAAAATATATTCGTCAGCTTTGTTGCCAGCTAAAAAATCAAAACTTCTGTTAAATAATTATAATAATACTTTTCAGGTAACATTCATGACATGTAAGATAGGGAAAACATTAAAATTAAACTTTAAGCTATTTTTTAAATATTTTAAAAGAAATATTTACATTTTCCTAGATCAATAATATCTTTCTATATACTTTCGTTCACGTGCAAAAACTAGTCCAGTTAAAAAGCTGTGAAAAGGACTTCGTTAAATTACATAAATTTCAGCAGCCTGATAACTAAAATAATATAATACTCAGCCGTTTAAAAACTGATGCAAACAGTTTAATGAATACATTTTATTAACTATAAAGTAAGATGGTGACATATGCATAGCTGCCAACTTTTACACTTTTTTCCTACCACTAATTTTGTACAGAAAATTTTGCTTATTTAATCCTAATATTTCAATATTTAATTAAGACACATTTTTCTGTTTAAAAATAGTGGTAGGGAAAAAGCGTAAAAGTTGGCAGTTATGCATATGTTTTAACAGCATCGAAATTTTACTTTTTTAAAAATATCATGCATGGCAATCTCATATGAGGTTGTATTGAAATTCGATCCCAGCTAATTGTGCAAATGTTATTTTAATTCCTATTTGTATTTTTGTTCTCTCCCCCCCCCCTCTTTCGTAATAAAACTTTCGAACTCCCTTATTACGAGAACTTAGTTATAACGAGCAAAGACAGTCGCTGGTCCCTTCCTCGCTGTTATTGAGTTCGACTGTAGTCTATTTTAAATCAATTTTAGGTGCAAAATGTTTTTTTTTTTTTCTGAAACTTAAAATTAATTCATGCATAAAAAGGTTAACTTAACATGAAATATGGATTCAAAGATGGAGACATAAAACAGGCAATAAATTACAAAATGATTTTTATGTACGCCGAATCGTGCGAGGATGTTCGCCGTTGAGATATAAATAAACGTGGATGGTTTTGTCAGCGACACATTTTTTCTTGTCTTTTCTTTTCAGAAAAAAGATGTTTTGTTTTCCTGTCTTGTTTCAAAGTTCGGATACTGTATCTGCTCGTGTAATTTCCGTATAATTTTTCTTCCTCCCCTACTTTTAAAAGGTGTGTTCAAAAAGAAAGTAAAAAAAAAGCATTATGTAATTGATGGGCGCTTTTATACTTCCATCATACGAAAACAGCCAAGTACTGTTTAATAATAAAAAAAAGAACTATTAAAAACACATCGAACTAATATTTATCGTAAAATTTCAAGTCGAACGGCTAATTAAAGCTGAAGTCATGCTAATGAAAAATTTACTACTCATTAATTTATCGTATTCATTAAAATGTGTAATTATTTTATTTTCACACATTTTTATGCATGTGAACCACAGATTTTCTTCTAGACAACCAATTAAATTTTAATGATAGGTGGGAAGCCAATGTAGGATGTTATTAAACAATTCCGCGTTTTATGTCTTGACAGATACGGCAACAATAGTTTATGGTGCTTTTAAGGATAGTTTACAAGGATCAGGGGGTCAGACCCACCGCACGACTCCATTTAGTGCGAAGTGCAAGATCAGTTCGGTCGACACCCAATTTTACCACATGAAGTAACGGCCAATGGAAATAAACACTCAATTTTCATTGCTGTAGCGAAACCTCCAATCCATAAGTAGGGCTCTCAAATGGTCAGCTTTTTGAATATCGGTATTTTCTTTAAAAAAATTATTTTTAAATTTTTCTTGCAAATTTTGCAGAAACTACCTTCGGAGGTAAATTTTTGCGGAAATGTTGTAGAAATCTACCATGAAATTTTCTGTTAAAAAATATTGGTATTCAGTTGGCGGACCTTTTGGGAGCCCTGTATAAGCTATCCACTTTCCTCCTGTAAAGAGGTGGGACTTACCTAACAAAAGATGGTTCAGAAGCATGTAATATTTTTTTTTTTTTTCAAAAAAAAAAAGTACAGTATGAGACTTTGTGCATCATAGTCAAGAAAAAAAAATCTTCATCCAGAAAAGTCTGGAAATGTTTATTTTAAACAGTAAAATTCTTC
This sequence comes from Maratus michaelseni, assembly GCA_963931845.1. Classification (NCBI taxonomy): domain Eukaryota; kingdom Metazoa; phylum Arthropoda; class Arachnida; order Araneae; family Salticidae; genus Maratus; species Maratus michaelseni. The sequence continues at coordinate 207,762,003 of OZ007594.1, read as the reverse complement.
TTTTCAACGTAGTTATAAAAAAAAAAAAAAAAAAAAAAAAAAATCTGAAAGTCCTAGTCAGTGTTAGACCTTGAACGTTAAATTTGAAGCTGATAATCTTGGAGATTTCTTTAAAATTACCAAGAAAAAAAAATCCAGGACTTGCAATACGTGGTTTCAAAAACATGGATAACTCGTTGTGATCGCCCATGAAGATAATTTTGCATCACTGGATCCTCCTATTCACTGCTCAGCGACAAGGTAAAGCTCAGGCATTTGTTAACTTGTTTATGTATATCTGATATTTTAAGAATTGTGCATTTCTCGGGACTCCGTCTGGAATTGTGAGGAGGTGTACTTCTTGTAATTTAAATGTAGTAATGAAATTAAAGTCAAATTTATTTTAAAGGTATAAATATGATGAATGTCTTTCTGAAGAACAATTATAAAATTAAATAATAATAATGTATTTGAAATAACTGCTTTACAATAAGTATTCTGACACCTGTTTTTATCAGCAATAAATTTCTTAAAATGCTACATCTGTGTAGCAATGTATTAACCCCTTAAGCACCATATTCAATTTAGTGATAGTATGCTGAATTGAATACCAGATATATTAAATTTTGTCAAAAGTATTTTATATCATTATTTTTGTCTAACAGAGATACAAAAATACCAAATCGAATGCGAAATACAACAATTTACGAAACACAACTGAACAGAATGACCAGCAAATGAGCAACGAAGAAAGAGACGGGAAAATTAGTGAGTTTTTTTCTATACGTAACGCCATCTATTGGGTGCGAAAACAATCATTGCTATAAAGCCCGTATAAAACCAATCACAATAGCAATTAGCGACGCAAAAAAAACAGATGCTTAGAACATTGCAATCTGGACCTAAGACGAGGACGTAAGCCTATACGTCCTGCAAACTCTGCATGCTGAATAAAAAAAAAACTTTTGAATTTTTCACAGAAACGTTAACATCTTCACAAATATACGTGCTATGCTTACACAAATGCACACAAATGTTGAACAAGACCTACATAGTCATTTGCTACAGTGACAGACCATTTTTAGCATTTTCTGTTACTTGGATGATCGAAAATATTATTTGATTAAAATTAATATTGCCCCCCCCCACCCCTTAATTGTCCTTGAGACAAAATCTTCACTGAAAAACATGAAGTCAAACAAGTTCTTTACATCCCCAAAGTTCAAGGGCATTTCCTCACAAGTTTCAGTAAATATTCGACGAAACGTCTGAAATTGGTCACTGCCATTAATTTCTGGACGTCAGTGTAATTTATATAATATGAAACTACTAATTAATTAAAACGCATTTTAAAAATATATGCATATTACTCTTTATTTTTTTATTAATATTTTCTACTTTTTAGTGTATAAAAAACATTTCTTTTAACAGTTATTAAACATTTCTTTTAACACTTATTAAAAAACATTTCTTTTAACACTTATTAAAAAACATTTCTTTTAACAATTATTAAAAAACATTTCTTTTAACAATTATGAAAAAACATTTCTTTTAACAATTATTAAAAAACATTTATTTAACAATTATTAAAAAACATTTATTTAACAATTATTAAAAAACATTTATTTAACAATTATTAAAAAACATTTATTTAACAATTATTAAAAAACATTTCTTTTAACAATTATTAAAAAACATTTCTTTTAACAATTATTAAAAAACATTTCTTTTAACAATTATTAAAAAACATTTCTTTTAACAATTATTAAAAAACATTTCTTTTAACAATTATTAAAAAACATTTCTTTTAACAATTATTAAAAAACATTTCTTTTAACAATTATTAAAAACATTTCTTTTAAAGTCATTTTCTTTTAAAAATTATTTTTTTAAATGACATTTTCTTAAAAAAAAAAATTAAAACAAACATTTTTATTTTAAAAAGAAAAGTATTTAAAAAGATATTTTTCAAGTATTTAAAAAATACTTTCTTAAAAAAAAACTATTCAAAACATGTATTGTTTTTTAAAAAATATTCGAAAAAGACGCCCATTTGGAAAAAAAATCTTTAAAAAATTATTAAAAAAAAAACACATTTTTATTTAAAAAAAAATATTTAAAAACTATTTTCTTTAAATTATTCGAAATAGACTTCTTTTTAAAAGTTATTTGTAAAAGACGTTTTTCTTTTAAAAATTATTCACAAAAGATATTTTTAATTTTTTCAAAAAAGACAATTTTTTTTAAACAATTATTCAAATGAGACCGGTTTTTCGAAACAATATCCAGAAAAATATTTTTTTTTAAATATATTCGGAAAAGACTTTTTTTTTTTTAACTATCCAAACAAGATTTTTTTTAATTATTCAAAAAAGACATTTTTATTTTTAAAAAATATTTTAAAAAAAAACATTAAAAAACTATTAAAAATATTTTTAAAGAAATTTTTCGAAAGAAACACCCATTCGAAAAGACATTTTCTCTTAAAACTATTTTTAAAAAGATATTTGCTCTTAAAAATTATTTTTTTAAAGATATTTTAAAGATAAAATTTATTAGACATTTTTCTTTTAAAAATTATTCAAAAAAGGCAATTTTTTTAAATTATGGAAAAAAAGACTTTTTTAGAAATTATTCACAAGATATTTTTCTATTAAAATTATTCAAAAAGACAGCTTTCTTTAAACAATTATTCTTTTTTTTTTTTAATATTCAGAAAAAATATTCGAAAAATATATTTTCTTTTTAAAAAATATTTAAAGACCTTTTTCTTTAAATAATTATTTTTAAAAAAAAATACATTTTTCTTTAAATAATTATTTAAAAAAAAAATACACTTTTCTTTAAATAATTATTTTTAAAAAAATTCCTTAATAATTATTCAAAACAATTTCTTTTCCTTTAAAAAATATTACACTTCTTTAAAAAATACAATTTTCTTTAAAAAGTAAGCCTAAAAAAGATACTTTTCTTTTTAAAAAAAATTTTTTAAAAGAAATTTTTCATTTATTAAATTTTATTAAATTATTTTTTAAATTCCAAAGGCAAATCTATAATTATCCGTTTTGTACACAAAAAGAAATAAAAAAAAAGTATGCAGAGTTATTCTTTCGGAAATAAATCAAATTTTAAACATGGATAAATTTTTAAATATTAAAATTTTTTAAACATTTGCACATGAAACGAAATGTATATATACTGACTTTAAAAAAAAAAAAAAGGAAAAGAAAGAAAAATATTTATAAATAAAAACTTGGACCACCTAAAACAATCATTTTAGCGAAAAAATTCAAAAATTTTAAATGGCGATTCTCCTTAGTCTTTCTAAAGTTAGATTAAAATTTGTTTTTGTTGATGAAAATGGATGCCAGTGCCAACCACAGACCTTCTAATAATTCTAGTATCTTTGCACTGAGGTGCCAACCGAACGGAATCCAGGAAGGGCCAAGATTTTGTAACAAATGTGCCTGTGGTCAGCAGTCGTGGCCGAGTTTTTAAAAATGGAGAAACCAATCACGAAATAAACTAAGAGTTTTTTCTCAGTTTCCAAGCGAGACAGTATTTAAGCATATCCACATAAAAAGCATTACGTAAATATAAGAAATAATAAAAATACGAAAGTATGTTTCTACGGGGTTCTTTAAAAATAAGAGAATTGATACAGTTTTTCCATTTTCACCAGGGGAGAGGGAAACTCTGCCTCCCTGAACTCCCCCTCCGCCCGCCATTTAAAATAAATTTTAATCGGAGGAGCGTAAAAAGGAAAATAGAACTTAAGTTTTTTTCCTCGGAGTCCCTCTGAGTAAATATTCTTAGATCTTTGTTACTTTTACTGTTTAATTATTTTAAATCATTTGGTAAGATTAAATTTTATTATTTTATTATTTTTTCAAAATCTGAGAAAAAGAAAATCGCAAAATCCAGGTCTCTTCACTGTCCCTCCCCGTGCCTATAAAAAGGGGGCGAACTCTTTTCCCGTTATCTTTTCCCTGTCGCTACCTGCATCAAACAATCACACATAAAGGATGCTGTAAGCTCCGTGTACATTACATCATCGATCGTGTTATGTAAGAGCATTTTCTGTCGAAGATCAATCTACACGCGATAGGGACTCGCTAACGCTTGTTTAGCTTATTCGCATTCCGAAGATTAAAGTGGCTCACATTTATTATCGAACCAGCGCTGCCAGGTTATTTTACCAATTCGAGAATTTCGATACATAGGAAAGAGGGGAGGGGGTATACAATATAGGTTAAAAACTTTCGATACATATTTCTTTATTCATTACTTATTTCTATGAAATTAATCCTTCCTTTCCAATTCTTTTTTGTAATCGGGCTGTAAAAATACTAAACAGATTTTCTTATTGTATTATATTGCCAGAAAAACTTATTTACGATATGAGCACCCGGATCATGGAAAAAACTCATTTTGTGTTAGTCTATTACCGATTTATTTCTGTATGCTATTCTACCGACATAAAATATACCCTATGTTGGAGCAAAAGTTTTCATCGTTTTGTCGCCATTATTTTTTAAATCAGCTCGGTAATTCCAGAGAATACCCCGTACAAACAGAAACAAACGTCGTTACTTTATAATATTAGTGTAGATGAAATGGTGCACTTGCAATATGAAGTTGAAGCCAAGGTCAGTTCTGTGCAGCTTAAAGATAGAATTTCACGAAAAAAAGATATTTTTATAACTCAAAAAAGGATTGAAAAGATTAACTCTTTTTGATTCAACTCGGATTTGAAAAATATTTACTCGAATGTTAGAATGCATCATTTTAAACATGTATTTAACAAAAAATAGAATATAAAAATTAAAAATATATATGTACTAAAAGGTACTTTTTCACATACCATACTTCTCATAAATATTGTCAATTTTCTAATGCGAAATTGTAAAGTATACGAACTCACCTTGTAAAAAAATCTATTTTTGGATATCTCCAATTTTTTTTTTTTACTTTGAAAAAAAATTACGAAGTTCATTTTTGCAATAACGATACGAAACTGCTCAAATGATAAATAAAACTTTGGCGGGAAAATTTAACCCAGTGTTGCCGTCTGTTGAGAATTCTATGAACACTTTATATGAACTGCTGTGTTGGGAGAGAGCAGCAATAAATAAAATAGGTTTTTTTAAGCCCACTGTGTAGCATTGACTTTTGGGTATGTTGCAGATATGCAACGCGGTGATACAAAGGGTTAAATTGGACTAAAATGTATGTTTAGTGGATTAAAAAAAGTAGTGGGGCCGTGTTATTTGATGCGATGAAACAAAAATTTGCATGTTTTGATAGGGATGGCATAAAATATGCAAGAAGAGGAATCTGTTACAAGTTTTATATTCTGATTGCATTAATAATCTTGGCCACTACTGTAAGTGTTATATAAGCATAAAAGTAAGGAAAAAGTATATTTAAGTACGAATAACATTATGCATAGTTGGTAAACTTTCCGATTTTTGAATACCACTATTTCCGAATAGTAATCTTATCGGTAGGTTTCGCAGTTAAGAGTATGGAGTATTTATCATAAAGTTAAAACATTTTGTGAATTTAATAATTTGGCATGTAAAAAACAATAGAGCTTACTTTTATTCCTGTTTATTTTATTACAGCTGTTATAGAATTTCCAATCTCTTTAATCTTGCGAAAATGCAAACAAGTAAATAATTTGCCACATTTCCTTTATCCTTATTTTAGATATCCCGACTCAGGCATGAGGGTTTGCAGTGGGTCGGATTCCACCTAATACGAAGTTCCCGGTCTGTTTAACCCTTCTATGCAAAAGATGACCGTAGCGCCCCAAACTAAGCTTATTTTAAAGCTTAAAGAATGCAATTGAAAAAGGTTTCATTGTCATAGACAATGAACTTCCTCTGCCAAAGAATTTCGATAAAGAACTTCATCGCGCTCATCGAATGTGGTGAAGATTAGATAAGCGGAATGAAATTAAGCAGTTTGATGAAAATGATTCTTGAATTATAACGAAAATCTGAAAAGGAAGTTTCCTACAAGTTTTTCAAAAAAAAATGATTGCAATGATAGTGTGAAAAAATAATCTTTAAATAAAACACCCCTTTTTGTAATGTAATTTTTAGCCCTTTTAATTATTTTTTTTTATTACGAAAATAAAATTTATAAAAAGGAAAGAGGGTGTGCTTGATTGGCATATACGTCAGAGTGGTTTAACATATTTTTATTTTTAAATTACTTCCATGGGCGCCGGCAAGGGGACAGGGGAGGGTCATTGTCAATTCTTTTATTTTTTCCAATGAACAGAGTTTTCTTTACCTCTGATGATTTGAAACATAATAGTAAACTTTATTCTTCACAAGTGATAAAATAATTAAACAGTAAACGAGAAAGGGAAGTATTATTTTTTCGTCAGTAGAGAAAAACCCCTCTAAACCCCCCGTGCCTTTTTTTTTTTTTTTTTTTTTCACATTGTTCTGTTTAAAAATTATTTTAAAAGTAGGGGTTCAGAGGGCGGTATGAGGCAGAGCATAATATTAAATCTGATTGTATGTACTTTAAGGGGAAAAAAAGTCAACTTACTCTACCGACGGAGCCGGAAAGATTTTTTAATTTTGGTTCATCCTGTAGTTATAAGTTATGATTACTTTTGTAAATTAGGCATATTTTTTCCTTCCTTAAACCATTAGTTCAAGATGAAAAGAAACAATTGCGGATGTTGATTTCACATTTAATAATTTCATTAGAGTAAATTAAAAAAACAAGCCAATCTAATCTTATCAATAACCATGGTAGTTGCATGTATTTTTTTTGTTTCTATTCTGAAGTATAGTGTTGTGGTGAACACCTTCTTTACAGATAGCCAATGAGACCAGGGGCCTTTACATTTGTAAGATTCGGTGTTATGCTCTTTTTTTAACTTCTAAATATTTCTTTTTAATTAAAATTTAGAAAAATCACCATGGCCTATTAACTAAAACTCTTCATTACTTCTATATTATCATTATCATTAGTATAGTAATAAATTTATCTCAAAATTATATTAAATATCTCATTTTCTTATATCATTCTGTGTAACTATCTGTTCTCTATCAAATTTATTTTTTAAGCGATAATTTCGCGACGCATTCAATCATCGCGGAATCAAACAGGCCTGTCCATTTAGTGAGGGATATCCAAACTACCGAATTATTCGTATTTACGCAAATTGTTAACAATTTTAATCACAAATGTTATTATTTTTTCAATAATAGATAAAATTTCAAACTAAAATATTTTGTGGACGATAAATTTTGCAAAAATAAATTTCTAGATATTAGATAACGGTCATGGCAGAATCTGTGACCCCCTTCGTTCGTGACATTTCTTAAAGAATATAAAAAATGCAAGAATTACGCGGTAACTCAAGCAAAAAATTCTAGACTTCTTTTTTTGTTTTTTAAATAGCATTACTAAAAAATAATTGATTGTACAGAAAAAACAACCATAAAAATATAACTAATAATTAAAAAAAAAAGAAGAAACAAAAGAAATCGTCCCAGTAGTAGTTACACAGCAAAAGACATCAGCTGTTTATTTTCCAAAGGATTTCGTAATCTTTGTTTCCCTGTAAGGCTGCTCTCAAATCCAAACTGGCTGCATTCTGACACATTTTTTTTACTTATTTTTATTCGTAAATGCAAATAATTTGCAGATGTACGTATTCAGAAATTATGAAATCGAAAAATGTTTTACATTTTTCTATAAATTCAAGAGTTTTGCGAAAATACTATCCAATTTGGCGTTTTGAACCGAATTTCCGGACACAATTCGAAAAAAGTTCGTCACAAGAGAAAAATCGCATATACACTTTGAAAAAAAAATGTTCATTTTACAGTATAATACTGGCATCTTAGTTGCCAGTATTATACCGTAAAATTAACAGTAAAATAAGCAGTAATAGGCTACCTCGCATGCGCGGCAGCGTATTACTGCTTATTTTACTGTTTATTACTGTTAATTTTACGGTATAATACTGGCAGCTAAGATGCCAGTATTATACTGTAAAATGAACATTTTTGCAGTGTAGCTTAAGATGCAATATACATTTATTGAAAAGTGAAAACTTTTCGATTCCAAATGTCTTCTAACCTGGAAAGTGTCATGCATTTATGTATAAAAATGAGTCCGAAAAATTATCAGAAAGTTTCGTGTTGTTGAGCGGGATTTTTTCTTTCTTTTTTCTAGAACTTAATGACATAAATGTCCAAGAAAGAGATTGAACCCTGATTTCGCTTGGATAGGGCTGACTCTTCCGTGCTAATTTTAGCAATTAATCATGCTTTTTTTTAATTGCTCAGCTTGTGAAATGCAGGAGTCTGGGTTTTAAATTGCACATGTGGAAGACACGTCATTTATGGTTTTTCATTTTCTAACTTGAACTGTTTAACCCCTTGTGCATTACTTACGAGTGTTTGACTCGTGTATAAAAAAAAAAGGGGGGGGGGCGGCTCGCAGCGTTCCTAAAATTTTCTCACTTTGCTACCACTATTTTAAAACGATATCTTTTTTGTAGACTACTATTGCAGATGTTAAAGTAACCTACCACGAAGATTTTTGATTTGAAACAGTGGTAGGAAGTGTAGATAAATTTAGAGCTGCGAGCCCTGAGTAAACTTTGTCTTGTGAATCGATCACGAGGGTTGACTCGTGGTAAGTAAAATATAACCTTGTGAATGAATCACGAGCAAGACAAGAAATTAATGCACAAGGGATGGGGTTAAATAATAATTTTAAGTACACAACTAATTTAAATAAATAAAACAAAATTAAAAATATGAAAGTTTTTTAATTTAATATTGGGGCTTTCTCCTTTATTACAAGAATTTGCTAGAAAAAATAACTTTTTTTTTTTTATTATGCAACATATCCCAATTTTGTAACATTATTCCCATGAATACTTAATGTATATTTCTCGACTATTAATGTTAACATTTTTATGCAGCGAATTCATCGTATAATAGCTTGGAAGTACAATGTCATCTTAATGTTGATTTGATTTTGAGGAAAGGGATATCACCTGAATACTGTTAATTGGTTTACACTTTTTTTTTTTTTTTTTTTTTTTTTTTTTTTTTTGGGGGGGGGGGGAAATCAAATTGAGAGAGGTTGTACTTTTTATTAATTGTTTGTGATCTCTTACGGCTAGTTTTCAGTGGGTAATTTGATTCGCAGTAATAAATATGTAATAAAATTTGTTCATTCGGATTTCAATTTTAAAATATCTAATTGTACTTTTTTTAAACTAAAATTGTACAACTTTAAGCCTTTAAATTTTTGAGTGAGTGTAAACAAATTAACAGTATACAAGTGCTAGGTAGCCCTTCCTCAAAATCACCTCAAGTAAAAGGGAGGTAAATTTTCGACTAAAGAAAAAATGTACTCAAGTTTTAAATAAATGTAAAAAAAAAAAAAAAAAAAGAAAAGAAAAAAGAAAAGAAAAAGAAAAAAAAACTAAGTTTATTGACAATTACGGTATAATGGGGAGGGGTGGGGGGGGGGGGTACTGAAAAGAGATAGAGGCTCATATTATAAAATGCATTATTTTTATTTTTTGAAATTTTGAAATTACTTTGCGAAATGTTTAAATTGAAACTACTTTGTTTAATTTCCTTATAGAAGCCAATAAATGTAACTGAAATATAGCTGCTTCTTTATAATTGTATACAGTTTCAGATTTCAGAATATATCTGAATTTATCTATTCAACTATTGATAAAGTATCTGGCATTCTCATTTAAACATTTTCAGCTCTAAAACAGATCGTGAATTATTAATATATATATATATTATATATATATTACTAATATAGATATAATGTATTATTTTCAACATACCAATTTGAATACGAAACCTTTTCAAAGAAACCTTTGAATTTATTGATAATAATTCATATTCTGAATAAGGAACTTTTGTCATTTACCACGGAATTCAAATAAATGCATATTTTGGAGATGAAATAACAAACATTAAGCAAATACAGCAAAACGAAATAGTCATTAGCTTTGATTTTAGTGTATTCAGTCTCTTTATTGTAATATTTTTTCTCAGAACTTTATAATTTATATTCTGAATAAGGAAGTCTGTTGTTTTTTCCGAAATTCAAACAAATGCATATAGAGACGAAATAATATGAACATGAAGCAAAAGTGAAAATTGCGAAATGAAATGGTCACAGCTTTGATTTCAGACGTTTTCAGTAACTTTACTGAAATTGTCTTTTTCGCAATGCTTGATAATTTATATTCTAAATAAATAACTTCTGTCATTTTGCATGTGAATTCAAATAAATACATTTTTTAGCTATAAAATAATGTTAAGCAAACAACATAAAATCGTTACAGCTTTGATTGTAGTGTTTTCAGTAATTTTACTGCAATTGTCTTTTTCTCAGAACTTGATAATTTATATTCTGAAAGAAATTTTGTGCAAATTGCCACAAAATTTAAAGAGATCTTTCGAAAATTAAATACTGTAAATACTAAGAGAAAAAAAAAGGTGAAATGAACAGAGCCGGCCTTAGGGATATGCGATAGGTGCGGCCGCACAGACCCTAGCGATTAAACATAGTCATCGCGCTCGGAAAAAAAATACAAAATTTGTAAATATTTAGCACTTGTTTGGGTGCAAAATAAAATTTATATATTTGCACTATAAAATTTATATATTTAAACAAATTTATTTATAAAATGTTAGGCTAGGCTACTTCATTCTCGCTAATGTTAATCCTATGGGGGAAATATATTAAGATATCTCGTTCGCATTTCAATATTTTTAAATGATTTTTTTTGAATTGGATAGCTGAAGTCAATCCCTAGCTGAGGTCAGGCCCTTTTGAACTTTTTCGATTTTGATTATAAGTTGTTTTTTTTTTATTAATTTAAAAAAAACTGCTACAGAAATCGAAAAAGTAAAGGTCTGCATAGAGATTCACCTCAACTATCCAATGCCAAAAAAAAAAAAAAAAAAAAAAAAAAAAAAATCATTGAAAAATACTGAAATGCGAACGAAATATCTTAAAATATTTCCTCCATAGGATTAACATTAGCGAACGGTTGTATATTGTTCGTAGCCTATATTCAATCTGTAGTCTTTGTGCAAGAACTTAACAGGAACTGTGAAGTGGCCGGTGCTGTTAATGTTTCTGAAAAAATAACTATTATTTTTAATGATTATTTAGTGTAATATGGCATATTTACTTTTCTAGAGTAAAAAAATATTTTATTGTTTAATGGAATTCTCCTTTTTATTATACGAATATTTCTGTTCCTCTCCACAAGCATATACATATGTGTGCTTTTTTTTTTTTCCGAAATGTTGTTGCGCTTAGGAAATTGGAGAGAGAGAGATAGCAAATTTTTTGGAAAGAAGAGCCTCGCGAAAGTTCTTGCAAACTGTCTCGCTTTCACTAGGGAGGAACACTGATGATTCTGAAAATGAAATGGTCTCAGTTTTTTAAGTTTAGTTGATTTCAATAACTTTATTCTTATTGCATTTTTCATAATGCTTGATGATTTAGATTCTGAATAAAGAACTTCCTGACATTTACACGTCAATTCAATATATTTTTTAGCCATGAAATAAAATAACATTAAGGCTGTGTGCCAGTGAGATTTCAAATGTTAAATTTATTGGCGTGTACTGCATGCGTATTTTTAAAATATCTCCTAAGGAAGTTAATATTTTCAACTTCCTTTCTCTGTGTACTGTTCTTAAAGGATCTCCCTTTTAGTTATCAAAATAATTCTAAAATATATACTTAATTTTATGTGAAGTGTTAAATTCATACTCGCTTTTGCTGAGATTTTAACACATAAAATTATAAGTTAAGTATACATTTTAGAAAAATTTTGACAACTAAAAAATACAGTTGAGAAACAGTACACAGAAAAAATAAAATTAAAAATATTAATTTCCTGAAGAGATATTTTAACTAGTCGGATGTACCAATCCCAAAACTTTTATCTCATGCACGTTAATACTTAAAAATTCGCTATCACAGTTGCCAAAATTAAATGACAATCTATGTCCACCATAAGAATTCCAAAGGTTGCTAAATTCTAAAGGTTCGTTGAATTGTGTGCATTTAAAAAGGAGATATAAGCACCGTATTTTTCAAACAATTCATTGAATTTCGGCATCCACCCTCTTGTATGTCTGCAACCAAAATTCTCAACCCAAAGCCCAAAGAGAATAGAAGCGACACCTGTCGGATAGTATACACCCAAGCCTAATCAGCAACAACTTATGTCAAATGTCTAACGAAATCTGAAGTTTTTTGAAAATTCGTGCATTAGTTCTTGAGATAGAGCTGTTGCGGAAATCATGAAAAATGCAACATAGCAGCGCCACCTGTTAGGCGATTTACACCAAAAACTAATCGGCACCAATTTATATCAAAGTATAACTGAATCTAAAGTTTTATTAAATTCCGTGCATTAGTTCTTGAAATAAAGCTTTCACAAAAGTTTTGTCACATACTGACACACTGCAAAAAATAATTGTTGATTTTACAGTATAAAACTGGCACCCCAGCTGCCAGTATTATACCGTAAAATTAACAGTATTAAACAGTAAAATAAGCAGTAATACGCTGCCGCGCAAGCAGTAATACGCTACCGCGCTGTAATACTACTTGCGCGGCAGCGTATTACTGCTTATTTTACTGTTTAATACTGTTAATTTTACGGTATAATACTGGCAGCTGGGGTGCCAGTTTTATACTGTAAAATCAACAATTATTTTTTGCAGTGCACACACACGGAGAGACCCACTCACAGACAGACATTTTATAAAAAGTCAAATCGTGTTCAAAACCTTCTAAACGTATAAATCCGTTCAAACCGGAAGTTGAAATGTTTCATGAATCCAGTACTTTCTTCTTGTAAATATATAAAAAAGTAAAAATACGATTGCATAGGTTTAACATTACTGGAAGTGACTTTGAAATCTCAATGAAATAAAATGGTCACACCTTTTCATTTTAGCATTTTCAGTAATTTTTATTGCAGCTGATTTTATTTCGTAGAGCTTGCGTGTTTCCCCAACAGTATTTATGAATCAGTTGTTTTGTCCCAGACCTAGTCTGCTTTTTTGTAGGTCCAAAATAAGAAACTTCATTCGTTTTTCTTCTTTTCTGCTTCTCTCTCTTTTTTTTTTTTTTTTTTTTTGTTACTTTTATTTTTCCTCGCACATTTTACTATTGTTTAGGAGTTGGCATTCAATTCTATTTTCGTTTAAGCATAATCGTTCATGCATAGGAGTTAAGGTAGGATCACAGGGATGAGATCCCAGAATATATTTCTCACAGAAGAAAGGTAAAACCTACTGCCATGCTGATAAGCCATATAATTGCCGGGACAGATTTGAGCTGACAAATTGACTACACACTATGCATAAATTAAAGTCTTAACTTACCCAAACGTGATAAAAGAGATGTAAGGGGGCAACGGATTTTAACCCGTTGCCTGTGACGCCCGAACCCAGTTCGGGCAACGCAAATGCGCCAAATTTGGAATACCCGACCTGAGTTCGGACAGGAGAAAAATCGGTGTTTCAATTCCGTGAAGCCCGAACTCAGTTCCTAAAATTCAGTACGAAAAATTTATATACCTGCCTCGGCAGGTATATAAATTTTTCGCAAGTTAAAAGCCGATTCCCAACATTTTTTTTATTTCTTTGAGCAAATTATTATTTATAAAATATACCTGTGAAATTTTAACAAGATAAGTTTATGATGAGTTTACTTTTATGGAATTGAATTTTGCATTAAGGATCCTTAAAAATAATAATAATAATAGAATTTTGAGTATAGTCCGTTTTTATTAAATTAAATTTTGTGAAAAAGCCCTTTTTATTAAATAGAAATTTTTGAAGGGACCCTAATTTTTGCTTGTACCGACCTCAGATATGAGCTGTGTTAATCATTATAGGTAATTAAATTGTATTTTCCTGCTTTTATTGATAATAGTTTTAATAATTAATAAAATAGCTATAATGAAATTTGTAACAGGTTTTTTTTTTGTTTTAGTTTGTTTTCTTATTTAACCTTTGTATATTTTAAGCTGAATTTAATAAATTTATATGAATTATTTTGTGTTGTCTAAGAAATGCAACGGCTTTTTTGCTTTATTTTTAACTTTCTTTGTTCTTAAGGTATGCATATTTTTTATGGCTACTTTGCCAACACTTAGCTTGCTAACTTACGCAAAAGAAAATTCTGTAGATTTCTAAAAAAAAAAAAAAAAAAAAACTTGATTAAGCTGCTTTAAAAAAAAAAAAAAAAAAAAAAAAAAAAGCCTTCATTCAAAGTAGCACTTTTTTCACATTTTAAAAATAGCATTATTAGAGAAAAAGTGAGTTTTCAATTCTAAAATTAACCATTCTAAAAGTGTTATGCAGTCTACACTTTTAGCAAAAATGCATGTTTAAGTTAGTTAAAAGCGTAGGAAGTACAATATTTTCTTCCTCTGGAGGTTGGCTTTTGCGAATACAGTTTTTGGAGTGATTTTGATGACATGCCACTATTAGTAAAATCACGCATAACACAAGATGACAGTAAGACAACATTACATAAATCTCCATATTGTATCTCCAATAAAAACACACACAATATTTCAATTTATATCATCTGTTTAAATGAAATAATATGTCAATAATTTGACTTAACGTTCAAAACTTAAACACTTTCCCGTCATTTTTGACGAGGGCTTAGTTATATAATAAAGCTAGTTATATAATAAAGTATTAAAAACTGATACCTAATCCTATTTGAATGTTACCTTACACATAAGTTTAAAACAAATTAAGTTGATTTTTTTTCTGTTGGCTGAGTAATTTATTTAAAAGCTTTTTATTATAAACAATTTCTAAAGCTTCAAACATTGATTTCATTCATAATGTCCCTGCGAGTGTGTCATGCTGTCTGCTAAGTAAAACCAAAAATTCTGGCAGACGTATAAGGTTTGCGTCATGGTTACGCCATAAATAATTTGTTTAAAATATTCATATATTGATCAATTTATTTGTTATCTTACAGTTGCAAAAATTAGCTTTTTTGTTGCATGGAATATTAAACTGATCAGACTGATAAAAATATGCGGCAGAATGATTATTTTTTTTACCAAGACGTTTTATACTAAGCAGTATCTGTGCCATCAAAAATTGTTTTAACCCTTTGGTGCATGGCGTATTAAACAGTAAAACCTCTGAAAATGGTGTTTGTCGGTAATGAAATATTGTCTTAAATTAAAAGATTTCATGGTCCTGACGAAAAGAATATCATTTTTCATGGTATGGAAAAGGGATTAACCCTCTCGGCACAGATTTTTTTTTTTTCCAATTTTGGGAAAAGTTACTTTTACGCTAACAAAATTAAAAGTAGCTATCGAAATCACAGAAGTTACAGTTTACTAAAATTTAACGAATTTGTTCTTTACAGAAATCTAACGAATGTAGTTATGTTGCGTGTTTTTCCTATGAAAATAGTCTAAGGAAGAATGTTTTCAGACATTTGGAAAATGTCTTATTACAACCAGATTAAACAAACATAAAAAATTTAGTATTATTTTTTATTTTTTATCACAAGTTACTAATTCGGAAAAGGAGTCCCTAATTTAAATTTAAAGAGTGAAACATATGTTTAAATTAAAAGAAACGCCAACGGTTTACTAATAATTAATAAAACTTTTATTAATATTATTATTATTAAATGCTGAAACATAAGTAACGTCATAATAGTAACTGTATCGACATATGCTATCACTATTAGGTGCTGGAATTAACAAAAATATTTTTTTCTTTCAAATATTGCAATTCGAAGTAGGAGCCTTATATGAGGCCCAGGGTGACGAGAGGGTTAAGGGAGTCCGGAAGTCAAATTCTAAAATAATAATAATATTAAAGTGCATTATTTATTTATTCATTTATTTCTAATAAAATTATACAAAGTTAAATAAAGCAAATGGCGATTACATCAGCAGATATAACAATTCTTGTGTTGCACTATTGAATTCTTGTGTTGTACTATTAGCCTTGCCCCGTCCGTAATTAAAACTTAAAATCCATTCTGAGATAAATGGACCTATTGATAATTTGTCACGTTTAAAAGGATATATCTAAACTTTCTTACAAGATCGGGTATGAAAATTTGCACAGAGTGTTTGTGTTATGGTTTTAATAAATTGCCTGCAGGACTTTTAATTCCATGCGAAAATTTCGAAAATATATTCTTCAAAGTAAAAAATCGCTCTCAAAAATCTTTTTTTTAACTTTATTGTAAGTTTTGTAAGTAATATTTTTATAAAGGCTGAAGATAAATTAACAAGAAACCTTTTCTGCACACAGTAATGAAATCGGGCAAATGGTTCATGAATTATATCAAAAATTAAATAAGTTTAAAATTTTAAATTAATTTTTTTTAGTTTAAATTTTCAAAAACTTTTTATATGAAAAGTAATTTTTTGTAGAAAGACGCATTGCAAGGAAAAGTCATTAAAAATACTTATAAATAAAGAAGATAAAAATTTGACCCTTAAAACGGAATTTTTCTCGCTTCATTTTTATTCCTTCTTAATAGGTTTTACTATAAGGTATACATACATACGAACAAATGCTATACAGTAAATTCTGCTACAGTGCACTTGTTCTTTTTTGTTCTAAATTATATCATAATCTCGATGCGAATGATATTTTCTCTTTTTTAGGGGTTCTGTACTTAAAAAGTAAAAACGGAACCATTATAAGATCACTCGTGGTGTATGTCTGTCACAGCCGTTTTTCTAGAAAACTATGTAACATGGAAATTTCAAAATTAGCAGAGTTATAAAGTATTTAAACTTTCGACCCATATATTTATAGATTATTAGATTCACAAATATTTTTAGGAAAAATGTAGGGGGGCTAATTAAATTACTTGATAAACATTTTTGTGTGTAAGACAAAAAGGTAAGACTCAATATTTTATGTTAACTTTATGGTATTAAGTTAATTTTAGCATTGCTGTAATTAGAGCAATTAATAGTAGAAATTGGTTTAATTATGTGTGTGTTTTTAAGATTTAGTGTGTGGGATATCGTTCAAAAGAACTCGTAACATCGAACTCAAAAATATATTTGTTTTAACTTTAGATATTATATTTTCAGAGAGATCGTTCGATGTATGTATGCATGTAAAGACAGTCGAACTCTGTTAATACGAGAAGCAAGAGGGTTATAAATCTCCTCGTATTAAGTTATTCGTAATACCCCTGAAGATAATAAAAATCTTAAAAACATACACATAATTAAACCAATTTCTACTATTAATTGCTCCAATTACCGCAATGGTAAAATTAACTTATTACTATAAAGTTAACATAAAATGTTGAGTCTTACCTTTGTGTCTTTTTCTTTAAACGTGTATTTAGACAAAAACACAGTATTGAAATCAAAACTTCTAAAGAACTTAGTAATTCCAACTAACATAAACGGCATACAATAATGCAACTAATCCACTTTCCCTTTTCACAGAAAAACTCGGCTAACATTGCAGTAGTCAATGCAATTTAACTGATTTCATATATCCTTTTCATTTAAACGGTGCAATAAGAAACATAGAAAGGTTGGTTAGAATGGCCTAGAGTCCGGATTTAGAAATAACTAGTTAAGATTCTGTATTGAGAACAAATAAAGGTTTTCTTCTATGCCCCTTTCTTTCCGTGGCCCAGTTGTAAATCTTGCAAATGTGCGGTAATTGAAACGTACTTATTTCTCCCTTCTTTCTTTCATTCTTCCAAGACCTCAGAACATTCCCTTACTTTTTGCTTGGGGACAGTTTGACATTATCTCTGGTAAAACTGGCAAATTATTACATTTTGACAGACAGTTGTATAAATATTATGGTTGAGAGAGAATAGTGTTGGATAAGAAATTTCTTTCCTAATTCTACCCTACATTGCGTCGAAAATCACATTGGAATGAACAGTTGTTTTACTCTTATTAGCCGTGATTCTGCTTTTGTAGTTCGTTAAAAAGCGTGAAAATCTTAATATAGTTTAATTCATGAACAATTCTTAACGTGCAAATTGCTCGATTGAACCTCGTCCTCATTATATAGCCGTGCTCTTATTAAGATTTTGACTATATATAGATATTATATTAATTGTGGAGTATCCAGCATGAAAGTTATATACTATTTGTTAATCTCAACAAATAGGACTGGCGCGTAAATAAAATATGACAATAAAGCAGTTTGACCCTCCCACAAAAAAATATAATAATGGGTGGCATTAAATATTCGAATACGTATGTAAACGAGACGTTTTATCATGCATATGCCAGTAATATAGACAGTCTGCTCCCCTAATCCTGTTATTAAAATAAATGTCCATGTATATTTGGCTGTCCTTTTTTTTCTCTCTGTTGCCGGCTACTTTCGGAACACTCATTTTCGTTCTATGTTTCCGTGTTAGATAATCTGTTTTCTCCTTACCTTGTGTGGTTTTATTTTTGTTCGGTGGGAAGTGTAATCGTAGTGGCGTCTATTTCTGGAATAAAAATGGCCGCCACTTAATGAGGATGTGATTAAGGAGTTCTTGATAACAGGATGGTGATTCGCAATCCAGGTCTATAAATTCCATGTCTGTCTCGCTTACGCATCAATGGAATTCTAGATATACTTCACATGCTCCTTTATTGATTCAAATTAATTTTATAGCCTCTTTCGCATGCGTGGATACTCGTTCATTACGTTGTAATTGTTGTCGACCGAGACCAGTTAGTAGGGCTAGAGTGTCAAGGGCAAATGGCTTATCTTATAGTTATTGCATTGTTGTTAATATTTCCTACTTTCGGTGATAAATGTAGGATGGACTTCCAAGAGTTGTCTAATTTGCTTGCAATTGATAACATTAATTGCCAGCAGAAGCGGCTTTAATAGCCACGCCGACCTGGGCGAAAGTTCCCCCCTCCCCGCACACACACACACACACACACACACACACACACACACACACACTTCCTCACTGTGACGAAGTGGCTTTTGATTTTTTTTTTTTTCTTTTTTTCCAGACATTGACAAACTGATTTTCAGTGTTTATCAAGTTTGTTCAAAAATCCGAATCACGGCAATTTTATACAAAGTGTTAATTTTATACATTTTTAATTAATAAATCTCAAATTTTAGTTAAATTTAAACAAAGTATCGTTTTTTTTAAAATGAGGTTGGTACAGAAGAATATTTTTTTACGTGAAATTTCATTCAATCAAACACTGCTAACTGCCAAAGTTGCACCTGGATGCGAAATTTTTATAAACACAATACATTTTAAACTAAAGCATAAGAAAACTGAAAACGCACTTCCAACAATTACCGTATAGACGGCAATGTATCATTTTCTATCCGTAGCTCTGTATTTGAATTTATTTATATTCGACAAACATCTCTTGGTGTACTAAATGTAGTTAAGCTGGAAAAAGCATGACATAGTTAAAAACCACACTTAAGTAATTCACGCTTATAAGACAGTAATGCTTGCGAATTCCTTTGTGCAGCCCTGTATATGATCTATAGAATTTATACACAGAACTTAAAAACGCATGTCATAACTGAAAACGCACTTCCTGCGGTTATCGCTCATAGACAGTTCTGTAACCAAATTATTTTGTGTGTGTCTGTAAATGTGTAAATGAACGATATAAATGCACACCATATTTTACAGTAAGCATCTTATGGTGCACCTTAGTGATGTATATCAAATTCAATATATTTGAAATAGTATAAACATCATTAAAATACACTGCAAACAATTTTTCTCCATAGACAATTAGGTAACAAAATTATTTTGTTTGATACTGTAAATGAAGGATAAATGCTTTGCACTGATATTCTATACATACAAAAAGCATGTTTTAGTGCACCTCAGAAATGCATGGTAAATTCATTATGCTTGAAATGGCGTAATATTAAAATACACTGCAAACGATTTTTCTGTGTAGACCATAATGTAATGATACTTTTGAGTGTTCCTGTAAACGAACCATAACTGCTGCTATACATTCCCTTTCTAATAGCGAACAAGCTATAGTAAACCTCAATAACATATTAATGTCATGTCAGTCCGAGTACATTCACAACAGATAGAGCATAGACAGACGGCAGACAGACAAACCGAAGTCGTAAAAAGAATAAAAAACTTTCTTGCCAGATTTTATTTACACGCCAGGCGGATTAAAATTAACAAATGCGTTTTTAATTCGTTTTTTATCTCTGTACTTTATTACTTTTTATCTCCGTACTTAATACATTAGCCATACATGCATTCATCTTGCTTTTTAAAACTTTCCAACATAGTTGAAAAGTGTTTGACTTTTATTTGTCCGTCTCTAACTATTCAAAAATATTCAGATTGTCACGTAATTGTTATATGTCATTGAGGTTTACTGTAACAGGATCGCTATTGAAAATGAAGTGTGTTAGCATTTATCGTTTTCAGGGACACTCAAAAGTATTCCGTTACATTACGGTCAATAGGGGGAAAAAAACTGTTTGAAATGCATTTTAATGATGATATACATGGTTTTAAAAGTAATAAAATTGTTATGCATTTATGCACTGAAAACAAAGTTTATTTTACAGTATAACATTGCATCCCAGCTGTCAGTATTATGCCGTAAAATTAACAGTAAAATAAGCAGCTGAGGTGCTAGTATTATACTGTAAAATCAACAATTTGTTTGCAGTGTAAGGTGCACTAAACTATGCTTTCTCTAGAATATTGAGTGCAAAGCACTTACTCTTTTACAGGATCACACAAAATATTTCCGTTACATAAGGGTCTACCGGAAAAACCGTTTACAGTGTATTTTAATGGTGTGACATTATTTCAAATATATTTAATTTGATGTACATCACTGAGGCGCACTACAAGATGCTTAGAGTAGAATATGATGTGCATAGCATTTATCTTTTATTTACAGTACTGTCTATGAACGTTAATTGCTATATGAGTGCATTTTTAATTGTGATATGCGTTTATAACTATATTTGTGTACATTACGTGATGTATAAATTCTATTGATCATATACAGGGCTTCACGAAAGAATTCGTAAGTATTACTGCTTATGGGCGTGAATTGCTCTAGAGTTTGATTGTATTATGTATTTTTCTGCTAAACTATATTTAGTATAGTAAGAGAAGATTTTGGAATACAAATTAATTCATATACAAGGTTGTGAAAAGACCACATACATTGCCGTTTATGGCTGGTAATTGTTGGAAATGCGTTTTTTTACCTGAATTAAAATTTCGCTTGATATGTGGTGCGTATAAAAATCTGTATCTAATATATAAGGCTGTACAAAAGAAAGAGTGAATTTATTGGCGAAAATTTATAAAAATATTTTTTAACTAATGTTATGCGTTTTCTGTTTGAACTAATTTTTAGCATACTATGTAGTACATATGCAAATCTATTGATCATATACAGGGCTGCCGAAAATAGTTAGACTACATTTCTGACTATGGGCGGGAATTGCTTGAAACACTATTTCTTAATGCGTTATGTTAGTAAACAGTTTAGAAAACTCAGATTATTTTACCTTATTTAACGGTGAAGTTTTGTTGCAGTTTTTTTTTAAATCTGTTTGAAAATGTTTTATAATCTATGCTTGACGTATGATTTTTCGTTCTTGTTTAATTTTGCGATTGATTAAAGGTGGGTTCTAAATGTGCGATATACATTTCCCTTTTTCAAAGATTTTAAAATATTCTTAGGAATTTTAAGTAAATCGTCAAGATCTTTCAACTGATAAAGTATTCCTGATAAAGTATTAAACTTGCATGTTTCAAAGTTATTCCTAAATAAACATGTTTTTCAATCTTTATTAATTACTGAATGTTTTACGGCTACTCAAAGAGATTTCCGGAAGATTCGCAATCTTATTATTGCTGTAACAAGTCATGATTTGGAAAACATTTACGCGATAAAAATTCTTGTAGTTCATTCTCTATTACGAAGCACTATACAAAGTCCACAATGTTTCACAAGGGTAATATGGTTATGATATTTTGAGTTATTGCTTTTGAGGTGAACCTATTATGAGCAAAAACTAAGTTTCGAGAAAAATGCATCTAAACTTCAAAATATTTTGCTTTTACAGTAAGATATTACGACTGTGTAATGCAATTTTTAGACTTGCAACTGACGTAAGAGAGAAAAAACTATCTATTTTGTAAAGGTAATTATAGAATCTAGCAAATTAAAATAAACTTTTTTAGGAATCCCTTTTAGAGCTGCAATCAGTTTTTGATTTGTTATAATATTGTACAGTTCTATTTTGAATAAAAGATACATCTGGCTTTATTAAAAGATTGTTTACTATACAATTACAACTAAAGTATCATTAGATGCGGAATGTCTTTTTTGAACGAAATTAGGGTATTTTTGCATAAGAGGTAATCTGCATAATAAAAATCGTACTAATTTTTATTTTTCAAATGGTAACACCCACTTTTGACACTTTGAGTTTCTTTGATCAAATCAGCCTGGAAAAGTATACATATAATTTATATATATATTATTTTTTCTTAAATCTTCATAGAATTAGAAGAAATCAAAATTAGAGGATGGTAATTTTAAAAGTATGTGTGACAAACTTTAATTTATATCTTCCAATATAATCATCCGATTGAAATGTTTCTTGTTTATTGAGATATAAGAATGGATTTAAACATAATTTAGGCACTTATAAAAAAAATTCAAATGCACTTTTAGTTAATTATCAATAAATTCATGTTTAAAAAAATTATAAATTATGACCTACAGTAATTTTTACATAAAAGAATCACCTTAGTAAAGAAAAAAATAGGAATAACTCTAAATTCATATAGCTATCAATAGTTTTCAAAATAGAAATATTTTATTTTTTTTAATAATTTAAGGAGGGTGCTCCTTGTTATTGTTTGCCACATATACGAATTTTTTTTAATAGGAAATTTTGTATAACTCTTTATATAAAATTAATTTTAGATTTAGATTTTTTTAATACAAATTTTCCCATTTATAATTGAAGGATTCTGATATTTTCCTCTGTGAAATCTTAATTTTATTTTTCTAAACTTATTGATAAACTTCTAACACATTTCCTTTAACATTTTATGAAGATTTAAGAAAAAGTGCTTATACTTTTCTTGTCTGGTTTAATGTAAGGAGCTCAACGTGTCAAAAGTGGGTGTTACTATTTTGAAATGAAAGTTGGGTTGGTTGCATAATTTTTAATACGTAAATGACGCTTTCAAAAATTTTACTGATATTCGTAAAAATATATTATTCAGAGTCTAATGACAAATGTTTGCGATTTTGTTGTAAACCATCTACGAATGAAGGTGGGTGTATTCCTTTTTAATGAAATGAAATATATATATTAATCTACCAGAAACTTGAGTCAATACGTATGAATGAAGGCTTCCACCCCCTTTTCGTACTCCGGTTTGACGAATTTGTATTTTAATAAACAAAAGTGCACATGAGTACTTTCTATTCCTATAAAACATGCTTCTCTGTCTCTTTATGTTAACGAAATAATGTATTCTATTATGTCTTTTCTGTTTCAAATAAATAAGAGATACAAAGAGACTGAATACGATAGATTCGCATGAGTTCACTAATTTTGTGTAATGTTCGCTTTTAAAATTTACTCCTTGGCTGTTTTCATGATAATTTTCATCGAAGTGTGTGGATACAATGAATAAATATTGATTCTAATTTCTAATAACGAATAAAAGATACTTTACGATTGCATTGTGTTTATAAACTGCAATTGTATCTATCTATTAATAAATTGTATTCTTATATTGTATTTTTTTAATTAGTTATTGAATATTTAATTAAATAGCGAGATTAAAGTAGTAATTTTTTTTTTCAATATTAAAAGAAAATATTAGAAAAACAAAACAATGCAATAGAAATTTAAAATGACCACCGATTATCCGAACTTGCCTGGGAGGGGTTCTGGGCCGAATACGCAAAAGTTCAGATAATTAGACAAATAAAAGAACACTGCACACTGATGGCAACGTTAAAGAAAAGTGACTGTATCACCGCAGTGAAATATTCAAGTTTCAAAAAGAATTTCAACTATTCCCAGCGTTGTCATGATCCTTGGCCAGGAGCCACCAACTTTTTTACTACCACGGGCGCACTTGAAAATTATAACCATCTTCGTGAGCGCACCCCCCCCCCCTCCTCTTCACACATGCACATATTTATTTATATGGCGTGTGTGGGATGCTCATAACATAAACAATCTAATACATATAAACTGTGGGTTGATATAGATGATGAGAGATGAACGGTGGGTTGATATATATTTATTAAAATTTCCATGTGCAAAGGGTAAGAAAGCTTCTTCCCTACTATCAAAGATATAAATATCGTTTAACCCCCTGGGGACGAGCGACACGTATACGTGACGCATAAGATGCTCAAAATCCTCGATTGTTCCCACCAGTTAATTTTTATTGTAAGCTTTGCCTTATTTAATGCTAGCATTTCTGCGAATCAGTTAGGCGAAAATTTCTGTTTTGAAAAACCTGTGGTAAAAGATTAAAAATTCTGTAAAGGAGGCTCGTCTTTCCTGCAACTTTTTAGTGCGAGTGAGACTTCAAATATTTTTTTCACAACATTTTATTCGCCGGAAAACTGTACAGACTGGAAATATTTTACTCGTCCCCCCCCCCCCCCATCAAAACTAGTATTAACTATCCGTGAGTTCAAAATATGTATTTATACATATACCATAGTATTATAAATTCAGAGGCTTTGTGACCGCAATTAAATAAGTCAGTGGCGCATGGTTGATAATCCCTGCCGTAAGACCTAGGTTATAAACACCTCATAAGATAAGAAAAGTTTTGATTTTCTATCGTAGAAATGCTCTTTTTCTTTAAATGTTAATCATTATTAAAGCGGTATTTTCAGTTCCCTCTTTCTTTTGAGCGTTTGTATTGGACCCTAAAGTCCGTGAAGCCAAATAACAGATTCTGGTAACGATTGACACATTATAAAGATATAAGAGTTTGTAGATCGCAGTTTGCTTTGGATGGTTTCTCCCCGTGAGAGTGACTTTTACTCCTTTTTACCAGTCAGTAGTTTAGAAGAAAGGAGAGGGTACGATTTCATCTGTTCATGGGTAATTCGGAAGAAATTGGATAAAATTCTTGCTTTTTGAAAGAATGAGATTGTGTTGAAGATTAAAAATTATTTATAGTAGCTTTGGGAATTTTCTTTTTCTTACCCACTACACTGCAAAAAATAATTGTTGATTTTGCAGTATAAAACTGGAACCCAGCTGCCAGTATTATACCGTAAAATTAACAGTATTAAACAGTAAAATAAGCAGTAATACGCTGCCGTGCAAGCATTAATAGGCTACCGCGCATGCGCGGTAGCGTATTACTGCTTGCACGGCAGCGTATTACTGCTTATTTTACTGTTTAATACTGTTAATTTTTGCAGTGTAGCATTTCTCTAAATTAGCTTTGGATTACCAGTTTAACGCATGAAATGCGCCGTAAACACGAGAATTTCTATTTTGTTCAGATGATTTCAGTTGTTTTACGTTTGACTTCTATTTTTTTGTTTAAAAAATAAAACTAATCTGTTTTAAATCGATAAGATTAAAAAAAATATAAAAAAAAGATGTTGGTAGAGGTTCGGATTATTTACGTACGGGAAATCGGCGCTCTACTGCATGCATATACAATTTGAGTGTACAGTACATGGTTATTACATTAACATTCATTGTACAGCGATTAGAGCGAGAAATGTCATTAGACTTTATATTTTATAGCAATTATATATTTTTTTTTTTTTTTCATTTCAAGCTCAGGTTGATTTGCACTCCTACGGAAATAGTTCTTTGTGAATTCGGGTTACTTTTCGGATTATTTTGTCACTATCGGATTGAAAAATTTCGATTTGAATCGGGTTATCTCTATTTTGCACTGTCCAGTTTCTCTGTAGAAATTAAAAATCATTAAAATGTGAGCTCAGCTTTCTTCTAAACTATAAAGCCCTTCGCGTAAAATCCTTCAACCAGGATATTAATCAAATTCCACCATATTCAAATAAATAAAATTAAAATCTATGTTTTACATAGCGCATAGTGGCGAAAAGTAAAGTCAGAGTACTGAAATAAAAGTTACTCTTTCCGCACGCAACTGTGAATAATTGAAGATAGTCTTTAGAATAAAGTTAGTTATTTTTTATTACATAGGATATCTACATAGCATTTTATTTTAACTCAAACTGTACGGATGTTTAATGTTTATAAATTTAAAGATTTTCACTGTTTAAAATGTTGCTCTAAGAAGGAATTTTTTTACGGTAATTTTTATGGGTTGGTTTATAATGTTTTATAATGGATGGAGTTTCAGGAATAAGGATGCATTAGTACGTTTGATAAATTTTGAAATTCAACCATATCCTGTAGAAATAATAAAAGCGAGAGCAAATTTGCAATATTATCTTAAAAAAATAAATATATTTTTTAATTGTTATATTTGAAATCCCTCAATTAACGCATAAATTTTGCATTAAAGTTCATAAAATTACAACTATGTGATATCCCCTGAACTCAACGTATTATAAAATATTGACCTACAGCTATTTATAACGTAATTCTGTATTCTTATTATTATCATGTTCATCTCAATTTTGATTATTATCATGTTCATCTCTATTCTGATTATTATTATCAAGTTTGTTTTCGAATATTATTCAGAGAAAAATTTAAGAATTCGGGAATAAGTCGTTGTGCGTTGGCACCTCCTTTTAAAAATATTTAGTATTTAAAGTGAAATTTTATTATTATTATAATCTATATCAGTTTCTCAAACGATAAACATGATTTAAAAAAAAAACATAAGTGAAGCATGTATTTCGATTTATTTCAGATCCAATGTTCATTGTCGTAACTAGGGCATCCAATCCGGGCTTTCCGGGATAGAAAATACATGTAAAAACCTTTTTTGAACACTCTTAATAGATTTTTTAGATTCAATATTTTTTTAGATTGCCCCCTAACAACGCCAAAAGAGCATTATTATGTGAAATATGTCAATTATATATTGAAATAAAATTTTGAAATTTATTAAAAGCGGTAATTTCGTATTGGCCTCGTGCCAGAAGTTCACACCGATGCAATCGCTAAAAAGTTCGGTATCTACAGCAGTTTTTTTGTATTCTGATAATTTTAGCGGTTTTAAACGCTTATTTTGATTACATGTCTGCTTGCTAAATTTGTGTTTTATTGAGTGCTTAATGAAGTTTTAATTTTGTTATGGAATATTATCGGGAAACAAATGCCGAAATTTATATAGTGTTTAAAATGCAAACAGGTTAATATTTTGTAATCGTCTGCAAGCGATACAGATAAATAAATTTTAAAAAATCATGCTTAAAATTTAATTTAAATGCTATAATAAATGAGTAAATTGTGATGCAGTTTTCAAAAAATTGCATTTGAAAGTAGATATTTTTCCCTATATAACTGTGTAAAGATTAAAAATATGCGATGTTTAGAAAGATAAAAAGAAATTGCAGTAGCAAAAATCGCAAAACCGACATTTCATCCTCAAGTGTTGCCAATCGCAAAACGTTAGCGTTACGCACGGACACATTTGTCCTTAATATAGAAGCAGCCAATCGTCTATGGGTTCAGGGTAGGGCCATTGCTCCTCCCTGGATTTTCAAATTTAATTAATTTTTTTTTCTTCTCGGGTGATTTTTAAATAATTAACCACTACGACAAAAATAAACTAAAGATTTTTTCATCAGGTGGTCAAAACACCCCTGAACTTTACATCAAAGACAATTTTTATGTCTGTTTTTCTTTTTGCGTTCGTGCGTTCAAAAACTACCTTAAAGGGGGTTTCGGGAAGGTAGGCTACCCCTGGCGTAAAAGAAAATAGATTGTTTCAATTCTCCATTTAAAAAAGAAAAAACCTATCAAAATTTATTTTTAGATTTTTTATATTTTTTAGCTTGTATTTCTGTATTGCTTTTTATGGTGATATGTTGAAAATTTGTTCTCGCACGAGTTGTTCTGAGAGAAAAAAAAATCGTATTTATATTCTTCATTAATAATAATAAGTGACGTTGACCGCGGACTACAAGAATTTTCCCTTTCCCCTCTATTTTGTTCGTCCGGCATTCTGCGGGACAATCCCTGAATGGCTCATTATAATATTTTGCTAGAACACACCTCAAAAGATCAAATGCGTTCTGCAAATTCCGCATTTCTATTATTTAAAGAAAAGAAACTAAAAAATAAAAACAAACATTACACTCAAATATTATCTTGATTATGATGATGAATGGAGCATTTGTGTTGTAAAAGCTGGCAAAGGTTTGTTGTCGTTGCAACGTACTTTAGTAACAAGTGAAAAATATGAGTGAAAAAATAGGGACAATTCTTTGGTTTGTTCAGGTGAAGCATTTTGTTTGATAAAATCTCGTATGAAGCGAATTATGTTGATGATAAATGTTCTAAAGAAAGACAAAGAACAAAAATACATACAGGTAGAAAATGAATCAGTTGCACAACCATTTAATGGATATAGTTGCAGGTATAAATGCGGCGTTTATACACGGGAAAGTGAGTATGCACTACACAATGAGACTACTCGCAGCGTCCCTAGCGGCAAAGTTAGGAGCTTAGCGATCCTATCTCAAACTCTGTAGATAATGTGCGTCACGAAGCAGCTACGTCCAATTAAAGACTTACTTTTCAACTCTGTGTAGGCAGAAAGTAACAATTCTCACAGAGCTAGTAATTTATAATATATTATTTCCTATATACATAATATGATGTATTATAATGCGCGAAAATTAAGAGCAATTTAGCGAAAACTACAAACAATTTAGCTCGAAGTTTTACTTACGTGGAGTTGAGTAGACAAGCAGCAAGCGAATTTGTTGCCAAACATATACATTATCTATTAGGGACAAGGTTCGAAATGAACAATTAGCAGTGAGTAGTTGTATTTTGTGCCTATAAATTTAAATTTGACAACTGTGATTTCATACTGAGTAGCAGGGGCACCATTTCAGAACTTTTTTAAAGGAGGAAAAGTTTTCATAAAGGTGAGGGGGGGGGGGTGCAAAAATTTATTTTGAATTTGTTGAGCAGATCTGAGAAGCTATTGGTATAGTTTTGTTCTCGCATATATTTTTAAAAATAACCAAAGTACGATGAGCGTGTGTCTCACTTTGAGAACGTTGCAATAGAGAGGTTTTAGCAAATATTATTGATAATTATTCATTTTTGTGCTTAAAGTGTTTATTTAATGATAATGTTTCCATTTTCGTAAAATCTGACAAGTTATTTTGGCTTTTGTTCAAGTTCTGGAGAATAAAAAAATTGAGTCTGACATGTGATGACTGATGCATTTTAAAATATGAAATTACTTGAGGAGGGTCACTTGCCCCCTAGCCTCCCCCAAAGGCCGTCCGTGTTCATTGGTCATTTTTGATGCCACGGTGCTAAAAGTGGACACGTGAACAATTTTACTTTCTAATTATATTAATGATGATCTACATGATCTCATCTATCTGCACTAGACCAGTGGTATAGCGATTCTAAAATCACGGGATGGGCTGAAATAGTCATTATCAAATAAATTGTACGATTAAGAATTATTAAAATATTAATGGGAGTGATTTATCATTTAAGCTTATTATTAATACCATTGCCACGAAATCAATATTTTAATTATTTTAGGAAGAAGATTTAAAATACTGAATTTTATAGAATACTGAATTTTATAGGAACAAGGGGGTGCTTTGGTAGGAAGAGCCATCCTGACACAATAAAATGTTTGCACAAAAAATATACAGTGCGGAATTATTATTGCTATTTCGCATTACGATCAACAAGTCTTAAATCTTTCGAAACTACTTAGAATGGAAAGAAATGAAACTGCGAGTTGAGAATCTCCAATATTAAATAAATTGAAATAAAAATACGACATACGAAAAAGCTAAAAACAACGTTGAAGCACACAAATTATAAAACTTTAAAATACTTTAAATCACTCGGTTTTTAGCTGTTTCGTATTAATAACCACACAAAGTGTACATTTTATACCTAAAAATGCGACATGCAGAGCTAACGTTGAGGCCTGCAGATATATACTTTAGAAATACAATTAATAGCACTGTTTAATGTAAAGGGTTAATTTTTTTAGAGATGAATTAATCAAACTTTGAGGATAGTAAATAAGTTTTTGGGACAGCTCATATGACTTTATTTGAATGGGGAGGATCTGAGCCCCACGAGTTCCTAGTGATGGGCGGAATGAATGATTTTGATATTCGAATGAATCATTCGGGAATGCGCAAAAACACGGCTGCTAATCTTCGTATTTTTTTTTATCAATTACCTCCAGAAATTTTGTAAAAAATAAAATAATTTAATTCTAATTATTTAATTTCTTATTTAAATTATAATTAAATTAAGAGCCACATAAAAATAAACTTATTTTTGTTTATAAAACTTATGAAGGTAATTGATAAGGAAAACGAAAATTGGTAACTATGCTATTTTTTTTTTTTTTTTTTTTTTTTTTTTTAAGATTTTGGTGGTAACTGATTTAAAAAAAATACGAAGGTTGGCAGCTGTGCTTTTGCGCATGCCCGAATGACAAAATCATTCATTATGCCCATGACTACGAGTCTCTTTTCCTACGCCCCTGGTTTAGCCATCAATGAGCTAAAAATGCATATCACGCATTAAGGTTTTCAAAAGTTGTCTGCTTTATTCAAGGCAGCTGTAATTGCATGTGTAAAATGTTTGTTATGAAACATAGCACTTTTAACAAAGTTTGCTTTTCATTTTTTTTTTTTTTTTGTAGAGAAGTTGTGTTTATGCGTTGAGCCGTATGTTTACATTTCGGCACCACGCCAATATTGTTTTGTTATTTTTTTTTTAAGCTTTCGAGTAGTGCAAGCGTGCTTAGCTGATTTTTTGATATGATGAACTGAGATAAGCCAAAACTAGTATGCCACATGTTATTTATACATGGAGTTCAGTCCACTTCTCAAGGTCTTTTCGGATATTTTTATAGACCAAGTTATATTAAAAGTGAAGTTTATGACATTTTTTTTATTTTTACTTGTTTCGAAAAAAAATACTGGTGCTTTAAATTTAGCATTTTAATAGCAATTGGAGCATTAAATGCATCATGAGTACTTTTATCAATCCAAGACTTCACTGCAAAACATAAATTGTTTATTTTATGGTATAATACTAGCATCCCAGCTGCCAATATTATACCGTAAAATCATTTTTTTTTCCCTTTCAGTGTATGATTGGAAATTTAATGTATTCTTGTAATCTGCCATCTTAAATAGTAATGTCTGTAAGGATTTGTCTCTACACTGGAAAATGTGATTTTGGCATAGATTTACTTGAACAGTTATTACTTATTACAGAGAAAAATATAGGACTTTTAAAACTCATAAGTGTGTAATTACACTTTCTTCATTTCTTTTCCTGATTTAAAAAAAAATGGTCCGTATCCAGAAATTCACTTTACGATCCTTTAACCTGGAACTGCTAATCAAAGAAAAAATATTTTCTGTAACAGACATTTTTATTTCGTAAATATTTACCTCTTGGAATTTTTAGTCTTTTTTTTTTTTTTAATTTATGAAATATAACTTTAATGTACAGTGATACCTCATCTAGTGAAGATATTTTCCAGAGTTACATTCGTTAGGCAAAAATCTATATTAACAGAAACGTTATTTCCGTGGGTTTTTACAAAAAATTTAGTTTGTTCTAGATGCTGATGACCATTGTTCTACAAATTTGAAAAAAAAAATCTGGTAGCCGGCAAAAAATCTTAACCCCCACCCCGGTTGTCAGTTTTTCCTTATACTATTTTAAATTCGGACCTAGGAGTAATAAAACCACTCCTGGAAAAGGGATTTGTGCTCATTAATTAGGTGAATTTTTCAGCAAAATATGGTTAAAAGAAAAGAAATTAAAGAAAAAGTTGAGAGGATGTAACAAAAACATACTCATCAGATGAAATATTTTGAGCCAAATAATAGAGCCAAAATAATAAAGAGGTAAAATAATTTGGCTCAATCAATATTGAGCTAAAAAAAAAAAAAAAATGCGCGCATTATTTTTAGCCCTGCTGATGACAATTTATAGATGTTTCATACAATAATAATTTTAAAAAATCCTCACTATAAATGGGCAAAAACTGACCAAAATCGGGGGATGAATAGCTTTCCAATTGGATGCACGAGAATGAAAAATAGGGTAAAAAACAACCTATCTTTATTTTGATAACGATCTTATTTATACACTTGCACAACTTTTATTACAATTTATTCTCTAATCCACATTTTGAAACAATTAAGAAAAATATACTCTACAGTTATATCTCCGATATCAATTTTATCTTTTATGTTGAAAAATAAACACATATATGATATATACTCGTGTATTCAAGTAATATATAGTTTTTTTCATCTTGCCAAAAACTAGTGATGGGCATTGATTATTCGAATGAATCATTCGGGCATGCGCAGAACCATATCTGTCAAACTTCAAATTTTTTTTTTATTCAACTACTACCAGAAATTTTGAAAAAAAAAAAGTTTCTGCAGAAACTTTTTTTTTTTCAAAATTTCTGGTAGTAATTGAATAATAAAAAAAAATTTTTGAAGTTTGACAGATATGCTTCTGCACATGCCCGAATGATTCATTCGAATAATCAAAATAATCGTTATGCCCATCACTACCAAAAACGACCCGCGCGAGAGTCAAAACCTATTGCGAAACAGACTCCAAATGAATTATTATAATATCCTTTGTAAAATAGAATGGGATGGTGAGTTTTTTTCCGCAATTATACGTTTGAAAATTACACATAAACATTTATGCATTAAAGGACATAGTTGGGATTCCCCAATCTTTTTAGATTTTTCAAAATAATTCAATAAATAAAATGAGTAAACTCAGCTTTCCCAGGAATCTTTGGAAATTAAAACAGGTGATAGAAGAGTATTATAGACGTAATGTGCAACGCAATTCTTACATACCATGAAAGGAATTTTTAAATATCTAGGTCCCATAAATAATCGCTCAAATAAGTCCAGAGGCAAGATTATTGGAGAATTAGTTCCGAGAATTTTCGAGATAGCACAGCGGCTCGGTAATCGATTTCTTGAATTCTGCTTGATGTTTATACTGAAATAATGCGTCACCAAAGCGATTATTAAAATAAACCTGAAAGGAAAAAAATCCTTTTTATAAGCAATATTAAATTTATTTCTACTTCAATTCTTTCGTTTCCATTAATAAATTAAATATTTATTTTTTTAATTTTCGGCAACTTCCGGGATGGGCTTGGAATTAAAAGAAACAAGAACGAAAAATCATGCGTCAAGCATAGATTATGTAGCACTTTCCAACGCTTCCAAAATAATTTTACAAATCATACCGTTTAATAAGCTAAAAGATAACATCTAAGTAAACATTTTGGAAAACGCATAACATATTTAAAATTATAATTTCAGGAATTTCCAACATATACAATATTCGGAAAAATATCCGAATACTTTTATTCAGCCCTGTATAGGATCTATAGGTTTGTATATATACTACATAGAATGCTAAATTTTAGTTCAGTTAGGAAACGCGTAGCCCAGTTTAAAATTCTCCATCTGGAGTTTGTCAATAAACGGAAATGTGTTCGCGAACTTTTGTGCTTCCCTGTATATGATCTACATAATTTATACACACCACGTAATAAACAAAAAGTGAGTTAAATTTAAAATCGCGTTCAGTAACTTAAAATGCACTTCCTGGAATTATTGTTAACAGGCAGTAGAGAATTCTTTTGTGTGTCCCTGTAAATGAACGATGACTGCTATGTACACAATATTCTGTAGTAAGCCTCTTGTAATGCACATTAGTGATATATATAAATTTCAGGGCGTTTAAAATAGTGAAACATTACTTAAATAAACCGCAGACGATTTTTCTCCATAGACGTAATGTAACGGAATTCTTTGACTGTCCCTGTAAAGTAACTAAAAGTGCTATGCACACCCTATTCCATATTAAGCTTCTTCTAATGCACCTTAGTGATATATATAAATTTCAAGGCGTTTAAATTAGTGAAACATTATTTAAATAAACCGCAAATGATTTTTCCCCATAGAGCGCAATATAACGGAATTCTTTTGAGTGTCCCTGTAAAATAACTATAAGTGCTACACACTTCCGTTGAAATAGGGAACATGCTATAGATGGCGACAATAGCATATAAAAATTGCAGAGCAATCCGAGCATATTTACGGGAGTTAGAGCACGGCCAGACGGCAGACGGCCATACGGCCAGACAAACCGAAGTCATAAGCACTTTTCAACTAGGTTGGAAAGTGCTAAAAAAGGTTGATTTTACGGTATAATACTAGCACCCCAGCTGCCAGTATTATACCGTAAAATTAACAGTAATAAACAGTAAATTAACCAGTAATACACTGCTGCACATGCGCAGTAGCGTATTACTGCTTATTACTGTTAATTTTACGGTATAATACTGGCAGCTGGGATGCCAGTATTATAACGTAAAATCAACAATTTTTTTGCAGTGTATGTTTTTACTCTTTTATTTAAGTTCGTTCAAGTATGTTAAGATGGAATTTTTAAAAACACTTCCTGGTGTGCTAGAATTATTTAAAAATATATATACAGGGTGTCCATAATTGAACAACCCTACTTTAAAGTTGTCTGCAGACGAAACTATTGGTCAGAAATTGTGTGAAGGACATAATGAAGGAATGGGAATTTGTTTAAGCGAAAAAAATATACTTCAAAATTTCGCCAGCAGATGGCGCTTTTAATGAATCAATCGCATTTGAAACATTTGGTAAGTCATGATAAAGCAAGAAAATTACCTGATCTTAAAGACAGCATTTCACGACTTGTTTTTAGCATTTCCCAGAACGCACTGCGGTCAACTGTGGAAGTGTGGAACATGCTATCGTTACGATTCCAGAGGGTAGCTGAAAATGATGGCCGTCATGTGGAACATGTTTTGTTGAAAAAAAATATGTAAACTATCGTAAATGCATTCTTAATTCATTAAAACGCCATCTGAAGGCGAAATTTTGAACGAATTTTTTTTTCGCTTAAACAAATTCCCATTCCTTCATTATGTCCTTCACAAAATTTTACAACTTCCTGACCAATAGTTTCGTCTGTAGACAACTTTAAAGTAGTGTCGTTTAATTATGGACACCCTGTATATGTATGCAGGTGTGTTTCCGATGACAATA
Organism: Maratus michaelseni; assembly: GCA_963931845.1. Lineage (NCBI taxonomy): Eukaryota > Metazoa > Arthropoda > Arachnida > Araneae > Salticidae > Maratus > Maratus michaelseni. The sequence continues at coordinate 207,726,659 of OZ007594.1, read as the reverse complement.
CAAACAGTTTAATATTTTTAGAACTTAAATATCAATTGTAAGGTATATTTCCGTTAGGCGACCGCAGTTGATAAATCTCCAAATTGCATTGCACTCATTTCATTTAAAGTACAAATATTTCACTCATATTATTTAAAATACGTACATTAAATACATTTAAAATAGATATTTTTCACAAAGTCTTAATTTAAAAAATAAAAAAATTAATAGGAAATAATGGTAAACAAAAAATATTTTATTTCAGTATGAAAGCGTTGTTTCTAATTTACACATGTTAAATAAAAGATGCTACTGGCGCGATTTCTCCAGTATAAATTTTATATTTTATGTTAAAAAATAGTAAACATGTAAAGAGTCGTTCATATTCAAATATGTAGTTTTTCATCTGAAACAATATTCTGGTTCTTTATTTGAAAAATCTTGTTAACCTAAACCGTAAGAATCCAAACTCAACCCGAAACAATTAGTTTAGTCAACCCAATTCGCGGATTGGGCTGGGTCTGGGTTGACGCTCATTTTTCATAAACTAACCCGGATCCACATGACCCGATGCAGGACTCTACTCCTAAGTCAAAGTATTTTCCTCGTTGACAATAAAATTTTGACACCGACAGGAAGTGAATTTTCGACCCTTGTTTCTTATACCAAAAATCGTATGTCTTGAAGTGCATTGTCACCCCTTAAAACTGTTAGTCAGTCACCTTCTGAATTCCCCTTGCTAGTGTTAAACGTATGGGCGCATGAAATGCCTAAGTATATTTAAAATATCTCCTCAAGAAATTAATTTATTTTTCTGTGTACACTTCTTAAAACATGTCTCATTTTTTTTTCTTAGTTGTCAAAATATTTCTGAAATATATACTTAATTTTATGTGAAGTGTTAAAATCTTTCTAAAAGCTGTCAGCTTTTAAGACATAAAATATTACATTAAGCATATATTTTAGAAATATTTTGATAACTAAAAAAAAAAAATGAGATACATCCTTTAAGAAGAGTATAAAGAAAAAAATAAGTTAAAAATATTAATTTCCCGATGACATATTTTAAATATACGAATGTATTCCCACGCCTATAAGTTTAACAACATTAACGAAGAAAATTGGGAAGTTGACTAACAGCCTTAAACGTCTGTACTTATGATTTTGTACCAACCTGTATACATATATTCAACTCTTTCATTTACTGCGTTTGAGTGAGTTTTATCGACATTTTTACCAAACGCTATAATTTTTATTCAGTAGCAGGACACTATTTTCTGAACGCCGCTTTTGCGTATTTTTTTTGCACGACTATATAATGCTATTTATAAAAATTTTCTCGCGACCTTGACAAAACAGATAATCCTTTTCTCTTTTTGCGCTGTTTTATAGGTTTCTGTGACTCGCACGATTTCATGCAATGTTGCTTCTAATCGTTTTCACTAATATTAAATGCTGCCCGGTAAATATTAAATGCGGCTCACGTTTTTCCGATCAATGATAATTTATCGACCCTTTATCGACGGTTCCAGCACATAAACGTCGTCTTCTCAACGATTATTTTGTCAGATATTGCATGTTTTTCACAGTGCCGGATTAAGCCTATAAAGGGCAAAATTATCAGTCGCCACTGGCGACAAAGTGACTAGATAAAAGAAAAAGACTATTAAAAATTCAACTGAAAATGTCCACCGTTCCTGTTTGAAAATGTCCCCATATGTCTCAAATAGTGTTGCCAGGGCTCTCAATTTTCAGGGGCTCCCAGATCTGTCCCGCGTAACCAAAGGGCGGGACGCCAAAAGTCCCGATTTACCTGGATGCACAAATTATTTTAAATTTCTTTCAGTGTACCGTGCTACACTGCAAAAACTAATTGTTGATTTTACAGTATAAAATTGGCACCCATGCGCGGCAGTGTATTACTGCTGATTTTACTGTTTATTACTGTTAATTTTACGTATAATACTAGCAGATGCGCGGTAGTGTATTACTGCTTATTTTACTGTTTATTACTGTTAATTTTACGGTATAATACTAGCAGCTGGGGTGCCAGTATTATACTGTAAAATCAACAGTTATTTTTTGCAGTGTACTCGCGCTAGTCTGCCTCGAATGGAACTTTATACAGTAAGACCTGTGAAGACATAGATGCTATCTATAACGGACAATTTTTATACTCCCTCACTGTTAAAAATTTGCAGCAAACTGTCCAGTCATTTGACCGTTGTTGTACAAAACAGTTACATAACCGTAATTTAACTATATTCCGACCATAATATTGGGAATAAAATGTTCAGAATAGCGCTAAATTACAGCTATGTAACCGTTTTTTATAAAAACGGTCAAATGACTGGACAGTTTGCTGCAAATTTTTAACAATGCTACCAAAGGAATATTTTACAAATCAGACAGAAACCTATCCTAAACAAATATTTTGGCGGTTCCTAGCGATTTCCCAAGTTTTACTGTACTATTTTCAGTAAAACCTGTGTAAACGAAACCTGTTTATAACGAATTCTGTTTTAAAATAAAAAATTGCGTTGTCCCTAACGATAAGTAAGAATGCAGTTATACTTGCTAAATTTGAATTTTGATTCAGTACGTAGCTGTTCCGCTTTCACAGGTTTTACTTTATAAGATTGTTGTATTTATGTAGTATAATAAAACCTGCTAAGACGTAATCGCAAAGGACAAGAGAAAAATTTTGTTTTCTACAGTCTTTCGCGTTAGTAGGATAATTGTATGGTATTCCTATCGAAGGGACGATGAATTTTTTACGTTTAAGATAGGATTCCGTTTTAGACAGGTTCTTGTTTCGACAGGGTTTTGTGCATTTTTATGTCCCGATTTAGAAGCCGCTGTTCCGCTTTTTGTGACACTGGACCCGGCAACGCTAGTCTTTCGAAAAGCAAGAATAAAAACACGCATAGATATGCATATATATATATATATATATATATATATATATATAAAAGAAAGATAAGGAAGTACAGTGATATATCCGTTAACGAATATCTCTGCTAACGTAGATTATTTTTGCTGTTTTTCTGATTCGGTTAAAAAAGATTTCGACTAACGAATAAGGTCCCGAAACTAATTATTTTTGTTAACAGCGAGACATCACCGTATTCAGAAATTCCTGTAAAACTACTTTTATAACAACAGTAGTATCGAAGCAGGAAAGCCTTCTATTTTTAACCTTTTGATAATATCATAAATTTTCGTTCAGTTTGGTGCCGACAACGAGTACCCAGTGCCCACTTCAAATGAAACTTGTTTGAAAACTAACTCAATTTAATGACTTCTTAAATAATTTTCAAGCTCGATTTTTTTAAAACCCAATTTAACAACGAGTATTTGTTTGCTACAATAATGTAAATTAACTAATATCAGGGTTACTAACTAGAATAGACAATTGATTGCCCAGAACGAGGAGTGAAGTGCCTAAGGTCAGTTTTTAGTTGTGTTATGCATTTTCCTGCTGAACTATATTTAGTATACTAGTAGAAGAAGTTTGTAGACTATAAATAAAATCATATACAGGACTACCCAAATAACAAGATACATTGCCGTTTGTAATGGTTACAAGTGCATTTTAAGTTGTGCTATGAGTTTTTTACATGAATAAAATTTTAGCTTAATATGTTATGCGTTCAAAAGTCTATAGATAATATAACAGGAAAAGAATTTGAGTGTATATCCATTTATTAGCGAAAATGGCTAAAAGTTAATTTTTTAACTTAACTAAATTTTAGCTTGTATGATTATAGTTAGTATGTATGATATGATTGATTATAGTTAGTATGTATGATAATCTATACATCATATACAGGACTTCACAAAATAATTCGACAACTTTTTTGATTATGGAAAGAAATTGCTTAAAACTGATTTTTTTAAAAATGTGTTATATGTTTTCTAAACTATTTGCTTGCGTTCCCTTATTTAGCGGTGAAGTTTCGTTAATTTTCTGTATGTGTTGGAAAGTGTTCCACAATCTATGCTTGACGCATGATTTTTCGTTTTTGTTTAAAATATATAAATATGAGTTATAAATATAATGCTGCTAGAAAGTACGTCCTAGTTTATCTCAGATTGGTCAAGGTCACAGGACAAAATTATTCTCACTATCCTTTATGGAAGCCACCCAACAGACAATAAATACCAAGATACCTTTCGGCGTATTTTTCTTAATTCAGATAGGTGTGGAGGACAGTACCGTAGAGATCATAATTCATGGGACAACATTAAATAGTGGTTATTTACCAAAACTCTGCGAGATACAATCTGAATTTTAAATTTTAGTTTAACCCTTTGTGACTCAACAACTCTTATTTTTAAAATATTTACTCAGATGTTAGAATACATCACTTGAAGAATGTAAAAAATAATAATAATAATAAAATCTGAACATAAAAATAATATATTGACTAAAATGGACTTTTTTAAAATCTGCAATAAGCAGAAAATTACCTTACTTCTCATAAGTATTGCCAATTTTTTAATACAAAATTTTAAAGTATATACAAACTGACCTTTGTAAAAGAATCTAATTTTGGACGTCTCCAGTCATCTTAATTTGACAAAATTTGACGAAGTTCATTTTTGCAATAACGATACGAAACTGCTCAAATGATAAATAAAACTTTGACATGAAAAATTAACTTAGTATCGCCGTCTGTTGAGAATTCTATGAACACTTTATATAAATTGCTGTGTTGGGAGATAACAGCATTAAATAAAATCGTCTTTTAAAACCCACTGTATAAGTAACATTGACTCTTGAGTGTTACAGATATGCAACGCGGTGATACAAGAAGTTCAAATGGTAAAGATCTCGCAATTTTTGGTCTGCCCAAAAGTTCCTTATAAAGGCAAATAAAATTGAGACACTGATGTAAAATTAATACAATTAAGAGGGAATGCCTTTGGTGTACCACCCATTAAGTTATTTTTATAGATTTTTCGGGGAGAGGGGGGAGGAGAATTGACGATTCATTTTCAAATGGAAATCAGCATTAGATTAGACAAACTTTAAGCTAATTCAATAAAATTAATCCGTACATGAAAAAGTTCAGAATAAGAACATGCTTCGTAGTCTCCCTTCTGACTGGTGGCACTGCTGCTTGGTAACCGTACACTGAAAAAAAAAAAAAAAATTTTTGCTGATTTTACAAATTGCTGATACTGTAAAATCAACTTTTTTTTTTGCAGTGTAGTTCTGAAACAAACAACAATAAAAAATACTTTAAATTGAAAGTAGAAAATCTGGAAAAACATTCATTTTCAGAAAGCAATTATATTTTTTAAGTGATTTTCTTCGGGAGAGGGGGGGGGGGTTTAGAAGCCACATTTGTCAAAACATAGGAATTATAAAGACAAATTTAATGCAGCTTCTCCGTGCAGCTTATCCAGATATAAGTAGATAGTTTAATTACTAAATTTGCTAATTCTCCATACTCTCTTGCAGCTTCTCCAGATTATAGGTAGATAGTTTAATTGATAAATTTTCTACAGTGACAACAAGATTTTTTTTTTACTTATTAAAAAACCAATTTTAGAAAAATATATTTAAGTTTTGAAAAAATATTAGTTAGAACTATAGTGCGTTTTTTTTTTCTTTCTTTCTTTCTTTAAATCGAAAGTTAAAGAAGACGGCGTTGGGAACGAAAAGAAACGTATCTATTTATTTAGTGTTATTTATTTATGTATTTTTTAAGGATTTTAAACCAGCATCCTCTTATCCATTAATACATTAAAAGAACTTTTCTCAAATAGTTTGTAGACTTAAAAATCAGAAAAGGTTTAAATTTTTAATACGAATAATGTTACATTTTCTTGAAGGAAAGGTGTAAACTGATTTATTTTATAAGGTTTACCAAAATGTATGCAAAACATTTGTAAAAACAGTCCAAATTTTAACACCTACTCAAATATATGCTAAAAGAAAATATTTCTCAAATGACTTGAGCCACTATTAAGAATAAAATACTCAAATGAAATATGCCTCCAGAGATTTGAGAGTGAAATCAGTAACAGATCATTTATCAAATAAAACGATGTCATGTCCAGACGTTTACAGAAAATACATTAAAGTTCATGAATCGGGAAAACTGTTCGTGAAAAATTGATTTAGATGAACTGATTAATTCGTGAAAAATTGATGTAGACTCGATGATAAATGGTACGACAGAACATATCGCTACAAAATTATGATGTCGCGGGTCACTATAAGAGATAGTTTCGTTTGTCCTATTCATTCAAACGTGGCCAAGTCATTTTAAAACAAGTTGGAAATTGTAAATCAAACGTGACAAATGAGGTGCGTTCGTACTATAACTAGTTTCAGTGAAATGAATTATCGTCTGGTATTATGATATGATTAATTTCCATAATAAAATAAGTACATTTTAAGTTGCCAACACTCTGTCTTTTGTTGACATTTACTCAAAATTCCAATGGGAAACTTAAGCCTAGCTTTGAAAATTTCAGAATTTGAAATCTATATTTAAACTATTTTCCCATTTAATATATATTTCTCCGTAAACATCTATCCAACAAACTGTCGATAGATTATATGATTGCTATAGTTAAACAATTTTAGTATGCAAATTCGGTTTTTAAATTCAGTAATACCGAAATAGTATGACTTCATTTTAAATAGGACGTAATCACCATGGCAACTTAGAATCATTACCTATCATGGTATATCACTGAATAAATTACGTATGATAGGATTTAATAGAATGGAGAAAAGTTTTATTAATATCTTTTTAAGTTTTGATTAGATTTTCATAAAATTTGAAATGACTCGACAAAATTCTGCAACGATTATATACATATATATTAAATGTCAAACCATTCTGTTGGGTAGTTTTTCTGCTGTTATTTGCGAACAGACGGACGGACCAGACGACGACTATAGATGCTACGTATTTATATAATTACGAACGGACTTAAAAATGACTTAGCCACGAAACTTCTCTCTTGCTTGGTAGTCAAGGCTCCAACATCACAATTTTAAGCCCAGGGCAAATGAAAATTTTTTGGCCTCCATTTTTTTTCTTTTCTTTTTTTTCTTTTTGTTAATAGGGAGTGTAACAATTTAAATTTTAAAAAAATGTTACCTTTTAGACTGAAAGAAAATGCACGTTAAAGTGGTTCTAATTACTTATATGAACTGATCAAGCATGTGACATAAAAAAAAAGGTCTCCCCCCCCCCCTCCCTCCCAAAAAAAATACTCTCAACGCGTTTTTGTGAGTGAAGAATGAAAATTAGCAGATTTCTATGCCTCTAGCTAGACAATAAATTTGACTGAATGCAGATATACTAAAAATACATACACACAAAAGTTTCTGTTCATAGTTTTTTTTTTTTTTTTTTTTTTTTTTTTTTTTTTGGCAACAAATTGAGTAAAAACTGTAATATTTTGGGTAACTGATTAAATTGAACTGCAACTTGCTATGTATCTTTACCTTTAACTATATTCAATACTATACACTAACTTAACATGCATCCTATAAGCAATAATAATGAAATAATAATCCTGATATAACACTAATATATATATATATGACGTTTCCGATGAGTAACTGTTTTTGTGGAACCAATGAATGTGAATGTTGTGCTGTGCGTTCAGTTTTTTTGTTAAAAAGGTTTTAAGTTTCTGTTATGTCATCCTAAACAATCACTTATATATAACTCAAGACGTAATTTATTTATCGGAAAAGGAAGAAAACTGTTCGATTATAAACACTTTAACAATCATGCCTGCAAGTGTAATGCTTTTAAGTTTAAAAAAAAAAAAAAGCCAGAAAATGCATAAAGTTTTGCGTTGTTGAGCGGAGAAAAATATTTAGAAAAAATATAAAAAATTAAAAAAAAAAAATTTAATTTTTAACAAATTACAATAACTATTGGAAAAATGTTCCGAAAGCTAAAAAAACGTACTTTTGTGTTATAGCGGCTCCCACAATTATGATTATGCCAAGGTTGCAGTTATGATTTCGCCAAGATCATCGCAAAGCTTATATATGCATCCTATATACGCATATACATATTCCAAACACTCGTATATGTGCCATATACGTCATTATACACATATTATTTACGTCTTATATGTCGTATATACATCATATACACATGTTATATATATATATATATATATATATACATTATATATGCATCATATGGCTATAACTTGGCCACATACGTCAAGAAGTGTTATATACATATCATATATTATTATAATGTCATACATGCTTTATAATTTAGCGATAAATCTTGGTCGCTTGGCAATTCATCCTTGGGGGCCGCTATAACACTAAAGTACCAAATTTCTACTTTATTTTTCATATCTGATAGTTTGCATCCATCCTTTTTGTAGCTGTAACATCTTTGTAACGATTTTATGCATTTATATTGCCTATTCAAGGATAAATTCTTCTAAAGTTACAGAATTTCGTTAAAAACGCTTAAAAAAATAAAGTGACGACGTTAAATAAAATAACGACGTCAAATAAAGTAACGACGTCAAGAGGTCCGTTCTCCACCGAAAACAACAATTTTCCCAATGGTTAAAAAAAAAAAAAAGAAAGTAAAAATCAGTTTTTTAGAAAGAGGGATTTTTTTTTTCTCTCTCAACAACGCGGAACTTTGACACATTTACGGACGCATTTTAAAACACACAAGCATGGCAGTTACAGGCCTGACTATCAAAGCAGCGATTTGGAATCGAATAGTGTTTTCCATTTTTTTTTAAAATAAATTACTTACCGATTTATAAACGTATTTTGTCATCTGACGACAGTTTTCTCCTTTCCACGTTGCTGCATCCAGAAATTCGGTTCAAAACGCCAACTTCTGAAAGATCTTCTGCCTTTACCCCAAAATGGAAAATACCATTAGATTACATGGTTTCTGAATAAGAACACACGCCCATTTCATGAGTTTCCGAACCAAAATATATTCAGAAATGAGTCGGAAAATAGCTTCTTTGGATTTAAAAACAGCCAAGGAAGAGAGAGAGGAGAAGCAGATTTACACAGAGTTAAATTTAAAGTAAAATGTGGAGCCCGGGTAGCTTATGGAAACGTCGATACTTTTATTTCTACAATACAAATCTATTTTTTAAAAAAGCTAATAATCTTTTGAGTATATTTATGAATTTAAAAAGAAAAAATGTTTTTCGTTTCCTTGATACATACTTAAAGGCTAGGAAAAAATCAATTTCATTTTAAATATATTAAAATTAACTATATTTGTATTGTATATATACTTGGATTAATTTTGAAATTTATTTATAAAATATCTTTCAAAATGAAGCGGAAACAATGACAGGTTATTCAATCAATAACTATCAAACAACTGAAGTGGTATGTGTAAGGAGATTATCCTCCATATAGAAATAGTCTCTTTATTTTATTTATTCAAAAGTCAACTGTATTCCTCTTATATTCAAGGGCAAGGAGGCTCCGTTCTTAGAACTTGAGAGCAAAATCGAACTCAAAGATCAATAGTTCCTAATTTATAACAATCATATCAGCGATTCTGGAAGGAATGTCAAATAAATTATAATGAGCTGTACGACAGAGCCGTTTCAGAAAGCATTTCAATGAAGATTTTATATAATGTTAAGGTATTCTGGAACGCATTTTTATTTATAAATATTTTTTACTCGTTTTGTTTCTTGGAATGTATATTTATAAATATATTTCTTTACAAATATATATTTAATTGTTATCCATATTTAAAAAATGAAATCTTCTGTATGAATGCATTTTTACAGCCTTTTCGTTTTAGAGTACAGAAGAGTATACATATTAATTTGCCTTCAGGATTTACAAATATAGTATTTATTTTTATTTTTAATTAAAGAGGAGTAATTTTTTATGAATAATTTTTGCTACGAAGATTATATTTTCAAAATTTCCCTCAAAACAAACTGGTATGGTAAACAAACTGGATGACCATCACAAAACGTGCATCTAATATAAAACCAATCAATTAAATGATTTAAATAGTACAAGAATTTACATCGATTTAGCAAATAGGTTTTTAACACAATGTATTCCCTTATTCAGCATGCTAAGCGTGGAGTTTCGCTGAATTCTGTGCATTTAAACTGGTGATATAAGAATCGCATATTTCAAACAAATCCTAGAATCTCAGCATCCCCTCTTAGATGACCGCAGCTTAAATTTTATGACAATATATATCTATTTTGAGTATTCTAAATTTGATGTTTTGTTGAATTCTGCGCACATAAACAGTAGATATAAGTATCACATAAATTGAACAAATCTTTGATTTGGAGAATATTGCCCACCCTCTCTTAAGGGATTTTGCCCCAAAACTATTCAGCACCAGTTCACATAAGGATAGAACTTCATCCTACTCTAAACAGTAGTTCGTGAGTTATAGAGCCCACAAAATTTGTATTACATACAGATACACACAAACGGACAAATATTTTCTAATAACAGTCAAATCGTGTTCAGGACCTTCTAAAACGGATAAATCCGTCGAAATCCAGAAGTCGAAAATTTTTTCACGAATCCAATACTTTCTTCTAGTACACAGTCCGTCCCAAAATTTCCCAGACTGGTTAAATTACCGCTGCGTGTCTGCGGGTGATGTCGAAAGCACGACAACACTTCGTCTTGTAAAGCATACCATCGTCTTGTTCGTTGCAAAAACCATAACAACGAACGAACATAAAATTGAAGGTACTACTGGTGACTGGACTTTGCTATTTGGAAGCGTTTCATGGCCCGAGCACACAGAGTTCGTCCTCAGTACCGACAGCAAGACAGTAGGTCGTTCTTTCACTAGCACTTCGATCCTTGTGTGTGTGTGATCCTTTAGCTTCTTCTAAAGGGATCGTCGTTCTCAATTATCCTCCTTACTCCGTAGATTTATCCCTCTGTGACTATTCCTTGTTCCCCAAGTTGAAATTGCACTTAAAGGGGACCAGCTCAGGTGACTGCGACCAACTACTTGGCACACATTGTAAAGGAGTTCAGCGGAGATTATTTCGAATAAACATAGGTCAAAATTTTCATTTCGGTTCTTATTTTTTGGTTTATAGTATCATTCCGGGAAATTTTGAGAGATATTAGTATCGCTGTATAGGTAGAAGAAAGTAAAAAGCTTAAAAACAATTTAATCAATGTGCAACTAAAATAATTCTACAAAATCTCATATCTTTATCTTTCACAGAAATTTCGATATATCAATTTGAATAAGCTAATCTTGAAAGAAATACATTCTTATAGCGAATGTATTTATAGCTTTAAGCACTCCTTAAACAACTACAGACAGTAAATGTAAAATGAGTTTTATCTTTTGATCTAATTATTGTGTATATACATGTTTGTGTTATTTAGTAAAAATGCGATATTTTCAAGATTTTTGTACTCTTGATCAACATAATGAATGAATTATTTGAAAAAAAAAAAAAAAAAATCTCGTATGCAGGATAGGGAAAAAAAGCGAACGCAATAAGTCATAGCTTTTAAGAGTCCTTCATCGTGTCGGGTAACTCTATTTTACCTGATCTGCCTAGAATCCACGCTAATTTATTTTTATTGCGCGCGGGTTTCGGAACGGGTTAATTTTACATGTTACGGATTAGGTTTTGGCTTTTTTGGGGTCTGATTCGGGTTGACCCGATTTTTCAAATGAAAGTCCTGAATATTTTTCAAATGATAAAAACTACATATTTGAATATTAATGCGTGTATATGTGCTCATTTTTAATTAAAAACGATAAAATTGATATTAGAGATATAACTGTAGACTACTTTTCCATAATTCTATTTTGGATTAATTTTATTTGGGGTTCGGGTTTGAATATTTCGAGTTGAATTTGGGTTGAAGTGTATCGTGTTTGGGCCGGGTTGACTTTTAAATAAAAATTTCGGGTAGACTCTACATAACTTCCTTTCTAAAAGTCGCAGAATTGCAATCAATGTTTACACCAAAGTTTATTGTTTGATTCTTTTTTTAATTGTTTCGTTTTTTTTTTTTTTTTTTAGGTATCTTGTTAGAAATTTAAAATTCTCAATATGACCTCTGTTTTTATGTAATTTTTCATGCCGTGTTTACTCTAATTACATATTTTCTTTACTCTGTATTGAAGAATGTTAAATACCAGTTAAAATGTGCTCGGGGACTACGTAAATATTAAACACATTTTGAAGAGTGGATGGAAATGCAGATTTCACTTGCTTATACTTTTATTTTTTTCTGAGAAATAACGGATAATCTGGTGGCAATCATTTATTTTAAGTCTTACTTTACAATGTAATTAATTTTAACTATAAATTTACAGAGAACTAAACAAATATATTTTGTTAAGCAGAGAAGCTGTTCTATAAATTTACCGTACACTCTGTATATTTACGTCTATAAAATTGCCCAAGACATTAAGTTTACATGCATAAAAACAGACGGTTGTGGTTTTGTTGCTCTTACTGTGTACAAATTATGGCACGTATATGTTTAGTGGAGGGATGGGGGGTCTTACAGAAGGAGTCGTAATTTATTGTTATAAAGTCTCACAATAAATTGAAAACTTATTCCAATCAATATCATTCATAAATTTCTCACAAATTTTCAGGAAAATTGCTCCCTTCTGCTAAAATGTACCTGTATGAACCCCCCCCCCCCCCCAACCACACACACACTTTTTAATCTAATGATCAAAAATCTTGATCGAATGCACAGAGTAAATTTACCGAGTATCAACTGTTTCTTTTCTATGTGCTTTTACAAACAAATTTAATATGCATGAGAATTCATCCTATTTAAATAATCATAATTTTAAACATGCATTTTAAATTTTCGTTGTAAATTTAATTAAGTTTTTATTTTGTTCGTCCACGAAAAACTAGGAGTCATTTTCCCACGAAAAATATATCACGCGATTTAATGCGAGTTAAAACTCAAATTCCCATTGCTATGGTTACAAACAAACAAACAGTCATTTCACTAAAGTAAACAGTCTACAAGCAAAAATGACCTTACACATTTTTTGTTTACTCTCGAATACTGTTCAAACTGCAGAAGTTTTAAATAAAAAATCAACAGGCCTCTACACTGCAAAAAATAATTGTTGATTTTACAGTATAAAACTGGCGTCCCAGCTGCCAGTATTATACTGTAAACTCAACAATTATTTTTTGCAGTGTAGCAGATAATTTAAAATTAGCTTATCTCCTGTTCTTTATGGGAATACGATTACATACATACCTCTTATGTATATCTTATAGCTTACATATATATATATATATATACACACGATACATATAATAACCATTTCTGCAATTTAAAAAAAAAAGAGCGAGAGAAAGAAAAAAGAAAGTAATTGGGTTTAATAATCTTTTAGGTTGATGAAAAATTTTATAGCGTTTAATTATCTGGGATAAATAGCATACAGAAATGAGTCCGTAGCAAATTCCCCTCCATAATAGAACAAGAAAGAACAATCGTGCATCAAGCGCAGATTATGAAACACTTTCCAAAACATCCAGACTACTTCAACAAAACTTCGCCATTTAAAAAAGATATAAAGTATAAGTAAACAATTTGGAAGATTCATAACACATTTAAAAACCCAATTTCAGCATTTAACAAAAAAAAAAATATCCAAATTCTTTTATGCAGCCCTGTATATGATCGATAGAAATGGACATATCCTATACAGTATTCAAAAATATAGTTCAGTTAAACTCATAAGAGTTGAGAATTCCCCTTTACCAATTTCCGCCAATAAACTGAAATCTACTCGAATTCTTTTGTGCAGTCCCATATATAATCCATAGAATTTAATCACACCAACCAATATGCAAAAAAGTAGTTAAAATTTAAAAACGCATACCAAAATTGAAAACGCACTTCCAGCAATATAGCCAGTTCATACACAAAACTGAACTGATTTCTTTTGTGTTCCCTGTAAATGAACAATAAATACTGTACATATCATATTCTACAGCAGGTATATTGTAGTGTATCTCAGTTACGTATATCAGTCCCAATATATTTGAAACAGTGTAATATCATTAAAATATATTACTGCAAATTATTTTTCCCCATAGACCCTATTTTAACGGAACTTTTTTTAATGCCCCTGTAAACGAACTATAAATACTGTAGGAAATGTAAGGCCTGTTGAGCCAAAACCACTCGATAACGTAAACGCGCTCTCTCATGAATAAACAAAACAAGAAAATACTTAACGGTGGCTATGTGCTGCACGTGGAAAAGTAGAGGTAAGTAAAATTCGCTTACCTGTTATACGTCATTTCTCATATACGTTTCGGTAATCCGTGATGGCTGCATGGCCAGGGATTGTTCACAAACATACTTTCATTTGAAAGATCCTTTGATATTAAGTGATGTACATTTATTTATAGTGTGAATTATCCTTTGGATTCGCCCAAGTTAAACTGAAAAGCAACAGAGGATTAATAGTGTGTCTGGTTTTAAACGAAGATAAGGACTACATTTTTTATTTAATATATATTTTTTAAAGGAGCAGTTAAGCTACGTGTTGCTGAAGCTATTACATTTTAGATAATGATCTAACATTTTTGTGTGGCGTAAACAACACTTGCCACTAAAATAAAATATAAAAATAATGTCTGTTTATAGTTAGTTACAAACATCTGCTTCGAAGTAGTTGCTTATATGTAGCGCAATATCAGTCATTAACACAAAGCGAAAAGCATATAGTTCACACCTGCTTGTTAAAAATGTTTTGAGACTGCTAATTGAATTCAGTCTCATATAATTGGGTGATGTTCTCGAAATTCATCTGGGTGATTAATTTCAAGAAATACTACACACTTCATTTTCAATACCTAACACGTCATCAGAGTATATTTATGCGAGTTAGAGCACGGCCACACTAACAGAGTTCACACTTTTCAACTTAATGTTGGAAAGTGTTAATAAAAATACCAGCAATTTCTTACCATGATTAAGGTATTTTCATCATAAATGGCATGATATTTTTTTCACATAGGTTAAAAGCTACACGTTACTCTCAAAAAAAAAAAAAAAAAAAAAAAAAAAAAAAAAAAGACTAAAGTAAACTTTACTCAAGGCAATTTTACAGTTTTAACCCTCTGAGCGTCTGAGGACTTTCCAGCATTTTTATAACCATGTTCGTAAAATTAACATTAATTTTCTTTCCCTGTTTGTTTCTAAAAATACACTTCATACCCCTTCATTTCACATATATCTGAAATTACAATTATATTAAAAATACTTTTATCTACAGCTATTTTAAATTGTTTTTGAGAAATGGAAAAATACGAGTAAATTACTTGGAGGGTAAGCGTTCGCCTAAATGCATGCGCAGGGCTTTACAAATTTTAAAATTTTATAAAATTTGGTAGCAAGCAAAAAGTTTTAGTCGTCAGTAAAAGAATATTTACCCCTTTCTCCCCCTGCGTCGTTATTGATTTTCAAAATACTCTCAGAAGTTCTTTTAATGAATTAATTGAGAAAAAATAATAACAAGCATAGTTTAGAATTATAAATTATAGTTTAAAATAGTACATACTTTAGAAAGATAATGTAAACTAAGTTTTCTAATGAAACTTATCAAAGTTATATATCTCTGGGGGGGGGGGGGGGACATACTGTAAGGACCGAATAAACCGATATGTTCAGGAAATGTTGATTATTGAATGCTTCATATGTCCAGATGGTGGAGTGCTACGAAATTAATATCTGATGAGGGGGGAGGAGGGGGGGGGGGGGGTATCGATGAACTAGTGAAGTTGGAAAACAATTTTTTGCCTATTTTCCTGTCGAAGTCATTCAAATAATTCTGATTTTATCATTTTAAAATTTATATTTGATGAAATTATTTCTGTCAAATTAAAAATTAAAGTTAAAAAAATTTTATTGTTTGGATATGATTTCCAAGTTTATTTCTTAATATTTTGTAACTTTGCAACATCTATAATGAGACATCTTATGAGAATTTTAATATAACATTATGACTAAGATGAGTAATAGATGCTGCTCTTACTAGAAATTTTAGGCAAATAATTGCCGTAAACATATTTATTTAAAACTTTAAAAAAAAAAAAAAAAAGCTTATTTATATGCATAAGTCTGCTCGAGTAATAAATCTTTACGTGTTTATAAAATAAATTCCAATATGAGAAATATGAAAACTAGTTCGTTTGGAAAACAATTCGAGATGTTATGTAATATTCATTGCTAAAATAAACCATTCTTCCGTTCGGTGGTATTACGTAATCAGAATCAGCAGCCGGCTGGGGAGTAAAGATTTATTTTGATCCAACAACCTACAAAAAAACAAATTTTTTGCTCATTTCTTAGGTTTAAAAAAAAAACACAGATACTAAAAATTTAAGCAAAAGGTGATGCTGTGCTATTAAAGCAATTAAAGAGTAAGTATAAAGTTAAAGCTTAAGGTGAAGTATATGCTATTAAAAAATTTAGCAAAAGGTGAGCATTAATTTACTGCGTGTGAAATCCCTTAAAAAGAATACACATGTGCTTCAATTAATAGTGGTAATAAAAGAATAATAATTAAGAGAAAACGTAACAAATTGCTATTATAGTTTCAAATCACTACATATGGTTTAGTTTGTGTAAGATGCTCTGTTAATTTGTGTTGTAACAATAATTTAGAATCAGTTGCGTAGTCATTCAAAAATGGGAAAGGCTCAAATAATCATTTTCGAATAAATTTAAGAATTAGGAATATCAATAATTGATAAAATATTTATGAGAATCTTTCAAACTAATTATTAAGGCCTTTATCACAAATATTTTAACTATTTTAGATAAAAGATTTAAAATACTGAATTCTACAAAGTTACTATTAACAAATTGAGACTATGTTGGGGGGACGGGGGGACGGATGTCAGGGAAACAGAATCCCCCGGTGTAATATAAAGTTTTGTTTTCACAGAAAATAAACAGTCCTGTCAGTACCAAAGCATGCAATCGTGTTTCGCTTTACAATTTAACAGTTAAAGCTCCGAAAACTACTGATTTAGTGATATGTAAAAAAAAAAAGGAGGTAGGTTGAGAGTTTCAAATATTAAATGACTTGAACATAAAAAGACTACTTACAAAGCTGACGCTGAGAACTCTATAATCTGCAGATTTACACACTAGAAATATGATCAGTATACAGTGGTTTTTTATACATATATATGCAGAGTTGTTTTTTCAGATGACAGAAAATAGGTCTTCAAGACAACTAGTGTGACTTAAAAAAAAAAAAAAAAAAAAAAAACATTTAGGGAGGACTTAAGACACTAGTCACGCGTAGGCACTCGCAAGCTAATGTTAAACCAATGGTAGCGATCTTTTCACATTTCACGTTTGCATTTAATATTTTTTAAGGATTTTTTTGCATAGGGATATTCGAGGCGATCTCTAACCGAGTATTTTTTTACTTTTTTTTTTATTTTGGTTGCAGATTCTTTTTATTGAGGATCACTTTCTATTTTGGAACCGGTTCCTAAACTGAAAGTACTCTAATTTAATAAAATAAATAAATAAAAAGTTCAACCAAAATCCAAAAATTAAAAAAGTACACATTTTGAGATCGACCTCGGATATTCTATGAAAAAAATATTTACAAAATCTTTAAATACAACCGACAAATTTGAAAAGAACGCAGCCTTTAGTTTCACATTAGCTTGCAAGTGTCTTCCCTTGACGAGCGTACGCTGCTGTTAACAACAATATTGAAAATAATTTTGAAACATTCGAAATCCTGATTTCGAAAAAATACTATTTTGCCAATCTTCTCGTTCAGTCTTCCTTCTACTGAATCGCCACACCGTGGAACATTCTCACAATTTCTTCTCACTTTTTTTTTCTATATATATATCCGTAAACACCCTGTATTCCCTTTAAATAGGTTCACATCTAACATTTTCTCCTGGGTCACCGACTTGGTTTTTTTTCGTATAGGCAGTTCAACTTTTCTAGACTACTCTGTGTTTACTCACGTTTATTTTCAGTGCCAAGTTCAAAAGTGAGATGGAATCCTTTCTTTTCGGTTAATGTTTTCACAATGCGGCGGGGAAAGAGAGAAAACTGACGAAAGAAGTGTAAAAAAGCAAGTTAAAGACCTTGCGCAAGGTCTTCAGTCTCTTCTGGGTTATTTTTTTTCCCTAAGTGAAGTGACTGTGCTTTGTAGCAATATTAAAATCTTAAAAAATTAAACATTTTACGTCTCAATCAAATTATCAAAAAATTAAAAACCAATTTAATATCACATTTAATTAAACTAAAAACAAAAATGTCCATTAATTTATATAATACGCAAGTGAGGTGGATTCCGAGCAAAATCCATCCATACACTGAAAAAAAAAATTGTTGATTTTACAGTATAATACTGGCACCCCAGCTGATAGTATTATACCGTAAAATCAACAGTAATAAACAATAATATAAGCAGTAATACATTGCCGCGCATGCGCGGATAAAGCATTTGTGGGCATTAGTAGAAATGAATTCTCACTTGGACTAAAATAAGTCAGCTGATCATGTATAAGAAAACTGACTTATCTTTTATTTTACTTGTGTCCTTTATTATTGATCATTTGCTGAAAATTAACTGGTTAACTAACGAATTCTCACTTGGACAAACATAAGTCAGCTGTTTTTGTATATAAGAAAACTGGCTGATCTGTTATTTAACTTGTCCTTTATTATTGATCATTTGCTGAAAATTAACTGGTTAACTAACGAATTCTCACTTGGACAAACATAAGTCAGCTGTTTATGTATATAAGAAAACTGGCTGATCTGTTATTTAACTTGTCCTTTATTATTAATCATTTGCTGAAAATTAACTGGTTAACTAACGAATTCTCACTTGGACTAACATAAGTCAGCTGCTTATGTATATAAGAAGACTGGCTGATCTGTTATTTGGCCTGTCCTTCATTATTGATCTTTTGTTGAAAATTAACTAGTAAAATTTTCGTAATCGACCAACTTGGCCAAGTGGCAATGAAACTGTAACAACGAAATATTTTAAACAATAAAAAAGTAAAAAATATAAATAAAAAATTGAAGAGTGTTAGAAAGAAAAAAAAAAAAGAAAGAAAAACTCTTATTTCCGATTACAACTGTTTAGCTTCCTTGATGAGACCTCGAATGGAAAGTTTCAATCCTGTAAAATTTCTATATTTACATAAGGCCATTATATTTGTATATTTTTTAATTGAATCTGTGATTGTTGAAAGGAACTAAGTCCATATTTTTACATTTCTCATTTTAAGATGGTTTCAATGTTTCTTTCATGCTTATTAACCGTCTCATGAAGAAAGGAACTCAGTCCGGGTACTACCTATGCATGTTTGGGAGGAAGGAATTTAACCCTTTAACGGATAAAGCACTTCAATTGCTAAGATGTTGAAATAAATGATTGACACCTTGAAATTATGAACAAATTTATTTTTATATATGAAAAAAGCGATATTTCACATATATAATAAATGAAAAACATTTCTATTAAAATTCTGCTGTCATTGTTGAGTTTCGTAATTAAAGTTTGGTGGTTTCGTGGGGAAACGAATGAACGTTAAAGGGTTAAAAGCTGAGAGTTGAAAATCACTATGTCCATATGACTTGGGAAATTTCAAAACTAGGACGTAATTCTTTCCAAAAATCCTCAATTCAGTATATTGGATACTAAAAACATATTTAAAAAAATTATTTGGATACAGTTATAAATATTCTACAAAATATACTCATTTAGTTTAATAATTGTAATATACTAAATATTTTTTTTTTTATTTATTTAATGATTACGCAAATCTTTTAATATATTTTCAAAAGCTCATGCAAAAAGCGCAGAAGGATAACAACTTTCCTGAATTCATTATTTGTTATACGAAGTGTAAGGGTTAAACAGAACGGAAATGTCAGACTTTTCGGCATACGTGCTACCTTTGCTGTAAAAGTAGTTTTAAAGGCACTTGCGAATAACGACCATTGACCAATATAGAGGTCAAATTGGTGGAGATTTATAGTAAGAACTTTCTTGCAGTACTGGGAGGCGTTTCATAATTTATGTGTAACACAATTTTTTTTTCTTTATTTTTTCCGTTTATGAAACTATATATATATATTTTTTTCTTTTAAGTCTGCGTCAATAGCCACCTTAGATATTATTTTTTTTAATGATAATATGCATTTGGATGCTTTCAACGTGCGATTAAAACCTTAGTGAACGAATGTCGCTATATTTGCGACAACCAGTTTTTATTGTCCAAATGTGTTATTTCCAATTATTATTTTGGCAGTAATTTTTCTGACATTATTTTTCCTTTTCATTATTTAACTGCTGAAATTTTGAGACTAGATAAGGCGAAATGTTCTGTTCAAAAATACTCGTGTCCAATTGGGAACAACACATTTGGACAGTAAAAATTGCCAATCTAAGGGTTCATTAACTAAGGGTTAAAAATATGCATTCAAAAATAATTTCATTCAATCATTCACTGAAAGCTCTGGCAATTCGATTTAACCTTTAACTGCTGTTAGATGTCTCGCATAAAGCTGTTTTTTTTTTCTATTTCACTGTATAATTTGTAACTTCCAGTATAACTACAGACACTAGTGAAATTTTGTTTCATTTGGATCCCTAGTACTATTGCTAGAGACTTATGAATAAATGATTTTTGATAATAAAAATTCTGTACTTAACAACATAATTGAAAAGAGTTTATGAATTTGGTTTGTCTGGCCGTCTATCTGTACGCTCTCTAACTCGCTTAAATGTACTCTGATTGCCTTGCAAATGATATGTTATTGAATTTTACTATATGTTCGGTATTAAAATTGGAGTGTAGCATTTGTAGTTCGTTTACAAGGATACTCATAAGAATTCCGTTACATTATGGTATGTGGAAAAAAATATTTTGCAATGAATTTTAATGATGTTATACTAGTTGAAACATTTTAATTCGTAAACATAACTGAGGTGTACTACAAGATGCTTACTGTAGAATACGGTGTTTTACAGAAACAGGCAAAAGTATTCTGTTACAGTACTGTGTATGAGCGATAATTTCTGGAAGTGCGTTTTCAGTTGTGACATGAGTTTTTAAATGTAACGCCGTTTTTTGCATATTACTTGGTATGTATAAATTCTATAGATCATATATACATGGCTGAACAAAATAATTACAGTACATTTCCATTTATTGACGGAAATCGCTGAAGGGGAATTTTCAACTGTGTTATGCGCTGTCTAACTGAACTAAATTTTAGCATAATATGTAGTATATATACAGACCTATAGATCATATACAAGGCTGCACAAAAGAATTAGTATACTTTTCAGACTTTAGATGGTGATTGCTTCAATTGAATTTTCAAATGTTATTATGCGCTTTCCAAATTTACTTGGATATTATCTTTCACCGTATTAAGCGGTGAAATTTTCTTACAGTATTCTAAATGTGTCAGAAAGTGTTTCATAATCTATGTTTGACACATTTTTTTTCTTTAGTTTTATTATCGTTGTTGTTAAATTAATTTTAAGATGAATTCTCTCTCTAGAAAATTTATTTGGTGCCGTACAAACTGTGCTCAAAACAACATAGAATCTCTCTTTGTGCGTTTTTCCCACGACTATACATAAATTAATGTGTGTGTGTTTAGTTGAATTACAACATCCTCTCCTTTCTTTGCAATCTCTTAAAATTTAAGCTACAAATAAACAGAAAACGAATAGGATAGAGATAAGTGCTCAAAAAGAACAAATAAATACAGAAAATGAATTAAATGAAAGAATAAATTAAGATTAAAGACTTCCCAAAAATAAAGAAAAATCCCTGTTCGTTAAACAAATTTATCGGGCGAAAAAAGCATCGTTCAGAATTTGCATTACAATAGCTGTCTTTGTAGCCTGTAAATTTCCGAACACGTTTTTTTCTTCTTAATTCTAGTATCTAGTTGAAGTGCTCTTTATTTTGCAATCCATTGCAAATTCCGTGCGTGTGACACTACGGCTTAGCAGGCGTAGGTCCAAAAAGATTTGAGTTTTTAAGTTGCTACGTCGTCTCGTCGTACCTGCAAAAATGACTGGAGTGACAATGAGAAATGTTGTGGAAAAACCTTGACTTACTCAAAAGCCTTTCAGACCTAGTAGCCTATTTTATTTTTTATTTTTTTCATCCATCAGGTTAAAGTTACAATTATCAGAAAATTAGCTTTTTGGTTTCTTCTTTTACATCGTCTATTATGTTAATTTTCATTGAAATTTATAAAAAAAAAATTGTTTGCTTTTTACTTCCAAATATATTTTTTAACACTTCAGTTCTTACATAAAATCTACTGGAGTAATTAATTTTCAAGCAACAATAACTGAAATTGTAGCTGATGTTTTGGAAGCGATAGAGCGGGCCAGCGATCATGAAGGAGAGGAACTTCCTAAACCATTTTTTGCAAAGAAAAAAAACCTTCATTGATGAACTAAGGAGCTATATATAGTCTTTGAATGGCACTACAAATAGCGAATATAATATCCTATACACCTCAGAGAATAATAATTTGATTTCAGAAAAACTGACATCAAACAAAAATAGAAGTTTTGTTTGTAAGGCAGTTACAAATGGGAATGAGTTGCATAATTAAATACTTACGTAACATACTTACTATACTTTCCTTTATCTTATCTGTTTTACTTATCCGTTTTACTAATTCTTATTCTACTAATTTATATAATTTATAGTGTAATTTAGGTATAGGTATACTTATTATATAAACATTTGGAATTTTATTTTACATTTAATATAAACTCCGCTTAGTAAGTAATTTTTAAGTGGACCCGAGAATGATGTACTAATGAGGTTTGACTGTACATGCAAATATGCTTTTGCTGTTGTAGTACTGCACACTACAATATGCACTGTAGCAGTAATTGCTTGCCAAATTTCATACTCAAGACTTCTAAACCTTATTATACCAACGATAAATCATGAGAAAAATGTCTCATCTCTTCAGTATTCATATTTTTCGAGTCATGGTAAACTCAAAACTTGGAAAACGTCGAAATGCCTTGAATAATAGCACGAGGAGGTTTAGAAAGTTATAAAAATCATAGAGTTATAACAACAAGTGCAGATTACTTATCAACGGCTTCATTTATTTTAATAAGAAGACAGCAGATTAGCCTGAACTTGCCTGTGGCGATTTTTTGCGTACTCTGCAAGGTGCAGTGGAAATTAGAGGGTCCAGCGACAGAGTTGCTTATGCTTTTCAGTCGCCAGAAAAACATCGTGTTATTTATGATAAAAGTACTAAAAGTATTCATGGAAAAACTACAATCACCTGGTTAACAAGGCAGCGACATTGTAGTTATTTTATGCGACAGTGAATGTATGTTTAAAATTTCGTGCGCGCGCGTTCACATACGCACGCACATACTGTGAACGACACACATATATTGTTTTTGAGACACGTTTAATTTATTTTATTTATTGCGATTGCAAAAAAATCTAGATTGTCTTCAATCGACTTTCCGAACAATTAATAGGATACTGTGCGTTCAAATAAATTTCTGGCTAACGGAGTGGAATCGGCTAAATTCCGACCCGAAACTTTTTGTTTTGATGCTGATGACGTTATCCCTGAATCGCAGAAGCTCTTAATAGAAAGTTTCGCCTTATTTATAGAATTCTCTGAATGGAATTTTCCGCCTGAAGATCTGTGTACGTAAGCTGAAAATTTCTGTTCAAATTCAAAGATTTACTGCACTCTGTACGGCACATATACGTGCCCCTCGTCGAAAAGTTGTCAACATTGCGGTGATATTCATCGGTTATTTTTGGTCGAATTTTCTTCTTGAGTTTTCCTATAGACACTGTTGCAAAATGGTTTAAAATAGCTTAAATACCAAACTCGTTGACCGATTTGTCCGAAAATCTATGCCGTTCTTGCGACGTTGGCTTAAAACATACCTACCATATTTTGAGCTCAATATTTACCATACTTTGATAGCATAACTAACTTACCGAACGCTGCAATTTTTGAGGCTTCACAGCCTAATATTTTTTTTATTGCAAAATTGTCGCAGAGGAAAACGAAAATAGCCATTCGATTAGAAATTAAGTCATCTTTCAATTTGTTTTAAAATATATGTATAATCTTATGTGGAGGGCGTTTCCATATTGAAATTGTAAGACTTTAAAATTTTCAATACAAACGTCCAATTTTGACATATTTGTATTCTTTAGTAAATTTTGCCTTCGTATACCAAACCGGAGTCATTCGGTGAAATACAGGGGTCATGGAGCCTTTACATTTTCCTCACTTATGGGTCACGGTGCCATTTAGGGACAGACTATATATATGTTTTCTGTTTCTCGTTAAAACTGTATTCTCATCAGAGCTCGCAAAAAAGAAGTTGAAGAGGGGAAAAAGAAAAAAAAAAAGAGTTCGACTGTATATGCATTTTTTTTTAATGGCCATTCTTTTCATCTACCGTACCTCAAGGAAAAATATAAAGGATCGATTGAGCATTAGAACAGCGTGATATTCTCTGTTTGGGAGCATTTTATCTGCTTCAGTTTCGTCATGCCGATAGTGTTCGCATGAAGAGAAATCCCATGACCCTTCAGTATCAAGTAGGCTTTCAATTCCTCCTTCAAAATTTGTCTTTTCACCTACTCGAAATTCGACAGTCCGTGTACACCTTCTGACTAATGCATATACTATCCATAGGTCGCATCTCCTTAACCCCGTGGGATCAGATAGCAGTAGAAAGATAAATCTTTTTTTTTTTTTTTTAAATAAAGGCAATGAGAAATCAGACCAATTTTCTAATCATTCGATACTCGCTTTTTATTTTCAGATGTTTATAAATATCGTCGCTTTTTTCATCTTTTAGATGCAATTCCAGTAATTCTTTAAGATGGCATTTTGAGATTAACCATATCGCCACATTCATCTATCGATTTTCGTTTCGAAGTAGTGAAAATTGCTTAGAAAGATTGTCTATTTATCTGAAACAGCTTATTCTTTAATTTTCGTTGTTTTTTTTTTGTTTTTTTTTTTCTCTTTTTCGTAAAATTGAGTGGGAGCAACAAAGTGCCAAGTCACATTTTTGGTGAAATAAATCTACCACTGTAATCTGTTGCTTAATATTGTAAATTATAATACCTTACATATTATTTGTTTCTAATGTCACTAGGTGGAAGAATATGGCTCTGGTTTCGTTTTTGCCCCTGACTTTTTGCCACCAGTGAAGATAGCTAATTTACAAAATACGTAATAGTAATATCATTAAAGTAATGCCATTTTCTTATTCAGAATATCTCAACTGTTACTAAAAAAATTAATTAAAAAAAACTTTGTATACGGCGTTTCGCGTGATGGTCCTTTGCTACGTCCCTTTTATACCGAGACACTTGCGGAAGCCAGGTAGAAAGGGAAAAAATTGAAACCGGACAAATTTAAAAGGAAAAATAAACAAATTAAACACCTCGAAATGAGGGAAGGGTATCGACGAGCGCCTGCGGCTTCGAGCTCTATGTTCGTCTCAAATGTAATAAAAAATGTACTCTGATATGCTGGAAGACAGGCTGGATGCAAGTCCTCTTCTAGATCATTTAACTGGGAAAATGCGTCGCGTCATCGAATAGATCAGTTTGCAGAAGATATTTCTAAACAATGGACAACAGATTAGCATTCTGCACGGGCCCTTCACAAAACGAACAAAATCTACCTTGACCAGACCAGGGCAAAAATCAACTAAATCACCACCCCCGCGCGTCTCGACCAGGGGTCGATCCAGGAAAAATTTGGGGCCTATTTAGGGCCCCTTCACAAAAATCTATTTAATAAAATGGGCCCCTTCACAAAAATCAATTTGATAAAATGGGCCCCTTCACAAAAATCAATTTGATAAAATGGACCCCTTCACAAAATTCTATTCCATAAAAACTTACTATTTATTATTTTGTGATGTTTTAAAATGTGTAATTTGTAAACAAACAAGTTCATCAGAGAGGAAAACTTCAGCAAAAGGATTTTAAAAAGTTTTTGTTTATAAATACTTTGTTCGAATTTGATTAACTGGATTTCAACTTTCGTTACAAAATGTTATTTTTCACAAAAATATAATAAATTTCACAAAAATAACCTTTATTTTTCACAAAATGGGCCCCAAGAAAAAAAACCTGCATCGACCCCTGTCGACTCAATTTCTAAAAAAAGATGACGACAAAAATTAACATGCATTATCCTATAATTAAAATTCTTTTAAAATAATATCTGGTATATATTTATGAAACTATTTTAAAGTGCAAATTATTTCCAACTATTTTGATCTAACTTTCAAATTGATATATCTCAGAAGTTAACAAATGTGGCTTATCACTCTCTTGCACCGATCCCTTCAATTGTTTTAGATTCCCTCCTTCTTTTGCACTTAAATTTTTTTTCATTTAATTGTTAATTATTTTTATTTATTTTTAATAGTTTAAGTCATATTAAAAACATTTTTCAATCAATATTTTGAGCACTTAAAGAACTCCCCAAAAATCGGATGCTGTAATCCGAGAACAGCAATCAGTGCCACATTAAAAGTTCTCAAAATGAATGATGGGGAGTAGTTTTTTTCGTATTTTGGATCAACATTTCACATTTTTCAGTCTCTAATGTTTATGAAATTTGGCATCCCGGAATGATTTTATGGAAGGTAGGAAAAAAGCGAGATGTTCCCGAAATAAACTGCTGGCGTTCTGACAGAGCTTTTTCTTACTAGCTTCCAGGCAAGGATAGATGTTATCTTTTTCTTACAAGTGCTCACCTGATTTTAGAGAACTAGTTATGAAAACAATTACGTGACGAATACGGAGGTCTGCGCTTTATATAACTGCTCCCAATTATATCATTTCATGGGGTTCAGCAAGTGGCTTTGATTTTGTTTTTGTCTTCTTTTTTATATATATGATGTGAAGGCATATTTCTTTAATACTCGTACCTGAATTAAGTATCCTGGGAAGGAATAACAAAGATGCTAGCGATTTCTCTGCTCTGCATGAAATGTCAAGGGGACTTAAACTGAATGTCACCGTACAAAGTTTTGATTGTGCTTATTTTATACAGGGTAAAAATAACATTGCTTTTGGAGGTTAATTTATTAAAGGCTAATTATTTCTGCATACTATTTTTCTTTTTATTCGAAGGAGAGCAGTTTCAATGAAAGTAAAAAACTAGTTTGATGTGGCAATCACAATGTGTTTTTATGTCATTATAATCGGGTACACTGCAAAAAAAAAAAAATATTGATTTTACAGTATAATACTGGCATCCCAGCTGCCAGTATTATACATAATATTAACAGTAATAAACAGTAAAATAAGTAGTAATACGCTGCCGCGCTTGCGCGGCAGCTCTCTCGCAGCTCTCTCGTTATCTCGGCCTTCATCCAGAGTAACTTTTGTCGAGCTGTGAATAAGATTTGAACACTTGAAGTAAAATTAAATATATCATATTTTAAGAAATATTTTGCCAACCGAAAAGCAAATAAACATCCTTTAAGAAGGGTATACAGTAAAAAAGAAATTAAAAAAATAATTTTCTGATGAGAGATTTGAAACCTACGATTGCTTAATACAGATTAACAGTGAGAGGGAAATTTCAGATTGGATGAGGAGCTTTAATCCGAGAGCATACGCGCAAGGTATGACATGACATACCCTGGGTGCATACTGTTTTTACATTTGTCGCCACTATTTTACGAAAGATAATCTTTGACTTATTGGATCGCAGAATTTGAAACAATTACCGATGTTTAAAAAAAGCGACAATAATTATTTGGAAGTGTTGTTGGCAAAATAAAAACCATACGCACCATAGGTATGTAATACCCCTATGCGCGTGCGCTCCCGGGTTTAAGAGGGAGATTTTATCAGCATTGCGAGACCTTAACAGAGAAAGTAATTACTCTTTAAAAACGCAGAAGACGAGTTTATATTTTGACAGTTTGCCATTTAATCGTATCAGAAAATTAGATCATCCAGAGTAACTTTATGATAGTGAAATACGTCTTTTGGCTCTTCCTGGTGACGTCTGTAGTCGTGCTACGTCACCTCAGCTTCTGTTCATAACTGTCCTGAGTTATCTTGCCTCCCACTTGCCTTTGTTTGTTGCCAACTCCCGAAATAAATCTCTTCCTTATTTCAATCACATGTTTCATCCACATGCAGTTGACGAGCCAAACGGCAAGAAATTATGGCTATCAACACAGCTCTTTTGCAGGTAGCAGAGGATCTTTTACTTTTTCAAGTACACCCCTTTCGAAATCATATTGAGAATTGATAGCAAGTAGAATCTAAATCATGCAACAAACAACAGCTTAACATTTACAGCAATTCAAAAATCAAAAATGTGCTTAATATGTTTACATGTTGGACATATTATCGCGCGGGTCTGTGGGATCTCCACCTTGTCCACGAAGTTGGAAAAGAAATAATTATCTTTTATTGCATAGAAAGTACTATGAGGTTAATATGACCCCAATCTCCAAAACGATAGAAGCTATATTGAAGAAAAACACAACCTTATGACAGTATCAGGAAGATATTATAAAATAAGTTGAAAGTCATAATATAATTTATAGTAGCTTTAAAAACATGATAATTGTCATACCTAAGGTGACTAGACCAATCCCGATTATCCCGGGTTATGAATAAAATCCCTAAAATTTCCATGTTTCTACATATTAAGCTTTTTAAAAATGAGTAAGCTGAGATTCCATTTTTTGGACGGGATCCTACACTGAGAAAAATGGCACTTTCAAATCTGAGTAAATCGATATTTTCATTTTGTTATGAAACTTTTTTTTGAAATAGGACAACCCAATGCTTTCAATTCTGAAATACCAGAAATACTAAGAAATATTCAAAGATGGACATACTCAAAACTGAGCTCATAGAGGTCAGTTCATACTCATTTTTGAAACATGGAAATACTCAAATATGAGCACATGATTTTTTTATTCTTGAGCATGTGCATGCTTTCAGAAATGAGTATATATACATGTTTCAAACTTGAGTAATTTTGATTCGGAGCCATTTTGACTATGCCACATACTCGGATTTGAGTATTTTTTGCTCAGTTTTGAAAGTATCGTTTTTAGAGTATAGGAATAAAATAAATTGCACTTCTCTATCGACAAACAGTTGACCTCAATCCCCAAAACAACAAAAACTATATTGAAGAAAAACGCAACTTGATTATGCATGTGACAGTATCGAGAAGGTATAAAATACATGGAAAGTCATAACATAATTAATGATAGCTTTAAAAACATGATAGTTGTCATGTCTAAGGTGAGATATAACCTATCCCGGGTTATTAATAAAATCCTTAAATTTTCCAGGTTTCTATATATTAAGTTTTTAAAAAATGAGTAGGCTACGATTCTAATTTTTTGAACGAGATCCTAAGAAGAAAATAAATTGCACTTCTCTATCGACAAAAAGTTGAACTCAACTCTGTTTAAGAAAAATACATTCTTCAAAATAGAACAAATAAATGAGAGTAAAATTTAACCTGAACTTTCGTCTTTATTTATATATCTTAAAAATAATTTCGAAAAAATTTGAGAAAATATATTTGGAATAGATTCCAAATTTGTTTCAAACATTCCAAATCATTAATGTAAGTTCCAAAATTCCAACATTCGAAAACGTAAAAAAAAAATTCGGCTAGTTCTATATCTGCGTCCAGGGGAGGAGGCCAATATATATTTTGCGTCCCGTTTGGTCAAATGTTTATTGTTATTGTACCACACGAGGGTTAAAGTATATATAAACATAATTTCTTATAACGACAGTGAGCAAAAAACATTTTCGAAAATCTTTTCTTCCTACTTGCGTAGGAAAACTTGAAGTTAAGGAGCAGAAATATCAAAAATTTCTGAAAGTTTTTTTTTATTGTTATCTTGAAAATTATTATACCCACTTATACAAAATTCTTAGGTAACATACTGCTCTTTTGAATTTTGCTTTTTAAGGAATTAAATATTCGTATTTTTTTATACATTTTAATTAGTAAATAGATGCAAATTCTTTTTCCCATTGCCCGCTGGATAACCCTCATATTTAACCATATAAATTTTAAATATATATAAATCTGTGTGCGATTTAAAATGACCTGCTACCATATTATAATTTGTTTTATCCCAATAAAATAATTTATTCAAAAAAACGGGGAAATTCAGAAGCATTTTAAAAACATAGTTTTGCGAAAACTTAACTCCAGGCCAAAAACTACTTCAGGCCCATAATTTTAGATTATTTCACGTGCATTTATTTACTGTAAAATATGTAAAAAAAAAATTTGAAAATTTGGCTGACCGTTTTCGTGAAATCGTGTTCTAAGTCTTTAAAATAACCATTTTGAATAAATTGACTTTAGAAATGAACATTCGTTGTGGCGACAACTGAAATTATTTTTGTCATAACTTTTGTTTTGAAACAAAATGTTATATACGGATTTTTATTAAAATGTATAACAAATTAACTAAATTTTAACGGAAAGATACAGTCATCCCCAAAAAACAGCACTCCATACATTTTAATCACCAAATTTTCACAGAAACAAACTGAAATACTCACTCAACCGGAAATTGTCTTTTTTCAATTTATGTTAACAAAATTTCGTGTGTCATCTTCATGCTGACATTGTACCAAATCCTGAAAATTTCAATATAAACACCTATTTTTACATCATATTTAGCTTTTCAGTAAATTTTACCTTAGGATACAAAGCGGAAACTCATTCGATCAAGTAGTTTAGGAATTATGAAGGTTTAAAGTTTGGAACTCCTAATATTAAATTCCTTGGTAATCGTTGCAAAACAGATCACAATGCGGGTAGGGTAGTTTTTTGAGCATAGTTCAAAAACTGCTTGGTGGAATTAGTTGTAATTTTTGATTCGCATATTTGAAGGTCTTATACGTCGACTTTCGTGATTAAAAAAAATTATAGATGATAAAAATTATTACAATTCGCTTTTAGGTTTTAACATGGGATATCGCGTAGTTTGTGAAGCGCCCCCTTAATATGAAATTCCATTTCACAAAATCAAATGACCTACGAACTGTTGTTTTATTTTCTAAAATTTTCTTTCAAAACTAGGGTGTGCAAAAAATATGCAGTTTTATTAATTAAAGATATCTCAGTTGCGAAAATAAAAAGTTAAATAAAATTTTTAAAAGATATGTGCAAGTTTCATTTGTAAAGATATTGCCAACGTTTATCATAATAAATATGAATATAAGAACAATATTGTTCTATTCAGTTCAGTTATTTTTGTATTCATTGACATTATTACTTCGTCTTACTTCATTCATTAGTTTTAATTTTTTGTAGAAATGAAACCTGTTATTACGTAAAATGAACTTAAGTTATTTGTATGTTTCTTTTCTAGGAGCTTTCTTAATTCCATATCTCATCTGCCTCGTTGCTGGAGGTGCTCCCGTATTTATTCTAGAAATAGCCTTGGGCCAATTCACCAGTCAAGGTGGTATTACGGTATGGGATATCTGTCCCATATTTAAAGGTGAGTAGAAAAAATAAATAAATAAATGTGTTTGTTTTATAGATTGATTTCCTCATTTGTTTCAACTCCAGTGAACTTAACATTGCTTAGCTACAAAGAGTTTATGGTAACATAAAATAAATGTATCTTCGAAACCATTAACCTGGCCCCTACCCTTCCAGGCTTTAAAAGCCTAACCAATGGGTTATAATCTGGTAGCGGAGCGAAATATTGCCAGATCACCGCAAGGCGGCCACCACTCATCCAACAAGCACCCGGTCGTCAGAATACAGAGCTGCAAGCAGCACAGGTTGTCGCATTCACCTGGTGCTGCGTGAAACTATTACTAACAAGGAGAGGGCCAAGCTTCGTAATCACAGATTTTGATTATTTTTATATATGTTGTAGGGTAGAAGCCCCTTAGTCTCAGGTTCAACGGCTTTTATACAACGCCCCTTAGTTCTCGAGAAATAGGGGGTCTAATATTATAACACAACTAAAATACTTACTTGGTAAAGAAATTATTGTGTTTATCGTAGCTCAGTTGTTATGGCGCCTGATCGTTAATCCGGTTTTAATGAAAGGATAGAAGATGCAAACATTTTAAACAGAAATAAAATAAAGTAATAAATTTAAGTATTTCGAAAAAAAATGTTTTAAGTTATTATATTCTACACCAGGGATTGCGGACCTATAGCACGTTTGACAATTTCTCTGGCACGCGAAAAATTTGAATTTGATCATTGTATAGAGTAAATTCTTTTTATTACAATAAAAATCAAATTTTGTTTATCATGCACAAACTATCCCACTTATGGCTCTACATGAATCAGATTTAGAAACACATTAGATTTTTTTCTTCTGTGATTTAATATTTTCGATTATTATTTTGTCTTTCCATATGAATTTTAAAGAGATTTATTTCTTCAAATGAATTTCACTAGACAGCCAGGCAATCACTAGCAAAATTTTGCTGTGTACTAAAATTAACAAAATATGTACCACATATAAAGCATTCTCCCATTCTACACCCTAATCATAAATTTATAAATTAAGGATTTTCGGATTTTTTTATTTATTTGTGCTATAAGACCTTCTTGTGAGCCAAACTTCAAGGTTCTAGGTCATTCGGAAGTACCCTATAAGTTTTACTCTCAAGACCTATAGATCCGAAAGTCATCAATTTGTATTATTTTACCCTATAGATTTTGATAGTAAAACCTACAGAATTACTTCCGGTTGACCTAGAACCAGGGGTGATTCTGGTCCGAATTTTCCGAAAAATTAAAGCAATGATTTCCGAAAATTAAAAAAATATTGGTCATAAATCTGAAAATTCGGACATAAAATGTATCGGTATTTCGGCAAATGATCGCCGAAAAAAATCAATCTCGTCCTTCGTTTGAAGAAAAGTCGCCAATTTTGTCAAAGGATCACGGGAAAAAAGTGACTTTCGTCAGAAAATCTCGAAAAAACGGCAAATTTCGTCAAAAACATTGCGAAAAACGGCAAATTTCGTCAAAAGATCGCGGGAAAAACGCGACTTTCGTCAGAGAATCGTGAAAAAACGGCAAATTTTGTCAAAAACATTGCGAAAAAACGGCAAATTTTGTCAAAAACATTGCGAAAAACGGCAATCGTCAAAAAATCGCGTAAAAACGGCAAATTTTGTCAACAGATCAGGAAAAACTGTAAATTTCGTCAAAAGATAGCGAAAAAAAGCAAATTTCGTCAGAGGGATGCAAAAAAAAAAAAAAAAAAAAAAAAAAAAGTGGCGGGAGTGGACACCCCTTCTGTTGTAACTTTTAAGAAAATTTGCTGTGAATTTCAGTTTTTTTTTTTTTTTTAAACTTAGAATCACCCCTGCCTAGAACCTTGAAATTTGGCGTGAAGGAAGGTCTTCTAGCGCATGTAAATAAAACAAAGTAAAATCATGCATCAAGATAGATTATGAAACACTTTCCAATACTTCGAGAATATTTTAACAAACATTCGTTGTTTAATAAGGTAAATAATATACCTAATGTAAACATTTTCGAAAACTCAAAACACATTTGAAAACCAGATTTCAGCAATTACAGACCATAGCCAAAAATATACTCAAATTCTTTTGTGCAGCCCTCTATATAATCTATAATTTTTTATATAATCTATTATATAGTATGCCACAATTTAGTTTAATAAGAAAACACATAACAGAGATGAAAATTCACCTTCAGCAGTTTCTATCAATAGACGGAAATTTTTTTGAATATTTTGTACAGCCCTGTATGGTGCTTTCAGATTTTTTTTATACACGCCACATATTAGCTAAAGTTTAACTCTTACAAAAACACGTTGTAAACTGCTGAAATCGCACTTCCAGAAAATATAATACAAAAGCGGCCATATGTATCCAGTTCTTTGGGTGTCCCTGTATATGGTTTTATTTGAGGACGGGAATTTCAAAACTCGCCTTATCCAAAATTTAAAAAATCGTATTTTCTCTGTCAGTCTATTCTATTGGTAAATCTGCAGCGAAAAACGCTACAATCCGCAAAAAACTAGTTTTAACATGTATTTCTGGCATTGTAAAATCTTGGTTTATAATGAAAACCAATGGGGGCAGTTAGAGGTTTTTCGCGATTTCCCAAAATTTGATTTTCTGGATAAAGAGAGTTTTGAAACTCGCGTCCTTATTTATATTCTACAAAAATCTCTTAGTATATAGTAAAAATAGTTCAGCTTGAAAATGCATAACTCAATTAAAAGAAAACCTTTAAGAAATTCACGTTCATACACAGTAATGATTACGAATTCTTTTGTGTAGCTTTCTATATTATCTATAGCATTTATTCATACCGCATATCAGTATGCAAAAATTAAACGCATACCAAACTTAAGGCAAATTTCCAGTAATTATCACTTATTGTCAATACTTTGAATACAGTACTGCATAGAAAATCTTTTGTGTGCACCTGTAAATAAATGATAAATGCTATGCACATCATATTATACAAAAGGTATCTTGTATTAAACCTCAGTAATGTACATCAATTTCATTATATTTGAAATAGTGTAACCGTAAATACGCTGCAAAACAGTTTTTCTCCGTAGATCATTATGTATAACCGAATAATTTTGTGTGGCCCTGTAAATGAATGATAAATGCTTTACACTCCATGTTCTACAGAAAGCATCTTTCAGTGCACCTCACAAATTTATATCAATTTCACAATGTCTGTAATAATGTAAAATAATCAAAATGCACTGCAAACGATTTTTCCCCCATAGACCATAATATAATGGAATTATTTTGAGTTTCCCTGTAAACTAATTATAAGTGCTACATGTACCATATTCCATAGTAAGCATCTTGAAGTATACTTCAATGATGTATATCAATCCTAATCCTAATAATATTATAAATCTCATTGTGTACAAATGTTAGGCTGAAGCCAGCGTCAAAATGGAGCATTTAATGATCCTGTATCTTTGCACATAGGTTAATTATAACCCTCAAATTAACATAGGCTGGTTTTTGTTTATTTTATTCAAATATTTTTCTTAATAATTCAAAATTTCGTTATTTTCATAGAGAATAAATGGACATTTTTCCGTATAATATTTTAAAATGGTTAAATTTACTTAACCGTTGCTACTTTATCGTTGCCAAAACTAATTCAGAACCCGGGATAATAATTTTTAATCAACAATTTGGTTACAATTGAAAAATTTTCACGTGAAAAATGAAAATGAAATAAAAAAATTACAGAATTTAAAAAGAAGATTAAATATTATTATTAGAAATAAAATGTACGTTTTTTAGTTTTTGATAATAATACAAGGTTTCAATATGCATAACCATATAGGAAACAGGCTGATATGACGTCATACATCTAAAATAAAGCGGATATGCTTTGAGTGGTGAAATAAAACGATCTTTGGTTTTTTCTTCACTTTTCTTTTTCTTTTGTATGGTAACAATACTTTGCGTTTTACCGTCTGCGCACGGATAATATAACTATGCCGTATTTTTTAATTTAATTTTTTTAAAAGTAAAAAGAAGTTTCAAAAGAAAATGGCTAGCAAATGTCAATAATATTCTTCGCAAAATTATCCATGTCGGAAATGATGTCATGGATAGCGAGAAATAGTTTTTTTCATTCTTAAAACTAAAAGAAATAACTCGATTTTACCTAAAAAAAATGACGAATGTTAATAGTTCCATTTTTGTTGATAAAATCTAAAGATTTAATATTATTTCGTTAAAGTAACATATTTTCCCCTATGCCAGTATTGAAATTAATTGCCCGGAAAAGAAAATTAACAAGAATTACGTCATTAAAAAGGGATTTCTCTGGGGGAAAAAGAAACGTCATATTTGTAATAAAACGGGAATTTTCCTATATGTTTTAAAATGAGTGTGAATCAATTCCTTACATTAATAATACAAGGATCAGTAAGTATAGAAAGTAGATGAGTTTCACGCCATATTTATAACGAAAAGTTTAAATGTTTTTTTTTTATCTATACTGATTATTAAGCATGAGTATCCGTTATATACAGATGAGAGTTTTCTGCTAAAAATCACATCATACGAATCTATTATATTAAAATCTGACCGTGTGTTTGTATTTCGCAAGTATTCCTAGACTGTCGAACGCAACGCGACTTACTTAATATCGGTTATCATTGATCCGAGGATGTGACACAAACTCTCAGAATTTAAAAAATTAAATTAGATGCCAAGATTTATTATTATTTTTTTTTTAATTTTAACGAAATTTTTCTAAAAACAAAGTAAATTACTCCATATTTTTGTATAAAAAAGGAGAAATAAAACAGATCAGTATATTTTTTACACCATTTTCTCATTAAAACGGAAAAACAGAATTTATTTTCATTTTGATTAGATAGTGAAAACAAAATCTTGATTTCAGTAAATTATCCGAAAAATAAAAACATATTTTCACATATTCAAACTTCATGATTCAATTTATTCTGAAGAACAAAAATTGCCTGTCAACATACTGTCATTTTGAAAACAAGATTTGTTTCAGCTATACATTAAACCAACGAGGCAGAATTGAATTTAAAGAAAAAACATATACTATTTCCAATTATTGCTTTTTTTTTTTTTTTTTTGAAGGATGGCCGTTAAAACGTTTCACAAAGGTGTTAAAAGTAAAATTGTTTATCAGATAAAATTGACATTTGTTTTTACCCAATTCGTCTATTTCCACGATTTTATTTGGCCCTCCTTTTTGCATTAATTGCAATTTCATTTTCGCGATTATTTGGCACAAAATTTCTCTTTTTTAAGACTGAGTTATGTCAAGGTCCCTATAACAAAAAATACCGTATTGTATCCTATGAAATGTGATAAATAGTTAATTATTAACGTTTATAATTATCGGGAGTGAAATATTTTGCTTAATTAATGTATTTATTCTTCTTTTAATGTTGCGTGAACGAAGTCACGGGTAACAGCTAGTTTATATATATTTGAAATAGTTTAACATAATTAAAATACACTACAAATGATTTTTCCCCAATGTAACAGCATTCTTTTGAGTGCCCATGTAAACGAAGTATAAGTGCTATATTTTCAATACCAAACATGTCATTGCATGACAATCCTAGTATATTTACGTGAATTAAGAGCACGGACAGACAAACCGAATTCATAAACACTTTTCAACTATGTTGGAAAGTGTTAAAAATCAGATAATCATTAATTTATAAATTTTATATACACTTGTCCTGGTATATTTTTCTTATTTACGTTCCATTTTATGAATCTTATTTCAGAATCAAAATTTCATTAAATTAAGGCTGATTCCCATAAACAGAAAAAAAAAAATCGCCTTTTGATTTTTCTTTTAAATTTTTAATGCGTGGAAGCGAGTGATTGAATTAACCAGTGTTTCGTATTAACAGCATGTGTTCCAATATATTTTTTTATGTAAAAGTTTGGCACGTTACACTGTTGATATATACTGTTTGGGATTTTTTGGCACGCACACGCAAAAAGGTTCGCCGTACCTGATCTACACAATTCACAATAAAGAATAGTTAGTTTTCGATAAACATAGCATCACTAACTAGCGCCAAACACAAATTTGGGCGCGTAATCAAAATAGAGATAATAATTATTGGAAATCTATTATAACCCTCTTATTCATGATAACATGATATGAGACTGTTGTAAAAGAAGCCTCGGAGAAAGTGCGCATATTTTATTTTTACTATTTTATCACATATAAACCTCATGTGAAGCACAATATTGTTTGTGAAGTACAGCAATAGATGGCAGAACAGTATTCTTTTCTAATATAGCAGATATGCTAGTCTGATAAATTTGTTTCTATTCCGCGCGAGAGATTTTCTCACAAAATTTCTGCTCTTGGTTCTAAACAAGATTTTGATTTTTTTACTTTCCACTTTGTGTTGATGCATCCAATCTTTAAATTATCACAAAAGTTATTTAACTACTAATAATATTTTGGTAGAACTTCTTTGTTATAGCGGCCCCATAATTATGCCAAAGTCGTCTCTAAGCTTCCATATATACGCCTAATATATGCGCCATACACCATATATTTATACACCACACGCTCATATATACGCCATATATTTATTTCATATTATATGGTCAAATATATCATGTATACTTCATCATATATACGTAATTATTTGCATCCTATGTCAGACATATCTCATACTCACGTACACGTCACACACACACACACACACACACACACATATATATATATATATATATATATATATATATATATATCGTCATACATGACTATAGCTGCTTACGTCCATAAAATGTCATACAGTCACATTTATGACTCTAACGTCATAACGTGGCGATACATCTCGGTTGCTTGGCGATTAATCCTCGGGGACTGCTAATAACAAGAAAGTACATACAGTAGAACTTCCCATTAACGAAGTCCCTATTTAACGAAGTTTTCTACTTAACGAAATTTTCTGCAGAACTTTGACTTTGAACACCATTAGCATGTAAATTAATCTCCATATTACGAAAAATATATTCTATATAACGAAGTTTATTCCACTTTTGTACGTGAATAGAATTCAAACTAAGAGGTTGCTGTTGCGATGGATATGCGAATTTATTTCAGCGGATTGTACGAAAATGAACACATTTAAATAATTTACATTCTGCTTGGTGCTAAATAAAACATTTTTTTTTCACACTAAGAAAAGCACTTGTTATAATTACTTTCTCACACCGACACTTCAGTGTTGACAGTTGAGGGGAAGT
Source organism: Maratus michaelseni (assembly GCA_963931845.1). Classification (NCBI taxonomy): domain Eukaryota; kingdom Metazoa; phylum Arthropoda; class Arachnida; order Araneae; family Salticidae; genus Maratus; species Maratus michaelseni. The sequence goes on along the minus strand of OZ007594.1, from coordinate 207,687,818 downwards.
CAAAATCTCCTTTTTACATTTAATAATTACTAGACAATTACTTTGTACATCCACAAGAATGTGCTTCAAAATGAAAATCGTACAACATCAAAGTTATTTTTGTTCCTGCTAATACAACTTCTAAACTTCAACCATTAGTCTAAGAAATAACAAAATCTTGAAGTACATTATCGAAAAAGACAATGTAGTAAAGACATTAGTTTGAGAACCTGTGTATCAGAACTGGTGAAAGCTTGGGAATGTGACGTGATTTCATCGACCGTACAGACAGAACTGTTTTGAAAAAGACTGTTTCATAATAGAAAATGAATCAAATGCTTCTGAATCCAATACTTGTTTGTCATATCTGAAGGAAAATGTTCATGAATTTATGTGGATTTCTATTTAATGAATTTTCTTCATAACGAAGTTTTTAGGTGTAACGATGAGACTTCGTTAAATGGAAGTTTCACTGTATATTTTTTTAATGCTTGTAAACCTCTAAAGGGGTTCTTTCTATAATTTGCAATAAATATGGGATTTTTAACATTCAAAATTTTTTGTTCTTAATAATCCATTTAACAGCTAGTGCAAAATAGGTTTCTTAACAAATCAATTTTTTTTTGTATTATTCTCTCATATTAATTGATTCCTCATTTTTTGCTGGGTGATGGGGGAGAATTAAGATCAATGATTCTAAGAAATGACAAATAAAACATAATGTAATAAATAAATAAATAAATAAATAAATAAATAAATAGTCTTTTTTAGGGGGTGGGGGGGTGGGGGGTACTTAGATAAGTTGTTTATTTACTGTTGCTACAACGTAACAACTGGGGCAGATTAAAAAATAAAAATGTTTTAAGTTTTGTGGGTAAAGAAAATTTTACATGACTGTTTATTGTCACAGAAAAGAAAGAAAAGTAGAATATTTTAAACTGCGTAATGTGGGGGGTTTGCGATAGAAACAAATTACTACTGATGAAATGATTCACTTCAGATGATTGATTCACTTCAATGTTGAAAAATATTTAAAATTGAAAAACAATGATTGTTTTCAAAAGTGAACAATCCTATTAATTTCTATCATAAAAATTTATTAACTATACAAATTACTAATAAATGGTTGAAAATCATTGATATTATTCTTTATTGAAGGCTTTAACTTAAAAAAGAAAATTTAAATGAATTTTATAACATCATTTTCTCCTAATATAGACAAGTGGATCACTGGAAACCTTCCACTCTAGTGGAGCAGTTTCGTTCGTGCGCAGAATCAACTTTTCCCTCTGTGTGCGTAATCTAGTTATTTATATATCTATGATTCCAATAAAAAAAAATAGTCATGAAAATCGGAGAATTCGTTCTAAAGTTAACGCGTGGACATTATACCATCATCAACGACCGTTTTCAATCCACCGCTGGATGTAGGTCTCCCCCAGATTTTTCCATCGTTGCCTATCTAGTGCTTTAGTCATCCAGTTAACACCGGCCACTTTTCTGATTTCGTCACTCCATCTTACTTGAGGTCGTCTTTTTGGTCGTTTTACATCTCTGGGATACCACTGTAGGGTGTTTGGGCTCCATCTACAGCCTTGTCTTCTTGCAATGTGCCCAGTCCATTTCCATTTTACCCGTTTAATTCTCTCAATAATGTCAAAAACTTTCGTCTGACTTCTTATCCAAGTTATTCTCTTTCTGTCTCTTCTGGTTATGCCTAGCATACATCTTCCATACTTCGCTGATATATATATAATATACACACACACAAACAAATTGTATAACAACTTCCTTTGTTGAATGTCAGTTAAAAATATGGATGAAAGCAAAATGTAAATAAAGATTATCGAGAAAAAAAAATGCAAATTACTTCTACGGACAGACCCAATCTAATGAAAAATTTATGCGGCATTTCATCATGTGCTAGACAAACTCTCCCGCCTTGTAATAGCGTTAAATCGCGTGATTTTCGAATGATTTAGAATTCGCGTGAGTCATTTTGAAATACTGCTTTATTATGACTTTCTTCCACTAACCTAGAAAAAATTAAATTTGTATGCTTTACTTCAATCAAAACGTGCATATATGAACACAAAAATGCCTATTTTATATTCCTCACAGTTTATAAAGCTTCAAACTAGAAATTACTGCATTTTGAACATTCAGTAAATAAATTAATTTAAATTGAAGAGTAGTAATCGATCTCCGATGATGAATTTATTGTTTGGCCGAAGGAAGGGGGGGGGAGACACATGCCTTCCTCCCGGTGCACTAAAATATACCTGATGATGAAAAAGTTTCTTCGAAAAGTCTTGCGCATTTCTTATTTTTATGGTGTATAAAGGTTTTTTTGTTGTTGTTGTTGTTTTTCTTTGGCCTTTGTGTATCCCATTACTTTTCAACATTTATTGTCCTTCCCTGAAGACTTGAGATTTTATGCTTAAATCTGCTGTCTAGCTAGAAGTGTACTAGAAGTTTTTGTTTGTTTTAAACACAGCTCAAAAACTGCTTGGCGGAATGAATTATGTTGGATTCGCACATTTTAAGCTTCTAGAAATCTATTTCTGTTGAAAAAATCCATCGGTTGCAATTCATTTTTTTTTCCGAAAATTAATTTTTTTATCATATGCAAAAAATATTTAGAAAAGAGAATACATAAATAAATACAAAAATACTTATTACACACAAATACTCTTTCTAAACACAAATTTAAATATTCAAAGAACTATAAAGGTTTTTTTTTTTTTTTTGGGGGGGGGGGGGGCACTTATGCTCGGTACAGTTTTTAAAAAAAATCTCGTACCTCTTTCCGGCAACATTTAATTGAGAAAAATTGTGCATGAAAGAAGTGCAACATGTTTAATTTTATAATCCATACATTTGATTGACTAAAAGTATGTTATTGATTAGATGCGAATTTAATTTGAATTGGGATTAGTAACTGTACAAATTTTAGGGTAGAAAACATATTTTAAGTAACTTTAATAGCATGGCGAGTGTAGCTTGCCATTTTACTGGAAGGGGTTAATATGTCTTAGCCATATACATTTTGTTTTAATATTGAAAATCAGGAACAGTTATACTGTTCTGCCTGACTGCGCCTAATTGTTATTAGTACTCAAATCGTCAGACGACGACTGCATAGATAAAAAACGGTAAAATATTATGCATATTTTATGGATTTGTCCTCACAAGACTACAATTTCTGGTATGTGATATAAGTTTAACTGTTTTTTTTGTTTGTTTTTTTCTACCGAAATCGAATCTTTGCCGAAACTTTATAAACAGAAAAAAAAAATCATTTATTAAAAGAGGAAAATTAAAAAAAACATAGTATTTATCATAGCAAAGCAAAAGTGATAGGGTTGCCTAGTCAGAGCCAGGGGCGCCATTTCGGATTTTTTTTTTTTTTTTTTTGGGGGGGGGTGCAATTTTTTTTAAGGTAGTGGCATAGCCCAAGGGTGGAGTTCAGAGGGCTGCACCCCCCCCCCTCCCCTTCCCCGCAAGCTCTCCGAACGAGAAACGTTTACTGAATCATATATACAGAGACAGCAATACTTCTAACACGGAATCTCAAGTGACCTCTGAAAAATTCCGTTTTAGACAGGTTTTATTCTTAGCAAGTAGAATTTTAAAATATTACGAAATTTTTCAGTTATAGACAGGTACCGTTTTTTTTTTCAGGTAGTCTTTAAGACTGTTAAAACCTCCTTTCTATAAAGCACTTCTGAAGAGCATAGGTGTAGAACAGTGAAACGTGTCTTAAGCGAAACCTGTCTATAACATAATTCTTTCTCAAACGGGCAAAAAAAATCAAGTTTCGACGAAAAAAACGCCATACTAGATAAGATGGAGACCTGTCTAAAATGGAGCTTTTTTAGAGTCCTTTTCAACTCCTCCTTAGCAGGTTTTACTGCAGGAACGCCATTTCATGAGTTTCTTGGGGAGGGGGGGGGGACAAAGTTTTTTGTTGAAATATCGTGCAGGATTGCCCAAATCGTGCACAAAATAGAAATAGGCCCCGACAATAAAAAATGCAGTGTGAGATTTTGCCTTCTTATCTTAATTTCTTTCACAAACATGTCATTCTTCAGCGAATATATTTTTAATTTTAGTGGTAGTCCGCGAATTTTTCTTCTTTTTATTTACGCAAAAGCAATTTGTCAACCGATCTCGGTAAACATCACGAATTTTACGAATTGTAATTAGAAAAAATAGTTAATTTGGCAAAATTAGTCGCGGAAAAAATCGTTAAATTTTCAAACGACCGTGGAAAAATATTGCGAATTTCGCCAAAAATCACTGAAACAAATGGAAATTTTCGTCAATCCGTCGCGGAAAAAATCGCGAATTTAGTATAACTATTGCGGAAAAATTCGTCAAAAGATTGAACAACAACAAAAAAAATCACTAATTTAGTTAGACAATCGCGCAAAAAAAAGGGAATTTCGTCAAAGATCACGCAAAAAATATCTACTTTTGTCAGTCGGTTGCGGAAAATGACTTCCGAATTTCAACAAACGACCGAAGAAAAGAGTCGCGAATTGCGTCAAAAGATTGCGAAAACAAATAGTGACTTTCGTGGATCAGTTGCCAAAAAAAAAAGTCATGAATTTCGACAAATGGTGGAAAAAAATTCGTCAACGATCGGAATTTCGTCAAAGAATGTGGGAAAAAATAGCAATTTTTGTCAGTCGGTTGCGGAAAAAGACTCCCGAATTTCAACAAACAATCATAAAGAGTCGCGAGTTTCGTCAAAAGATGGCGAAAACAAATAGCGAATTTCGTCGATCGGTTGAAGAAAAAATGTCATGAATTTAGACAAATGGTCGAAAAAATCAATTCCGTCAATGATTAACAGAAAATAGCTAATTTTGGAAAATTAAAAAAAAAAACACGAAAAAAAAGTTGTGAAATTCAATCGGTCACGAGATAATCAGCACACAAACACCATCAAGAAGTTATGAAATTTGCAAATGTTGTAATCTCATAGGTATAAGAAAATTTTCATTAATGATTTTCTATTAATAAAAATTTTCCGCAATCATTTTCTGCTTTCCTCTTCAGACTATGATCTAAATTCCATACAATTCAGAAATCTGCAAAAACCTTGGTCTCAGGTCCCTTGCTCCTGCATGGTTACAACGAAATCTGGACAGGACTCTAGTGTCAGACTGTGGAGATTTTTAAGAGTATACTGTATATATAACATCATTTAATAAAGCATATGATTTAATAGCATTATAACGATTGGAGAAAATATAATGTGACACAAATACAACAAAATTAACAAATCATATAATTAGGAAATTGAATGCACCTCCCCCATCCCCCCACCCCCGAAAAAAAAATTTAAAAAAGCACCTTAAATTTTTGGCTAAAGAGAGAATTTATCACTTAAAATTCTAGCCTTAGGGGTGACGAGTTTTCTTTTAATCATGCTGTACACAGCTCAGAAGCAATTCATAGTTTTTTTCTGACATATATTTCTAAAACCAGCCAAAATACTCATTAATGATAAATGTCTCACTTATAGAATGTTGCAATAGCAAGGCTTTAGAAAACATTTCAATGTTTAAAGTGTTTATTAAATGTTTATTACTTTCTTCTATCTTTACAAGAAAAAGGTATTGGATTTATGGAAAATTACCACTTCCGGTTTTCGACGGATTTATACTTTTTAGAAGGTCCTGAATAGAATTGGACTATTTTTAGAAAATGTCTGCGAGTCTGTCTGTGTGTCTCAGTGTCTGTATGTGACAAAAATTTTGTGGACGCTGTATCTCAAGAACTAATGCACGGAATTTGATAAAACTTCATATTCAGTTAGACATTGATATAAATGGGTGGTTATTAGTTTTTGGTGTAAATCGCCCTCCAAATGGCGCTGTTATGCTACATTTTTCATGAATTTTACGATAGCTATATCTCAAGAACTAATGCACAGAATTTCACCAAACTTCAGATTCAGTTAGACGTGGACAAAAATAGACGTTGATTACGATTTGGTATAAATAGCCCAACAGGTGGCGCTGCTATGCTACATTTTGCACGATTTTCACGATAGCTATATCTCCAGAACTAACGTACATAATTTAATAAAACATTAGATTCAGTTAGACCTTAATATAAATTGGTGTTGATTTGTTTTTGGTCTATGTGAAACCTGTATGAGATAGAAGAAAGTTTTGGGATTGTCACATCAGACTAGTTTTTTTTATTGTAATCAAATCTGTGAAATCTGACGTTATTTTAACTTCTGATCATATTTTGATTTTTTTTTTTTTTGTCTAACCCTAGATAACTGATAAATCTTCTGAAATTTCAAATTCCTTGGAGGGGAGGGGGGGGGGTTGCCCCCACCAGCCCCCGAAATGGCTCCCCTGGTCAAAGCGGGTATAGGGAAAAGACATAAGCTCACTTCTGATGGAAATTCACACCGGAAATGAGCTTAAGTCTGTTCTCGCTTTGACTAGGCAACCCGGCTAAGATGCGGAATCCCTGGTCACGGATTTTTTATTTTTTAATCGGTTAAAAAAAGGAAAAAAAACGCCAAATTTTGGAGACTGTGATTTCTGATATGGTAACCCGGCCAATTGTTAAATTGCTGGAATTAGTTGTTTTTCGCAGATCGTTCGGTTTTTTATTACTGGAAATAATTTATTGAACTGTTTTTGCCAGAATTTAATAAATATACTTATTCAGGTATTTTAACGAAAGGTAACTTATAATTTATAGTTATTTAAAGTTGTTAAACGAGTGGAAAGTAATAAATATTCAAATATAGATATATTTGCGATTGATGCTCTTGAATACGACATTTGGTGGAGAAAAATATATAAGTTTTACGTATTTTTAATTTGTCCATAGCTACAGCGCCTAGAATAGCGCTTTATTCTAGGCGCTGTACCATAGCCATTACTTTTTTGGACAATGTCTCTCGGATAAGTGCCCTCTGCGGGATCATTTACGTACTAATAGATGTCGGTATGAAGGAATTTTTGTTTGAGATTGCTATTTAACAAACTAAATTAATCTAACGATTTTTTTTTCTTTTTGTCTTGGAAAGTAATGTTTTTGACGGAATTGTTATAAATATACCTATGATTTGAAGAAGTTATTTTATGGACAATTTCAGTTGGATAAGTTCCCTCTATAGGATGTTTTAAGTAGCAATAGATGTCGGTATGAAGGTATTTTGTTTGAAAGTGCTATTTAGCGATATAAATGAATTAAAGGTGTTTTTTTGTTCTTTTTTCCTTGGAAAGTAATGTTTTTTGACGAAATTTTATAAATATACTTATGAATTGAAGCAGGTATTTTATGGACAGTTTCAGTCGGAAAAGTGACCTCTATAGGATCTTTTAAGTATCATTAGATGTCAGTATAAAGGAATTGTTGTTTGAAAGTGATATTTCGTGAAATAAATTAATCTAACGATGTTTTTCTTTCTTTTTTTCTTGGAAAGTAATGCTTTTGACGGAATTTTATAACTACACATATGAATTGAAGCAGGTATTGTATGGACAATTTCAGTCGGATAAGTGTCCTCTATAGGATCTTTTAAGTACGAATAAATGTCGGTATGAAGGAATTTTTGTTTGGAAGTACTTTTTCGAGGAATAAATGAATCTAACGATTTTTTTCTTCTTTTTCTCCTTGGAAAGTAATGTTTTTGACGTAATTTTATAAATATACCTATGAATTGAAGCAGGTATTTTATGGACATATTTCAGTTGGATAAATTCCTTCTATAGGATGTTTTAAGTAGCAATAGATGTCGGTATGAAGGTATTTTGTTTGAAAGTGCTATTTAGCGATATAAATGAATTAACGGTGTTTTTTTTGTCCTTTTTTCTTGGATGTTTTTTGACGAAATTTTATAAATATACTTATGAATTGAAGCAGGTATTTTATGGACAGTTTCAGTCGGAAAAGTGACCTCTATAGGATCGTTTAAGTATCATTAGATGTCAGTATAAAGGAATTGTTGTTTGAAAGTGATATTTCGTGAAAAAAATTAATCTAATAATGTTTTTCTTTCTTTTTTTCTTCTTAGAAAGTAATGCTTTTGACGGAATTTTACAACTACACACATGAATTTAAGCAGGTATTTTATGGACAATTTCAGTCGGATAAGTGCCCTCTATAGGATCTTTTAAGTACGAATAAATGTCGGATTGAAGGAATTTTTGTTTGGAAGTGCTATTTAGCTAAATAAATGAATCTAACGATGTTTTTCTTAGTTTATATACATGTATCTGTCACCGCGGCTTAAACGAGTTTCGTGCATTTTAGAGATTCCTGCACAGCGAGTTTGCTGCATCCAGTGATGTTTTTTTAAGTTTTCATGTGCGCGCAGCGCTCATACGTCTGTCTGTGACCGCGGCATAAACGAGTTTCGTGCATTTTAGTGGTTCCTGCACAGCGAGTTTGCTGCATCCAGTGATGTTTTTTTTTAGTTTTCATGTGCGCGCAGCGCTCATACGTCTGTCTGTGACCGCGGCAGAAATGAGTTTCGTGCATTTTAGTGGTTCCTGCACGGCGAGTTTGCTGCATCCAGTGATGTTTTTTTTAGTTTTCATGTGCGCGCAGTGCTCATACGTCTGTCTGTGACCGCGGCATAAACGAGTTTCGTGCATTTTAGTGGTTCCTGCACGGCGAGTTTGCTGCATCCAGTGATGTTTTTTTTTTAGTTTTCATGTGCGCGAAGCGCTCATACGTCTGTCTGTGACCGCGGCATAAACGAGTTTCGTGCATTTTAGGGATTCATGCACAGCGAGTTTGCTGCATCCAGTGATGTTTTTTTTTAGTTTTCATGTGCGCGCAGCGCTCATACGTCTGTCTGTGACCGCGGCATAAACGAGTTTTGTGCATTTTAGGGATTCATGCACAGCGAGTTTGCTGCATTCAGTGATGTTTTTTTTAGTTTTCATGTGCGCGCAGTGCTCATACGTCTGTCTGTGACCGCGGCATAAACGAGTTTCGTGCATTTTAGTGATTTATGCACGGCGAGTTTGCTGCATCCAGTGATGTTTTTTTTAGTTTCCATGTGCGCGCAGCGCTCATACGTCTGTCTGTGACCGCGGCATAAACGAGTTTCGTGCATTTTAGTGGTTCCTGAACAGCGAGTTTGCAGAATAAATGGTTAAGTTTCATTTCTTACTACTTATAAATTGTAAAAAATGTTTCCATTGCATCAAAATTTTTAAATTCTTAGTTATGAAATGTATGTATCAGATATATCCATCATATACAATTGAAAATAGAACATAGTAACAGACTGTTTTGTGTTTGCAACCAAAACGTCATGAATGACGTCACAACTTATTATTATCACAAATATTTTCCCATGATTCCGAGATCATAGCGTATTAGAAAAGATAGATATCTGCTCGTATTTTCATATCTTTTTTATTATTTATAATGCGTAAATAGTTTACTTCGTGTATTTCTTAGTGAAAAGAAAATCTCTCAGTTTAAATATTTAGATGACACAATAATTTGATGTAAAGGTTGTGGAGAATTTCGAATTTCAATCGTCGAATGTATAGTATACTCTGATGTTGTAAGGCTCTTTAAAAGGTTGATATAACGTAGACTACTCATTTTCTATTCTTCTTATGTTGTAAATGTCATTTTTACTTCTTTTAACTTTATTTACGCATAAAAATACGCATTCCTGTGTTTTTAAAATGCAAAAGGTTGTATTTCCCATAATTCCAAGATGTTGGCATATTAATAACAAGTCTGGCGCGATTCTGAGACGCGCTCCTGTGTTTTTAAAATGCAAAAGGTTGTATTTCCCATAATTCCAAGATGTTGGCATATTAAAAACAAGTCTGGCGCGATTCTGAGACGCGCGCCAAAAAAAAATTCGCCAAAATTCCGTGACCAGGGATTCCGCATCTGTTCCGGCAACCCTATCATTTTACCATGATAAATGCCATCTTTTTTGAAAATTTTACCTTTTTAATAAATGTTTTCGGCAGTCGTCGCTCGGTCTATTAGCTTTTGGACCGAAACTTAAGGAGAAACAGCGATAATGCTTAATGCACGCTCGATAACACTATTTTTGTCAAAAATCCTCTCAACCAAACCGATAAATTTTACTGCTCTATATCGTTACTCTGACTTGTAATTGTACTCTTAAGACATTGAGTTTACATTAAATGATGGAGCTCAGTGGTTTATGTTCCACTGAATTCGATACTGTCTAATTATATCGATAAAATTCGATTTTAGTTCGGTTTTAATTTCGTCAAAATAAACATGGCCATTTTCTTGCATTAGAATCTTTCTTTTATTTCTTTGCTGTATTTTCATTAAAATGTTTCAATTATTAAGAAGATTTGATGAAAATATTAATTTGTATAATCTATTCAGGCATATTTTAACAACAAAATATTTAAAAACGATGTAAAAATAAATAATAATGAAAGTATGATTTCCAATTTGCTCCCAAAGTACAAAACTTAATCAATGCGCTATTTACATTGTTATTTAAATAAATCGTTAGTTTTTGATTTATTTACATATTGAAGTGTTAGTGATTATCTTGTAAGCAGTGTTGTTATGGGTATGTTTCTGTTAATTTTTATGGGAATCATTTTAATACATTTTGCTTAACAGTTGTACAAACCAAATTTTTTCTGTTCTTTTTCTTAAGTCTTCAGAGAAATGATTTTAAAAATTTCATTATTATATTTAAATTAGCTTCTTGATTTAAAACTTTCGAGATTTGGGGAAGAACTCAGTATACGGGTAGGATATCTATACTAATAAAAGAAAGTTTCACTCTGTGTGTGTCTTATCTGTTGGCGATGGCTAGCAAAATCTAGCCCACCTAGAAGTCTGGAAATTTAGGTGTGGATAGTCCAAGGTCTGGTCATGTGCACCTGAGCCTCAGAATTTTAATATTTTGATAATTAGCCTAGATATTAATTAGATTCTCATTAACCATCGCTTCTAAAATGTCATCTTTTAAATCAAAATGGCAAAAGAAATGAACCGGCGCATTGGATTTGCACCCGGAAATGAACGAATTCGAAATTATTTTACTAATTAGCGAATTTTAAGAAAACTAATTGAGATATCAATTTGAAAATTTCTGAGCATATGTAAAAAAATATTCTGTATCTGATTATGTGATTTTTGAAAAATTCGGTTGGCAATTTTTTTTAATTTCTGCAAAAAACTGATCAAAAATACGCTTTTTTTCTTTTGGGTTGGTTGGTTCACTGGTTGGTTGCATCGATTCTTCACAGAAGTAATTTAATAAACCAGAGTAGCGATGCATAAATAAGGATTTCTAACTAAATAGTGTCAATATGGATTGAAGTTATCAGCGTAGAGCTAGCGAATGTCGCGCCACCTGCACATGACAAATTACACATACGTCCCCATGATTGAAATATTTTCCAGGCACATTTTTCTTCATGACAATTAGTCGGGTTTAAGTTTTTCTTTTTTTTTTTACATGACATTTATTATTATGATGGAGATTGTTAATACAGAAAACTTTATTTAACAGATTCTTTTTTATATTTGCGGGAATGAAGAGGGGCAAGGGTCTAATTACATTTAAGCTTCAAGGTGTATTTCTAGAAAGCAGTTACCAGAATTTCCGAATAATAGTCTAAGCCAAATTTCAAATTAAGTTCCTAGCTTAACCAAATGAATCAATCTTTAAAGATGTATTGTGATCCTCCTAATTAGTTATTTGCTGAAGGGTACTTGAACAATCCTCTCCCACCCGGCCCCCAGGGGTGATTGTGTTCAGGTTATATACCTGAATTCAGGTATTTTTTCCTTTTTAGTACTGAAATTCTGGTTTTTCTGTTAGTTAAATTCATAAAAAAAGACTAAAATATCAATTTCATATGATTGCTAAACATAATTAAAATTCATATTTTTCATAATTTGACCTTCCTGTAGTAAATTATATGTTCCCTCCCCCCTCTCTCCATACAGAAACGTTTTCTCGCTAAAATTTCAGGTATTTTTTCATCAACCCACAATCACCCCTGCCGGCCCCTCCTTCAAGGTTTTTCTCTAACTATGCCCCGTTTCTATATATCAGTAACTATCTTTCCGATTTCAACGCAAGTGATTCCAAACATTATATTTAACTTAATAGTCACCCTTTATAACATTAAATTAAATTTATGAGTAGCGGTTACCACTATTTACAAATAAGAGTTTAAGCCAAATTTGTAATTAAGTTCCTAGCTTTACAAAATGAACGAATTTTTATGCATGCATAGTGAGCCTCCTAATTAGTCATTTTCTGAAGGACACTCGAACATCCCCTCCACTCGGCATTTCTCTCAAGTTTATTTTCTGTAACTGTGCCTTATTGCAATAACTGGGCTAATAATGTTCCAATCTTCTGGAAACCAGCTCAATTTTGTAGTGTGCCTACTATACAGTAACATAGGCAGCGGGGACCTGTCTCAGAAATTCGTTCGGAAAGAGGTTTGTTTAGAACAGAATGCTCCCCTGGCGGTGGTAGGGGGAAATAAAAGATTTTCTAGAGCGTACGAGCATGCCGGGTATACGGTTCCGAAGCCATTGTAGACCGTGGCCAGAGTTCCGTTTTTAAGAGATTTAAGTTTATTACAAGGGCTCGGGCAACGCCGGGCAGGTCAGCTAGTAGTAATATAGTTCTTACCTGGCTTGGCAAGGTTTTTGGCACTATTTTTTATAATTTATATGTTATTAAATTTATTTTGTGTAAAACAGTTCAATTTTGATCTGATAACTTTTACCAAAGCAAAAATTATGTAAGTATGTATTATGTTTCATTATTTTTTGTGTGAAATTGCATTTTAAGTACTAAAAATTTATGTTTATGCCATGATAGATTCAAATTAGATACTTACTTAACCCGGATTTATATAATGTATATATATTTAATCAAGAAAGTTATTTTCTACTGTTTCAATTATTTTAATTAAGAAAATGTGCATATTCATATTATTTAACCCAGAAATAAAATGTTTAAACTCTGTTATTTCCAATAGTTAAATGCACCAAAAATAATTTTACAATCTTTTTTGTTTGCCAAAGAAAAGTTACCAAGTAAGGTAAAAGTAATATTAACATTAGAGAGGCAAACATTTGAATAATTTTTATTTCAAAACCTTTCACCCAGATTACTTAAAAATTGTTGTATGGGCTTAATTTTAACTTTAGATTAAAGATAAATTATCAAAATTAATTGTTGCTATAGAAAATTTTAAAGTTAGTAGGTTATTCAATTATGTTTGTATTTTTTATTCATTTTTAGTACAATTTTAAATTGTTTAATCTTTTATGATGTAGTTGAATTTTCTAACAAAAAAATTCTAATATTTAAACTGTTTAAACCTGCAGATTTTTAAGCTAAATGTTATTTTCTTATGTGTGAAATTTCTTCTAGGCATTGGCTATGGAACTACTGTGATCTGTTTCTTTTTGAATGTGTATTATATTGTGGTACTAAGCTGGGGACTTCTGTATCTTTACCACAGTTTTGCTTATACATTGCCCTGGGCAACTTGTGACAATGAATGGAACACAGAATCTTGTCTTACTGTTAAAGAATTAAATATTACTCTTTCAAACATGACTTCTTCTGAAGTTGAAGAAAGCCCAAAGGTTGATGCAGCTGTAGAATTTTGGGAGTAAGTATTTGTTTTTATGTAATACTGAATAAAAACAGCAAGTGAATTTTCCATATAAAATTTATTATCCTTGGAAAATTCTGGCAAATTTATATAAGTTAAAAAAAAAATACAATGATAGAACCATTTTGTGATATAAAGTATTTCTTTTTAAATGTATTTGTCATAAAAATAGGTTGTCGTTTAATCTGGAGACTTCAGTCATCCTGTCTAGCTAAATGCTCTGTTTTAGTTATCTTCACAATTAATCATTTTGCTCATTCCCTGTATTAAAATCACCAAGCTATCTATCTATATATTATATAATGTGACTCTTTCTTTAAAAGAAGTTTACCCTGTATCTACTAATCAAACTATTTAAATCCGGGGGTAAAAAAGAAATACATATAACATAAGGAAAATTACTTTAATTACTACTGACTTTCATACCTAATGAACATGATTATGCCTTGACATGACCGTATAACATGATTATAACTTGCATAATAAAAACTGACTTATTGATCTGTGTTTTGAAAGAGTTCCTTGACTTTTAAATATTAAAAATTCGGAACAGATGCTTTACACTTGCGCAGCGATGTTTGGCGACTTTTTGGTTGGCGCAATTTTCAAGCCCACGCCAAACCAATAAGTTCATACAATGGCTAGGTTGCCATTAAAAGAAAAAAAATCCCCTAAATTTAGCGACTTTTTTCTTTTTTATAACAAATTAAAAAAACGGGCTTGAGTATATGACATCATAGCCAAAAATTCCTTTAAAAATTAAAGGAAAGAAAAGACATTAAGATTCCAAAAAGGTGCCCTTTTCTCACCAGCAGCAGCATCCTGTTTTTATTGTTTGTTTTTTTAACTTTGGGAAAATTCTGTCTTATTTAATGTTTAATTTTAGTATCACAACTAGTGTTGATGTTAAAGATTGCAATGGAAAATAATTAAATGATCGCTGTTTTGGTCAATGATTTGAATTTTAAATAAATTAAAACTAATCAAATTTAATATTTTAGCTTCAAATAAGCCTGCATAAGCAGTTTTCCTGTATATGAAACTTCTATGCTGTTATACTTTCTGCTTTTCCTGTCAGACTGCAGCATGAATGGTTACAATTCAACAATGCTCAAACAAGATCTTATGTTATACAGGGTGTATCAAAAAAGAACTTCCCAATTTGGAAGAATCATTGCTGGGCTTTGTGTAAATGTATTGCAGTGAGCATGGTCTCTTAAGGTCTGAGCTCATACATCTTTCAGTTACTGCAGTGGCATGGAGGAAACATTGTTTGACTCGGTGTAGAGATACTGAATAGTATACATGGTATCTCTTTAGGTCCATGAGCTTATTCAGTTCTAGGATATCATGGGATTTGGTTTCTTTTCTGGGTTTTTTTTTCTGCGGGTGTATCAACACTGGTCAACAAATTTGTAAGATCTCAGGGCAGCAATATGCAAGAAATCCTGGTGATTCCAAATGTCTGAACATCAATAGAAATATTTCAAGAGAGATTTCGACACTCACGGATGCCACTTAAGTGACATATTTTTCTGAGCTCAATCTTCAAGCTCAATTTTCAGCTTATTGAATCAAAATGACAGAAGATATATTTTTCAGGCATAAAGAGTTACGGTTTATATGTTGCTTTTTTAGACAAAATATGTTGCTTATTGACATTCCAAGTCAGAAGTTCTTTTTGCCACATGCTTAATCTATTCCATTATAACATAAAATACCTGCATCCAAAGAGTGAAAGTTCTAAATTGAAATCTTATAGCATTAACTCTGAACATTTTATTTAAATTTATGTGAAAAATATATAGGAAAATTATAAAGTTTCTATAAATTTGCAATATCATTAGATCATAACATAAATTTTTTTCATTGCAGACGTAAAGTTCTACAAATTTCATCAGGAATTCATGATCCTGGAACTATTCGGTGGGAATTGGCTTTTACACTTTTTTTGGCTTGGATAATCTGTTACTTTTGCATTTGGAAAGGTGTGAAATGGACAGGAAAGGTGAGTTAAATGTTTTCAATGTGTGTACCTTATATTTTATTAATGTACAGTCCTTGAAAAAAAAAAATTAACCTTCCATTAATTCTGCTACAGATCATCTTATTAAAATGATACCAGTACCAATCAATGTGGAATAAAATCAATTATTAAATGGTTTCCATGATTTAAACTTTGGATATTGTCTGTTTAATAAACTATGAACTAACTTTTAAATTTTCACTAGCAGCAGAGAATTTTAACATAATATTTTATATCTATGCTTAGATACCAAACTTAAATATTATAGATAAAAAGCTCCGAAATTAAAATTTTTGAAATTTTGGCACTTTAATGCGAAATGACGTTCATATATTGTTATTTGTTTCCTAAAACAGTCTTATCAGGATGATCTTTTGCTACTTAAAAACCCAAACATATATTTTAATATGTTATTTATAGATATTAGTTTTATAACTACCATAATTTTATTATATAAAATATGAATTATGAAATTGATATTTAAAAAAATATGAAACTTCTTATATTTACCTGTAAAATTTTATTTCATTCTATTTACAATTGCTTCCTATATACATTTATTAAATTTTAACTTTTTTTTTCTCCAGAGGAGTCTTTTAGTGGTCCTTAAAAAGCATAGCACAACATAGGGGATGACATAAAAGTGGATAAAGTGGTTGATTTTATTTAAATGTACTTTTTAATATAATTGTCTTTTTTCTTTATCCCTGTACATAAAACTTTCACAAATTCTGTTGCATTTGCAAAAAATAAAGCAATTAATTATAACATTGAAAATTTTATTTTTATAAGCACCGGATTTTAATTTGAAGCGAATATCTGAAATGGTTTCATAATAAAATAGTTAATAACTGAAATTAATTGTCAAAATGTTGTGAAAATTTATATTTAGGCTAATTGAAAGGTGTAAAATTACTTTATTGTATCAAATATGATATTGCTACTAAAAAGTTAAGTACCATAGTTATTTGCACGTTTTTCACACTTTTTACAATTTCCTTGGTGCCAAAAATACACAGTTGACTTAAGAAAATATTTATTGATATTGAATTCCCTTGGAGAAAAACTTAGAGTAATGGAATAAATGTCGCTCTTTAAGATAATCGAAACAGTAAAAAAATAAATTACAGTTGCAGCAGTTATTTAAGGCAGTCCTCAAGAAAATATTTTTCTCTGTTCAACAATGCGAAACTTCCTGACATATTTATGGACTAATTTTTAAACATAAAAGCCTAATACTTGCAGGAATAAATATTGAAGTGATTTGTAATTGAAGAGTTTTTATATTTTTCGATAAATGAATTACACTTTGAGTTATAAGTGATTGTTGCATCATGAGCATCATTCAACTATGAATTTTTTTATCATTATTCATAGTTAATATATATCAATATTTAGTTCATATTAATGATATTTAATTGACTGAACTAAATAATGATTAAATATTAATATATATCATTTAGTTCATATAGATAAATAAATCATTTTGCCTGCCAATTTCACACTTTTTTTGAGCAAAAATGAATCCAGAACTAATATCAGAAAGTAGGCAGTTTAGATTTAAGAATAGCCCTTTAAGTGACATTTTTAAACAGGTGGACACATTTTTTTTAGTTTTCAGGACTATTCTATGATGATAACAACTAAGTTAGTAAGATAGCATTAGTAGAATTTAAAAACTCTATTGCTATATTTTTCCGCTAAATGGACCATTCTAAATTTATAATCTGCAGTAAAACTTATTTTGGTACTTTCGTGTTATAGCAGCCCCCGAAGATGAATCGCCAAGCGACCGAGATTTACACCAAATTATAAATACATTATAATAATATATGATGTGTATAGCATTTTGTAACGCATATTACCCAGTTATAGTCATATATGATGTATATAATATGTGGGATGAAAATTGACTTTACCACAACAAGGGATTACACTTGAATATAAAGACGAAGACAAACGTTTAATGAAAATATACAAGTAGAAATTCAATACACAAACTGATGATTATTAAACAAATATGGTGGGCATTTGCCTATTCAATAAACAGCATATAGAAGAGTGCACTTATGCTTCTCTTACTTAAACTCTTAAGCCTTGTGTTCATTCTTTTCTACAACCAACTGCGCTCGGTGTCCTTTTTACTACTGATCTTATTCCATTCTCATGAATCATGAACTCATACTCATTTATAAATTTATCACAGCTCATGGGCTGTTGCATTTCATGAAGTTGAATACTTTTTGTATGAATGTTGTTGTTTATTCCCATATAAACTCTGTCATCCTGACATTACTGGCGACCCCGTCAGTTATTACTATTTATAAGAATTTGGATACTATGCAATGAACCTGAAAAGAAACAATATAACAAAATAAAATAAGTATCAGTCTCCTATAGACTGGGGAGATTCTGACTCTACAATATTCTTTTTATGACTGAAAAGTTTCCACTTCTTCAACTCTATAGTTAAGTACAGTTTCATTTCTTCTATAATATTCAAAGTTATTCACAAGGTCTAATAATTTCTCATATTGGGTGAAATTCCTCCTACACCAAAAGTATAGATCCTTGTAAAGCCAATATTTTTTTATGAGATTCCTTTTTTTTTTCCCCCCTTCAAATCTTTCCCTTTTAGTCTCTTTCTGTTGTAAGTGTGAAAATCTTCTTTGATCATCAAAATATTTTTGCTCTTCATAGCATCTGTGACTCCCATCAATAAAATTGCTTACAATGTGATTTGATTTGATTTAGTTTCCATAATCATAATTACACTTCCTAAAGCTCTTGTGAAATTTCTTTTCACTATTATGATTTTCCTTAATATTAATTTCTTGAACTGTCATATTTTATTTATTTTTTATATTTTGATTTAATCTCGTGACTTGAAGGAATTTTATTAACTTTCAGAATACGTTCCAAATTAATCTTGAAATTATTTTCTGAGCTTTTTTTTCATTTATGACTTCAACATTTGTTTTTTGCTCTCATGAATTATTTGTTTCCAATACTGTATTATGATAATTGGTAACACAATGTTATTTTTAAATGGAATTTTCTACAATTCTAATATAACCTACTTGAAATTATTGCACTCACCAACAATTTTAATTCCCTCTTCATTTATCGCCAAATTTAGCGTACTAATCACATCCATTCCTAGGACACTGTCATGCGCAAGAGATTTTAAAACAAAAAAAATTTGTAGAAATTCGAAAACCATCAATACTGAATTCATATGGAAAATGTCCTAACAGATATACAATTTCTTTACCAATTCTACATAAAATGTACTGTCGAAAGATAGTTTAGAGATGACCCAATGTTTACATAAGTCTCATAGCTCATTACTTAGTTGAGATCCTGTATCATGCAAGAAACTTATTTCTTTACCTTCAAAATTACTCTTTCCATTTTGTTAGTGTTAAACTTACTTTTGGTTTCAGAAATATTGTAGTTAACTTATGAATGAAAATTGGGATATTGGCAGTGACAATTTCGACGGTTTTGGATAGTCTTGGTTGAACTCATCAGTTTGGCCATTATTGTTGTTATTAGTGCTCTCGATGCGATACGTATTTCAGTTATACGTT
Source organism: Maratus michaelseni (assembly GCA_963931845.1). Lineage (NCBI taxonomy): Eukaryota > Metazoa > Arthropoda > Arachnida > Araneae > Salticidae > Maratus > Maratus michaelseni. The sequence continues at coordinate 207,668,550 of OZ007594.1, read as the reverse complement.
TAACCGATATACGTATATACGTATTTAAGGAATACGTATACCTTAAACTATACGTTTAAACGTATCCAGATACGTATAAGCGTATATCGGTTAAACGTATAATTAATGTATACGTTTAATTAAAGTATACGTACATTTCAAGTATCGTATTTACTTTTAACCCATTTTCGGCCAAAGGTGCGTAAACCATTTCAATAAATATATTTTTATTAACACTGAGACGTATATTTTTCTCTAATTTTATTTTTCTGCTATTTGTAAGGGTTTTGGAGACATCTATAAAATATTAGTAATTCAATTGAAGTAATCACTTTCTGTTGAGAAATTTTCAAAATACGCTGGTTTTTTTACTTGAAACGGTTATTGACAAATTCGACTTTTTGAAAATGTATAATTATTCCACTTGAGATTAATCATATGTTTTTATAATGGAGTAAAGTTGCAAGTTCTGTCAATAAAATAAAAATAAAACAAATGCCATAAGAAAACTTAAAATATTTTATTTAAATTTAATGGTAAATTAATAATGGTAACGTCAAATTAAATAAAATATTATTTTTCATGCACGAAACTTTTTTGGTGTCTTTAATGAATGTAATTTAAGCAAATTCCAAAGCAAATAATACCACAATTTATAAAATCTCTATGCTTGGCCTAAAATGGGTTAATGCCAATATGGATCTCATCAGTGTTACGTCACTGAACGAAGAACACATTGGAAATCGGTGGCGTTACTTTAGCAATCTGTGTAATATGTTTCATACATAGAATCTTGTTATTTTTTCCTTATAAATGATTATCGTAAATATATAACGAAAGTAAAAAAGATTTTTTGAGCAAATAAGGAGAATATACACGTTTCAGATTTATTGTTAATCCTTATTAAGTATATTCTTTCTTCTTTAATTTTTTAAAAAATATTTATTTTTGTGTGCGTATACTCAAACTGCGCCCGGGGGGTCAAATGTTCTTCTTTCCACGATGCTAATGTTTTCTACTCTGTGTTAATGTATTATGCAATTTCATTTTTTTTAACCATGACACTCGTGCTATTTTTTATATAAAGTGTATGTGCATTACAAGATATTACGTTTTAAGAATTGTTGTTAATCTTGACAAATTTCATTTTTTGTGTTAGTACCTATAAATTTCGATTACTTATAGACTGACAAATAATCGTCACTGCAGGTTTCAGAACGCAATCACACAAGCTTAAAAGGACTTGCCTTCTCTTTCCTTTTTAGCTGTAAAACGTATTTTCAAAATATTTTTAATATAGAAAAAAGTATTCTTAAATAAAATAAAAGTGTTTAGATTTGAGGGGGGAAAAACAAAATCTAAACTAAGAAAAAAAAATATTCAGATTTTTTTTTTTTTTTTTACAAGTACCAATTGCACAGGGCACAGCGGGTGTTTCTCAAAGTCTCTGATCCTCAGACCAGCAGGAGAAAGACATAATTTTTTAAGCAATGAAAAAAAATGTTTAAACGTTTACACGTTTAACCGCTGGTGTAAGATACGTATATACTATGTACCGTATATGCTGTTTCATATAATATGTATAACCGCCTTGGTTGTATCATACATATCCAAAATCTGCACCCCGTATAATACGTATTATACGTATACTCGTATAAACGTTTAATAGAGAGCACTAGTTGTTATTACACTGTGAAGCTATGTGTCCATGACAGTTACATTTAAAACACTAAATCTGTGGCTTCTTTCTTTTTTTTTTTTTTTTAAAGCTATAGGATTCATTTGAATTCGTTGGATATCCTAGAATAGGTTTTATTTTGTGGTTTTGAAATTTATTAGCATGTTCATGCATTTTTGGTCTTCTATCTTCCAAGTTGTATGAATTTTTATTAATTGCCTTGACATTACATCTTGCAGCTTCATACTCATCTAATTTACTCACTATTTATTACATCTACATTTTTCATTTTAAGAAGGTCCTCTACAAAATGCTCTTTCATTTCAATAGGTAATTTACACTTTATTTGATCAGTTACTATTAAATCCTTGAAAATCTGATATCTCAAGGCCTTTAACCTATTCTTTGAAATAATTCCTCACTCTAAAGCAAAATCATGCCAAGTGACTGAAGGTTTTTTTTTTTTGTGTGTGTGAAATAAACTTTTGCCTAAACTCTTCTGAAGTCATCTTAAAGCGTTTAAGTACTAGGTTTTTTACGTAATCATAGTCATGAACCTCAAGATTTAGTTCTCTGGCTATAATGTTTACGATTTCTAACAGAAGCAAACTTAAAAGATAAATTACCCAATCTTCTTTTACAATATTTGCTGTAACAATTAGTTTTTCAAATAATGCCAAATAAATAATAAATCACCAGGGTTCGTTAATATATATCAATGGATATATATCATGATATATATCAGATATTTATTTTCAAAATATCAAGATTTTTTATATTTTCGTATAATTTTTGTTTGTGTGTTATTAATATGTTGGTTATATATGCCTTTTTACTAAATGTTCTATTAATTTTAAAGAGTGTTTATTTTAATATGGAGATGTTCCCTAATTTTTTAAATATATATACATATTGCATAAAAGTAAATGTTATTCGCAATTGACTGGTACTAGTTTCATCTTTCTACTGTTATTTGTGATGAAATTAGTAGTAGGTGTTTATTTTTCTCCCAAGAATTGTATCAACTTCTCAGTGTTACTAAATCTATTTAATAATGACTTTCCAAGTACTCATGTATTTCTCAATTTCTATATATATATTTGTAGGTTGTATATTTTACTGCGACTTTCCCTTATGTGATGCTTACTATCCTTCTTATTCGTGGAGTTACTCTAAATGGAGCCATGAAAGGCATTATATTTTATCTCAAACCAGATTTTAGTAAACTATTAGATGGCCAGGTTAGTACTATGTATCTCTTTATTTGGATATAAATCTAATGTCTCAAGTTTATTTCAAATCAAAATATTGTTTGCTTGATTTCTCATTGTGAATTATTATTATTTTTTTAAATGTCCTGATAAAATTGCTTAGTGCATTATTGTAATTCATTTAAGAAATAAGTATTGGTGAAATGAATAAGAGAGTTAAAAAAAAAAAAAAAAAAAGTTGTAAATACTCTTATAAATTAATCTGTTTTAAATTATCAGTTAAGATAAATTTTGGTTTGTTTAAACAAATGAACTTTTGTAATTGAACTTATTGTTGTCATCACTTTCCTCTTTCTTTATGTGAACAATAAGTGCGATTAAGTGGATGTATATGAGTGTCTTAACAAACACAGAAAAATCATCTTAATTTTATTACTTTATGTAATTTTTTTTTAAAAGAAAAACTTTCAATTACAATCAACTTAAATTTTTTTAAATGTCATTTATTCATATGAATGACTTGGCTTTACCTTAAGGTTTGCTGCAGCTTTATTTATTTTATAAAGAACTGTGCTCCAATAGCTTTGCTATGCTCTTATTTCTGATATCAATCTTGGTAATTATTTTTATAAAAACACACTGGTTTCTGTAAAAATAATAAAAATTTGCGATAATTCATTGAAAAAGTACACTTGTATTTGTAAAATTTGAGTATGTTTATATAAAAAAGAAAAATGACAAAATAGTTATACATCATAGGTTTGTATCATGAGAAAATAGTTTAACAGTGGGTTTTAGGCTGAGATCATTTTACTTGCAATTATGCTATAAAAAAAATTATATATATATATAATATATATATATATATATATATTTTTTTTTTTTTTAAATGGGAATTCTTCTAAGGCATATATAGATTATGGCAGCAGTTTCTAACCAGTTTCTTAATAATGAATCGGTCAAGAGATATATTCTTTATATTTTGGGTTGAGATTGAGTATCTGAAAGTAAGACACATAAACATACATGACTTTGTATTGTTAAAAACACTAGATGTAAAAGAAATAAGAGCATGTTTTCTTACACATATTACAGTACCCTCCCATTATATCACTCTTTTTCCATATCACCTGAAAAAAATATATATATATTATACCTTAACTGTAGTTTTTGAGTAACTTTATATATCAACTGTCTATTATTTTCTTTAAATAAATTAAAGCATGCCTGTTACTAAACATTTTGAAGACAAATATAAAACATTATTTGAAAGTTATCATTTTATTAATACCTTTGGTTACATTGTGCTTATCTGGCATGCTTAATGTAACAAAGAACATATGCTAAAAAAGCAACTAATTTTGACCACAATAGTTTAACTTCTTTCAAAAGGTGAAGTATCTGTAATTTCCAAAAACTAGAGCACTGTTTTCTTCTAATAAAGAACACTGTTAAAATATTTATCTCTAAACAAACCGCTTTTTTAAGTATACTTGCATATTTAAGAAGTTTCATGTCTACACTTAAACAAAACTGGTATATAAATAAAAGTATTTTTTTCTCATTCTTCAACCATTAGAAATAATTTAATCTTCTATTCATAAAAAGTTACACTAAAAAGGCTTCTATGCAGAGAAAATGTTCAAATAAGTATCTCAGTTTTTGGCTAATTAAGCTTTACATATCAATGTTTTTATACTAAAATTATTCTGGATCATTTATAACAAAATATACATTACCATATATTTTGTTTTGCATTCCCCTAACCATGAAAATAATATTTTAAATCTCTCAAAATTTTGAAATCAGGGTTTTTTTTTTTCTCCAAGATGATCCATTTATATTTTTAATTAAAGTATCTGGTATTTTTTAATTTTAAAAATATTAAAAATGATTTACCTCTTTTCACATGCTTAAAGCGTGATTTTGTATGAAAATCATAACATTTATTTTGTAATGCTCCTTTTCTTCCATTGTATGAAATATAACCCTTGAACATGGAATTATATTTTATAAAATCTTATATTTAATTTAAAAATTAAATTTAAAATAATATTGCACATATTGTAACATTATTTTAAATTAAAATAGCCGCTATCTCCATTTCTTTCAGGTTTGGATAGACGCTGGTACACAAATTTTCTTTTCTTATGCCATCGCTTTAGGTTGCATGACAGCTCTTGGCAGCTATAATGATTTTCATAATGATTTTTATAAGTATGTTTCATTTACTTTAAACTTTTAGTACTTCTTCTTCCTCAATTTTGGATTTATTAATAAAGATCTTCTTTTTTTTAATATAGGCAGTGTATATTCATATCATTTTTGAACAGTGGAACTAGTTTATATGCTGGATTTGCTATATTCTCTGTCCTTGGTTTCATGGCTACAGAACTGGGAGTTGATGTTGCATATGTTGCTGAAAGTGGTTTGTACAAGTTTTTATATTTCTTAATGTTTGAAATAAACATACTCATATAATAGGTATTTTAATTAAATCTGTTTATTGATATATATTTACATGAATTCCAAAAGTAATGTAATTGTATAGCAATGTTCGTAATAAGTCTGCTGCTCAATAATTATAATAATCAGTTATCTAAAATATTTTTAGGAGCAGACACCACTAATCCAGTAATCCGTTTATACAGGTTTTGGGGATGAGAAAATGCTAATTTCTCCTTGAATGTCAATTTTTATAAATGTTTTTTAAACATGATAGAACAAAAAGCATATACAGTGGAACTCCAGATATACGTTACCTGAGTTGTACGTTTCCCTCAGTTATACGTTTCAACTCAGAGGTCCCGGCCGATTGCCATTAAAAATTAGCTGAGTTATACGTTTTGAGTTGTACATTTCCCTCGGTTATACGTTATGTTTTTTCGTCCCCGGCCAAAATTTTGTCTCATTTATGCATTTTGTAACCGGAAAGACTGACGACGCGTCGGATTTGTATGATTTGAAAGATGTCACTGTAACTTCGAGCTGCTTGCTCTAAGGGCTTTTGGCGTAGTAAAGCGGTTCGTCAGTACTAAAAACAGTAACGGTAAGGCTGCATTATTAATAGAAATGCAATGTTTGCTAATCAATTCAGGCACTGCCGAAAAGAAACAATTGAATACTAGTGATTAATTCTACAAGATTTAGTAAACTACTGAAATGTCTTTTGATAAGTGATTTACATGCCAAGGCCATTCCAATAATTTCTTTTAAGTACACTATGTGTATTAAAAATATTTTTAATAAAACTTTTAGGATAAAATAACTTCATGTGTACTTTTCTTATGCACTTTTTTTCTACTTTATGTCATAGGTGCAGTAATATTTAGGAAACTTCAGTTTTCGATATAAAATGTAACTGGAACTCCTCAGCGGAACAAAGTTTTCAGGATAGATTTAAAAAATGGTCCCGGTAGACCATTAACTGAGTTGTACGTTTTACTGAGTTATACGTTTTGTTTTCCGGTCCCGAGCAAAACGTATAACTGGAGTTTCACTGTAATTCTTTTTAAAAAAAAGTTTTAAAAAATCTGGTACTTTTCTTTTTATAGGGGCCGAGGCATAGGGGGTCTTAAGACGGTGGTATTTCTTGCCAAATAATTGTAAACAGTCATGAAAATGAAATGTTGACCAATTAAACAAATAATTCTTATTTTATATAGCTTATTTATGTAACCATTTATTACATTATTGTATGGTTTATTTATGTATATATTAAATAATTTGTTTCTCAAACTATAAATGGTGTAAATATTGAATAAGCTGCTTGTACATTTGATACATTGGCAGTTATTTCATAAAGATATCATAATAAGTTTTAAATAATAAAATGTTTTGAAATGTAAATAAAGTTTGATAGAAAGTGTTTTTGAAAACTTTGTTTTCCTTGCCAAATCCAGCCTTATCAATTTTCCCTATTGTGGGAAGGCAATGAAAAGGAAGTACTAAAAATCATTTAAAAATAAAAGAACACTTACCTGTTTTGCTTGGCAGAGTCTAGCTCTGATAGATATAGGAAGGGGTAATAGTTTGATAATTTGTGCTTTCCTATTACGAAACTTTCAATACTGAAGGAAGTTTAAATTAAAAAGTGATTTAACATAGTAATTGATTTTATCAGTCACAGCTGTTAGTGACAAATTTGATACAGGCTTATTAGAGTTCAGACGTTACACAATAATTTCTGAAAAAATTTGAACGGAAGTGTCACTGACAGAGTGTACTGTCAACTGGTGTATTATACCCACATATCTATTTTTCCCTAGATAATATGTAGAAAGGAAGTAATTCAAGGAAAAGATGGAAGTGACCCAAAAAATTTGTATTAAGTAAATATTAAAGTATTTTTCAAAAAAGTTTGAGTTAATGGAGGGGGGGGGGGGGAAATAAAAGATAGTCTATCAGTTCTCAAACATGTCACATAGCAACACAGATTAATTACGTGAGACAAAGGAGCAGAAAAAGGGGGGGGGGGAGAGGTACAGGGAAAGGTTGCAGTCTTTCTCTCTGAAAATACTATACTAAGATATAACTAAAAATACTAAGGGACATTGACACCAACAGAAAGAAATTATGGAGGGAAGCTTTTGAAACAGATGTGCCTGTGGTCCTCAGCCTAATCAGCTTTTTTTTTTTTTTTTTTTTTAAATATAAACATGAAATAAACTAAATTAAGAATTTTTTTCAAGAACTTTCATGCAAGACATTTTTTAAACATATAAATATAAAAAGCAATGTAAAAATTTAACAATTAAGAAATATTATATATTCAAATAGTTTCTACCGGCATGGAATTATGGAAAATTCTTAATTTCTTTTTTTAATGTTTAATTATTCTAAAATCACTTGGGAAGAATAAATTTGGTTAACTAAATTTGAAAATTCAGGGCTCCCTCCTTGCCGGTATCTATGCTAAGAGAATGTGCTTCAGTACCACCTCCCCCAACAAAAATTCATGCTTTCTCCCATACAAAAGAGAAAATAAATTATGCCATTATACAAACCATAAATTAAAAAATTATATACTGAAATTATCCAAATTTCTAAGCAATATTTAAAGTTCAATTTTATGAATTTTGAAAATGCCTTGTTTCATTATTCATCAATCATCAAGAGAGGGAGGGAGGGGGAACTATTTTTGGTTCATCTTTGTCTAAACAATTTATTAAGTAAAGTTATTAAATATCTACAATTTACTCACTTTAAACTATTATTTTTGCTTATTAGGAATGAAAATTTCCTTAAATTAATTAACGTTTCTCTTTTAGGTCCTGGTTTAGCATTTATAGCTTATCCAAAAGCAGTAACACAAATGCCTATAGCTCCTTTATGGGCTATTCTATTCTTTTTTATGATTCTTATGTTAGGCCTTGACAGTCAGGTATGCAAATTTCTCAGTTTATTATTTAATTTTGTTCCTGTGGTTATGTATTCTAAAGTTGTCTTTGCTTTATGATAGTTTGAGCTAATGCAATTGCCTTTTTAAAATAGAATATATATATATATTATCAATCAATCTTCTTTCTGATTTATTATAGCCCAGTTATATTTGAAGGTTATTTTATGAAATCTTTTTGACTCATTATAACACAGTTAAATTGGAAGAAAACAAAGATTTTCTAAATCTGTCTAAGCAATCTGTCAGCTCTTAATATACTGAAGCTTTGTCTCGGAAAATAATTTGAAAATTTAAAAAAATACGGTTACCTATATTAATAAGCCAAAAAAAAAAAAAAAAAAAAAAAAAAAACGTTTGGGTCAAATTTTTTTTTAATTTTATTTGTTCTGTTATTGAATATGAATAAGTATTAACTTTGTTAGACAACCATTAAGTAAAAAAAAAAAAGCTTTTTTTTTTTTTAATATGAAGATTATCCCAGTCCTCCATCAGGGTCAAACATAGTGATTGCTATGAATGGTCTGCCAACTTATGCTTTGTAAACCTGTTGAAATCCTAAGATAATTTTTTAATCTTAAGTGCATGTCTTTTTTTAATGTCATGTATACTTTTATTGTTGATGGTTAACAAGAAATCACAGTGATGCCATGAATTCACTATAACACATCATTTAAGCAAAAATTTGAGGAGGGAATGCATAAAAAAAAAGTTGTAATGGGTCTTTTAGGATGCATATTTTTTATCTTTCAAAGAATAATTTTTTTGTGTATAAGCTCAAAAGAGTTATATTTTGTATTGAACATTAATGATAAATCTACTTTTTAGAAAGAGGACACACTTTTGTAAAAAAAGGATCCTGTTCTTTGGAAGTGTCTGGGTCCCGGGGACCCAGGATGCCAAAAGCCTAGCGACATCGCATTTTATTACTTTGCTACAATATATTAAAATTCTGCATAATCTGTTAGCATTATGCTGATTTTAGGAGGGGGAAATCATATTGTCCTTTAACAAACACAGTAAACCAAATAGAAATATTTAAGTGGAAAGATGAGGTGGCTTACAGTTTAAAAAGCAGGCTTTTGAAATATTCTATACTTATGAAATTATTTACAAAAAATGTTTATAGCTAAGAAGAAAACAACCTTGATCACAATTGCTTCTGCTGTCTTCTTTGCTCAGAATATTGCAACACAGAAGTAGAATTCAGACAAAAAAGATGTCTTAATAGAGATGAGTTGCTTGAGCTACTTACATATTTGTTATTACATTTATATCAAGGAAAAATCAACATCTAAAAAAAACTTTACCCCCTTTCCTTCTTTTTAAAATGAAATTAGTATCCTTGGAGATCACAAGAATGCAATTTTTTTTTCCTGAAAAAGAAAATGCATAGTTTTATTCAGATTTTATCTCAAATATTTGTACATGTTTATAAAGCTTTAAAAATGGCTGCATTATGTGATAAATACCACAACTAATACTTGCAAAATTAAAATTGAAGAAAAAAATTGCCTTCAATGTTTGTTTTTTATTTTACTTTTATATTACAATTCCAGTATGTAATCTCAAATCAAAACCTTTTACTTTAAACCAAATTTTAATAGATTAGACTTTTAAAGAATTGCAATAATAATCTTAAGGCAAGGTATTGTTTTTTACTTTTTAAGTGTGGCATCAATCCTTTATTCAAATCTCTGTATTACCAATAAAAAGTGTTGAAATCATTTGTATATTTTTAAAAATAATTACTTGCTTTGTCGTTTCCAATAATTTATTCCATTATTATAAAATTAACTTTTTATGTTTAATATTGCAAAAGATAACCTCTAATAATTTTATTTATAATTTGATTAGTTTGTTGCTATCGAAGGATTTGTGACAGCCATTGTCGACATGTTTCCAAATTATTTACGGGTAGGCTACAGGCGTGAATACTTCATCGCTTGTACTTGTGTAGTTTCATTCCTTGTTGGCTTATCTATGGTGACTAATGTAAGTTTCTCTTTTTTATATTTATTTTTATGTAGTATATATAAATAATTCTATAGACTTGTCTAAACAAGTTGCATCAAAACATTGCATAACCTAATCATCAAGAGTTGCCATTGATTTGAGCTGAAATTAAGTTCTGAAAACAAATGTCTTTGGGGGAAAATGAATTATAATGAGATTTAATTTTAATTTTTTTTTAAATTTTGGCTGATGTTTTTACTTTTTTTTTTTTAAGAATTTATTACTTCAGAATTGAATAGTACTATCTGAGAACTATTGTGACAAATGATATATTTTATCAAATTTAGGATTTTAATAAAGTATAGCCTTCTTAATTATACTATAAAAGTTTAGGAAAATAATGCATTTTAAAGGAATGACTCATTCTTCTGGCTAAAGCATGTGCAACTACTTCAGTTGCAGAAGCAATACAGAATTCTGCTTCTGCTACTGTAATGAATGTAGCTTTTGCTCTTATAGTGGTTAGATATGCATTAGCTCAAAGGTTCATTTCTTCAAAATGTGTTCTGAATTATGTACTTCTATGCTATATTTAAGATGTCTATTCTTTATTAAGTGTTGCTTTAGTTTTTTACAATTTAATTTTTTGGACTTCTAGAGATGATTTAATACCTAATAGGGTGTAATTTTTTTTCCTGTTAATGATCAAACAAAAAAAAAAGAACTTAAAAAAGTACTAATTGTACTTATTCTTTTATCTTTTTACAATCTGAATTCATAGTATTGCTTTTTTATATAATTTTTTGAATTCTTATAATCACAAGTCATTTTAAAGCATCAAGTGCATTAAACCTTATAATACATGCTTACAAGTAATTCAGAGATTATTTATTACATTCTTTATTGTTTTTTCTTTATTCCTCCTGTGAAAATAAGTTTTCAAAATATCTATTACTTGCATGAATAAAATGTTTTAATTGGACTCTCTAGTTTTTCTTATGAAGAAAATATCTATAATGAATGTCTTCTAAATTTGCTATTATTGATCATGGTTAACATATAGAGAGTTAGGGAGAAAAATATTACTTTTCATTGTATTAAACTTTCGTACTTTTTCCTCCTAATTTTGCTTTTATCAACTTTAATATATTTTTTATTTATTAGATTAAAATTAGATTGTGATTAGATTTTGTGGGAAGATTAAAAGATTCTAAATTTTAAAAATTGGACTTTTAGTTAAATTCAAGAAATTTTTCTTTTGGAACTTTTTGTAATTTAAAGTTTTTTAAATGTCTTCGAATATAAAATTAATTTTATTTTGGGAAGGGAAAATTGATTTATTTTCATTTATTTGTACCTATCAAAGAATTTATTGCAGCCATTTTTTGACGTACTTCCCATCAGTTAAGCTACATATAGGAATGTTTCGTGTTTGCTTAATCAATTTTATATGTTTAAACTGCGAAAATACATTTTTTATTATTTGACAATACTTGTATGATGTGTACTTAATCTTTTACTCCTAGATACTGGTAAGCATTTTTTGAATTAATTTGATTAGTCTGCTTCAGTAGATATGTTTTCTGTCAAACATGGCTAGTACATATTTTTTGTATGCAATATAAATATTTTTTTCTCTACTTAGTTTTTAAGTAAGACAGTGATAGCTAATTTTTAAGTAAAAGCTGAGAATTTCGAAACTGCTTCTAGGGCACTTTGTTATAATAAAAAATATATGATATGTGGTACATAAAGTATGAATATTGACTATACTTTAAACCATATTCTAACCATTGCTCTAAATACTTATTGCTGTCTAAAATATACATTAGAGTTACACAGCAATTCAGTACTATAAAATTCTTTAAAAAAGACATCTAACGAAATAGACTTGAGTCTTTCTTTATCTGATGCAGATTATTTTGCAATTAAAACCAAAAAATCTGGGAAGAGGTGAAAATTCAGTACTTTTATGACTGTGAAACATGTTTTAATTAAACTGTAAATCTTCCCATATTTTTTATCTTAACACTTCTGGTACATAATATTACATTTGGATTCATTCCAAATATAGTTTTTCAAAATTTTGCAATATATTTTTTATTATAAAAATTAATGCTATATCTCAGAAAAAAATGTGGAAATTTGTGGTCACTTTTAAAAGAAAAATTTAATTTAAAGTAACTTATGATTAACCTCATAAACTTAGTTTAAATAATTTATCTTTGACCAATGGTTGACCAGGTTATTTGGATCATGTTTAAATATTTTAATACAGTATAATGTCTGCAAGAAATACATAAAAATATATATAATATACTGATTATATCAAAATACCTTTGATTTTTTTTTTTTTGCTTGGATAATGTAACTCTAGTTTTATGAATCAGAATCTGTTTCTCCATAAATTTAAATCTGTTTTTATAAAAAAATTTGAAGGTATTTTGTCTATGAGGAAAAGTGTTATTCTACTTGGTTCAGATTTGTATATCTACTATAAAGTAAGATACCAGAAAAGTTAAAATATTGAAATGGCAATAGGTAATAACTATGCTAAAGGTCCTGAAAAGATAGAACATACAAAAGTGCTTATTATTTATTTATTTACTTATGCAAGCATGTGTGTGGTATTTACTAAAATATATATAATAATCACTTGAACTAATTATTAATGCCATTGAATTCAATGTTTTAATTATTTTATAAGATTTAATATACTGAAAATTGTGGAGAGTTATGATATCAAATTATGAGACAATAGGAGGGCATTCACCCCCACCTCCCGTTTCCACATAAATATAAGTTTTTACAGAAAGTAAAAAGTCTGAAAATATCTGTGCAAGTAATTGCATTTCTCGTTAAAATTTACAAGAGTTAAATCGCCTGGAGTTACTTGAACTCTTACTTTTGGTAATACTATTATGAAAGAAATAAACAGTATGAGTTGAAAGTTTAAAAATAGTCATTAAAGTGAATTCAAAACAAAAAAAATGACTTGCAGAGCTAATGTTGAGGCCCGTGATCTGTAAATTTACTATTTAGAAAACACAGTCAATATTTATAAAACTTATTTATGCAGAGATTAATTACCAAACATTGAACACAGAAAATAGTATTCTTTGGAACAGCTCACGTGACTTAAAAAATTATCATTTGAATGGGAAGGAGAGAGGATGCTATAAGAAGGAGAGGGGATGCTATAGAAGGGGGGGGGGACAAGAGCCCCTGCCTTTCCTAGAACCCTGTGTGTATGTGTGTGAGAGAGAGAGAGAAGGGGGGGGGCAGATCACATGTTAGTGCTTATAGTGTGAATAGATCTTTAGGTCAATGTACTTCCATTCATTCATTACATTGGTAGAGAATATTTATGTATTCCTCAAATACAATCTAACCTACGTAGATATTACATGGATTCTACAGAATCTGTTAAAAATTCTAATGTGACAGTATCAACCCAAAAGTCTCAGGTGCCTTAATTATCCTGTATATTTTCTTGTTTTTATAATAAGCTTTCTTTGACACAAACATCTGAACAATGTCATAAACTCTATTCAAAGTAATATCTAGCTGTCTATCATGTTTACTGGTTTGGGATGTTTTAAAATTGAAGTGTCACCAAGCAAAATAATTTATAGATTTTCTCGCATTTAAAGCCTTAACATCTATTGCCCTTTGCGTTTGTTTTTTTTCCTTTTTAAATTAAAACCAAATTACCCCCCCCCCCCCCCTTCCCCTTAAATTCTGAATTTGTTCTTTCTGATTAATCTCATCTGTCTATTAATATTTTACTCAAAACTTTTGAGCCCCTTCTCAAGTTACTTTAGGAAAATTCTGTAAATTTAATTATTAAAACAATATATGTGGAAAGGAGGAAATTGATTTGTATAGAAGTCTCCTGGTATCTTAATGTATTTTTTTTTTTTTTAATGCGGTGTGGGGAGGGGGATCTGTTTATCAAGTTATTAAGTTGTCTAAAGACTTGTAACAAATGCCATCTAGGCTTAAAAAATGTTTCTGGTTAATTTCAGTGTTTTACAATTTATTAGTATTATGCATGTAATACATAGCAACTTTATATAGTGGAATTTGTTTTATATAGAAATAAATTTGGTATTTATGTAAATATATTTAAATGTTTTATTTTTTTTTCTAAGTTACATTTCTTAAAGTAATTTTTTTTTCTTAATTCAGTGAAGTTTGTAGTATTCCATGCAAAATATCTGAAATTATCTGTTTCTTAGTTCTTGTGCACTGCCTTTTATTTTTCTTAAATTTAATGAATTTGAATGAATAAGGATTTTTATATCCTGTATATATTACTTTTAAACTGAACTAAAAGTCTAAAAATGTTTATTTTACTTACATATACACATGTTAGAATTCTTCTAATCCTGCCAGCTGTAAATGCCTAGAACAACATTGATAAAAGTAAACAAATTATTAAAGCCCTCATGGCAATAAATTTTCAAAATATTTTTCTGTCTTAAATTTTATTCTGGATCTATATTGTTACTGCTTATTTAAAGTTAAAAATATAATTTATATAGAAAAAACATGTCCAATCATCCTTAAAGAAATTTCGTTTCTTTTAAAACTATTAGCATTAAATTAACAAATTAAAATATAGAGTGATAGTAGAAAGACACGAATGACATTTGATGAAGGTTTAACATTAGGGGATGGATATTTTTATATTTAAAACAACAAAGTTTTCTGACAGAATTGGAAGTTGTGTTAATTTATTAGACTTCAAAATAATACATTTAAACAAAAACTAAATAAAGTAAAAGGTGTAAACCACCATTGGAACAATATTCAATAATCAATACAAAATATTTAAAAGAAATATTTATGTACACCTGTGTTTATTTCATTTATATTTGTACGTCAATAATCCATTCTTAATAGAGAGCTTTTAAACAATCCAAATAAACATGATTTCTAACAGGCATAATATTTAATCTCCACAGCTCTCTGTCCCAAGCTTTTCAAATTAGTCCTTCTATTATGTGTATATATAGGTAAAATATATATATCTATATTCTGTGTTATATAATATTGCCTACTTATTTTATTTTAAATAATTCATCTTAAAAAAATCTTGCTGATCAATTGATCACTAACAAATATTGGAGTTCTTAAGCATCTACATTTCCTAAACTAATTTAATAGTGTGTAAATCAGATAGTATTGGATACAGTATGCCTTATTCTAAGATAATTTCACTGTAAGCATGGTTATGTTGCATGATATCAATGGATGAGAAATAAGTCAATGGCAGCTCTTAGGATGTTAAGGTTTACATATTGGTATGTCTAATGTTTAGTTTTTTTAGAAAAGAAATTTTCTTCTGTCCATCCATTTAGACCTTTGGTGAGTATACCTTGCATTTTCTGACATGTCTACAGAGTGCTGTTCATTTGGAATTCTGAAAAAACTTTAAATATACTGATTGTTTATAAAGTCCTGTCTAATTTCCTTGCTCTTAACTTCTTTAAACTTATCAAATATTTAGAAAATTACTTCAAAGTTCTACTATATTTTTAATCTTAATTTTTTCATTAAATTTATAGTGTTGCACAACATTAGTTTGACTCAATATATAGAAACATGTATGCTCGTGTATTGTACTCTTGTGCGATACATGCCATCCTATAAGCTGAGAAAATGTTTTCTCTTGGGACTTTATAAGCAATTTGTATTCTGCGTGTCAGGTGATTCTCTTCAAGAATCCCTGAGACCTTAATAGATTTAATGTTATACCTCATTTTTTAGGGTGGTATGTACGTGTTCCAAGTGTTTGACTATTACTCAGCAAGTGGTATGACTCTGCTCTGGTTCTGTGTCTTTGAGTGCGGAGCTGTTGCCTGGGTATACGGTACGTAACAGTGGTGGCTGTACTTCTAACACACAAAAAAAGAAAAGGAAAAAAAAAATCACTGTTTTTCCCAAATTCAAAATCATGAAAAGCTGACCAACCAGTTTTTCACTACAGCCAGCAAAATTAACATTTTACCCTATTCATACTAACCAAATCCCCAGATTTATCTCCCCTGATAGAATAATGAGTACTTTGTTATGTTGACAAGCATTATTTTGCGTTTGGAAGGAGTCTATGAACATTTTTTAATTTTAGATTTGATCTCTTTAATTTTAGTATTTTTATTTAAAAGTTATTATTTAAAAAGTTATTTAAATATTCTGCATTTTTGTTTAAACTACTTTTTTATTTCACTTATGATTTACTTTTCTAATTTTTTCATTTAGATTTATTTAATTAAAATCAGTAAAATAAATGTAGATTTCTTCCAAACAAATGTTCAGTACCTTTCTATAATCAGAACTTTCAAAAATTTTTCTAACTTTTTTACCCTTTAAATATTAAAAATTTAATTCACTTTTGGTTACAAAATTATCAAAGCAAAAAAAAAATTTCTAATTTCCTGTAATTATAAATTATTGCCCTTTTACTTAAAAAAAATTTCTCTTTGCTTGGCTGGTTGGTTTATTTTGGCCAAATTTTTACAAAGTAGGGATGCTTTGTTGCGGGTGCTGACTGTCCTTCGAGCAGGCTTAGTATTTACTTTGTTGCTTTGGAAGGACAGTGTTTTATGAAGGTACTGAGAGTAGTTATCTGTGTTTGTGGGTGCTGGACTGTCCTTCGAGCAGGTCAAATGCTTTGGAAGGACAGTGTTATCAGTGGTAAATCAAGTATTCCTCTACCTTAAATTTTGGACAGCATCACTTTCAGCTTTCTGTATTGTTTTATCTCATTGTTTCAGAGTGTGAATTTTTATTTAAAAAACAAAAAAAAAAAACATAATAATCTTCTATAATGACATAAAGTCACAATTTGGTAGTTATACAGCTAAGAGTTTAAATATAAAATACACTTGCTGCTATATATGAGTATTATACAGGGTTTTCGGAAAGTCTCAGTCCACTGACTTGTGCACATGGCATAATAACAGAAATTCTTGAAAGTTTTTTGTGCTGTAATAACATAGATGTACTACATCTATGATCATGGATGAAAATCACTGCCACCTTGCACATCACATGAACTGTACAGTGCCTGTCCAAAACAAAAAATACACTTTTAAATGGATTTTTAAAATCTGAAACAGGCAGAAAAGCAAGTGGGTTGAAGCTTTCTAAAGACCTTGTGTAAGAGTAGTTTTTAATGTAGTTATATGCTTGTTGCATAGGTTAGTTTTCGAACTTAGCAAAATATTCAAGCATTATTAGTGACTATATGTCATTTAGAAACTTTTCTAAATTATAAAAGAGTTAAAATTTAATTTATATAGTCATATTTTTTGTATTTTCTTAAGATATAGAATTTTATTTGAATTGATTCACACTCTGATTTTTTTTATAAAATTGTATCAATAATTTTTATATATAATATTGTATATATTAACTAAAATTTAATTATTAAAATTAAGCTTTTAAAGTACTGTATTAATTGTAATATTGTAAAATTAATATTGATTGATTTAAAAAAAAAAAAAAAAACATTATTATACCTGTATCTATATTTATTGTAAAATTGTGCTACTTTAATTGAACATTTTTACTGTATTGATTTTCGTTTCATTTATTATCAGTATGTAATTTGTATGTTGTGTGTTTACTATGTTATGGAACTGTGGCATTTCACTGTTTCTAAAAGTTTTACGATTTTGTAAAATGATAAAATAGCAAAATTGAAATTTTATAATTATCACAGATAATCTTAGCACTTACCATAGTGAGATTTAGGTAGTAAAAGGCCAAAAAAAAAAAAAACTTATAAATCTCATTTTGGGTTTTTCTCTCAACAATTCAGTAAATACTGTCATTTGTCAACATCTGCTGGGAAGGGGAAAAAAATGTCTAAAATTAGCAGAAAGTCTGTATTTCTACTTATTCACTTATAGTCAGATTCCATGTGAGATTAAGTAGATGTGAAAAACTATGATACAAATTTAATTATTTTTATTATTATTACTATTTATAAAAATGTAGAAAAGACTGACAGTTTTTTGGGTGATTTATCAGAAAAGTAAGAAAATGCATAGCTTTTGTTTAAAAAGAAAAAAGAAAAAAATGAGATTATTGAAAATATCCTCTTCACAATGAGTGCTATGTATACTTAACATATAGGATACTCAGAATCCTTGATTACTCCCTCCTACTAATAATTTTGACTAGAAAATTTTGCTTTTTTAATCACAGACTTTCTGCAATTAAATTTGTCAAAGTTTATATTACTGGTGATAAAAGATTAAAAATTCTGTGAAATTTGCTTGTTGTGAAAGATTATTAAAGGAAGTGAAAGAGCTGTAACAATGTTAAAGAAAAATGTTTAATTAGAGGTGGTTAAGGCTGTGATCAAATCCAAATGGTTACTTTCTGATACATTCATGAAGTCATTTTTAAAGACTTAAAATTAACAGGTACTTTTATTCAGAAACTATGAAATCAAATAGAATTTACCATTTTTAAATAAAACCAAAATGACTTTTACAAAATTGGTGTTTTGAAACAAATATCCAGATACAGCTCGAGAAATGTCGTCATGCGACAGCAATCTCTTATATGGCAAGAAGTAATGCATTTTTAAGAAAATGAAAAATACTTTGATTCCAAATCACATCAATAATCAGAACTGGAAATTTTATGCTTTATATGTTTAAAAATAAGTTTGAATGTGTCTGAAAGTTTCACATTGCTGAATGAGGGAAAGATATTTTTTGTGAGAATTTCCCTAAAGCGCTATGATATTTACAATATAAGAAGTAAAGAGAAACTTATACTCCCATTATTTACAGTCTTCAGTATCAAAAATTGTCATATAATAAGCATTCAAGATACAGAATTTTATGAGCTTAGTACAAAGCTAAAAGTTTTAAACACAATCAATTTTTTAAACGTGATAAACTTAATATGGAGGAAATATGTAAAACACTGATTAAGCTGTTTATAGTTGGTGAAAAACAATGATGAATTCTGGGTGGATCTGGGAAGACAAGTCCCCCAGGGAAGATTTTAAAGTTTTGGGTTTATAGAAATTCAGAAATCCCTCCCAAAAAAAGAAAAAGTCTAAATTCAACACTGGTGAAAAAGGATTCAGTAATTCATCTGTTCAGTGAAGTGAACCACAAAGATGTGATTTTGCAAATAAGTCAATATATTTTGTAACCCAAAATGCCATGACATTCAGTCTTGCTGTAATAAATTAATGTTAATTGTGTTTTCTTAGTATTGAAACTTAATATATATTCTGATTTAATAAATCTTTTTATTTTTTTTTTTTTTCACAGCTAAACATTTTTTTACAATTAAGGTGTTATCAAATACCAGCACTTGCAAAATCAGATCAGTAAAAAACAATTATTTATACCTTTTTACTTTTAACCACCTTACTATTGTGCATGCTAAGATTTACCAATCTTTAGCCAATTGCAGTAACAGATAAATCTTCTAACTTGTAGTTATAATACAATCCTTCAACACTGCAAGATATTATATACCTTGTTGTCATTATCACATTTTATATGTACTCTATATTGGAAGAAAAATTCTATTTTTAACAATAACCATTTCAGTGAAATGCTACAATAATTTGAAACTGGCATGCATTACCCTTTTCTAAAGTAAGTATGGGGTGCAAGCCTTAAAAAACATCATTTCAGTTTTCTGTATTTTTAATTAATTTTTGTAGGTGTAAGACGGTTTTATGATAATATCGAAGAGATGTTGGGATTCAGAATTAATCCCTGGCTGATGATCTGCTGGAGTTTTATTTCACCTGTTGTCACCGGAGTAAGTATATTAGACATTAATTTGTTTTTGTTTTTTTCATTGTTGTTAATAATTTTTTAGTTTTAAAAAGAAAGACTTCAGTAATTTTGAACTTATGCAAATATAAGGATTTTTTTTTTTTTTTACTGTTTCATACTGTATGAAAACAATTTATTAACTTTCTACTGTCCATGATAGCTTTGCTGCATTTTCAATAGTCTCATTTTAGATTCCTTTTGGAATGGACATCTCATATGACTTTTTATTTTTGAGTACCACTGTTGCCAAATAGTAAACTCATTATTTATGCACAGAATTTCTGCAATTAAATAAGGCAAAGAATACTATTTGGAAATAGGGATACTCAAAAATAAAGATTATATTCATATATACATATTACTTTTTTAAAAACTGTATATAGTATAGGCTAATTAAGAAATTAGGCTCTTTGTAAAAAGCTAGACTAATTGGCAAATCATCTGCTGTTTTCCAATCAGCCTGATGTTTTACAGTACAGGCTTATTCTAAAGAGCCTGCTTGTGTAGCTTTAGGCTTATTGGAAAATGGCCAGTTGTTTCCTAATCAGCCTGATATTTTTCAGGCTCATTGCAATGAACTTATGCAGTTTTAGGCTAATTAAAAAGTGGCTGTTTGTACAGCAATAAGTATAAGGTAGTAAATGTTTATACATAATTTTAGTATAAAAATAGCAGCAGGAACTTAAATGTTTATAAAAAATGTATAAGAAAACTCACTTATTCAGATTTATGTGCTTCGTATGGAAGTTCAGTGAAATTTTAATTTTTATTTTAAATTATATTTTGTGCAAACACCCTGCACAAAAGTATCAATAAAATCTACAGAGGAGGAAGACTTTTAATGTTTTCCCAGTATTATGTAGCGAAGACAGATTTCTGAATGAAAATAATTATAAGAAATGTATAAGAAAAGTGCTGTATTAATCATATCTGCAGGTGAGGTAGATTTTTAATGTTTCCTAGCTTTCCTAGATAAGATGAGTTGAGTGAATGACATTATTTAAAAAATTTCCAGAAATTTTCCGTATTGACAAATATGTACTCCCCTGAGAGCCTGAGATTAGTGACTATGTTTTTATTTTAAGTCTATCATGCACTTATGATTAAACTTGGTGTGCCGTACTCTTGAACGCCTGAGATTAGTGAACACTTAATTTTTATTTTAAGTGTATACTAGATGGAACCCATCAAAACTTGACGGCAAACAACTTGATAGTGCCATAAAAATAAAATTCATATCTGTTTTAAAAAGTTTGAAATTTTTGAAGAATAATTCAAATAATATAAGAAGAATCATTCTGTCCATAGCAGGGATCGAACCCACACGATAATTGGAACAGAGTAGAAATGCGCTTTATACCACTTGGCCACTGTTTTTGCATTTGAGTGTGCTCTAAAACTGGTTAGGTTCTAGATTTAAGTTTACGCATGCGTAAATGGGGCAAATTTGTGTGAAAAATGAATTTGACGTAAATCCCTTTTCGTTTTAATATATAAGATTTTGCCATTTCCCACATACAGATGAATCAATGAAATCTGCTCATGAGGCATCTTTTTAATATATTTTTTTTAATTTTCAATCTCTTTATAATTAGTTCCCTTTGCATAATTTAGATGACTGTGCCTTTTCCATGTTTGGAGTTTCTTTTCGATGGAGTGATATTTAAAATATCTTTTAAAATTAAAGAAAATATTATGAAATTAATATAAGAAAAGCCTGGTATGTTAAATGAAAAACTTATTTCATTCAAAATTGCATTTTATTGCTTGTGGTTTATATCATCATTACATCAAAATTATTTGGATTCTTCTATTCATTACATTTTTTAATAAAGTTAAAAACACAAAATAAATAGAATTATTAGAGATAGTACTGATTTATTTATTTATTGTATGTATATATGTATTGTATGGCTTATAAAGAACAAAATGGAAGGTTATTAGCTTTTCGTTTGTCTCTTGTACAAAAATGTCAGGAAATGTTTAAAGTTTAGTTCAAATTTTTTGCGCAACAAATGTTCAACCCTACTTATGGCCAACCTTGATTGTAATTACATTACAATATGAGAAGTCTATCATTTTTCTATAATTCTTCACGGTCATTTTTTGCTGTTGTGTTTGTGGATGTTATATAGAAGATATCTCTGTATTATCTGCTTCTTCTTGCTGCTTGAACTTTAATGTGTCTACGAATTATTGTTTTAGCTTGGGTTATGTGGGTATATTTTTTTAACAACTTGTATTGCACTACTAATGCAATGTCTAGTCTATCGCTTACATTGAATGAACATCTGTTTTTGATTTGCTTATAGAGTTATTTTCCTGTTTACAAGCATTGAAAAAAAACTGGCAAAAATTGACAAAAGGGTTTATAATAGTTTTTTATACTATTTTTTGAGGCTGATGAATAATGAAAATTAACTGTTAAAAAAGTAACAGACAGTGAAAGTTTTACTGTATCAATTAATTCTAGTTTTATTGTAAAATGTTCCAAAAGAAATGAGCATGTCTAGAATAAAATAGTTTTACTCCCCGTGTAAATTTAAAAAGGGGGAAAAGGAGCATTGAATATTTTTTTTATAAATTAAAATTTCTGCCATATCTTCTTTAAAAATGGGCACTGCTAAATATATAAACATATCTAGTTAAATGCTCATTATTGTTAAATGATATTAAAATAAATTATTTTTAAAAAAAGATTTGAAAGCTGTTAGCTTAATATTATTTGAATACCACAAGCAAAACAGCTAAAATTATGGCTAATTAAAAATACACAATATGATGTTGGCTTTATGACATCTTTAAATTTAAAGCTTTTGGGGGGGCTTTTTAAAGAAGCATGAAGTGTTTTTATAAAAATCAATTTATGTTGTTAAATTATTATATATTAAAGTAGAAAACTATATATTTTTTAATTGATATATTAAAAAAGGGCAGCATATGAAAGCTGATGGTGGGAGTGCTTCAAAAATAGTGTCAAGTGAAGGAAACAATAACTCATTGTAGACATAACTTATAACAATGAGACAAACAAACTTAGTTTTTTTAGTCAAAAAGGTAAGGAAATACATACCTGTTTTAAAAATATGAATATTTAGTTAAATGGAATCAATTTAAAGTAAAATGAATTTTCAACCAAATCTTTTGTTACTTAAAGTTACACAGAAAAGTGAGCTATCAATATTTAAAAAAAATCTTATATGAATCTTATATGTTTCACTAGAAAAGTATGTGACAATTAGTTTAAAAAAAAATTAAGTTGATTGATTGAAAATTGCTGGAGCTAGAGTAACCACAGATTTTGAAAATGCTCTTCCGGGGGGGGGGGGGGGGATGAATTTTAGCTTTTATTACTGTTTACTTTACTTCTGTAACTCCAAAACTGCCCTTTCACTTTTGATATAGATATTTCTATTTGATAAAATATAATTTCTGTGTGTATAACTAGTACTATATATAGCTGCAACTCTTTAGAATTCAGCATCTTAAATCTTCTATTTTAAATAATTAAAATATTGAATTAGTGATAATGGCATTAATATGATTAATTTCAATTATTTTTATTACCATAGATATATTATTAATTATTGATTATCTTAATTGTTCAATTTATTTGAAAATCACTTGAACTCCTCCAATAAGTTTAGCATTTCTATGCATTGGTTTCTGCTCCTTTACTTCTCTGTTAAAATCCTTAAATATTTAACATAGTATCTATATCATCAAGCAAAAATATGTCCATGAGTAATGTTGACATCATATTGACAGTGGCAACTACCTGATCAATAAATTTCGCTTCTACTGTAACTATTTCAATTTCTAAACATTGCACAATTTCAATTTTTACATTGTCAAATAGGAGGGGAAAATGTACTTTCAAATGCAATATGTTTGAAAATTGCATCACAATTTACTGATTTTTAAAACTTTTAAAATAATTTTCCATCATAAGTATTTTAATCTGCGTGTAATCCAGTTGTGTAAGACTAGCACATTTACACTTAAAACACTATAAATAATCTAGCATTTATTTGTTCCCATGTAATAAATATTCCATAACTAAATTGCTAAATGAAATATTCACAAATAAATAAATAAAACATAGTGATGGGCATAACTATTATTTTGGTTGCTCGAATGATTTATTCGAATAATCAAAATAATCGTTATGCCCATCACTAATAAAACAATTTAACAGATATATAATCTATGTGCTTAAACCCTGAAATAATCATAATTGCAAAAAAAAATATTGCGATTGACTGCTGTAATGCAGCTAATACAAAAAATCCAAAAATGCTTTTTGGTGTAGTTGGTGGTCATAATTCAAAATTATATACTAAATGTAAAGAAACTATTGGAACAGCTGTCGCAGATCCATCAGGTTGGCACGATTTTGTTTTGGCGCCAATTTGGCAAAAATGTTGTTTTCAAATACACCAGTTAAACATCGCATGTAAAAATTGCACATTATTTTTATTTCAATATGAAACTAAAATAAAAACATGATTAACTAAACATTTTATATTATTTTAGAAAGAAAATAGAAATAAATAAACAATTGAATTAATAAATATATAACATTACAATTTATATTATTTAAAATATAAATAATTTTTGTAAACAATGAAAACAATAAATAAACAGTTATAAAAGAAAGTATTACAATAAATATTATTAATGAGAGCAAGATTTATCACTCCATTTATATGTCTATCTGAAGGAAAAAGACTTCTTATACAATCTAAAATAATACACTGTAGTTTTTAACTACGTCTTTAACAAGAAGAAGGTTATTAACATTAGAATAAGTCATATTTAAAAGCAAGATATTACTGCATAATCAATTCTTCAAACTTTATAAAATATGTAATTCAACCATTGAAATATTTGAATAAAATAGTAATTGGAAAAGAAATATGAAATGCTATCTGAACTCATGCTGAAAATAATAAAATCCACATTCACATGCGATATATTCCAGAAACAAAGTCAAGAATACAACTAACTCAACTAATAATAAAAATAAAAAAAAGTAAAACAAGCGTGAGGTGCGATCTGAACTGCTAGGTTGTCACAAGAATCACCAGGTTACCACCTCAGGCATATAATAATAATAAAAAAAATTGTGCCAACTTGGTCTGTTTGTGACAGCTTTATCCAATTATTAAGATTTTCAATTAAAAGTTATTTTCATCTATTTCCTGTTCACCGGGCAGTAATCAAGCATCTATAACCCGGGTTGGATCACCAGGAATTAATAAGCCAATTTGGACATCCACATTACAAGAGCAGATGAATATAATGCAATAAAGTTAAATACTTTTTTTGGAAGCTGGATAGAAAGCTTCTTATTTAACTGCTTCAATATAAATTGCATTTTTCAAGCTTGTTTTCTTTGAAATTGTTATTTCATATGTGTAAGATAAATATGCACACAATAATTTAAATGCTTAACATTATTTTCAAAGATTGGAAAAATGTGCACATTTTGTCAAAAAAAAAATCTTAAAATATGTCCTATCACATGTAAATCTTAAAAAATGTCCTATCACATTTTAAAAAGAATTCTTTAATTATTGTTTATTTGTATATTAAATAATTTTTCAATGTTTCTTGTACAAAGTTTTGAGGTTTCATATCAATTAATGTTTATATCTTGTATTTTGTTTTCTATTTAAAAAAAAAAAAAAAATAAGCAATTGAAAAATTTTAATAGTTTGAAGGTAGAGGGGTGTTAAAGGATAATATAATATCCAATACTTATTTTAATTCTGTTTTTCTTTTGTAGCCATGTCTTTTAATTATAAGTATATTCTTTTTTAAATAACTAAATATAGCTATTAGAAACAGTGTTTAAAAAGTTTCTTATAAAATTACAGTTAATTGCAAAACATTAAATAAAAACTAATCATTAATTGACCTTTTACTGAGTATTATCATCAGATAGGATAATTTCTTGTTATTTTATGGCAACATTCTGGAGTTTTAGAATTTATAAGTACATTGATGCATAATTGTATTTTTATCTCTTACTTGCAATAGATTAAAATAAATTTACTTTAAAAAAACTAGAAAAATTACTTGGAGACAAATATCTAATGATCTCTGTTACTGGAATAAATCTGTAATAATAATTACTATGAACAAAACTTTGACAATTTGATAAAATAATAAAGTATGAACGTAGTATTTAAAAAAAATGTAATACAGTAATGTATAATTTTGTTGGGGAAAAAAAAATAAGAAAAACGTTTACAAAATAACATTCTCCATGACTACGATTAGTATGTTTTAAATAAAAATTTAAATGTTTTAACTTCTCAACATATTGCTACTTTTTCCTGTGCTTTAATGATTTCTTTCACCCTAACTTAAGCATAAATGGTAGTAAGTATTTATTTATCTATGTAATTTTAAATCTTATTGTTTTAAGTAATATCGTTTTCCTTTTCTAAATGTTAATATTAAAATGAAACTTTAATATTAATTCTGAATATTTCCTATATAGCATTGATGTCAACTATTGTCATTTACTTTGGTGAAATATGTGCAAACTACCGTAATCCTTAAGAGCATAAAATACCAAAATATTTCAAAACAATTTTAACAAGAAATTTAAAATCAAGTAGTATATTTTTTATTTTATGAGGTTATCTTTGGTTCTTATATTAATAAATAATAATAATAGTAAGGTTCAGCTTAAAATAAAAAGTTTGATTACAATGTTTTTATTTACTGAAGTCCCTTTGGCTTTGGTTTTAAATGAAGTATTATTATTATTATTATTATTCTGTTTAAAACTTTTTAAATTTTGTTTGAAAATTTTTGGGTGTGCCTCTTTTTTTAAGAAAATAACTTTTGAAAAACAATTAAATTGTATGAGACTTTTAACTGAAGGGACTCTAAATAAAAATTGACTACACTGCTGTATAGAAAGTTTATTATTAATTTTGAATATTGTTGGTGTATTAATAATTTTATATTTAAAACTGTAATATTTGTGTTTATAAAAGTCAATTTTCTTGTAAATGTGAATTTACTAGTTGGTGGATTTTTTTTTTCCTTCTGGTTTATATAAAATCCCTTCCTTATTTACATTGGTGTAGCATTTTGTCAAAATGTAGACTTACATTATTAAGAAATTATGCCAAAAAAGAATTTTTTTAAAAAATCATGAAAAAATAGAAGTTATTCATAGACGTTTGCTTTGTCATTCACAAAATGTTATTCAATATTTACAAAAGTTTTATGAGATTATTTGAATCTTTGAATGGTAGTTCAATGCATAAAAAAATCTAGATAAATTTAAGTTAATAAAATGTATGTTGTAAGAAGATCAATTTTTACTCATTTAAATTTAATAAGTAAGACATACAAATTTTTGTCTATTAAAACAAGATTTAGGATTCTAAATTTACAATATTTCGATTGCAACATCAACATTAAAAGTAGAGTAAATTCTGTCTAAAATAACTCTGTGCAACACTGAAAGACTTTAAGTTCCACAGAAAGATTTTCAGTACAGTAAACTCTGTCTAAAGCAGAATACTATTAATGATAGAAAATTTTCTTGGTCTCAATCGATTCCCCCTTAAACTGTAGTTTTAAAAAGATGCATATAAAACTTAGTACTAATTTAATATCGATTATTTAGAAAAACCTTTACATTAGAATAAACTTTGCATTTGTTAAAAGAACTTATAAATTTTTAGCCTTCTTTACTAAAAAAAAAAAAAAAGAAAGTACTTTCAAGGCATGGAGGCAAGTATTCTAATTGTAAAATTCTTGGAATTGAAACATATATAATAAAAATACTTTATAAATTCATTTATATTTGGTTAATAAGAACTGGCACAGTGAAGGAAGCTAAATTTTCTCTCAAAAAGAAAAAAAAAATCTTAAGAGATAATCAAAAGACCTTTATACTGTGATGAACATTTGATGTATTAAAACTATCTTAACCTTTTCAGGTATGTTTTTTCATTACATAAAGTACTGTGTTTGTTGTTGTTGTTGTCTTGGGAAAAAAAATAAAGTTGTACAACAGTCTGCAATTTTGTGAACTGTACTCCTTACAGGCTAACCATGTTGAAATTTTTTTTTTTTAACATTTCCAATAGATATCACTAGTTCCGATACAGTACAATATGCATATGTGTCTTTATTCTTCATGCAATAAAGTATAAAAATGTTTATGTATGTGCATACTCCCTGGTTCGTAGAAAAAGAAAAATTGTACCTAATGGGAGTGCTACTGAAAAGGTTAAAGAAAAACAACTAGACTAAACATAGCTTAAAACTGTTTCAAGGATTCGTAGAATCCCTTCTTCAATGCAATTTTTTTTTTTTTTAAAGGGAGGAAATGCATACGTAGCAAACATAATAGGAAACATAGCAAACATAATGCACATTCACTGTTGGCATTTTTCACTCTTCAATTTTTTTTTACTTTCAATGGAAACTTTTATTTTACATTGAAGAAGAGTACCTTTTTTGTACACATAAAACAAAAATGCATTTTTGTAAACCATGATTCAAAACCCCTCCCAGACAAAAATTCTGACTGCCATTGTGGTAGAATAACGGATTGAAAAATGACACATTAATCAGGGTATATAATGCCTTTCTCTTTTTCCAAAATTTTTGTTTAGTAATTCCTTTATCGCTTCTTTCAAATGATGAGACCAAAGTTTTTTGTTAATTTTTAATTGCGCTTAACTGATTAAAATTTGGTGGATTTACGTTTATCACTATGGAAGCAGCAATTGAAAAGAAGGATGAAAGGTAAGATTTTGATTTTGCATATGAAATCTTTAGCAAATTTTCTTGTTTTTTTTTTTCATAATTAATCAACTCTGTGTTAATGGAGTTCTCTATTTTTTTTATTCTTTGTTTCAAACTATTTTTCTTGCTACGCTCTTTAAGCAATAATTATTATCCTTGGAAAATCAATGTCATTTAAAATAACTAAATTGAGAAAACTGAAATGCGTGGGTTTTATTTAAAGGTTTAACCAAAGGCTCTTTCGAGCACAACCTTCTGTAAACTAGCTTTAAAATCTAACAAGAAATTGAAAATGTTATCAACATTCAGCCATACAGACGAAATAAATGGGAGTGAAAGGTAACCTTTTTCTGAAGCAAAGATAGTCATGTGACATATAGACTTCTTTCTCCCATCAATGTTTCCCCATGTGTTTCATCCATTGGATTTATATGGGGTATTCTCTAATACAAATATGTAGAAAGTTTTGTTTTTTATTTGATAACCAATAATAGTGATGTATCGCAACGTATATGGATGTACTCAAGATATGTCAAAAGAGGGAGTATAACCTTTCATACATAAATCTTTGATTTATTTTTTTTTTAAACTTGTTTTCTTTAAAATAACAGTAATTCATACTTGAAACAGTATCTTTATTTGATAATGATTGGTATTTTGCCCGTAAATGGAGCATATAAGTTTTTTAAACAAAATATTTTACAATGATATATTTACTGTTATTGAATGTAAATTATATAAGTTTTAAATCCCAATTTTATTATTATTTATTTAAACAAATAAAACTTTCGTTTTCTATCTGGCGACATTGCCAATTTGTAATTTCCTACCTCATTCAGACTACTGTAAATGTTTCTTAAAGTATTCGTAATGTTCAGGTATAAATAATTTTTAAACATGTATTTATTTTTAAAATAAGTATTTAAAAACTATATTAAAGTTTTTCGAGAAATTATCATTATAAATAATAAACATTTTAAAGAATTTGAGCAATTGAGGAAATAGTTTCAATATATCATCAATGTTATAAATTAGTGAATTTTTTTTTTTTTTTTTGCAATTTTTACTAACTGACAATTGTTTTCATTATTCCAAAAAGAAAAAAGTTGAACACAAAATAGCAGGACAATTAATGCTTAGTGTCATAACGAAAAAAATGTAAAATTATTAACGTAAATTTAATTTTTATTCATAATATTAAGGTGATATATATAATATTACGATGAGGCCCCTAACTCTAGGTACATTTGGATAATTTTCATTTAAAAATATAAAATTGCTCAAATTTGATTTTGTATGCTGCCGAAGGCAGTAGAGCCAACAACATTAGGTTTGCTTGGAAAGATTTTCAATTAAATATATTAAATCATTCAATGTACCTCAACATATCTCTCTATTCTTTCTATTTTTGGCCTTTTAGTAGAAATTTTCTTCTCAGTTTGAACATAAAAAAATATATGCTTGACACACAGCCAACTGGACTTTGATGAAAAACCAAATATCCTAAAATACTAAATTATTATTTTTTTAAAGCTCCAGGTGAAACTGAGAATGGAAACATATATTCAAATGAAAATAGAGATTACTAAATCTAAAAAAAGTATTTATCATGAATTACTTTTACTGTGAATGAATTTTCCTATGCCAAAAATAACAAAAAATCGCCAGTTTTGGAAACCCTAATACCTAACACATGTGACACGTCTGCTTCGCTTTTCAAGGCTCTGCTGAATAGGAAAGAGCAGTCTATTATCTCAAGTCTATGCATTAAAATTGCAATTATCAAATTTATTTTACAAAGCCTAATTTATTATATCAAATAAATGCTTAAATTTTCAGCTAAATAAGCTTTGCATGTGTATATAATTACAAAAAAAATATATATATATTGTAAAAAAATTTTGTTTTTATTTGAAAATTAACTAATTTCTTCTACAGGGTATCTTCATCTTCAGTCTGGTTCATCACAAACCTGTGACGTACAATAAGACTTACGAATATCCTAGTTGGGCTGTCTTCATTGGATGGTTAATGGCTTTATCATCTATGTTATGCATACCAGTGTACTTCGTTTACCAACTACTGATAACACCAGGAAATATGAGACAGGTAATATTTAGTTTAAAATACGCATGTAGATATGTTGTAGTTGCAAATTTATCTATATTAATTTTTTAAAAAAAAAAAAAAAAAAAAAAAAAGCGTGTGCGCGATGGTTAGGAAAATCTACCGCATATATAATATATAGGGGTATGAAAATTTGGATGAGGATAGTCAAAGGCAGGTTTGAATGCACCTGATTCTCAGATTTTTCATTTTTTGTTAATGGCATACATTTTCTTCCAAAGCTTTCTGACAGTGTTCTGAAAATGTCATAGCATAGAAGGTCGATAGTCAAAAATGTCTTTTTTAAGCCCCCACTAGCTTTTCTTAACAAAATATGAAAAAAACAAAAAATACCTACTTCATTATCATACTTTTTCCTTTCTAATGGTGTAATCCATTTAAAATTATATATATATATATATATATATATATAATATAAAATTAAACGTCTTCGTTTTTTTTCCTTATGCATATTTTGAAGCTGTGTTGTCTAAACTAATCAAAATACAGAAAAACAAAAAATACCCACTGTTAGAAGGTACCTTAAACCTCCTCTGTTCCTAAAGTCTTCTAAGACACTGCAGTCCAATAAAAAAAATATTAATATTAACTCTTTTAAAAAAATTCAGTGAGCTATTTCACCAATTTTTGGTTTTTCTGCAATTTTTAAAAATATGCATCCATACTTCTGATGAAAATAAGAATATATATATATATATATCTGGCCATATCTATGTTCACTTTCCTTTTGAAAGATGGTTTCAGTTTAAAAAAAATATTAACACTTAAAAAGAAATTGTTTCAGAGACTCACTTTTGAGACTTTCTTTTTTTCTGCGATGTTTAAAATTTTGCATTAGACTCAGAAATCAAAATATGAAAAAACAAAAGATACCAAACCATTTGTATGTTCATTTTTCTTTAAAACGACGTGTTCGGTTAAAAAATATATTAATATTAACCCTTTCAAAAACCTTGGTTTCTGAAAGTCACTTTAGAGATTTCTGTTTTTCTGCAATGTTTAATAAAAAATCTGTATCGGCTTAAGGAAAAAAAAATCCCAAACTATATCTATGTACATTTTCTTTTTAAAATAATGTCTTCAGTTTTTTAAAATATGAATATTAACACTTTCAAAAAAATTACTTTCCGAAACCCAACCCATGTTTGTGAATTTCATTTTTTTCTGCAATTTTTTTAAAGTAGTCCTACATTTACCGGGTCATCTTGAGCTTAAAAAAATATATATATTAATATTAATCCTTTCAGAAAAATTCTTGAAACTTATTTTTTTCGCTCTCTCTTTCAGTGCCATTGAAGATTAAGTTTCCTGTTTTAATTCTTTTTTAGAACATTTTCGTTTCTACTCATGTGCTGAGAAACCTACATGTTCAACAGTGAGAGGGAGATTTTTCTGAGTTAAAAAGAAGGGGGGGGGGTATAATTATTTAGGTTTTCTCAAAGACTTTTGGTCAGAATCGAAAGTTTAATATACCTGAATGTCAGAAACTAAATCAGCAATCTCTATAACAAAGACCCCCTTAGTTCATTTGGAAAGATTTCTGTTTAAATATATAAATTCATTCAACATTGATTTTAGATATATTAAGGTTATTGTGTGTCCAGTCTACACCGGCCTTTCCTTTAAAAATATAAAATTAAAGCAATCCAAACGGCTGCAATAGGTAGCTTTTTACTTTTTGTAATGTAAGCTACCTAAAAGACATGGTGTTACGCTGCCAAAATGAGTAAGAGCACTAATTCTAGGTACATTTGGATAATTTTCATTTAAAAATGTAAAATTACACAAATTCGATGGTGTATGCTGCTGAAGGTAGTAGAGTCAACAACATTAGGATTGTTTGGAAAGATTTTCAATTAAATATACCCTTTGAGTGTTAGGCCTGTGTTTTTCTGTTACTAGAAGTCCTGTTAAAATAGCTGTAGACAAAAATATTTTTATAACAAAATCATTTTTTGAACCATATATAGAATGAGGGGATATAAAGATATTATAGCATCAAGCTATGATTAAAATATATATATAGATATCCTGGGATTTTGAAGCATACTTATGAAAATATAGGAAAACTCTCAAACGCTGAAAGGGTTAAATTGTTCAACTCTGATTTTAGGTATATTTAAGGTTATCACAGTCCCGAGCAAAGTCAAGCAGGTCAGCTAATATAATATGTTCAAATAAATTAAAATTTTATATACTTAGCCAATTTATAATTAGATGCAATTAAAAATTTAAACTTTACAGGTCAAAGCAAACAGTACCCAATAATTATTTTCATCCAAAAATAAATAAATCCAATCAATTAATAAAATATGTAACTTATTTGAGATATCATTAAATGTAAAATAAATAACATAAATTAACCAAAACCTCTGCTAGTAATTTTTTATTTTGTTTTGTCAAGAAATAAAATCGGGTGTGTACATTGTTCGAAGCAAAGTTTCTACATAAGTATGAACATGAAAACTGTGTAAATTAATTAAAAACCTATTTTAGTACATTTTAAATAAAAAAGTATGTTTTATTTATTTTTATTTTATAACTTTCTATATATTGCATAAAAACCATAATGATGACAGTATTCTGGATCATACTTTAAGATTGAAAAAGCAACAAGTTGATACAGACAAGTTTTATCGTCTTGTTGCTATGTAATGAGTTTGTACCATCTTAAATATTGATAATTTATTCTATGTGCTAGATGTATATAAACTTACTCAATGCAAATATGCATCTGTATTTCACAGACTCGTACACTGCCAGCCAAAAGTTTAAGACCATACTAAGGAATATGAGAAAATAAAATAAAACTCATAGTTGGTATTTTCAGAAGAAAGTTTAATCATCACAAAATATACAACCTGGGAAATAAAACTAATCTAAATATAGACAAATTATCAATTATTGCTTTTAACGTACATTTGTTAATGGTAAAAACAGCTTAAACTGATTTTTCCTCGAAAAATCCTCCTTTGTATTTTATATCTTTTTTTTTTACCAGTCTCTGCATACAAGCAATCAATTTATTGATTGTGTCTTGTGGTATATTGTTCCAGCTTTCATTTAAAACCTTCCACATGCCTTCATATGATGAGGGGCACCGATCATGAACGTTTCTATCAAGTTCTTCTCATAAAAGTTTGATCGGATGAAGATTGAGGCTCTGAGGAAGCCACACCATGTTTTTTAATACACCTTCCACTTCTTTTTGTTCTAAATAGCCTCTGCATAATTTCAACCTATGGTTAGGGTCGTTATCTTGTTGGAAAATGAACCTATCGCCAATGAGTCTCAGCCTGGAGGGAATGGCATTTGTTTTGAGAATTGTTTTGTATTTTTCTTTTTTCATAATTCCTTGGATCCACACCAAATCTTCAGTTCCATACCCAGACCATAACAGACCCACCGTCGTGCTTCACAAATGGCAGCATCTTTTCTCTGGCACAATGTCCTTTCTCCTTTTTTTTTCCAAATATTTCAAACTTGGATTTGGGACTCCAAAGAACATTTCTAAAATCTTCTTCGGTCAAATCTCGATGGGTAGGGCCCACTGAATTCATTTCTTCTTGTTCTGCAGCTTTAATAGCAGTTTTTGGATGGCAACATGGCCAAAAAAATTAGAATCTCTCAATCGTCTTTTTTCAGTAGTAAGTGACACAAGTTTGGATTGAGATTTGTTTACTTCAGCACAAATTTCTGGCACTGTTAGTCATCTATTCCACTTGTTGGTTACAACAATGAAATTATCCACGCTAGAAGTGGTTGCTCTTGGCCTTCCTGATTACTGCCGGTTTCCTTGTATCGAACAATTGTGTGATGAACACATGTCTTCGATAATTTTAACTGAGCGGCAATCACATGTTCAAATTTGCCTTCATTATGTAGAACAATGATGGCAGACCATGTTTCAATGCTGATTTCCTGTTTTTTGTCTATTTTTAAGATGTGTTGACAGAAGTAACCAAAAATAAGACTAAACAAGAAAGTGTATGAAGAACTTCGACAAAATAGTGTATCTTAGTATGAAACACGTATATTATATATATATATATATATATATATATATAAACAATAGTTAAATAAGTGAACAGTAAAAGTAAAACAATAGTTAAATAAGTGACCACCTGGCATTCTTAAATAACAATGAATCTACCTGACTTGCTCATACTTGGCATTCGTTGATGTTTGGAAACAATGCATTTATTGCATCCTTTCTTGATAACTAAACAAAAGAATTTGCTTTTTGGATATTCCAGAAGAACTATAAAAGATGTACAGGTGCAGTTTGCAATTTATTTAAAAATATTTTTTGAGTATTTATAGATAATGAAAGATTTTCTAAAGTGGTCTCAAACTTTTGGCTGGCAGTATATATGCATCCAGTCAAAAGATTAACCGGTCAATTCACCACCAACCTTCAACTTCCCGATCAACTCTCAGTTCAGTAACCCGAGGTTCGCGAATGTAACTGCCGGTTGATATTTCCGAATTCTTCGTTAACTTCAGGGACATGGTTATTCGACTCTGGGTTACTCGACGGCAGGTTGAAATGTGTATATCTCATTGGCCAAAGGGATCACATGACGTAGCAATAGTCTTTATGGGTTCTGTCCTCCCTTGATTCAGTTTTCAATAACGGAACAAAACAGAATATTGAAAGAGCATAATTGGAGTGTTTACTTTTTGATAAATAAATTTACAAATAAATTTTGAATTAACATTTTGATTTGGTGGTTTAAAAATATTGTCACAGTCATAAAATGCTCATTTTTACAAAATTTTATAGTTATTTATTTTTTTTTTATTTATTTATTTTTTTAAAGTTTTTTGATTAAAGAAAATATATATATATATTATCTACGTTTAATAAACAATTTTATGACCAGGCTAACACTAATAAGTGGAATAAAAGCAAATAGGGAGCTAGATTTATTTATTTTGCAAAAATATTATATAAAAAGATATTTTCATATATTTCTAATGTATGTTTTTTATTTAACTAAAATAATTGATTACAGATTCAATTAAATTATCTTGGATGAAATTGCATGCTTGGTAGCATTTATCCCTTATACGAGACTCAAAAAAGTGTTTTTTTATGTGTAAATTATTATAATTAATATATATATATATATATATATATATATATATATATTTCATTTCATATATAATAATTTTAGAAGCTGTTTGAAAAAATTCTTGTGAACTGCGAATTTTTTCAAATAAGCCTCTTAAAAAATGTTTCTTTCAAACAAAAATAATTATTTTTAACTAACAAGGTTTTTTTTTTTTTTATTTTTTTTTTTTAGTTATTTGATTAAAGGGAAATTGGAGTGTTTACTTTTTGATAAATAAATTTACAAATAAATTTTGAATTAACATTTTGATTTGGTGGTTTAAAAATATTGTCACAGTCATAAAATGCTCATTTTTACAAAATTTTATAGGATTTTTTTTTAAAGTTTTTTGATTAAAGAATATATATATATATATATATTATCTACGTTTAATAAACAATTTTATGACCATGCTAACACTAATAAGTGGAATAAAAGCAAATAGCGAGCTAGATTTATTTATTTTGCAAGAATATTATATAAAAAGATATTTTCATATATTTATTTCTAATGTATGTGTTTTATTTAACTAAAATAATTGATTACAGATTCAATTAAATTATCTTGGGTGAAATTGCATGCTTGGTAGCATTTATCCCTTATACGAGACCCAAAAAGGTGGGGGGTTTTTTTATGTGTAAATTATTATAATTAATATATATATATATATTTTAAAATTTCATATATAATAATTTAAAAAGCTGTTTGAAAAAATTCTCGTGAACTGCGAAAATTTTCAAATAATCCTCTTAAAAATGTTTCTTTCAAACAAAAATAATTATTTTTAACTAACAACTACATATTAGTTTAAATTATTTATCTATTACAAACGGATAAACATTTTTATATATTATAACGATATTTTAACGCAAAATTCCATCTTCTATAATTTTATTCTTTAAACAAACATGAAGTGTAGGAATAAATCTGAAATTTAAGAAAAACTGCTGTTTTTTATTCTTAAAAAAAAAAAAAAAAAAAAAAAAAAGATTTGAATCTTATATATAATATTTGAGTGTAAGAACATTTGATTTTATATTCGTTAGATGGCGCTACCAAATATTCTCAGTAGATATTTTACGTCTTGAAAACTTTCTTAATAATCACTATAATCTTGACTTTACAGAGTTAAAATATCCTAAAAGGGCTAATAATTAAAAGTAACACATTCTTTCACATTATTATAATTTTTTAAATTAACATTTCGTTTGCTTTCTGCATCACAAATAGCATTGAAAACGAAATAAACGTCAAAACACTTGTCAACGCAACCGCCATCTTTGCTTCAATTGCACATGCGCGTGTCGAATAACTGTAGACGAATAGGTTAGTTCAGTTACTGAACTTATGTTTCGTTTTCTCCTCCATTTTCGGCTAGTTGAGTTAGCGGAGAATTTGATTTCAGGGTCAACCCAGAGTTACAGCGTAACTCGCCAGTTGAGGTTGACGGTGAGTTAGGGGGTAAGAATATGAAATGTAAAGTGTTAATAAAATATTTTTGTAATTTAAAGTTTTTTTTTTTTTTTTTTAGCGATGGAAGATTTTAACGACACCGAGGTTACCAATGGCGTTGCCTGTACATGCAAGTGAACCTGATGGTTTAGTCAAAAATAACAAAAAATATGAGCAATCAAAACTATAGTTTCTTCTTTTTTCCATGTTTTTAAAAGCAAGATTGAATCTAGAGTACAAGAGCAAACCAACAGCTAGTGACACAAAGATAGAAACATGTGACACAAAAACAGTCACTTGTATCACCACTCACCTAACCTGCATTTAAAAATTATAGAGGGCCATCTTCTATCTGTATATTATGAAAAGTAAGCTAGCCTTATTCCTCATTCAGATAGATATTATTTTGATGATACAAAAAAAAAGGTGCCCTTTTTTAGCCGTGGATTTTCTCAAGAAAATTTACAGTATATATTTGTACAGTTATTCTTTACAAATGATTTGAAAAATATTTTAACCCAGATAATCGATTCATTTTAATTCTTTAGAGTTTTCATTAAACTCTTGTTTTTATAGTTATGTTGAAGCTATTACTGTTAACATTTTAGATTTCTGTTCCAAGCCTCTCAAAGAGTGTTGGATCATGAGAATTGAAATACCTTCTACTTAAGATTTTAAAATTTTTGTTGTTTTGGGTATTTTCAAAATAGACATTTCATTTACAAAAAATCCACATACATTTTAATATAAAAATTCAGTCATGTGAAATTTTACAATACCTGCATGATCTTCAAAGGCAAATAAAGGAAACATAGAACTAGTCACATATGATTCCAATACATGTGCAGTGAATGTGCTGTCTGTTCTTGTAAAAAGTTATGTAAACAATTTAGTTTCTATATTTTTTTTTTCTTTCATGTTTGGATTTTTTTTATTCATGTGTAGAAAATGTATATTTGGAAAATTACATAGAATTCATCAGATATGTGTTAGTGAATGCATTATTTATAACATCATATGTTTCTTGTTACATAATTTTTAGTTTTTTATTCCATATTTGTAAATTTTTCTCATTTCTGATTTCTTTAATGGCTAATTTTTCTATAGGTCAGTTGTAAAAAAATTGATTTTAGATTAAATCTATCAATAAATTCATTTGTTAATATTTTACAAATAACTTAAGAAGCTATTTTGAGCATAGTTTTCTGATATATGCTTCAAAGTAGTTTCACTGTTTAATATGTAAAAATTCTTTTTATGTTTTACCATATGATTAAATTGTTTTAATAAAATTTTGTTCAAACTTTGGTGTTTTCTTTTCTATTTGATATGATACTAGAATTTTAAAGGGGTTTTATAAGTTTTCTGGATATGTTTAAAATTATTAGATTATATCAGAATACAGTAGAAAACCCAAAATATTTATACCTTGGGACAAGACCTTTATGCAGGTTTCAGATTTTTGTGTATTTCAAGTCATATTTTTTTTTTTTTTTTACAATGAAACAAATACATTAAAATATATATATATATGATTAAAATTCTCAATATAGTAATGAAAAAAAGCACATAAATAATTTAATTTCACACATAAAAAACAAAACAACGGTGTTATATTAACAGAAAATAAAAGAAATTGAGTCATGTAAAGATCATTTTGTAAATTCTTTTAAAATAATCAAATTACAACATTTTGGGATGTTGTAATCAAAAATCTTGGTAAACATGCTTCTGGAAGGTGTTCTCTTCATTTTCATAGAATCCATGCTTGTTCTTTTAAAGTTACGACTGTTCCGTTTTCACTTTACAAAAAAAAAAAAAAAACTTCTTTGTCCGTGTCTGGGCACCATATATCACAAACAGTTGCAATTCGATAAACAAAATCTACCTGATCTTATTTTATCATCATTAAATAATATCTTTTAATAAGCAAAATCATTTTATAAAAATCTATAATCTTTATTCCTTTTGCTTTTGTGCCGATAAAAACATTTGACACACCATTTCAACAGCTCAATCAAAACTACATCTACATACATCCCTGTGAGAGGAAGAAAAAACATCTCGTTTCATTTAATCAAAATGACACTGTATGGTGCGCCCTGATTACATTAGATAAACGGTAAATTAATCAATTCGCGACAATTACGTTAAAAGTTTGAAACAAAATTCCTTTTCCGAATGTCAAAATATCACTGCTAGACTAAAAAAAAAAAATCACTAAATATTCA
Organism: Maratus michaelseni; assembly: GCA_963931845.1. Classification (NCBI taxonomy): domain Eukaryota; kingdom Metazoa; phylum Arthropoda; class Arachnida; order Araneae; family Salticidae; genus Maratus; species Maratus michaelseni. The sequence continues at coordinate 207,628,787 of OZ007594.1, read as the reverse complement.
AAAATTGCAGGAGACAAATTTTACTACAATGGGGTAAAATATTGTAATCAGAATTCTATCGTGAATAACATAAAATCGATACAGAATGGTAAAAATCGCATTGGCTATCTCATTAAAAATCTCTAAAATCACTGTACCACTTCCGAATAAATTTTATTGAAAAGAGAACAAATTTTTGTTAATCTATGATTGTCCATAATGTCATTTATTAACATAATTATCTGCACTACCTCTTGCAACAAACATTTATTTATTTTAAAAACACATCAAAAAGTGACTAGCGAGAAAGAAACAAAGCATCAGTAACTGAGGATGGCTCAGAGCAAGAGATGAAAATATTTTTTAAAACTTTTATATAGTGACTAGCGAGGAAGAAACAGATCATCAGTAACTGAAGATGCCTCGGACCAAGAGATGAAAATATTTTTAAAAACTTTTATACACATTGCCTAGATTTAGTGTAGTTTGAAAGTGTTTTTGAAGCTTTTAGATGTGTTTTTAAAATAAATTAATGTCTGTTGTAATAGGTAATACAGATAATTATTATAGAGAACAAAATTTACTATATTTGGCTAAAAGACTGAAACCTAATTTTTTTATTAATGTAGTGCCTCAAAGCATAAAAAAAGATAAAAACCACATAAATTAAATTTGAATAAAAATCTAATAACCAAAAAATCCAAAATCGGTCTTTGAGGTGCATAACTACATACATAGAGATATCTTCTTCCCAAATTTTTTAACTCTGCATGCAGCAGTCTCTTCAAATCACAGACGCAAGTTACACAGACAAACTTCTTTCATATTATGCCATTTAAAATGAAAGTTGCAAATTAATGAAAGCATGTTTTCAAAAACTGCCAACATTTGAAATTTTGGTCAGTGTGAATTTGCACTAGTCTAGAGTTCACAAGTTAAAAAATGTTATTTCAAAAATATAAGATTAGGAATAATATTAACTTATCATAAAATTACAGTATATGAATATGTAACAGACAACATTCTCTATAAAGGAATTATTATATATTTGGACAGAAGATATTACACTGGCTTTCCTCAAATTATAAAAATTATATTCCATATTCCAATTTAATGAAGGGGGGGGGGGGAATTTGTAGCAAACCTAAACAAGATTTTATGTAGACCCAGAGCTGTTCCTAGTGAAAGCGAGGTCCCTTTATTTAGTTAATCTCTCCCATTTTCTAAAAATTTTTCCAAAAACATATGCATGTGGACAAGAACAGGGATTTTTGAATAAAAAAAGAAGCTTGATAAATGTGTAACTTTATGGTAAAATGTATTTCACAGAAATGTAAATGTATTAATATATTACAAATATAGTAACCACTTGATATATTGTACCTCATTTACAATGCCCATTCGGATATTTTTTGTGTGTGTGTGTGTGTATGTGTTTTCTTCTAAAAATAAGTTTTACGTAAATAACACTTTGAAGTAACTTTATGTAATATCAGTTTCAGAATTACAATCATTAATTTTAGTAAGAAACTCTTAATATGCATTTGGATATATTGTGCTTTTTTTCTTGTCTCCTGACAGGTACAATATAACAAGAAGCTACTGTAGTCAGTAAAATAATAGATGTCATTTATTCACAGCACTGGTCTCTTAACAGTTTGTATTCCAGCTTCAAAAAAAAAAAAAAAAAATGAATTCTGTGTATTGCTTTAGTATATACAGGGTACCCACTAAAGTTTTGTCCATCTCCATTAACTTGAGAATAGAGACAGCTATATTTATGAATGTGGTGTCTATGTTATAGTAAATCAGTTATACGCTACAGGATCATATTGCTTACAGTGCCACCTAGTGTTAAACTGCAGAGTTAACATTTCTATCTCGAAAACAGTAAGAGATACAGGAAAAGTCTTGCATGTAAATATAACTTTATTAGAAACCCTGAAATGTAAATCTTTTATATCCAATCACCAGTTTAAATACTGCTCTAATCACATAAATGGTGTTATAAGAGAGACACATGTAAGCAAGATAGTTCATTTAATTAAGTATGCGCAATGTGTTTACATCATAGACAGCAATACATCATGCATGTGTTCCATTGGTAGACACACAAAGCATACTTAACTTGAATTTTCTTATTGAAATAAACTGCACCCTGTTTACATGTATTAGTTTTATTAATAAATGTGTATCTGCCTTATAATGCCACACTTCTGCAGGAGATTGGTGTCATATTTAAGTTGGTAATGGGATTTAAAAAAAAAAAAAATCTGGCTTTTAAAAGTTATTTTAACAGAAAAGACATTTAATATTAAATAGAGAATGCTCAACAACTTTGTAATTAACTTATCTCTTATTTTCGAGATTGGAGATCAAATTCTGCAGTTTTCTGCTAAGTGGTATTGTAAGTGGTCTCGTGTAACACATAGCCCCATTACTATACCTATGAGGAAATTCCCGTCAAATGCCATGAAGTTGCCGTTCTGCAAAAGGTAGAGTTTATGAGAGAAGGAAAAGCACTCATGGATGCAATTCCCAACCAACATTTTTAATTTTCCACAACTGATGACATTACATAAGATTTTGGGATAAGAGAACCGAAGATCATCCTGTAGAGACCCATGTTTCAACCCATGAGAATGCATCCACAACTTTTAAAGGGACAGGATATAATGTTTTGAATATTTTTTTTTTCATGCATTCAGTGCTGTTTCAACAGTGAGTCATTGAGCCCAGACTCATTCAGTAGCTTTGAATTAGCTGACTGTTGAAGAATATTCTAGTGTAATCTTTTAAATTTAAAAATATTTAGAATCCAAGGAGAACTGCAATAACAAGCTAATATGTGCAGTAGACTCCCTCAAATCCACCATCCTAAAATCGATACATCGTTTCTGAACTAAACAATGAAACTTACAGTTAAGATGTAGGTGTAAAATTCAAAGTTTTTTTTTAAATATTTATACCATTCTGTACACATTTTAATATGTAATTCTGGTTAATATGATTCAACTCATGTTTTCTCATGAAGAAAGTATAAATTTATTTCTAAAAATTTCAAGATAGTGCTGATATCAGTGGTGATCGATATTTTTACCTAATAATTTATGTATTAATCTAGCTTTTTTGGTTATTAAGTATGGCTAAACAGGACACAAAACTTTATTTTAGGATTTTGATGTGAATTATTAGTGTACATTTATAAAGCAAATTTCATTGAGTAATTCAAGAAAAAATTATTATGCTTATTTAGTTATGCATTATTAATTATTTACTTGATTTTTACTTTTAATATTTTAAATGTTCTTAATTTTTATTATTTTACTTAACTGTTTTACTTTATTGTACGCATTCATTATAATTTCGAGTGCATTATTAAATTCAAATTATTCCTTAAAAAATGTAAACAAAAGTGACCAGAAATCCACAAAATTCTAAAATCTGCACAACCTCAGGTTTTAAGTTATGTGGATTTAAGGAAGTCTACTGTATATTATTTTTACTGCTTGAGCTTATTCCCATGAACATATGTATTTCCCTATCAACTAAAAATGTATTAATTAAATTAAATTATGTATCAAATAACCTTTTGACTTATAAGTCAACAATACCTTAGTTTTAAAGCATCAGTGCTTTTAAAGCTTTTCCGTGATGTATATTTTCGCACAATTAAATACATTTAAGAAAAATAAGTAAAAATAGATTAGATTAATACATTAGGACTCTAAAAAAAAACAATCAGGCACAGGGCCCTAAAATGGCTTAAGGGTGTATTCAAATCCAAACTGCTTATTTTGAGACACATTTTTAAATTCATTTTTGCTCTAAAATGCATCCAATTGGCAGGTTCTCTTATTCAAAAACTTTATAATGTCCTAATTGTCTCGATTTTTTGATAAAGGCAGAATATATTTCAAAAAATGCTGTCAAAGTGGACATTTTGAACAGAATTTACAGAGGCGATATCGCTGGAAACAAAAAAAAAATTATCGTACTGTGAAAATAATTGTTTGTAAATAAATTTCTAATTAATTGAACGAAAAATAAAAACATAGGTCCCTTATAAATCTCTTCATAAATCACGCCACCAAGTTTCATGTTTTTACTTTTAAAAATGAGTCTGAAAATGTGTCTCAAAATTTTGAGGAGTTGAACGTGGAAAAATATTTTTTTAATACCGCCCTAAAACTGTTCTGGATGCAGGATTCATGAATATCACACACACTAGATAAGCATATACTTTGCTTTTAAAAAATATGCTAAAAAAATATTATGCTAATTAAAAAAAAAAGGTACCACATTGATAATTAATATAAGAGCCATAATAGCTGCAGATTTAAAGTTATGTGGATATATGTGTGTATATATTTGCATTTTCAACCTCATGCGATTCATTTTTGTATTAACTTTTCCTTTGATTTTCACATGCGATTTCATTTTAATTATATAATTAGGTTATTATTGTTGTACATCTTGAAAGTTAATTTTTGATTCAAAGGTATTTTATATAAATATATTCATATACACTGGCCCTGCAATTAGGAAGGGGGGGAGGGGTAAGGGTTTAAAAGAACTATATCCAGAGAACTTACAAATTTAGTTACATATGAATAAACTTTGTGCTAAGATGATGAGAGCATGATCTGCAAAAACCAAATCAAAGAAAAGCACAAATATCCCAGAGAAATTTTATCTTTCACTTGCTTCAAGGCTTCATAAGACTTCTTTACTGCCAAACAAATGATAAAGAGAATGAGAAATAATAGCAGCAGAATGTGTTGTTATTCCTGTTTTTTCACTTGTTCAGAACTTTTGCATATTATTTAGATATTTGTGTGTGTGGGGGGGGGGGGGGGAATTTTTATAATACACTATTGAAACTGCTATTTTTATTTATGTTACACAATTTCATATCATTTATAATGATTTTATTCAAATGAAGGGAACATTGAGAAAAAAAGTTATTTTGTAATGTGTAGAATTGTTGAACATTAAATTTCATGGTAATATATTTACCAATGTCTTTTTCAATATATTTAGTCAGCTTGAAAAGAGCTTTAAACAATCTGTATATGCTAGTGAAAGAGTACAAAAAAAAAAAAACCATCCCCCCCCCCTTTTTTTTTATGTATACATCTATACTAATAAAAGAAAGTTTCACTCTGTGTGTCTGTGATGGCTAGGAAAATCTAACACACCTAGAAGTCTAAAAAATTAGGTAAGGATAGTCCAAGGCCTCTCCTGAGGCATCTGAGTCTCAGAATTTTATTATTTTGAAAATTAGAGTTAAAAATTAATTAAAAACTGATCAAAGATCACAAAGAAAAAAAAGCACTCTTCTGAAATTTGCGTGCACATGCTCAGAAGCCCTTTTCCGCACCTTCCATGAAGAGAAGCAGCCAATCAGGTGTCGTCTTTTTCTTTTTCAGTTTTTCTAAATTCGCCACAGGCTAGAAATACGGAAAAACGTCTACATATTCTTGAAGAACATATGTTTACGTATCGAACGATCGGGTCGGTTCGAAAAAATTTCACATTTAACCCTTTCAAAAAAATAGAGAAGCATCGAATTCATGTTTTTTTTATTTTCTCCCGTTTTCCAAGCCTCGCATCTGCCAGACTACAAGAGATATAGAAAAACAGAGTTCACTAAATTAAAGATCTGACTTTGCCCTTTTCAAAGCCACTTTTTGGTTTTTAAAAATATGAAAGTTAACCCTTCAAAAAAGTATATTGTCTGTAGGCCGTTTCACGATTTTGCCAATTTTTTTAAGTTTGCATCAGCGGTTATGAAAAACTAAAAATACCAGACAATATCTACATTTGTTTCCATTTCAACATCTGCAATCATTTTAGAAAAATAGGAATATTAACCTTTCGAAAAAATTTCGCACACCGGACCGGGGCCATCGTGAAACTTTCTTCTCTTAACAGGACTGCTTCGATGCGCGGATACCGCGGCACAAGAGATCTGACTAGCAAATGAGCCAGATCGAATATGTGTATGTGTGCTTCAAAAACAGTGTTGTAAAATTCCGTTTTGAATATTTTCTTGGGTAATTTCTGGCTCATTTTAGATCTGTCTTAATTATACATACAATAAATGAACAACTAAAGTTCAGCAAGGCCTAATTTTATAATATTTAATAAATAGATTGATATTACATAAACAGACTCGTAAATAAATATTCTAAACAAAAACTCTATTAAAATTTTCTAATGTATGAATAATTTAAAATGCACATTCTGTTACTAGGTATTAAAACTAAGAACTCTCTCTCTCAAGCACTCTTATCTGGCACAACATAGTTGTGTAATTGTAATGTGCATTTTATATTTCTATGTATGTTTTTTTTTTTTTTTTTTTTTTTTTTTTTTTAAGATAAGGGAAAATGTCACCAGACACATTTCACTTCTAATATAAATTTAACATTTACTTAAAACGGGAAATGAATTTAAATAGAAAAATCCACCGATCTAGCAAATATTATATAAATTCCCAAGTTATTATTTCAATAAATTAATATTAAATATTATTTTTAAAAAAAAATCCATTCAAGAACATTCAGCATTGTATGTATTTTCAAATAGTTTCATTTAGCTGAAAAACGAAGTAATAAAATTTAATTTTTAAATTGCATTTACCAGAATGTAATAATATTATATATATATATATTAGGGTAGAGCGAAAAAAAAAATTTTTTACAAAAAACGGGTAGGTGCCAAAAGTTGCCTTTATACTAGTACATCAAATATCTGAAATTTTACCACTGAAAAAAAATGGCTTGAGTCTGCGCTTTTGGTCCAAATGTCGAAATTTTGGGTAAAATTTGACAATTTTTCAAAAAAAAATAAATTCTGTAGAACTGACTATAATTTAATACTGTCGTTTGAACTTTTATTAATAAAGATTTAAAATATTAAAACGATATCTTTATTATTTTTAACTGGAGCAAAACTGACAAATTTTGGTAAAAAAGGAGCATTGCCATTCTGGTACAGCATACAACGACTCGTTGAAAAAAAATTAATAGAAAGAAGATTAAATAAAGAAGCGCCACAATTAGAAGATGCTGCATGTGAAATTGAAATAAACGAATCAGTATGCAATGATTCAATAATAGATAAAATTGAAATCCCATCTTCATCCTCATATACCGAAACTCGAATGAAGTTTCAAACTTTTTCTAGAGCATGTGATAGCTATAGAATTCTGATCAGTCTGCTGTAGTTCTTGCTTCAGCGGTTCTTCAGGATTGTGTACGTACAGCAAATGACACTGGACAACATAATGTACCCGTACCCGTTACAGATAGAAGCAAGGTAAGGCGTGAAAGCCAATCAGCTTGTTCATCTCAACGTAAAGAACAGAACCCTAAAACAGAAATAAGAGCCTTATATTTCGACTCCTGAAAAGATGATACAATGTGTATAGAAAAGAGAAGTGATAAACATGCGTGTCATAGAATTATGAAAGAATAACGTGTTACTACCTTAGAAGAGCCTGGCTCCAAATATTTCGGGACTAATTTTGCCTAACATTTCCTCATCTGGAGCATCAAAAGATATTTTTAAATGCATATCAAAGTTTTTAAAAGATGAAAATATTGATTTGTCCAGCCTCTCATGCTTGAGTTGTGATGGGTGTCCGGTGTCCTGTGAATACGGGGAAGCATACTGAAGTAATCCGTCGAATGGAAGAGAAGCTTGCAAGACCATTGCAATGGATCATATGTCCATCCAGTTAATGAATTGCCTCTGCATTATTTGTTAGGCGTAGTCGATGGGAAAACTTCTGTCCCAAATCTATTGGGGAAATCCTTGTCCACGTGCCATTGACTCCCTATTGCAGTTTTTGAACCTATAAAAAGTAAGTTAGAAAACATATTTCCTGAAATCGAAGAAAAGACACTCAGCACAGACCAGAAATACCTGCTGAACATTTTCAAAGCTATTTCATCAGGATATTGCTCTAAAGAACTAGCGAATAGGAGCCTAGGAAAATTGTCCCACGCAATATGGCTCACAACGGCGAATAGAATTCTTTGCCTTAATTATTCACATTAACTGCGCGTCAAAGTCTCTATTTTCACTCACAAAGTATGTGATCTAAGTTTATGCCTCAGGATGGTTTATCATTAAATGTAATCTACAGCTAACTAAAACCTTATATCCTTAGCTATCTTGTATCTAAAACTACTCGGCTACTAAACATCACAGCAAACGCCATAAAACGAATAGTTAAAAAAGTTATTCAGGACAATGGTTACTTTGCACACTCGGAGCAAATTCTGATTGCAATCACATTAAACAACTAGCTGCTCATCCCATAATAAATGCAAGAGGTAGAATAAATGATGACATACGCAAATTTAAAATACTGACAATCAACATTAAAGCAGATGATTATATAAATCTAATTGATTGGGAAAACTATTGCTGTAACAGGACCCCCAATCACTATGCATTTATCGGATGCAAGTTTGTTGAAGATAATAGACGGCTGGATAGATTCCCGTATTAACATCCCCAATGAGTTACTTTGCATGTCTTCTCATACTCAAGCAGTAGAAAGATACGTGAAGGAAGTCACAGCCGGTATCTTCCAAAGTCTGTGGATATGAAAAAAGAGATGAATACACCAAGACTAGGTTGATATACAGAAAACTCGTGCCAGTCTGATAAAAAATTACAATTCATTGTATAAATAAAACATTGTGCTCAGATAGTAGGGTGGTTGTGCTGGTTACGGGTGGGACATGATATGCATTTGCACCCACCTCCACTCCTGGGTAGTTGTCAACGATTCGTTGTATGCTGTACCAGAATAGAAATACCCCATTTTTACCGAAATTTGTCAGTTTTGCTCCAGTTATACAGAATAAAGATATCGTTTTATCGTTTCAATATTTTAAATCTTTATTAATAAAGGTTCAAATGACACTTCTAAATCATAACCAGTTCTACAGAAATTTTTTATTTTTTTTTGAAAAATTGTCAAATTTTACCCAAAATTTCGATATTTGAACCAAAAGCGCAGACTCAAGACATTTTTTTTCAGCGCTAAAATTTCAGGTATTTTATGTACTAGTATAAAGGAAACTTTTGGCACCTACCCGTTTTTGGTAAAAAAAAAAAATCACTTTTTTCGCTCCACCCTAATATATATATATATATATAGCAGTTTTTATTAATTTCACGTAAGTGATAAAACTTTTAAGACTAATCAAATTATTTTCTTTAAAAAAATGTGGCTTCCATATTTTATAATGTGGCAACCAACACTCAATCAGGAATCAAAGAATAATGTTTAAGGCATAGGAAAATGCAAGGCTCATGGAGTTCAAGCTCTCTCCCTTGAAATAAAGACAATTTTTTAAGTCACACAAGTTTGTTAAAAATCTATTATTTTCTATCTTAAATGTTTGATAGTTCATCTCTGAGATAAAACAACTCTGTAGAGGAAAGGGGGAGGACAGAAATGGGACACTTTTTTACAAAAATATGACATTTCATCAGAAAGTAAACTTTAACACAAATTTTAATTTATAGAATACAAGTTAAATGACTTTGTAATGTCCACAAACAACTAAAAAAGTCATATCCAAAAACAGTTTTAAAATTAAAGAAATTCTAAGTTTCAAACTATGTCCCACACCTCCCTACTAAAGGGCAGGTATGGGACAGGTGTAAAAAGTATCATGAGACACAGATAATCTAGTGTAGACTACATATATAATCTAAACTAGTCGGATGTGTCAATTCCAAAATTTTCTTCTATCTCACACTAAAAAGAATCGGCACCAATTTATATCAAGTTCTAACTGAATCTAAAGTTTTATTAAATTACGTGCATTAGTTCTTGAGATATGACTATTGCTAAAACAGTGTAAATCCTGCAAAATGTAGCATAGCAGCGCCACCTGTAGGGAAATTTAGACCAAAATCTAATCAACAACAACTTATGTCAACGCCTAACTGAATCTGAAGTTCGATGAAAATCCGTGCATTAGTTCTTGAGATATAGTTATTGTGATAATAATAAAAAGGGTAGCACAATAGCGCCACCTGTTGGGCTATTTACACCAAAACGTAATCGGCATCTATTTATGTCATGGTCTAACAGAATCTGAAGTTTGAGGAAATTTCGTGTATTAGTTCCTGTGATATAGCTATCGTAAAAATCATTAAAAAAGTGGTGTAGCCGCGCCACTTGTTGGGATATCTACACAAAAACATAATCAGCATCTATTTATGTCAAGGTCTAACTCAGGCATGTGAAACACGTGGCCCGCCGACGACTTATCGGTGGCCCGCGAAGCCTTTGGCATTTTACCTATATTTAATTTAGTTGTTAGAAAACGCATGCTCAAAATACACTTTGCACGAACACACTTGCAACAATCGTAGTCTCAGAGCAGCAAACATAAGATATGTATAACCGTGTTATCAGTTTGGCGGGCTTTTTTTTTGTTTATCAGAATGCTACCACTGTTTTTGAATAGTAATATTTGTCTTATTTATTCGGTCTTTAAATCAGGGTTTTCCTCTTCAGAATGCCGTAGCATTCTGCATAAAAAAACTCATCTGGCAACAGTGATGTATATAGACAGATATAACTGAACTTTACATTTTAACTCAAAAAAAAAAAAAAAAATGTAGATACAAAGGTGACCAGTTGGAACGTAGCAAAGAGCGGGGTCTTGAGTCTGAAAATTTAAAGTTTCCTAATTTTTTTTAATAATTTTACGTCGAAATTTTACTTTAGTTTAATAGTTTGCTCTATTTGCATGTGAAATTGCATAATAGCAGCAATTTACATTCATCTTATAAAATTGGAGGAATGAGACAAATCCATTTCTCCCCCTACCTTCTTTCATGTTAAACTACTTGTATAAAAAAACTATACTGCTTTTAGACTTAGTTTAAATCATGGATAATATATATAGTATAAGTTACATAAATGTCTTTTTTTTATGTCGAAACTAATATTTTATTTTACCATTATCTTCAATTTTACACCACTTTACAAAATAATGATATATTTATTAAATACTAAGAAATGTATTGTAAAATTAATAAAAATGCGCGTTAATTAAGAACATTAAAAAAAAAAAATCAAAATATAAAAGTAAATATAGCTTTCAATATGTCGCTTTGAAAGTGACACAAATTATTATTTTTGTGCTTGACACAAAAACCCCCGAATATGTCTTCCAGGTTCTTCACTTGGGTTTTTGTCGATACACGGATTTCAGATTAGCTCTTTAATTATTTTCATTACTTAGGTTAGTAATTGTGTGTGATCTTTCTTTCATTTTTTATTGATATACCACATTTTATTGACATACTCTCATACATCCTGGGATTTATTAAAAAATATGTTAAAACTATTTACCACTATGAATAAATATGATAAAATGAAAATGAACATTGCATATATTTTTAAAGGTGATTTACAAAACAATTATACTCAAAGGACAGAGAATCAGACAGAAAACAAAACATTTTATTGTGTCTCACAATTTTCCACGTCACACATGAAGACACATTGCATGCGGCAGATGGTGGATAGCACTGAATAATAAAATGTTTTACTTTCTGTTGCTTCTCTGTCCTTTATTGGTTGTTTTCACTTTTCTTCTTGGTCTCTCTTGCGCTGGCACAGGGCCGTAGCTAGGGGGGGGGGGGGCTCAGCACCCCCTGAAATTTTTTGAGCCCCCCCCTGGGAAAGTTGCCAAGGACACCAAATTAAGTTCTGTTTCAAAAATCGTGTGTTAAAAAATTGAACTTAGTTTTGGGGGTTTTTTACAGTTTTGCATAAATACTAAATTATAGTATTTGTTTAAAAACTGCAAATAAGTGCTTCAATATGCGCGCATCCTATCTGCACATACTCAGAATTAGCAACCTTTTGCTGATGCAAAAATCGACTTTTACATAAGTTATATACTGAAATTTTTCATTTTGCAACGTTTTCCATTATTAACGTAAAACAAAGTTATTCTAATAAGTTTGATAGTAAATATAATGTTTATGATAAACATTATGTTTCGTATTTGAGTCATCCTAGTTTAAAAAATATATATATAAGATCCTTTATTTATAAATCATACTAACGAAAAAAAGCTAATAGCCCATTTAAATGCAAGCATTTGATTAAACACACAAATAATTTTAAAATGCAAAATACATCCTTGGTTTTTCTAATGTTTGTTATCCTATAAAAACATAACTTTAGAATTCTTAAGGGCAGGGAATATTCAGAAAAAAAATTAAAGACTGCAACTCTTTTGAAACAGGTGAACTGTCAGCTTTTTATTTACTTATTGACATCATCACTTATTTCACTAGTATAATTATACACTGAAAATTTTCATTCTGCAGCCAGTGAAGTCATTAAAAATCCAGAGGGCATACGCTGTAGGCAGAGGGTATACCCTAAAGAGTATATGCTATAGTTTTTTTGAGTAGAGGGTATCCAGTATTTCTTAAAATAATCCAGAAGGTATACCGTATAAGTCGTATCCCCCGTATATCCTCCATTACATTCCCGTTTGCTGTTTGCAGCTTTTACTTTTCTTATCAAATAAAGTTATTATAAACAGTTTAATAAGAAACTTAGTGCCTACAATATGAATATGCAATAATTTATCTTTCTATATAGTACTTTGATCATATATATACATATATCTGTTTGTGCGTGCATGTGTCAGAGAGAGAGAAATAGTACGAGCCCCCCCCCCCCCCCCTGCATTTTCTTGAGCACCCCCTGTTTACTTCTAGCTACATCCCTGCGCTGGCAATTTTTGTGTTACAGGTACCGTTTCAACGCTTTTTATGGTTTTTCACTATGAAGATCACATTCCAATTTAAAAAAAATAGGTGTTGCCATTTGAAATTTTCAAAATTTTGTCACTGTAACCGTAACTGTTAGCGTTTAACTGTTGTTTTTCATATGATTCTTGAGCGCATACCTCAAAATACTTAAAACCAAAATTTCAGTCAGTTTCTGTGAACGGTGTGACAGTTAAGGACTCTTATATCGGGATAGTTTTTTTATAATCACTCTGTACTCTAAATCAATCACAATGTGAAATGATTTCAGTGTTTTATTATTGTTAACATGTATTATACTGGGGACTTGCAAAATATTTTTCACAATACGACACATTTATATATGTCAAAATATAATTTCAGGAATTATGATTTATTCATTTTATAAATAATTCATACTATGTAATAAGGTATATTTTTAGTTCTGCATTTCATGATTAGAGACAAGCTCTAAAAAAGAAAATATCAATAATAAACAGCATTTAATTATTAAAAGTATCTTTACTAATTTATATTTTATCTTATGTGTGCATTTAAAAATTGCTTCAAAATTAACATCAAATACTGGGCTAATTTATACATTACAAGTTAGTAAAAATAAACTATCGGGGAAACTTATAAATTATCTAGTTGCTTACAAACAATTTGCTTACTGCAAAAAAACTTAGTTTTTACTTTTTAGATTGAATAATTCATGTGTCAGCTTTTTTTATTATTACTACTATGCATCAAATCTAATTCTTGGTAACAAAAATTGATAAAAACCTTATTAAATTATTAGAAACTGTGGTAATTTTATAAAAAGTAAAGTTATTTTTCAATGGATGAGACAGCATTTCACTCTCACGAAATGAAAGTCTTAAACTGTCAACACAAAGATTCTAATGGCATTCTTTATCTTAATAGCGAGTGCTATAAAGGTGTAGGAGTTCTAGAAATAATGCTAAGCAGTTATTCATGATAATACGACATATAAGGTAACAAAACACTTAAAACATTTCACATACCTGTATTTTAAATGAATACAGGTATGCCCTTTCTTTTTGTGTTGATACTAACTCTAGCTATGAGTAATTCATAAAATGTTAATAATCTAGGGTTCATAGAGACTTGAGAAGAAGAATCCAGGGAGTCAAAAATTCTAAGGAGTCTGAGAATTTTGAAGGAGGTCACCATATTTTTTCACGTATGCTGTATCCTCGTGTAACACTAACACCCACCTTAATTTTTAATGCTTCATTTGGAGAGAAAAACAGATCTCATTGTATTAAAATCTAATAATTAGTGCTTAAAATTGCACAGTATTCACAATGTATTGCTTAATGGTTTCATAAATTTGAATTAAAATTGCCTGCCAACTATTTTATGAAGTGATCCAATGGTCATAATACAGAAGCCAGGCAAATGTCAAATACTTATGTATCACGTGCATCCACATTTTAAAATTAATTTTGAAGAGAAAAAAAAACAATACAAAATAATCTAGGAACTTTTTTTTCTCTTAAATAGCAGTAATCACTTGAACTTTCCCTTTGTAAACATGATATTTTTATTTTACTTCTTTCAAAGTTTAATTTCTTTACACCATACATAAGAAAATTGATTATCCATTGTGCAAGATAAATCTCCATTTTTTAATCTGTTATACTTCAATAAAATTGATCAACGCTAATTTTTGCTTCACGATAATTTAAAGAGTTCCAAGTACTCCTTGGAAACTTTTTCATTTCTAAGGAGTTTACAAGGAGTAAGGAGCCTGTATGCATCCTGATAATCCCTTTATTTGCCGTAAATGGCATTTGTAAAGATTTCATTAAATTATGTGGGAATATTGATTGAAACTTTCCATCCAAGACTTTATTTTCACATGCCTAGGAAAGGTCTTTTCTCACGAGCAAGTCGCTGACGCAGTGTCTAGCTTGCTCAAAAGAAAGGGGACATCAAGAATTCATTATGGCGGGAAGTTGATTGATATGGTTCTTCTCCAGAAACAAAGTAAGCTAGGGGATTCCCCTGTTTCATGAGAAGACAGAAATTGGCAACAAGGCGCCAGGTAAGAACTCTTATTTCCCAATCAGAGAAGGTGAACGGATTTTATTGAGCTTTGAGAAACCGGTAAACGCCCAAAAAATCCCCACCCCCTCTCCTTCGGCGAGCAGCCAAAAAAGAGGAGTTTGGGGAAGGGAGTTGAAAGTTGGAGATCGACAGAGGAGGTCGGGGTTTTTCTGACCTGCGAGGAAGAGAGAACCATCTCTCGGAAGAGGAAATTGGATCATCGTCCGGATATCACGTCCCGGAGGTGAAATTTGCTGAACACCAGCAGAAGGGGAAAACTAACAGAGACATGTCTCTATTCTGAAATTGTTGCAGCTCACAGTCTGAGTGATTGTAACTGGTGGGACACCCTGTCACCACACAAAAATTGAACTTTTTTCTGATCGCTAGCTGAGCGAGAAAAACCTGTGTTAACAGAGACTTTCGTCGTCCTGAACTTTTTCTTCTGAACTAAAACTTACATCCTAGAAGTAATACCGGCATTTAGTTAATCGTAATAGACATCGAACCAAATAATTTCAAAGTGAAACAATTGATTTTAGTGTTAATTTACAAAAGAAATAAAAAATATTTCTAAGGATTAAAGATTCGAAGTTTGTGTTTATCGCTACCTTTCAAATTTTATAACGCAAAGTACGAAATCACACATTTAATATAAAAACTGAAATAGCAAGCATTACATAGCTGTGGATACTATGGTGCAATTTCCATTATTTTTCCTTTTAACCCATTAGATGCCGCTATATATATATATATATATTTACCTTTTTTTTTTTCTTTATGAATAGGAAGTCTTTAAAATCAAATATTTAGGAGAAACAGCATGTTTCCAAAATGGAACAATGGCACCTAATGGGGTAAATTTCTTCAAAATCTTTACTTATGCCACCGTGCATTTATGGTAGTCATTTCTCAGTTCTTTAGCTATAAAATGGATAATATTCTGAAACTGATATTTTATGAAGAATTCATATAAATTAGTCCAACATCTACATTTATAATTAAAAAAATTAAATTACCGATTCCATAAGCATTTTCATTATCTCTTTCTTTTTCATCATTTTTGTCCTATTTTACATGAAAATGATTGAAATTTTTTTTATGTAGCATTATATCACATTTTTTGTTTTCTGAAATTGGTGTTATAACTTTTTTTTTTCTTTTTGCGCTTTTAGTTTGTTCTGTATTCCGATTTGAAGAACTTTAGCCTAAAATATCAAGTCTGCGTTTAATACTTTTTTTTTTTTTTTTTAAACACTAAATTAGATATTTCTTGATTGTCTGTAGATTTAGAATTTACAGAAAGTTCTACTCCACCAGATTATATCATGGGGTAAATCGTCGCATAAATTATTCTCTATTACATCTTCCTTGTCTGTTACAATCTCAGACTAATGAACCCATTAAACTGGGCAACAAGCCAAAGAGTTGACGTTTCAACTGTAATCAAGCTGCCTTATTGGAAGGATCAAATCTACTGTTACTGTCATCTGTTGGTAGTAAAAGAAATGAAAATTAGTAAAAGATTTTATTTATTTTATCTAAAATGTCGGTGTACATATTTTTCTTTTTGTAAATGCAATTTCAATGTCTTAATTGATTAATTGAGAAATATGTAAAAAGAATTGTAATAATTGCATCACTTTATATATATATATATATTTTCAATATTTGCAATGCTGAAGTTTAAATTCATAATTTTACTAAGAAAATAAAGAATGTAGATTTTATTAAAATTACTACAAGTGTTTTAAATAAATTGCATTATTTTTATAAAAATCATTACATTGTATGAAAACCAATCAAATGACCATGCAGTATTAAAAATTGTTTTGAAAATATAAGTTCTTAAGAAATAATGTTTTTTTTTTTAATTATTACTGTTAAACTTTTATTGCATCTTAATAATTTGTGAATCAAAATATTTAATTTATATTTTGGGGAAAGAATATAAATAATTAAAAGTCACTTCAAAATTTGTTGCTAATTTACTGTTTTATTATTTGAAGACCACCCATTTAAGACATTTACTTTAATAAATATTTTGATAGACATAATCTGACGAATTTAGAATCTTAAATTTTGTTTTGGTGTGAATTCAAATTAATAAGATTTTTTGAGAGAAAGGATAATTTTATTTTTATATAAGAATACTTAAATATATTTTTTAAGTTACTGAAATTCATTTGAAATTAACGATATTACTCATAATTAAAATCCGGAATCATCTCAAATGCTTTGGATTACGTACATGTTATTTTATTTTTAATAATTGCTAATTTGAGTTTGACTGCTCTCACACTAGCCGCCATATTGGAAGGTGCAGAAAAGAACGCTCACAGTTACTTCAATTGTTCTCATAGGCAGAGTTGATGTTGCCCAGTCTAGTCTGTTCATTGGTCTGAGGTTACAATACTGTCATCAGTTGGCAAACAAATGATTTCCGGAACATCTGAAAAATCTTTTTTTTGACTATTTTACATGGAAATGATGTAATGATCAAAAATAAAGAGATAGATAATGAAATGCTTATGGAACTGACTTTTTTTTTTTTTTTTAAATGTAGAAGTTGGACTAATTTAAATGAATTCTTAAAATATCAGTTTCAGAATGATATCCCTATTATAACAAATAAACTGAAAAATAACTACCATAAATGCACAGAGGCATATGTAAAAGTTTTCAAAAACATTACCCCATTAGGCACCATTGCTCCCATTTTGGGAACAACTTATGCTTTCAGCAATTGTGATTGATCTATTATACATATTAATTCCAGATTATTGATTTTCCATATAATGCACAATTATATTTTTATAATAAACATTTTAACTAAAAGTTTTAAAAAATTTCTTTCAAATACGACCATAAAGCCATTTTTTAAACACGTTTTAAAAAATAGAACGTTCAAATTAATTTTTTTTTTTTTAAATTACAGAAGTCTTCTCGTACATTCAAAAGGCAAACATGAACCTGTTAACACAAAAAATCCTAAAGCAATGTTCCCAAAATGGGAACAATGGGTTAAGAGAGCTTCATACCTTTCACAAATAGTAATCGCGTGCAGGGCTGGGTTTTTGCCGGCAGAAAAAGGTTTCTGTCGTGCCAGTAGCAGAAAGTGGTTATAACTGGTTTTAACCGGCAGAAACTGGCATAAACACATTTCGTGACATAATCCGAGGCTTTTTAGTAGTATTAAATTCCTTAAGTATATTTTATTCAAGATAAATAACAAATAAAATACTGTGGATAGTTTTAATTTAAAATAAATAAATTTGAATTACAAAAAATGAGTAATGTCACAGATAAAATTTTTGTTATAATATGGTTGTGTAATTTTATATATAAACAATTATTAGAGTATTTAAAATCTCAGTTTAAAATTCAAAATAGAAAACTATATCCAATACTTATTTTAAATTAAACACTGAAAATAAAATAAAAATAATCAATACTTACTCAAAATACTTTTCTGTAATTTAACATAATTAATAATAACTGTAAAAAATCTTTCTCATAGAAATGTTATACAACTCCAAATCAAAAAATTAGAATAATTAATTCCATTTGTATTTGGAATTGCAATTACCTTTATTTCACTGTAGTACAGTTGAAAAAGAACAGCGGTGGATGTTTTAATACGTTTGCATGTTATTAAAGAAAATTTAAACTGTAAAATATTAAATTTTGAGTGAATATTTCATTTTTGTAAAATTATTTTCATTATTCAAAATATTAGAATACTAAAATAGGTGGTTAAAAAAATTAGAATACTTATGAATTTTCCCGATTGTTTTTTGATTTTATGCAACCTTCTAAACCAAAGTTGTGCTTCTTTCCAGCATAAAGTCGGCATGGTCATGTCTGGGCAGAAAACATTGTGAACCACTTGTAGATAGCTTGGCAAAGCGAGTTCGTGCTGTTATAAAATGTAAAGTTGATGCTACAAAATATTAAAGAATAACTATTTTTCCCTTTTTTTTTAAACACATATTATTTACAATGCATTATTCTAATATTTTGAACCAGGTAAATGGTTGTTCTAATATTTTAATTTTTTCCAAGTGTGAATAATTATTTTAATTTTTGTATTTTTTTTTAATGCTAAAAGATTCTACAAACTATGTAGATTCTTACAATATTAAGTTTTATCCTGTATTACTTTTAGTATAAGTGATACATAAAAAACCTTTTTTCACAATTCCTTTTTTTTTTTTTCTATTATTCTAATTTTTTAACTTGGAGCTATAGTTATATGTGGATCTTGTAATTCCGTGGATTTAAAAACATTTCATTTAAATACAGTATTCAAAGGAACAAATGACTTCTTTTCTTAAATTTAAGACTTAGTTGAAAATGTTCCAACCATATATATATATAACCATATTCCATATAGTAGATAATCTTTAAGTTATTGCATTATATTATTTATTTAAAAATTCTCTGAACAGTAATTTATTAAAAATATAGAATTTTTTGTAAATTTCTTTTATTTTTTACTTTTAAATAGAAATTTAACTGTAAATAATAATATTAATAGTTAAACTTATATGGCATCAGATTACCATTATGAAAATTTCTGTTTTCCAAGTTAAAAAAAAAATAGTATTTATTTGATCATTTTGAAGCATTTTGCTACTTTGAATTACATTCATGATCTGTAGTTTTAATTTATTTGTTTACATATCAAATACATGTGTGAATTATGAATCATTGCAGTTAAAGTAGTTATTATTTCTTAGTTTCTGCCAGTTTTTGCCACTTACTGGCAGAAACTAGTTTCTGCCATGCCGGTTTTAACCACCCCGGCAGAAACTTGCCAGCCCTGATCGCGTGACATTCTTATTTGAGAGAGAGAATATTCTACAAGTTTGATCTGTTTCAGAATATCTTTTCTACAAGTTTGATCTGTTTCAGAATATCTTCCTACGGCCCACAAATGAGAGTAAAAGAGTGTTGCGAGAGCGAAGTATTTAATCTGAATATGCATGATAGACTACATCCAGGACTAGTGGTGCAGTCGTAAAAAAACAGAAGATATAAGGCAGAAAGGGAAGGTATATGCTATAGCTGCGAAGGATATATAGCGTATATCCTCCACTACATCCCTGTCCATGACTACAGCTATTGTTCTTAAGTTAATGTGGTGGACAAGTCTTCAGTGGGCACCCTGTATAAGTTGCATCACTATCATATCAGGAGCTTGCAAAGTTTGGCTGCTTTAATAGCTTATCTTTATTATTTTGGGTATACTGCATTAACTATTTTGATTTTATTCTTAATACCTAGTCTACAAAGATTTAAACAAAAAAGCTTACATATATAAATCTTATGAAATGACTCAAACTAATACTAAACATTTAAATATTTTTTTAAAAAAAATTATAGTTTAACTATATTTTGTATTAGAAAAATAGAAGTTTAACATATATATATACACACACACACACACACACACATATATATATATATATAGTTAAAACTTAGTTTAAATCTTATAGTTTAACTATACTATCCTACCATCTGCCAAATTGAAAAGATCTTTCACACCAGAAAATAAAACCAATCCTTAACGACGAAACTTCAGGTGTATATGATACTTTTTACAGACAAAAAAAACGGTGGAAAAAAACTCTTACATAAGCATGACATCTAAAAAATTTAAAGACAGACTTGAAGAACATATCGCAGACAAAGTACAGTAAACCCTCAACAGCACTATCAAGGTTAAACCATAAACAAGACATCAAGATAGATTTCAGTAAAGCAAGAATCCTAACCCGTATTTCAAATTACTACGCATCAATTATCAGAGAATCTTTAGAGATTTTAACTCAAGTTAAGGACACTTGCATATGATATGCTCTCCTGTAATATATCCAGTATCTAGTATAGCACACTAAACATATATGGCAATTTTGGAACATAACTATACTATCCTACCCCACCCTCCTCCTCTCCTTTTGAAAGACTCGTCTTTGGCCATTTAAACAATGTACATTCATGAACTTTCACACTCTCCGAAATTCCCCCGATGACTGCTTAGAGCAGTTGAAAGTGCTTGGGTTTTTAACATCTTTTGGTGGGTTTTTAAGTCTAGAAACCTTTTTGTATATTTGTACCTTTTTAGTAAAATATTGTTATATATTTCATCCTATTTTTCTGCCTGTACCAGTCACAAGCATTGGACATTTACATGGGCTGTGCAAAATTATTTATAGGTCATTTTATTTTGATAAATTTGTCTTTCTTGCAAAGTTAAAACAGTGCTTGTAAGAACAACAGGCTATTGTTTTGAAAGGCAACTTCAGGCAAATTTGATGCACAACCTAAAATATTTTGCAGGTTTTTGGTAAACATCAGGATTTACCTTGCCTTTGGGCAATTATTTTCCTTGACCATTCCAGGTTCTTAAAATTTTCCAAGGTCTGTTTGAACCCTTTATAATTCTTTAACAATTTGTATTTGATAAAACTTCTAGTGCTAGCTGAATAAAAAACAACTTTGACAATGTTTTCCAAAATATTTTATAGTCATTGGTACAGGGAAACTTCATATGTTTGAAATCTAAATCTAAAATTTAGAAATATGTATGAGTGAAAGTTATTTTCACAAGTGTGGCTAATAAAGATGAAAATTGTTAATTTATTAGATTTGACGTTGAAGAAAATATTTCTTGACACCTATAATTTTGATTTATACCTAGAAATTTCAATACAGTTCTAAAATTGAACACTTACAACATGATTTTATGAGGAAAAAAAAAAGGGGGGGGGGGACCACCTCTTACAAAATTTATGAAAGATTATGCTTTATCTCTAACATTGGTATTTCTCAAGAGTAAATAAAACTACTTTTGTTGACAACTTAATTTTTTTTTTTTTAAATGCTAAACAAGCAAAATATAAAATTTGATGTATAATGGGTCCATTTAGTTTTTAGAAAGACTTCTTGTTTGTATATTAAAAGAGTAAAATTGAAAATTTAGTGTTTTTAAACTTCGATTTGTATAATTTTGAAACAAACTACGATTGCCCCGGTCTGTTTTTACAAATAGACCTCTAATTTATAAGATTTTAGATGTTTAAACAAAACTCTCAAATAAAGTAAGCACCAAACTAAAAAAAACTCCCAAAAATGTGAAAAGGAATCTGAAAACATGAAATCAAATCTCAGAAAATATATTTTTAAACATATTTTTTTAAATACATCATTAGAAAGGGGGGGGGGGAAGTACCAAGAATAAGTAGGTAATTGTTGTATGTCTATTCAGAAAGCAGATTAAAACTACAGAAAACAAACTAACGTGTAACACATTTGGAGAAGAAACAAAGGGTAGAGAGAGTTTTGGTAACCCTCAAGTGGAGCCAACATAAGTCACGATTTTTTTATTATTTCCTTTGACAATTTGAAATTATATAATTTGTGGCATCCGATTTTATTACCAAGGGCTAGCATATATTTGCGAAAGGAAAATAAATCACAGCATCATTAAATTAAAGTGAGAAGCTTCTTTTACCATTTTAAAACAGATTTTTTTTTTTTTTAAGTTGCTTTATTTTTCTTAGTTTATATTTTTGCACTAGTTTACTCCATAGTTTCACTTGGTATAATTTAAAGATATTTTTAATCAATTTTATAATTTTGAAATTGTTTTCTCTTGAGCATGCCATTTAAAAATTATGAAATGTATATATAATGAAATGAATGCAATAAACACATTTTTCATATTGTATAGTTCCTTCCCTAGGAAGGTGCA
The DNA here is from genome assembly GCA_963931845.1 of Maratus michaelseni. NCBI lineage: Eukaryota > Metazoa > Arthropoda > Arachnida > Araneae > Salticidae > Maratus > Maratus michaelseni. The sequence continues at coordinate 207,606,154 of OZ007594.1, read as the reverse complement.
ATCCACAATAGACAGCACTGTCATTTTAAGTTTCAAAAAATTTATCTCAGCTAATTATGGTCAGATCCCTTAGTGAAGAGAAAGAATAAGTTTCCTTTATCTTTCTGTGTTCAATGGTACTGGCAGAGGAGTTCCAGGTATGGACACACACACACAAATGTTTACAGATAAGAGTTATCCATGCCAACTTTGAATAAGTTCATGTTGTAAAACATAATTAGTACAGCTGTAGTTTTATATTTAAAAAAAAAAAAAAATCAAACAATACAAGATTGATTTGTAAAATTGTTTATTAGCAAAACTCTTGCAAAAATAGAAATAACAAACCAAAATCAAAACATTAGCAATTGACACTGCTACAGATTACATGATCAGCTTCTGAAAATAGAAAAAAAAGGCAATTAACATATGAAAAATACATTTAAAATACAGAGCTGGGTTTGGGAGGAAGAGAGGGGTGGGGTGGGGGGGGGAAGGAAGAAAGAAATGGAGATACAAACATATACTTTCATAAAGCAGCATTTAAAATTTAGTTTGTCTTCAGATAAATTGGGAATTACTATGGTAACTATCAATCTGATATTGCCTCGGTTCTAAGTCCATTTCAAGTGGGTCTCTCTCTGAAATAACATTTAGCAAAAATTCTAATTTCATTAGCACTGAAAATGTTGTAGTTTCACCTCTTAGGGTAGGATTAAATTGCAGATAATATAAATATCTAAAAAGAATATTTTTCGAAAATATACTGGAATAATTTTGTTTTAAAATTTTCTGATCATACAGTAAAAGTTCGACTAAAAACAAATAAAAGCATCAACTGATATTAATTTTAACCAAATTATACAAAAATTAGGAATACACCAAATATTTGGTATTCAACCGAAGTACAAAATATTTTGTTTGGCTGATTATCAAAATATATGATCTCCCGAATATTCAGTTTAGTCAAACCAAACACCAAAATCTTTCAAAAAAGAAAAATTCTTATGACTGGTATTTTTTCCTGTCAAAGATGATTCAGAAAATTAAAAAAAAAACAAACATTAAAAGCAATCTTTTATTTAATTATTTTGTTGATCCAAAGTGACATTTAATAAAATTGATTATTAATGACAATATTCATAGGAATTATGTTTAAAAAAGGCTTTAAACCATAACAATAATTCAACAATTGTGCGGTGACAACAATGACAAAGTCTCTAAACTTACAGAAAAACCACTTTCAACAACGATAATATGGAGCAAGACAAACCATTTTTGTATAAGAAACTAGGATCGCAATCCACTTATTCATTCAAAAATATAGAACATCTCACCAAGCCTAACTGATTTTTATCTTCAACTTTAACAGTAAAAAACTGTAAGGATATTTGCAATAGATTTATTATAGACCATTACGAGATGAGACTTCGGAACACCCATTTTCAGAAGAGTATTTTATGAAAGTATGCACGATGAAAATGGCGGGGAAAAACAATCCCGCACTTTCAGTGTCGACCAATCACTGCTACGAATAAAAAGTTGCAATGAAATAAATATTCGCACCAAAATTTTTTATTTCAATCCACAGAAACCCGTTTTCCTGCCTTCGATTAGCTGTGCTTTATTTTTCTTTCTATCTTTTAATTTATTTTGCAATATTCAAATTGTTTTTTCAAAACAAATTGTTATTTTATTAACAAAAATGTCCTCAAAAGGGAAAACAACTCATTCTAAATTAAATAATTCATTCTTAATTGCCAATATAAGAAGAAAGGCTGCAACAATTTTTAATCATGCCAGCTTTTATAGCTGCCAGTCCTAAGCCTGGGTAAAATTTGAAGGAAAAATGTTATTTTGTGGTCAAGGAGGGGTCGAACATTTCAGGTCATTTCGCCATATCTCAGTAGCAGTTTTAGGCAGGAGCAATGTAATTCAAGATAACAAATCTAGTAAAAATATAGTTAAACATGTATTTCTGTGATTTTAGACATTCACCCACTAAGGGAGTTAAGTAATGGATATGAACCAGATTATGGAAGATTACACAAATAAAACAACTATTGCTAATTTTTTATTGGATATTTTGCGGAAGACATTTTTGGAAGAATTTTTTTTAATCATTTATAAAGTTGAGGGATTTAGTATGCTTACGTTAAAATAACAAGTTTTTTTTCTGATTGTCATTTTGACGGTTTATGGAATGCGTTGTGATCGGCATGTTTTTAAGATATAACATTTTCACTTATGTTACCCGGAAGGGCAAGGTTAACTCGGGCGAAGCCAGATGGTTCTGCTACATTAAAATAAGTTTATTTGTTTCAATATCTTCATAACAAGAAAAAAAAAATCACATTATTACAAACTTTTATTTAAACTTAAAAATTTGTAAGTAATGCAATTTTGTCTCGCTCCAGTTTTTATAGGATTTAGAACAATTTTTAAAAATTGTCTACCCTACATTGTCCACCCTCGCGAAGCCAGGACAGACCGCTAGTGTTTTAGAATTGCAATATCTGAAAATTTTATGCACGGGTAGATGATTCCACAATTAGAAATCACTTAAATTTAATTTTTTAAATAAGATTTGCGTTTTTTTTTCAAGAATTGTGGATTTTTGTACAAAAAATTCTACTTTATTTTATAAGTTCGTCGTTCAGAAGGGCAAAGAGCAAGATTTTTTTTTTTTTTTTTTTTTTTTGTCCTATATAAGTTGTATCTTTGATTATTAAAAATCAAAAAGAAATAAAAATAGTATTTTTTTAACAAAGTTTGTAATAAAGTATACTTAAAACAAAAATAATTATAGTCATTATCGTAATAATTTTAAATAATGTAACAATTAATGTAACATCTTACTCATCTTAAAACAAAATTCCCCTATTAAGCCAACAATAATAATAAATACAGAAATAACGATAAAATGTCGAAAAGCTGGAAATACGGCAACCTTCCAATTTATTCTCTATGTCTATTTGGAGGTAATAGTATCGTCCGGCACTATGTCACGGATGATTGACAGGTCTCCTCATGAAAGGTCAATAATACTTTGTTTTATAGGCAATATATAATAAGATATGTTGGAAATTGCTATCATTCAGATCCAAACAACATTGAGCATGATGCTCCATAGTATTTAATGCAACTTACAGTATAAACTAGTCACTGACCAAAATTTAACACATTTCTAATGATGTCATCACATTTATACAAAACAAAAATTTATCCAATGAAAATCTCACTAAAATATCTTCATTATTGTTAAAGTTATAAATATAAATCTGGATTCAGCTTTTATAGTAAAATGCCCTGTATTTTTGACTGAATAAGCGAGTTTCGACACTGGTTTCCTCGACAAAAATATTCTGAACACACATTATCACCTCTGAAAATAATCTTAATCCAGACGCTGTTCCTGTTTAACTTAACATGGAAGTTTTTAAGTTCCAACAAGAGCAGGAAATTATTCTTGCTGAGTTGTAACTATCTGATTAGCTTGTTTTCTTTTTAACTATGGTCCCTTCCTGATCAAAACTATAAGATATTTTCTTTAATTCCTTGTCCTTAATTAGCTTATAGAAAAAACAAAAAGGTTCATAAGAAATATAACCGATTTGGAAAAAATAAAATTAGTTTTAAAATATGTAAGAGTTATGGGAAGCCACAGAGTAAAGTTTTAGTTATTAAAGTTTTAAGAATATACTCTTCTTAAATAATGATTTTTTTTTTTGGGGGGGGGGGGGGGTGGGGGTGGAAAATTTATGAAAAAAAGTCCTGTTTATAAACATGTTAAATATGGATATTAAAACGTTAAATTTAATAACTGTTTCATATCTTTAAACTGTTTCATATAAGAATATTCAGCTGAATAATTATTTGGCTGGCTGGCTGGCTGACTATTGGGTTCAAAATATTTAATATTCTGCCAAAGTCATTGTTCAGTACATCCATAGCAAAAGTGATTTTGATGACAGATTCCTCTCATATTTATTTATTCAGCAGCATTATTTCCCAAAATGTGTAACTCTCAGTTTTTTTCCAGTTATATTTCACTCTGTAACTTTCTCAGTGTTTTCTGCATTGTTTTGAAACTTGGCGGCATATATAATTTAGAGTTTCGGCAATAGCTTAATTTTAGATTTTTCTAGAATATATTTCTTTTTCTTGTTGATGCAAGCTGCTACTAAATTTGGAATTTTTTATGTTGTGAATTGTTTGATTAAATTGGGTTACATGTGAAAACTCAGTCAGATTAGAATTATTTTCTAGAGCTAACCACCATTTAAGAGAAATTTTAGAGTTTTTTTAACAGGTATTAAAATACTTCAAAACCAGAAATTATCATCAGGTGAAATATTTCTGTTCTCAAGACAATACAAGAAACCGTAATTCTTTACAAATTTAGAAGAATTAATGATCATGAAACTAACCTTGGAATGGTATAAATTTGCTATGACACAACAAAACTTTTATGCATCTTTGATCTCCATTACAGCTTTTACAATATGATTTGAATCAATTCCAAACATGTCCAGCAAGGCAGCTGATGGTCCACTGCGAGGAATTCCAGTGACAGCAAGGCGTTTTAAAACCGTATTACGGCAGCAGCTAACAGCAGAAGCAACAGCTTCACCAATGCCACCTAAGATAAAATTAATTTGTTAATGAAGCTACAACTATAATTCTACAGCAATAATATAGTATCAACTTGTAAAATTTTTTTAAAAGTCAGAAAAAAATAGACCATGTTAAAAAGTAAATTTAGCTATGCAACTTCATTAAATATTTTGTTGCAATTTTAGTAATATTTATCTATAAACTTTAATGCAAATTTAACTGCAAGAATTTAAGAGTTAATGGTTGTACTATTTAGAGATAGGAATGCTCGGGGAAAAAAAACCTGGAAACTTTGGGGAAAAAAACTGGTCCCCCCCCCCCCCCCCCCAAAAGGGTATTTTTCAATTTTTTCAAATTGGAAAAATTAAAATTAAATTTATAAAATAATATATTCAAAATGTTATGGCTGCATTCCAGTGACAGAACTATCTTCAAGTGTCTGCAACGCTAATATGTTTTCAAAAATAGTCTGCAATATATCATAAATCTATTCTTGCTGCTGTTGTAGTTGTAGTGCTAATTAAGGCATCAACATTTATCGGCCTTTGAGTAAAAAAAAAAAATTCTGAAATTCACAGCAGAAGGGGGAGGGGAGAAAATCCCCTCTCGGCAATAATTATTCTTGTTGCAGGTCGGATTAACTCTGCTTTTGATTAGAGTCGATTTCAGGATGAGTGCAGATTCTTGCAAATTGGGTTTGGGTTAACCCAATTTTTTAAAAGTTAGTTCAGTATATTGTTTCAGATTAAAAACTATGCCTATATTAATAAGCATAGAACTTTGTGTGTCTGCTGTTTTCTAAAGGAATGCTGCATCTTTACCGGAACTATTTCACAATTCACGTTTTTTCGTGAACCTTTGACAAAATTAGCGTTTTTTCCCCCGCAATCCTTTGGCGAAATTCACGCTTTTTTTATCGTAGCCCTTCGATGAAATTCGCACTTTTTCTGTGATCCTTTGACGAAATAAAGCAGTTTTTTCCACAATTCTTTGATGAAATTGGCATTTTTTTTCTGCAGTCATTCGACGAAATTTGCGTTTTCTCTGTGGCCTTTTGATGAAATTCGCATTTTTTTCCCCCCACAATCCTTCAATGAAACTCTTTTTTTTTTTTTTTTTTTAACAGTCTTGACGAAAATCGAAGTTTTTCTGCGGCCTTTTGACGAAATTTACCAGTTTTTGCGAGATCCTTCAACGAAATTTACCGTTTTTGCGAGATCCTTCGACGAAATTTACAGTTTTTGCGAGACCCTTCGACGAAATTTACCGTTTTTTCGAGACCCTTCGACGAAATTTACCATTTTTTGGCAATCCTTCGATGAAATTTGTCGTGTTTTGGCGATCTTTCGGCAGAATTCTCCATTTTTTTCGCGATCCGATGATGAAATTTACCATTTTTTCAAGTTCCTTCGACGAAATTTACCGTTTTTGAGATCTTTCGACGAAATTTACCGTTTTTTCGAGATCCTTCAACGAAACAGTTTTTTAAGATTTGGCGAAATTTACCGTTTTTTCCAAGATCCTTCAACGAAATTTACCGTTTTTGAGATCTTTCGACAAAATTTATTGTTTTTTCAAGATCTTTCGATGAAATTTGCCATTTTTCGTGATCTTTCAGCAGAATTATCGTTTTTTTTTGCGATCCGACGATGAAATTGAACATTTTTTAGTGATCCTTCGATGAAATTAACAGTTTTTTCCACGATCCTTTGACGAAGTTGGCGTTTTCTCCATAGCCCTCCGGCAAAATTCGCATTTTTCTGCGATCCTTCAACGAAACTGAGGTTTTTATTGAAGGCCTTTTGACGAAATTCACGTTTATTCACGGCTTTTTGACTAAAATTGAGTTTTTTTTTTTGCACGATCTGTCAACGGAATTGGTCAATTAGTCTTTTTAGCGATCTTTTAATGAATTTCGCGTTTTTTCGCAATTCTTCAACAAAATTCGGCGTTTTTTTCACGATCCTTCGACGAAGTTTGCCGTTTTTTCGTTTAATTTACGCGCTATAGCGCGTCCGTGGCATCGCTGTATGTTTTAGTACGCAGGTGCCCTAAAAAGTTTGCGACGCCCGTCACAGACATTCTGCCACTGGAGGCTGCGTTCCGATATTTTTTCATGTTCAGTGTCTCCCATGAAAATGTAAACATAGAAAATATGATCTGTAAGCAGTTTAGGAAGAATTTAGTCCTCTAAAGGATCCTTTACAATTTTTTCACCTTAAAATATAGGACCCTTCAAAAAGTTCAGAATTTTTTTCAATCTCCATTCTGAATCCTCCAGAAATGATGATTTTAGAATAACAAAATAAGTCACGTAACAGCTGAAATCGCCAATGAATCTTTTATCTAGCTGTATAAACAATAGTGGCAAAAACTGTGGAAACCTTTAGAAAAAGTTTTTTTTGAAGTTTGATGAATCATAAACACCCAATATTTCTTAGTTATACCATAAAAACTATGAACCACTGGGAAAGATAATTTAATCAAAAATATCGCGCAATACAGTTTGATCAATTGTAATTTTATGAAACGTTATAGCCAAAAAATCTGTAAAACCTGGTTAAGTTGACGATAATTATTTCTCTTTTTCTTGAATGTAACCAATGCATATGAATCTTTGGAGTGTCCAGACAGATTCCATTTTATTTGGTAATATATTTCATCAAAGCTAGGATAGGATTTTGAAAAAAAAAAAAGAAGTGTGCCATGTTTTGGTAGTTATAGGAGGAGTTTTCACTATTTTTTATGATTGCTATCAATTTGCTAAAGTTTTTTGCCAACTTTCAATTTTTGAGCTAGTAAAGCATAATTGATTAGATTTGATTTCAAAGAGTTGATTAGTTATCCAGAAATCAATGTGTAACAATATTTTTAAGTGTAGAAAGCTACGGTTATGAAGAAATCTGAACTAAAATTAGATGTAAATAAACAAAGGGATCTCTCAGTCACGCAAAACACAACGAAATGTTATCAGCAAGAGTCAGAAAAATCTATGACACTGCAACTGAGATTTGTCACTGACATTCACTAACTGTTGCACAGAACACATTTTGTAAAAAATAAGAGTTATGATCAAGCAATTAGAAGAATGGCATTTTTTTCTCCTTTCCAGGTAACGTAAAAGGTCTCTTTTCGGGAGTGTCCATTATGGAGGTCTTATTGTATACATAATTTTAACCTGCAAAAATATTGGACATTCGTTTGGAAAAGCAGGTCAACCTGACCCGAAACCGACCTGAACCAATGAAAGTCAACACGACCCACAACAAAAAAAAATAGAAGTCAACCCGATCCAGCCCGAGTGTGCAGAAAAAAAGTTAGGCACAGGCCTGCAAAGTGATCACTAGGCTTGGCCCGGCCTGAAAAGAGAAGATCAGGCACAGCCCATCCAGAGTCTCATGAATGAAAAATGGTCTAAGCATGGCCCACGGTTCAGGACCGTGCAGACCTCTAGTATAGAACACATGTGCAAATTCATGATAACAGTTATTTTTGGTTGACAGCAACTCTTTGCAGTTTATTGTACTATTTTACATTGACCAACATATACTCAACAGATGGGGTATGACAATCAGTGTCCAAATTTATGAAAAGTTTTGTATCCAAGAGCTTGCAAACCTTAAGACATAGCAATGCTAGTAGTCAGAAAATACAGTTCTATCAATACATTTTATAATATATTACTACATTTTCCTTTGTTGAGGCATTAAAATGATACAGAATGATCAAGAATAGCAACAAAGAAACTACCTAGTTTCACGATACAATCTTCTAAAAAGTTATTGCCCTACAGTGGGTTAAGTTTTCACAATTTGTGGCGTTCACTGGAATTGTACAAGTTACGATTATTAAAAGGCATTTATAGTAAAGAAGCCAAACCATGCAGATGAGGTCTAGCAATGAGGAAATACTTAATAAAGTGCCATTTGGTATGACTCCAGGACCAGCATTTGCATATGTTTCACAGGATGCATATGGTCTTTATTTTCCAATACCATTATTCAAAAAGAATGGTATTGAAAAGTAAAAAAGGTGCATACTGGATTCGTGTCCCAAAGGGGTTAACAGAAGAGTATCAAATGAAATGCCTAAATATTTTAGATTAATAACAAAAGTTTGATTTTGTTTACAAGTAGATTTATGAATCTAATACAACATTAAGTATAAATTTACCTTCCGGATAATGATCTTCAACTGTGATTATTCTTCCACCACATTCTTGGGCCTGAGCTCTAATAGTGGCAACATCCAATGGTTTGACAGTAAAGACATCAATGACACAAATATTTATTCCCTGTTTCTCTAAAGTCTCTGCTGCTTTTAAAGCTTCATATAATGTAACTCCAGCACTTACAACCATAGCAACATCATTAGCAGATTTTTTAATAACCTTAGAAAGAAAAAAAGGGATAAATACATAAACATTTTCCTTGCAATAGATAAAATTTTACCAGGTCATAAGCAATCAAGCTTTAACCTTCAAATAAACAACTAACATTTAGAAAAATCAATGTACGCTTCATGCAAAAATTTCAGCTGTACAGCTAGCAAGTCAAAATCCCCGAATACTTGACAATTTACATAAAAATATATATTTTCAATTTTAGTTCTTTATTACAACAACTGAATGAACATAGTCAATACTGAAATTTTAAAAAGAGAATTTTGGTTGTATTAAAAACAAAAAGTTTTGTTCATTCATTTTAACAATAGTAATTTTAGTTTGATAGAGGAAAGATTAAAAAGCAAAAAACAATATCATTAATACTTTTTTCTTTCACCAACATAAAATACAGGACTAGTTTCAAAAGCAGTCATGGCTCAGATGGAAGAGGCACACTCTTTTACAGACTAAATTATGATCCAGGCATTTGATTTATCTTTTCTGTATATTTCGCCTTCTAATGTATTAGTTTAAAAGTATTAATCATTAAAATGGAGAGAATAGAACTTATAATTTTATTGAGTCTCCAAAAATTGCACACTTAACTTTCCTCCCCTCCCAACTACATTAAAAATTGGAACACACTGACAGGTAGATTAATAAGCAAAGTAATGATTTTTAATTTAAGCACATAAGACTTGGTATGAACATTGAAATTAACAAAAAATATGTATTTAAATTTTAATACTTGTATTCTATGATACAATCTATAGCAATCTAAATGTCCCCCCCCCCCCCCCCTCATTTCATCGATAGTTAATCTTCTACTCACAGGTCAATGTTCCCAATTAAGAACATTAAAGTTTAAGGAGTTGCAACAAGCTCATTTCTTATCTATGTTCTTTTAATAAAGTGAATCTTTTTCAATATGCCTGTTGATTTGTAAAAATATTTGATTGTTTTTCAATAAATTTAAGCTGTGTATTATGAAAAATGGCAAAAAAGATAGCTTTTTTGTTTTAAGAATTTTCTTTAGGTCCAAAAAGAAATTTCTATTTTTAAAAAATCTTTCAGTTACAACTTCTAATTTTTTTTTCTCAGTCAATATTAATGAATTTAAAATATTTTTCAATTCAGTGTTTCCAATTGGGAACAAACACTGACCTATATAAAAAAAATTAACAGATGCAAGACTGGGGATATTTTTCATTCTTTGATCTAAATGGCACATGAAGGAATGCAGAAGATTAAATGAAAATAAGACTGTCAGTGATATAAATATAAAAAGACTCTCTGAGAACACTCCAAAAAAATTAATAGATTCTTTAATTTACATAAGTTTTCCATTTATCTTTAAAAAAAAAAAAAAGGCTGAAATAAAACTCATTATTAGAGGATAATTCTGTCAAAAGAAGAATTTTGACAAGCTCAGCTATCTAAATAAAATTATTTGTTATTGACCCAAATAAATTTGTGCAAATATTTAAAACTGATTTCAAAAGCGTAGATGAGTTAAAAATCTGCAACTAAAAAATATCCTATCTAGGATGCAACAATATACTTTAACAAGAACAGTAATAATAAATATTTCTTGAAATATTATAAAGATACACAGGGGACAGAACAATCAAAATACATGAATCCTTATTTAAGTAAAAACAATTTGGCTTTTACAGTGAGCTTCACAGCAAAACAAGAAATATTTTTTTAAGTAGCTTCTTAGTGAAATGAAATGTGTGCAAAAGTTAAAATACCATACCTTTGCTTTTCCTATAGCAAATGCTTCATCATTTGCATATATAACAGGAGTATTGGGCCTTGATGTTCGAATAAAGCAAATTCCTTGAGTGTTAGCTGCTAATTCACATGCACGTTCTGTTGCTACAGCATCACTTGGATAGAATACTGTGCTACCTGGTAATGCACGGAACATAGCAATATCTTCTAAACCCATTTGAGATGGACCATCTTCTCCTAATAAATAAAATATAGGAAATAAAAACTCCTGAAAATTGTTAACAGCAATATGAAGACAGAATACAGTATATTCCCAGATTTAAAATTAAGATTTAACTAAAATGTTACAGAGTTTGAGACAAATTAATTAGCCAATTAATAATTTAGATTTATGAACTGGAAAAATATTTAAACCCGTAGGCCCATGCAAGACTTTCACACTGACGCAAGATTTGCAATTTTTTTTTTCATTTTTAATCCAACAATCTGTTTTAATAAAATGAGAGTGCACTATGTCAAAAGCCTGTTTGAAATCTTAATATCTATGTTTTATCTGTGTTTTGTTTGTGCATAGAAAAAGGGTTGTTAACAGAATTGTTTAAGTTATACTAAATAATGTTCAAAACCAGATATTTTGCTAAGTTTGTTTCTACCATAATTTCACACATGGATAATATGCACAAAATGCTGCAATGATTGAATTTAATGGTTACCATAGGCACATTTCTAACTCTGATTTTCCCTGTCAAACCTATTTCTAAATCTATGAAAGAAAATTTCTCATGCCCATGAAATCCATTGTCTTCAACAGTTGCATATGCTGTCACTATACAAAAAACAGAGGGTTTAATTTTGTCAAAAAATTATGTGGATACTGGTCCAAAAAAGTTGTCATTTGGGCACTTCATATGCTTTAAATGACAATGGGGTGAGAATTGCTCCAAAAAACTCAAATAAAAGATGTGTGCCTTTAGTATAATTCTTCATTGAGAGGATATTCTCAACAAAGGGCTTTTCACAAAGGATAAGGTTGACAAAATTAGAAGAATGGAGGCACTTGCCGATAGATTAGCAATTGTGAATTATTTGAGGTAACTGATGACTAAATACACTGATGAATAATGACTGAACACTAATAAAACCCTTAAGATATAAGAGTCAACGGCTGCAAACTTTGTTTTATACTGCTAAACATAAAATATTTTTAAAATGAGTTAATTTTATGAGACTATGCTCAGATATTTAGACTATGGATGCTAGTTTGATTTAGTAAGTCTTGTTTTCTTATTAGCACCAGGTGTACATCAATATTAGAAAAATACATCAAGCTGTTAAAAATTTTAAACATATCAAATAATTAAAGAACATTTTTTATTTGTATTTAATTTTATCTCTTTCTATATATAAAATTAAATCACATGTCTGAAAATAAATGTTAAAATAAAATATTAAACAAGAGTGGAAAAACAAAAACTATGAATGTGATACAGAATCGTCAAAGGACTCTCATATCCACAATTCATAGTGAAGATGTGTTTATCTCATTTTATATTTATTTTAAAAATAATACTTGGCCAATGAATATTGAATATTTGGCTGAATGTTAGATATTCACCCAAATTACTGTTTGTTACATCCCTAGTAAAGAGTGATAAAATTATAAAAGCATCACCTTGCAAAGAATACTTTTAAAATAAAGATTATTAATAGCAAATATATAGATCTTAAGTTTAAAGATATTACATTCAAATCAATATTGAATACATATCAAACTGACAGAATTAAATTTATTTCAAAGCAAATAATTGCAGAGTTTAGTACAGCTAATATCACAACGCTTAAAATTAAAAAAATAACATTTACTAGAACATTAAAGATATTATACCTATAGAAACACCACAATGAGAACCACAACATTTGATATTAGCTCCAGATATAGCACCCATTCGAAGTTGATCAAATGCTCTTGTATAAAAGGTTGCAAAAGTACTGGTAAAAGGAACAGTCCGACCCCTTGTAGAGCAACCAACAGCAACTCCAATAAGATTTTGCTCAGCAATAAAACATTCAATGAAACGGTCAGGATATGCTTTTCTGAATTTATCAGAAAATGTTGAATTTTTCGTATCAGCATCTAAGGCTATGATTCGTTTACTATTAGCACCAAGTTTAACTAAAGCTGTTCCATATGCGAGCCTTGTAGCCACCTAAAAAAAGAACAGAATATATGTTGACTACACTAATTAGTTAAATGTGGAATTAAACATAAAATCAATCCGAAAGGTGTATGTGCATATGAGATGTTCAGAGCCAAAGCAGATCAAGTTTTATTGTTCCACCTTTTTTTAGATAAATTTTAGATATAGTTTAGATAAATTATTGTTCAATAGACTAATTTGTTTGGTACCATAACAAACCAAGGTTGAAAATGCGAGCAACAAATGGTACTAATCTCCAATGATTCTGAATGAAATGCATGAGAGTCCATTAACTTTAGCCCCAAATATCTCTGAATGTTTTATAGGCTTCTTCAATTTTGATTCAGACCGCTTCATATGTACACATACATGCAATGGCCGCTTTCGTTCCCTAAATTAAAAACTTTAGTTAACCAAATGTACCTATAAATATGCTAGTTTAAGCTGTTATGTTGTACAAGCGAGGGTTGCTTCAAAGTCCCAACTATATTAAAAAATAAAATTGCTTCATTCATACATTATCCTTAGAAAAGATATGACATTCAAAGAAATAAACATATTAAGACAAGCAATACTAAAGAGATTTATAATTTCTTTTCAACAATCAAATTATGCAATTCACGAGTCATTTGGAAATAAAAAATAAATTTCAGGTCTTTTGCTAAAAGTTGCTTTTCTCGTTATTAAAACTTGCAAGACCTGAAACATAGAAGCATTTGAAATTACTATGTTATAATTAATCACCTTATGGCTATTTAACTTGAACGTAAATTTAAAAGCAGACAGTAAATAATTGAATGTTAAACTCAAATATTTTTGCATACCTTGAAATAAGAGTACACTAGAAATATGACTATGTGATAAACAATGTATGCTTTTTTTCTCAAGTTAAAATTAATAGCAAAGTTACACTTAATAAATATAAAAGGGAAAAAAAAGCTAAAATTTTGAAACTTCTTACCATTTCTCCCAAGGAATATTTAGGTGGTTCAGATAAAGAAATTGGTGTGGTATCTACAGGAGCCACATTTTCTGAGGGTGGATATGTAACTTGAGGAGCAGGTTTATTGTTCCTAATACTGTTCGCCAAACTCTTTAAATGTTCATCAGACTTGGCACCAAGTGGCTTTCCATGCCAATTTTCAGCATCTTCAATACCTGAAAGAAATAACATTAAATAACATCACAGCTTCCGACTAAAATATCTAGTATAAAACATTCTATGAAAATAGTAAAGACCAAGTCTGGCAATTATCACAATAGGTGACACAGCCTTTAATATTTCAGCTTTTAATTTTGCAGTCCATTTACCTTTGTTTTTATTACAATCTCTATTTAAAACCATTCCCATCAATTTTGGCCTACCCATTGATATTTTAGTCCTCAGTGCATGCACTGTTTCTTTGAGACTCCTTCCCAGTTTGTTTCCTGCGCTAACATACAAAACATTCGAAACTACTATGTTATAATTAATAATCTAAATATTCACCTTATGGCTTTTTAACCTGAATAAAAAAATAAAAAGCAGACAGTAAGTAATTGAATGTTAAACTGATATTTGCATGCCTTGAAATAAGACTACACTAGAAATGGAAATATGACTATGTGATAAACAATGTATACTTTTTCTTTCCTGTTAAAATTAATAGACAGTTCTGCAGGCAAAAGCATCGCCAGTAGAGGTCACACAGACACAGATTTTCCCTGCTAAGTTATTCTCTGTTACTAGTGTTGCCTTGCCATTTGATTTTTTCCTTGCAATCGCCCTTCCAGAGACTTTTTAGGTGCGTTTGTAATTATGTAAATACGCAGAGCTTAAATTGCACCGGAGCCCACTGGAGTCAGACTCTGGGTACTTCTGTTTTTATTAAAAATTTTTATATATTGGTCTGAATTCACTGGAGCCTAGTGAAATAGCACTTCTGAAAAAACAAAGCCTAAATTAGCCTTTCCATATGGAAGCTTTTGCATCCTTTTCTATCAAAGCACTTTTATCTGACATAACGTGTTGCACACGTAGGAGATGGAGATTAAATGGGATCAATTTTTATATCACTCTATGGTGCTAAGCATCATTTGGAGTGTCCAGAAACTACAAAATTACGAGAGAGCACAAGAAAAAAAAGCGAAAATTTTACTATTTTGGCATCAATTCTGTTCTTACGGCTGTAAAAAAAAAAAAAAGCAAAAATTTTCATATTTTCAGCATTATTAATTGTACAATTTTGGGTCCTGCAAACCCAAAAAATACAAATGTTGAGAATCTAAGAAGAAAACAAAATAGAAAATTTACTATTTTGGATCCCTCTGACTTGGAAAAAGAAAAATACAAAATGTTGCAATTTTGAAGTTATTCCGTGTCTTCCAGAAGCGAAAAATTCCAATGCAAGGAAAGAAAAATAAAAATGAAAATTTTACTCTTTTGGAAATAATTCAGGTTTCCGCAAATTCAAAAGAAAAAAAAAAAGGTAAAAATTTTATATTTTTGGCTTTATTTTGGGTTTGTAAGACCCAGAAATCAAAAGGAATAGTTATTTCAGGTACTGCAGACTCAAGAGTTTTTTTTTTTTTTTTTTTTTTTTTTTTTTGGAGGGGGGGGTCTGTGCACACACAAAGAAAGGGGGGGGGATTTACAATTTGGTATTACTACTGGTCCCACATACCCAAATCAGAGGGAAATAAGAACAGTGGAAAAGAAAATGTTTCTATTACAACAATGATAGTTCGGGTTCTGATGACTCAACAAACAGAAATTTCCAACTTTCACATTAACTCTGGTTTTGCAACCCCCCCCCCTCCCCCCCCCCAAAAAAAAAAAAAACACTAAAGAAAGGACTACATTACTAAATGTAAAATATGAACTACAGTTTTCATATATGCTGTACACTGGACAGTATATATACCAGGTTAAAGAGGCCCAATATAGTCCAAAAATATAATTTTGAGTTTATAAATTTAAAATTACATAGAATTGGTTTAATTTCACTTTAAACAGTCCAAAAAACAAACTGGAATCCGAGTCTCCCTGTTTTTTAGAGACTGATTCTTTTGCCCAAAAATGGACTTTACTCCAACTCTACAGCCCGGGTAGAAATACTAAAATAATGCTTTCAAAACAAATTTTCTTACCTTGCAGACCTTTCCCTTTGTAGGTTTTCGCTATAATTGCAGTTGGTTTCCCTTTAACAGTCCCTGCAGTGTCAAGAGCCTTGAGAATTTCTTCAATATTATGGCCATCAATCACAACAGCATTGAACCTAAGAATAAAGTAATTAAACTAAATTTAACAGAGATGAAAACATTCACAAAAGCATCCCTGCATTAGCACATAACTTCAGAAAGTAAATATAAAGACAATGATAAACAGACTTTGGGTTTTAAAAAAGTATCATGTTCAGTAGTTGAAATTAATTTTTCTTCAAAAGCAGTTTCAACAGCAAAACTTTACTAAGTGATTTGCCTGACTTCCCAGTTAGAATTTTGCCATGCTTCTGCTCTAGATATGTTTTATACATATGGCTATCTGAATTTTCTGCAAAACTGAAGAAAACACTGAATATCCATTCAAAAATTAAAAGATGAATGCTATAATACCAATTGCTTTATCAACTTAATTTTATATTAATGTACTGACGGATCGGCGCGGAAGATAGAGCAAACAGAAACACTTAAAAAATGCTGAACAATTTATATATCAATCACTTATGGGATCGGAATATATCAAAAATAAGCCAGAAAATAGAATAAATGCTTACTCTAAATTCTACTCCAACTCGTCAATACAGCAAGATCACGTATAGTAGTTAGCATCATTTTGCGATGTAGAACTTAGTACAAATAAAAAATTATTGTTGAGAATAATTCTGAATTCTTAAATTTACTGCAAGTTATTTAGTTATAAAATAATTTAGAATTAATATTAAGTTAATTATTAATTTTATCAGTCTGAAATATACGTTTGAAAAAAACCATCTGAACAGAAAAATATATGACTCACCCAAACAATAAAGTTGACAGAAATTATAGCAAATGAACAGATTTTATTTCAAACACAACATACTTTATCGTTCATATCAGTAGCCAATTCATATATATAAAATAATTATGTGATTATAGAATATTTCAATAATTAGTTCCAGTTCAATTCTCTTGTATCATTAAAAACCTAAATGATAGTTTATTTTATTGAGATTATTGTTCAATTTACGAATTACTTGAGGGAATGTTCAGAGGAAAAGAAATCTATATAGTTGTTCAGTTCAATTCTCTTATATCTTTAATAATCTAAATCAGCCATACTCAACCTGCGGGCCGTATGTGGCTCGGCGACCTTTTGTGTGCGGCCCGAGGCACATACTCATTAATCTATATTTATAAAATTAATTGAGATGTGTATAAGACTTTCCACTGTTTTATATTTTTTCATAAGAAGACGAAATCTGTCCTGTCATTTCTAATGAATTTAAATTATGTTAAAACACCTTTAATGACGTTTCCTTAGTCAAAAGTTCTTTTTGTATGTAGTCCTATTTGTGTTACATTTCTCAATCGTCAACACTAATCAAATTAACTATTCTAAATTAGTTAAATTTGCGCTATATATTTCTAAAATTTAAAAAAAAAACTAATAAATAAAAACTTTTTGCATTGAGCAAAAGACTGATAGAAATGATAGATAAGAAAATCTGACACTTTTTCCTTTAGAACTTGTAAATTCTGCATTGTTATATAATTTGATTTTACAGTTATGGCCTTGTAAATAGCTAATACTTCTTTTTAGGGTTGAGCGTTTGTCGTGGAAATAATTGGCGTCAAACAATTTGTACACCATTATTTCAAACGTCATGGCTTATTTCTACAACATTTGCAGTAAAAATATAGTACGAAGTTTATTGTTTGGAAATAGTGGTGTTAAAATGTTTTGGAAACATTTCTCCCGCGAAAAACTTTCAACCCTACTGATAATACTAACTTTGTTACATTGTTTTGTTATACTACTTATATTATATTATTATTTTATTTACCTTTAAGTGTCTTGCGGCCCGCGTAACATCAAAAACCTTTGTTTGTGGCCCACGAGAAAAAAAGGTTGAGTATGGCTGATCTAAATGATAGTTCATTTTATTGAGATTATTGTTCAATTTAGGAATTACTTGAGGAAATGTTCAGAGGAAAAGAAGTCGATATAGTTGTTTTAAAATTGTCATTTAATTGTTCAGAAGGATAATAAATCTTACTGGAATTAGAGGTTGGAGTAGACAGAAAATTAATCTTGATGGAATATCTGGAAATTACTACAGACGACGATGAAATTCTCTCACTCACACAAAAAACAAAATTCGTTTGATCCATGCTGCTGTAAGAAGATTATATCTTGTTAGAAAATGTAGAACTTAACTATTTCTTGAAATACCGACGAAGAAATTTTCTCACACAAAGGGAAATTCGTTGAGATTATTGATCCATCAGGCATTTTTCGTTGAGTAGAAGAAATGAAACTGGAGCCAATACCATATGAAATAATTGTATCTTAAAAATGTTCAGATGCCATCAGACTTACTGAACTCTACCAAAAATTTTGACATTGTGTTTGGCCTTACGGTCTGACACGGTTTTAAGCTCTCTTGCACACTACATGCATGAGTTTAAATCACAGACTGAATTTTGAATTCAAAATCCAACCACTTTCTAACCGACGCTCTAAGCCAAACGATCCAATCAGGAAAGGCGACAAATTCCTCTTCTTCAAAATTAACTGCTTAACTCTCAACCGCCGTGGGAAAAAAAATACTCCAGCAACAACTCAACTCTACACGTAAACGATCCTAGCGAACTGAAAACAACTCCGCCCTAACAACAAGCGGTAGAAATTAAGTACGTTCACTTTCGAATGTTCTAGAGAGAATTTAAAATCCCCTTTTTCCCCCCCACTGAAAAATGCATCCCTTAACCTTGAATGCCTACTTGAACGACCCCTAAACCAACATGGGTGACGATTGCACGATAAGTTGTTGTTTCTTCAACGCACTAAGATACAATTCAAAATGGCCAGGTGTCTTTCCAAAAATGATCGATGTAAACATTGGGATTTAAAAAAAAAGTGTTTAAAAATCAATATCTGCCAAGATTTAAGTTGAATTTTGCTAGAATTTTGGCAGACTGCATAAAGAATTTTGTTTAATCTTTTGAATAAAGGTTTAAAACAAAAATTAATATTTAAAAAGTGGAAAATATATTTATTCACTTAGAAGAAAATACACGATCCTTCACAGAATCTATGTCAACAAACTGAAATTTTTTATTCTTTTATCCAGAGACTAAAATGCATGATTATAGTTAAATTTAAAAATGATTATTTATTTTAAAAATTGATTTAATTATGGAGGTTAATTTTAATTAATAAAATATCTTAGAAGAAAAGTTAAAAAGATTAATTTTAAAAAGATAGAAAATAATGACTTTAAATAATAACTGTTAAATAATTTAAATGTTGATTAATATTATGAAAACATTTAAATAATGATCAATTACGATTAAATATTTAATTTAAATAAATAAATTATTGAAAACTATTGAATTTAAAAGTAGAAATGGAATGTATCATAACAATTAACACTAGTGACCTGCCCGGCGTTGCCCGGGCCCGAGATAATAACTATCTCAAAGCAAGGTGTTAACCCCCTCCCTCCCCATACCCACAAATATAACAAATAATTTGTTCAAGAAAACTACTTTCACCTACATTAACGCGATCATTAAAAAAATAATTACATTTTTCTGATAATTAGAACATAACGCAGATGCTACACTAAAATATGTGAGATGAATTCTCACATTATTTAATTTACCGTTCTTTTAATGTTTTGTTTATCGGCATTTTTGTGCGTGCGTATTACGGCGCTTCGCTATTTATCTTTATTTTAGCCCTCGTGCTTTTTTTAAATACTGCTTCATTCATTTTAGCGATACTTTGTCCCCATCGGCGGTTTGTTTACATTGCATCGGAACCTCGTTCGCGGCGCACGCGCATTGTTAGTTTTTTTCGCAGCCGTTATTTCTCTCTTCCATCGGCGGCGATCGCGCATGCGCAGTATGCATGGCTCTGACCTTGATTCGTTGGAGCGGCTTTTTAATTCTCGCTGTACGTAGCTTTTTCAAAAGCTCTGACGCGTTGCTGCGTTGGCGTATAGGGGATCATTTTACTTTTGGTTTCGTTTTGAGAGCGGCGATTAGTTTGTTTTACTATCGTTGACTTTAAATTTTAACCAATTAAATTGAAAGGCCCGTGACTTCACTTTGGCCTTTCCCGTATGTATCATATATATAAATTTTCCGTTACTTTTTGAGGCAGTTTTGTCTGATGGGAGTCGCCGGAATTGGACGTGTTACTTCTTTTTTTATTTTGTGCCATTTTATTTTTTCAAGTTAAAAATCTTAATGGATGATGCCTGCAGAACGACGAAGTCTTCGTGTAAAATAAAATAAAAAAAATGATGGGTTTTACCGTTCTCATGGTGGCCAAGTGGAAGGAATACTTTCTTCTTCTTTGAAAGAAATTAATAAAGAACTTTATTTATGATTCAAGTCTTCTTCATGTCTCCATATTTTCAACATACGACTGTTTTGGGTGAGATCCTTTTTAGTTATATATTTTCTCAGTGACCTTAAAGAATTCTTTTAAATATCTAAAAGAAAGGGTTATTGCAAAATAACCTAACTGCAATTGTACTAATTAAACACGATCATAAAATAATATATTTCAACCATCTTCTCAAGAATAATACCACAATTTAGCCGGCAGATGACAACACTTCCCATCCTCAATTTCAGATATATATCTTAATGAGTTATCTAAATTTTTGTTTGGCAATTATTTCCTTTCATTTTTGAAAACTAAATGGAGAAATCGGCCAGAGAAACAGATCTCTTTGTAGTTCAGTTTTTAATGAAAGCAGATCTCTGTCTGAAACTTTATGGGATTTTTTTCCCCCCCTGGCGCCGGCAGATTTTTGCATAAATTAAGAAAAATTACCGGCTGAATTTTTCAAAAATCACTTAGTCAGATTGCAATTTTTTTTTTTTTTACATATGCTCAGAAATTTTCAAATTGATATCTTAGTTTTCTTAAAATTCGCTAATTAGTAACATAATTTCGAATTAGTTCATTTCTGCTAGCAAATTCAGAACAGCAATTCTTTTCTTCAGTCATTTTGATTTAAAAGATGGCATTTCGATGCGATGTTTAATGATATTCTAATATCTTGAGTAATTATCAAAATATTAAAATTCTGAGACTCAGGTGCACATGGTCAGACCTGTGACTATTCACCTAAATTTTCAGACTTCTAGGTGGGCTAGATTTTCCTAACACACACTTTATTTTATTAGTTAGTATAGATTAAGTAATAATCTGAACCAATTAATATGTTTGCTAACCTTTTAAATAAAAAAGCATACTTTTAACCAGAAAATTAAATGTAACTTCTATGTGATTTGTCATTTAAAATATACTAGTTTCCATTCATTAAACAAAATTTCTGGTTCAAAGTATGCTTTTTGTTTTTATCAAAGCAAGAGGTGAACAAATATGCATTTATATAAATCCTAATGTCTGGAAAATTTCTTTAACAATGATCATAGATTAGAAAGCATGTAATTTAGGATTTACTTATTTTTGCATTTATGTTTTATGGAAGTTAGAAATATTTGTTAAATCATAAAAAACAAGTCTTAATACTGCATGACAAAATTAATCTTGCCAAACTAGTTTTGCCTTGAAGTCCAGATTCCATACTTTTTTATTTATCTTTTTTATACTGTTAATGCTTATGTTTTTCAATTATACTTAAAACAAAAAAATAAATTCAAAATCCATAAAAATTGATTATATATTTTGTTATAACTTGAAAAAGTTTGTTTTCCAGGTATAAATAAAGAGAATGTGATACGTAGTATTAAAGACTAAAAAATATGGAACCTGGACAAACTCATGGCAAAACTATTTTTGCAAGATTTTTGTCATACAATATTAAAAAACCTTGTTTTTTTACAATTTAACAAATATTTATTTTTATAATACAAATTCAAAAGTAATCTAAATTAGAGGCCTCTTAATCCAAAATCAGACTTCAATTTTTGTCATTTCAAATATTTTTGGCCCTTTTATATAACTTTATTCTCCCGAATCAAGTATTTATAGTTGCAGAGCTGCCACTGGCAACTATTTTTATATTCTATTCACACCAATGTTCTTAAATAAATTTTATAATATATATTCAGGGTTCGTACACATTTCATTACATGAAATTCAAGGACTTTTAAGGACTTTCAAGGACCAAAACCAAAAAAATTTAAGCACCTAAAAATTGAATAAACTAATGAATTGCATGTTTGAATTGAAATTTTCATTTTTGTAAATACATAGAACTTTTTAAGTAAATATAAGTACATTAGATGTACAACGAATTGAACTTTACAAAAAACGTATAATGTATTTAATTGAAAATATCAGTAATAATTTTAATAATACAAATTATGAAATGAGAAACACAATTAAATTTTCTTTAATTCTGAAATTTTTTCTAACAATTTTAGATCAAGGCTATTAATGTGAATTTCGTTTTCTTTGATAGTTTTTCTCAGTTCATGATATTGCATAAACAAGTCTATGTTCTTAGATGTTTCAACTTTATCAGCCAAATTATTAGCTTCTACATTTGTACTTTGCATGTCCTTTTCAAGAAAAATCTTTTTTTTTCTGTAGGAAGGTGATCTCATCCTCTAAAGTTTTCCGTTTCAGTTGTTTTGTTTCAGCCTGAGCTTCGTTTTTTTTCTTTTCCAAATGCTGCATGTGCATGTACTTTGAACGAGCAGATGAAGCAGCTATTCTGATTTCTTTTGTAATTTGCAAATTGTGAATTTCCCCAGACAGCTTGATATATTCATGAATCACACGTTGAGAAATATAAGATGCCTCTTTCAAATTTTCAACTTCAAGGGCTTTATTAACTGAGAAGCCTCTTTCGACAGATGCTTGTCCATGGGAGAGTATAAGAATCATTTTAATAATCTTCCATAGGTTTTCATATTTGTTTCCAGAAAAGTAAGGTTGAAAAAATGTATCCAAGGAAATATTGTTTGGGTCAAATGAAGCAAAATCGAATGAATTCGGCTTGACAACATTGGATAGGAAATCGGCTGGATAGGAATCTCATCACAATTTTTTTCTAAAACACGCTTATTTTGAGATAGTACTAAAGATGCTTTTCATTCTTTCTCTTGCTTTCTCGGGATGCTCAGCCATCATGCGTGGGTCAATGCTAGTTGCATTTCTTATTAATGAATAATTAACTGGACATTTTTGCATTAAATGTTTTATCATTGTTGTAACGCACTTTAGACAATCTTGTCTAAGTGAAAATATATCATTTTCTGTTATTTCTGTTTTCCTTTTCTTTTCTTTTATTAGTTGCTCTGCAGCAAAACCTAAATATATTTTACCCTTATCGTTGTGCATATTTGGATCACTAAAATTAAATTTGCATAATGCATCAACTTTCTGTATCTGATTTTCAGGTTTCAGATCCTTAAAATGCTGAATACAATCATTTACAAGTTTCAACAAGTCAGTGGCAAAAAATGGAATCATTGGTTTATCACTCTGATATAGCTTCAAAAATGGTAAAAGTATTTTTGATAGAGATAGAAAAAAATTCAATTTTATCAAAAATGTTTTATCTTTAGTTGCTTCCTTAATGATACAAAATGATTTAGATGTAATTTTTAGCAAAATACCCATATCAATCTTCTTTACATATGTTATGATATCATTCCCTATTTCTATGGCCCTTTCGGCTTCTGGGACATTTTCGAACCACCTGTAACTAACAGAATTTTACAGGGAATTTTTTCATTGATGAGATATTTATAAAATCATCACGTCTTGCTGGAGGATCTTTAAAAATCCAATACAAACTTGACAGAACTGAAGTTATGTCCCACCCGATGGATGAAATTTCATGTTTGAAGGAATTGTTTAGGATATGGAGACCACATGAACCTAAATTCAAAGATTGTATGCCATATTCCTTGGATAAGTCTTCCTGTAAACTGTTGTAGAATTTCCAATTAACATAAGGCCCATCCATAGATATTTGTAGAAGTTTTGATAAATCCAATTTTACAACACATTCATACAAAGCTGAGAGAATGTCTTCACTTGTTGAATGCCCAATAAATGCTGATGTTAAATATTTTATCCTGACTCTACATTCCTCCTGGTGCCAATATCGTACATGAATATCAAGCTGCTTTTTTTGGTTAGTTTGATTTAGAGTCACATCAAAGAGCAGAGTAAAAAACTCTGCATTTTTGCAGTTACCTACCAAAAGCGTTTGAAAATGAGGGCCAAGACCAAAATGGCATATATATGCACATTTTTTTTTCTCCACATGAAAAATTGCTAGCGATGCTACTGTCTGAGAACATTCTGGAAAGTAATTGTGCAATATCTTCACAAGGCTTATATGAATAACGACTTTTAATGCACTTTAAGGCCCACAATATTTCAGCATCTAGTACATCATTTTTAGAAACAAATGTGTGAATTCTATTTTTTTCAGAATTTTTTGAAGTACTAGCATCTATTTTTTCTGATGTATTGGCATCTAAATTGTTTGAAGTAGATGCTGTTTTTGAGAAGAAATCTTTCATTTTTTTAGATTCAAGGTTTTTAGAATGTTCGCCACGTGTAAGAAATATAAAAATACATCAGAAATAATCTACAAATACATCACACATGTAAGCATACAATCAATTAAGATGTAATTATTTTTATGTCTGAAGTATAAATAAAAACCTAGAATAAATTTATTTTAAAATATAGAAAACCAGCTGACCCGCCCGGCGATACCTGGTCCTGTGTAATAACCTTAAATCTATTGCCCCGGGTGGTGAAACACGGAACTAAAATCATTAAGTTTTGTCGAAATCAAGTCGAATGAGTCAAACCGTATTGTGATCGGATATAGCTGCAAAATCTATTACTTCCACCTTCCACTGACAGGGGGGCACAATCTCTTCTATACGAACATAACTGAAATTTTTAAGACTATTGATATCGAGGCGAACGAGCCAAACCGCGTTGTGATCGGACCCACAGAGCCAGAGATAGCTCCAAAATCCATTAGTTCTATCTTCCACCACAAGGGGCGCACTCTCTTCTATACGAACATAACTGAAATCTTTAAGGCTATCGATGTCGAGGCAAATGAGCCAAACCGCGTTGTGATCGGACCCATAGAACCCGAAATAGCTCCAAAATCCATTAGTTCCCCCTTCTACCACCAGGGGGCGCAATATCTTCTATACGAACATAACTGAAATCTTTAAGAATATCGATGTCGAGGCGAATGAGCCATACACCCCTGTCGTGATCGGACCCATAGATCCAGAGATACGAAAGCGCTCCTGGCCGCGAGGGCATGGGCACCGACTAGGAAGGGGAAGGGGGGGGGGGGGACGTCGCCGCTTTGTCTGGTTAAGGTTAGGGTGTTTGTTAAAGTATTACCGATAGTAATAAAGACAAAAAGAAGGCAGACAATTTAGAAAAATGATTATCATTGAAATTTTTCAGACAAAAATTAAGGGAAAAAAAAAATCAAAGAAAAATTTAAGGACTTTCAAGCACTTTTTGCAAATTTTGAATAAAAATAAGTACTTTCAAGGACCAAAAAATCTTTAAAAAAATTTAAGGACTTTTAAGCACTTTCAAGGACCGTACGAACCCTGATATTTCTCTTGCCCATGTCGTCAATGTGAAAGATTTGTTTTGAGAAAACGTGCGGGATAGAATTAAAAAATAGTCGTCAGTGGTTGTTTAACATTTGCAGTCCCATTTTACTTTCAAACAATGTATTGCACTGCAGCATGGTAAAATAAATTCAATAGAGTTTCACAAAATGCCAAAAAAGGTGTTAAATACTTTTATTGTCAATATCATTTAAAAATTTTCCATTCTTGTCTAAACAGGTAATGTTACACACAGGGCCGTGGAGTCTGAATCAGACCCATTTCAGGGCAAAAAGAGTGAGTCACTAAAAACAAGCCGACTCCGACTTCAGATTGTTAGTTTGAAATTAAATTAAACCAATTATACGCAATTTTAAACTTCTAAACTATTTCTTTTGGACTATTTATACCAGGCAATCAAATTCGAGCTACCCAGGTTAAAGATACCCGGTGTAAAGTGTAGATAAAAATTGTTTTTACTTGAAAACTCTAATAGATATTTTACATTTGGTATGTAGTCCTTTCTCTTGGATTTTGCAGGTCTGCGGAATTCGTTGTGATGCAAAAATTGTAAATCTAAATGTCTGCTATTTTTGGAACCTGAAATAATGTTGAAATAGAAAACTTCTTCCCCCTTTTTTTTTCTTGTTTTCCATTGGATTTTTTGGGTCTGTGATACCAGAGGTAACACTGAAATAGTAATTTTCTTCCCCCTTTTTTCATGTGCGCAGGATCCAAAATAACGTAATTTTTTTCCCCCTGAGTTTGCGGTGTCCAAAATTACGATGAAATAGTAAATTTTAAGTTCTTTCTTTTTTTCAGTTTTGATAAATTCGGATTTTTTGCTTGTGCAGGACCCGAAATAATGCTAAGATTGTAAAATAATAAGGCGATAAATGCAAATTTTCACTTTTTCTTTCAAATCGGTGGAAACTGA
The DNA here is from genome assembly GCA_963931845.1 of Maratus michaelseni. NCBI lineage: Eukaryota > Metazoa > Arthropoda > Arachnida > Araneae > Salticidae > Maratus > Maratus michaelseni. The sequence continues at coordinate 207,579,513 of OZ007594.1, read as the reverse complement.
TGTAGCCTCCAAACCCAAAATAACTCCAAAATTATAATTTTTTTCTTTTCAGAGTCTGCGGAAATCAAAATAGTAAAATTTTACGGGTTTATTTCCTTCTTTCGATTCAGTTATTTCAATTTTTTTTTTGTCTGTAGGACCAGAAATTGTAAAATTAATAATGCAGAAAACTCAAAATTTGCTTTTTTTGTTGGAAGCCATGGGAACCGAAATAGTAAAATTTTTGCTTTTATTTTTTGGGTTTGTGAGATTAGATATAAAGCTAAAATTGTACAAAAATTGCCAAAATTTGTCTACTGTATTTTTTCAAAATTTAGATTGCTTGATTTCTACCACTTTTTAAAAACAGTAATATTTCCCTATTTAATGACAAATTAAATAAAACGAATATTGCTATTGCAAAATAAGCAATCTGAATAAAAAGAATCCACCCAACAAGCAACACTAGTAGTACATTAGTCATCCCAGAGTCTGCCATTTTTCTTACCGACTCCGCAGCCCTGGTTACACAATATTTATATAAAATTTTGTAATATAAAAAACAGACAAAAATTAAAAATTATTGAAAATATTTTAGAACAAACAAAAATAAACATTCAGGTTTCTATTATAAAACCTAAAGTGTAATAATTTTTAAGGAGTCAAATTAATATTCCCTATATAGCAATTAATTTCTGGAGAATAAGCTTGTTCAGCCTTTTTTTTGGGGGGGGAGGGGGAGATGCAAGAATGGGGCAGCATTCAAACAATTTTCAGATTAAACAACTCAGACAACAGACAATACAATAAACAACTAAAATAATCTACCAAAATAACTTCTCTTTCCGGTCAAATAAAATTATAAGTATTCAGGCAAAAGATACACAATTTACCTTCCAGAAATTCAAATATTTTACGATATATTCCAATTTCTCTACATAACGTAAAAATTTAAACCACTATTTATGGAGTTTACCCTTCATGTACATTTTCATATGGTACTTTGCATTAGTGGCACACGTCTACTCATCAATGGACATGTAGTCATTGACATTAACAAAACATTTTTGGTTCCATCCAGTATAGGAATAATTTTATATATTTTTATCACGAGCAGAATCTTGAGCATCTGATTGCATAGAATTATTGTTGAAATGAAAGCTTCTGCGCAAATTTCTCAATTCCTCCGAGACAATCTGTTTTATTAATTCCAGTAATGTCATTCCAAAAGATCCCAAACCCTAGCAAGAGGAGATAAAGAACGTGCAATACTTAAGCTAATAAATTTATAAAATGCCACAGCTGGTGTAGTCAATTGGTTTGTTTGGGTTTTGTAAGGCATTTGTGGTGTTAATAATTTGTGTTTGGTGTTGTTCTAAAATATAATGATGATATTGCATTGTGGAAGGTATATTTTTATAGATCGTATAATAACGATTCAGACATTGCATTGTGATTTTGAGCAAACAAATAACCCTTTAGTTCTTTTGGTAGTGTTCTGTAAAATAGAAGAGAAATAATAAAGGGTAGATCTTACTTGATTTGAAGAATGACACAAGAAGACTGTAGAATGAAGACTCTATTGATGTGGTACAATCCAATTTTTATTAATCCATCAACAAACTCATAGGAAGGATAAAAGACTCTCTTTCGGTCACTGCACTGCTATTTTTTTTAAGAATAAAAATCATATTCTAAATTTCTTGAATTCTTGACAGATGGCATACGTTGAAAATTAAAGTCTCAAATAATACTGTCGAATTTCTGTTGAATCGGCAAGCTCTTTAAAATACAATAAATTCACTTCATAATAAATTAAATTCAAACTGGAGGATTTTTAAGACGTTAAAATGAATTAGAAATCGGCATTTTTGGGAGTTCCGATAAACGGAAACTCGCGCCGAAAAGACAACAGTAATTATTAACTACATCATCAAGAACGTTTCTTTTCTCTCTTCTTCTGAAAATAAAGGCCGTTACATCTTTATTTATATGAACGACAAGGGGGTTCTAAAAGTGAAAACACGAGAAAATTAAATTCATTAGATAATTAAAAATGACGATTAACGTTAATGAGCAAATAGATGAAACCAAAAGCATAACATAAGTTATAATACGTTAAAGTAAACACACCCCTAGCATCAGCGCTAACGTGGAGGGAAAATGAACTAATAAGCCACGCCTCCGAGTGCAAGCAGAATGAAAAATGATCTCATGGGAGAAACAACACTGGCTACAAACGCTCTTACGAGACGGCGAAAACAGCGGCCGTCGGCCTGAAACGATTGCCGATGTTAGGCTTAACAACATCGCGCGCGCTACAGAAGAGCGAAGCATGCGATAAAAACACAGAATGTGATAGCGATATCACAGCATTGTATAGGTTATTTTAATCTACAATTTTGCTTATTATTTCATCAGTAAAAATTTAAAAAAATCTGAAAAAGATGTGTTGATAACTCTAAAACAGATTAGAATAAATTTTTAATTCGTTTGAATGAGAATAGGTCACCAGAAAAAAAAAAACACTAGATTTTTTTCCTACAAAATATTTTTCTGTGAACCAATTAGTCTTATATGTGAACTCTTTGTGCAGCAGTGTCAGGCTCACTTTCATTATCCAACGATTCCAGGTCCTTTTAATTTTCAAATAGGACCTGCATTGAATCATTGAAAACCCAACCTATCTTCATTATCAGATAGACATTCCAGTGCTATTAATTATTAGATACCATTACTTCAATTTGTCTTTTGTCCGAATATTCAAAAGAATCCATCACTGAAAATTTTTATCATTACCAGCAGAAGAAACTGAAGAATAAAGAAACATGTACTTAGTATTACTATAAAATGTGAATGGTCAAGCAGCAATATGCACATATGCCAAACAAAAGAAAATATGTACTACTTACATTTTACTCTGTAGAATGCATGTTAAGTACGATGCTGCATTCATTAAGGATTCTAGATAAATATATTACAAAATGCATATTTTAACAAAAAACGTTTACATTATGGCATAATGCATCAAACTGGGAAGTCTTACAGCAACACACAAAGCCAGCTGTTGTCAATAGTAACACTGACTGGTGTGAAATTCCTCCTTACCATTTTAAATGAGCAGATTTGTTAATGTCAAAGCAGTCTGCAATGCTAAAACTTTCAAGCAAAACACATGTAATTCGGTTTAAACTTTGATTGCAGATATGCAAAGCTGTACAGTGAAGAGTTAATATACTCTTTGCACATAAGTCCAATAAAAGTCTGACAAAAAAAAATGTTCCAAACAAGTTAATTAAAAAGGTCTAGCAACAAATCAGTTATTTTAGAAGAAGCAATCACAGTTTTGTCTGTTTTCTTCAGAATACTTTAATATCTCAAAATTTCCATTTTGTTAATACATAATACCTTATTTTACACCAGAGACCTTCATTTCCTCAAACCGCTGAGCAAAAAGGCAAAATTGTAGTTTTTTTAAATGCTTAAAAAAAAAAAAGGGGAGGGGGATGACTTTTCAAACATGGTATTAAAAAACACAATTATGTCTATGAATATAATACTTGAAAATATTAATCATTACTCAATGATTTTAAAACTACATTATATTAATAGAATTAAAATCTAAATAATGCTTTTATTGCAGGGAAACCTACAGCTTAGTGAATGAATAGCTAGCTTAGTTCACAGCGCTGGGAAGGTTAAGAAGTATGATCAATTTCATACCTGTCAGAAATGAAAAGTCCGATTTACTTTGCCTCAAAATTCAGTAAAAACACTTTCTCCCACAAAAAAGCTTGCACTCAACAGTCAAAAAGGTTAATCTTCAATGGTCCATTATAGACTTAAAAACGTCCAAGAATGTAACACCTTTGGAAAAATAAAACAAAATTACCCAAATGCTTCAAGTCTTTTCTGGTAAATTTCTACTTGATGTTGAAACATGGTTGGCTCACTCTGGCCTAAGCGGTTCACATCAAAAATAGCAACCAAGTTATCCAACTTGTAATATCCAGCAAAAGATAAGGCTTCCCAAACAGATCCTTCTGCGGATTCACCATCACCAAGGACACAATATACTCTATAACTAAAAAAAAAAAAAAAAAAGAAAAAATTCATTACATTTTTAGGATAAATTTATAACAAATTCTTTTATTAATATAGAAATTTCAAACAGGCAAAACTAGAAAAGGGTTTTCAAAAAAAAAATGGCAACAATCTTTAAAAAGTTTATGCCCCCTGCCTCTAAATTTAAAATATTTGTTTTTAAAACAAAAAAGGAAAAGTTATGATTAATGTTTGATATTTGCCAAATAAAAAGAAAAAAAGAAACAAAATTGTTAATAAAGGAAAGAACACAATAAACAATAACTATGTATATGCAGGCAAGATATTGTGATTACTTTATCTACATTAATCATTTTTCTTTATTAAAGATTAACCAGATTAAATTTTTGAAAAATGACATTTACCAAGATGAAATGCAATAAGAATTGAAAGTAAGGAAATTTACTTTGAGTTTAGAAAATGAACTGCAAATTCAAATATCTCTTGCATAGAGGAATGTGAAAATCAAATTTTAACAGTTTTGGAAAAAAAAAAACACTTTATGATCTAAAATTTATTAACAAAATAGACTTTTAAGGTGGTCAAACTTATTTCACAGGGGTTCTTACAGGCAAAAATAGATTAATCTTCTCAAAAATTTAATAAAAAGACCATTCACAAAAGTCCATTCCATAACGGCGAACTTTTCACAACTGTATTAAACTTTGAAATGTGTAATTTGCAAATGAAACAAGTTCACAAAGAAAAGAAAACTTTAGCTACTTAAATGTTGCTAATAGTAGAACCGGTAAAAAAAAAAAAATCTCCCAGGACCAGACAAAAAATTCAGTTTTAGACATATTTCCATCTTAGCAGGTAAATATAACTGTATGGTATACCTTCCACCATGATCATTAAATTTGTTTAAGGTAGGATAACATTGTAGATAAGGTTCCATTTTCAAAAGGTTATACTATATTAATAAATGCTTAGTTTATTTTTATTTTATTTTTTAATATATAAGAATTATTTTAAGCGTTATTTAAATAATGAAATCTTAATAGTTCAGTTACATAAGTTTTATGGACTTTAAAACTATGCATAGCAATTTAACTTCTTTTCCAGGTATACAGTTTATTAGATTGTGGTGTGCAGTTTCCAATACTTTTTTAGCTCACAGGCTATCAAAGCCTGAGAGCTTATGTGCCCGCCGGTTCTGTATGTATGTATGTATGTATGTAACGCGATAACTCTTCATAGAAATATCCGATTTCCTTCAAATTTTGTTTATAGGTTGACTGTGTTAAGGCGCTTCCCTGATTAGTTTTCGGGATTGATTGGTTAAATATAAAGGGGGGAACAGGGGGGGGGCTAATCCCCCCTAATTTATATAAATAGGGTTTTAATACAGAATTATTCAGTTTTCCTTCAAATTTTGTTTATAGGTTCACTGCGTTAAGGCGCTTCCCTGATTAGTTTTTGGGATTGATTGGTTAAGTATAAAGGGGGGGAACGGGGGGGGGGGGGGGTAGTCCCCCCTTAATTTATATAAATGGGTTTTCCCTGCAGAATTATTCATTTTTCCTTCAAATTTTGTTTATAGGTTCACTGTGTTAAGGCGCTTCCTTGATTAGTTTTCGGGATTGATTGGTTGAGTATAAAGGGGGGGGGCTAACCCCCGCCCCCCCCCCTTAATTTATATAAATGGGTTTTTCATGCAGAATTATCTCATTTGCTTCAAAATTTGTTTATAAGTTCATTGGGTTAAGACGCTTCCCTGATTAGTTTTCGGGATTGACTGATTAAGTATAAAAGGGGGGAACGGGGGGGGCTAATCCCCCTTAATTTATATAAATGGGTTTTTCATGCAGAATTATCCCATTTGCTTCAAAATTTGTTTATATGTTCATTGAGTTAAGACGCTTCCCTGATTAGTTTTCGGGATTGATTGGTTAAATATAAAGGGGGGAACAGGGGTCCAATCCCCCCTAATTTATATAAATGGGTTTTCCAAGCAGAATTATCCGATTTTCTTCAAATTTTGTATATAGGTTCATTGTGATAATGCGCTTCTCTGAATAGTTTTGGGGGTTCATTGGTTAAGTATAAAGGGGGAAGGGGGGGCTAATCCCCCTTAATTTAGATAAATGGGTTTTTCATGCTTTTCATGCAGCATTATCCGATTTTCTTCAAATTTTATATATATATATATTCATTGTAATAAGAGGCTTCCCTGATTAGTTTTTGTTGGGATTGATTGGTTAAGTATAAAGGTGGGGGGACGGGGGGCTAATCCCCCCTTAATTTATATAAATGGGTTTTTCCTGCAGAATTATTCAGTTTTCCTTCAAATTTTGTTTATAGGTTCACTGTGTTAAGGCGCTTCCCTGATTAGTTTTCGGGATTGATTGGTTAAGTATAAAGGGAGGGAACGGGGGGGGAGGGTAATCCCTATCACGCTTCATGTAGATCCGATAACTTTTGATCAGGAAATAACATAAGCGACTCACTGGTACATTTAAACACGTTTAATATAGATCTGACTAACACATTGAAGACAATACACAAACACAGAATAATAGTTAACACAATTCACGACTACATATTTCGTATGGAATCTTCCACCGCGCGACACCGCACGCTTCCGAACATTCTTCGAGTCTCTCTTCTCGCAGGCCGTTGCCATTCGACAGTTTCTAAAAAGTTCTTGCATCATGGAGTAGAGGCGACCTTCACACCTTCCCTCCAGTTTCCACATGTTGGACGGTGTCCCACACTGTGAAACTATTCTTAAAAGTCTTACTTAAAAAAAAAAAGTCTTACTGAAAAGTCCTACTTAAAAGTCTTATTTCTTTACCCGTCCCATCGAGAGCATTTACTTAAACTACTTACATATATCAATTCTTATACACTATATACTAAAAATTTACATATTACCAATACACATTATACAATATATAATAATGAAATAATACAAGATATATATATATATTTACTCATAAATGCGAGATAAAGCATCTGCAACTGTATTAGCACTACCCGGTTTATGGGCAATAGATACCTGATAGCGAGATAGTGCCAACGACCATCTTTGCAATCGGGCGTTCTTAGGAGTTCCCTCTGTTAAGTACTTTAGGGGATTATGATCCGTATGCAAGATTATGGTGGTTCCATAAGTCCACATTTCGAATCTCCCAAGTGCCCAGATTACAGCATACGCTTCCCTTTCAATTGTGCTCCACTTTGATTGAGCTGGAGTAAGCTTTTGACTGGCAAAAGTTATGGGCTTTAACATGTTGTCTTTGTCCCTTTGCATTAAACAGGCACCAATACCCGATATGGAAGCATCAGTGTTTATTTCGAACGGTTTGGACATGTCTGGGGTATAAAGGTTTGTAACTTCACATAAGCTTTCCTTTAACTTATTGAACGACTTTTCAGCATCTTCCGACCATGGAATATCATTTGGAACAGTTTTTCTGGTCAGATCTGTCAAAGGCTTTGCAAGGTTGGCATAATGTGGAACGTATTCTCTATAATAGTTAAATAGACCTAATATGGATCTCAGTCCTTTCTTAGTCTTGGGAGCTTTGAGATGTTTAATTACTTCTAGCTTCTCTGGAATAGGTCCATGTTTGCCTGAACCCACGATATGTCCTAAATATCTGACTTCAGATGCTGCAAAGGAGCATTTCGTCAAATTTGCAGAAAAATTCAGAGATTTCAAAGTTTCCATAATATCTCTTATATGTTGCAGATGGTCTTCCCAGTTAGAAGAGAAAATTATAATATCATCAAGAAAACTTTCTGCATAATCACTATGCGGTCTCAAGGTCTGATTCATCACTCTTTGAAAAGTAGCCGGAGCTCCAGACAGTCCGAAAGGCATAACTTTCCATTGGTACTGGCCTTTTGAGGACACAAAACTGGTCAATTCTCGACTACTCTCTTCGAGCGGGATTTCCCAATATCCCTTTAAAATATCTAGCGAAGTCAAATATTTTGCTGAACCAGCTTTAAATTTTAAATTGTCGGAATTCTGCATAGGAAAAGGGGAGATCTTGGTGGCGGCGTTTAGCTCTCTATAATCTACACATAGTCTGATTGTACCGTCCTTTTTAGCTACGCACACCAATGGGTAGACTATCTCCGCAGAAGAAGGTTCTATGAGATCTTTCCTTAGTAATTCCTGTATTTGCTTTTCTACATTAGCTTTCAAAGTTTCTGGTACTTTATAAAGATGTGGTTGTTTTCTTACAACACCAGGTTTTAAATTTATACTATGCGAACCAACTTTGGCTCTCTTTAGTTCCCCATCAAAAACCACTCTATATTCTTGGATAAGTGCTATTAGTTCTTTTTGTTGTTCTGGCGATAAATTGCTCGAATTAATATTTTTCTGCAGTTCTTCATCAACGACCTTGTGTTGTTCTACCGGAGCATGTTGTACTTCTCCGAACTCTTCATCCACTTCATAAATAACACCAATAGCTCTAATCGGTTGAATATACTTTCTTAATTTGTTCTGATGTAGATGTCGGATGCTTCCGTCAGGTAGTTTGACTGCATAGGAATGAACCGATTTTTGTTGAACTATCTCTCCTGGTCCCTTCCATTTTGAACACAATTTATTAGTGGAATCGGGAATTAGTACTACAACTTCACCTCCGACGGAGAATTTTGTATCTTTCGACCTTAAATTATGATAGTGAACGTATCGCTGTTGTTGGGTTTTAGCCACGGTCTTTGAATATTCTTCCGCATTTTTTAAACGTTCTCGTAGTTTCTGCATATAATCTGCGACCGACTCTCCAATTCCTTGGGGAAGCACCACTTCATCTTCCCAACTTGATTTTAATATTGCTAATGGTCCTACAGGTGGACGTCCGTACACCAACAAAAATGGTGCAACACCAGTTGTAGCATTCGGCACTTCTCGATATGCCCATAATAGAAATGGGAGTTGTTTGTCCCAACCTTTACCATGAGAGTTTATGGCATGGTGAAGCATCGATTTGATTGTTCCCACCCACCGTTCAACCAATCCATTTGATTGTGGGTATCCTGGAGTAGAAAACTTAGGAACACACCCCAATCGTTTCAAAAGTTCATTGGTCAATTTTGAAGCAAAGTTCCCTCCATTATCCATGGCAATCATTCTAGGAATTCCAGTCCTAACAAAAATTTCAATAAACGCTTCACAAGCTGCTTTTGCTGTCAATGATTTAATAGGGATTGCTTCAGGCCAACGACTATGTTGATCCATCAGAGCAAGAACGTACCGATGGCCTCGAGAGGACTTCGGCTCAATTGGTCCCAAAATATCAGCATTCACTACTTGAAATGGGAGTTCTGGTCTTCCGACCGCTTCAATAGGTGCTCTGTCCTTTACTTTTGTTTTTCTGCGCATTTGACAATCATGACAAGCAGCGCATAGTTGTTTTACTTCTTTTGGCATTCCTTCCCACCAAAATGACATAGCAATTCTATCTCTTGTTTTCTTAGCAGCTAAGTGTCCACCAGTTGGTGTTTCATGTGCTAATCTCAAAATTTCTTGTCTTCTACAAGCAGGTACAACAAGCTGAACATATTTTTGTCCTCCAACCTTGCCGCTATGATACAATAAACCGGATTCGACCCAATAATTATTTTTCTGCCGCTTTGCATCTTCAAAACATTTTTCTAATGTAGAACAAGCCGATTGCTCCCTTTTCAACAGTTGCACTTGTGAAACTGAAGGACTTTCCTTCCGGTCCTCGTTACAAACCTTTTCGGACAAAACAGTTGCCTCGACCGGAGTGGGAATCAGTTCCAAATCTGAAACTTCTGGGTCTTCGTCTTCGTTATCTACATTTGTTTCCAGTTTTTCTGCTGGGCACCTTCCCTCCACATTGAACACAGATTTTTCTTTGTTTTCTTCAACCGGGGTGATATCTACCTCATCCCCTAAATACAATTTCTGTTGTTCTTTTAACAGAGCGAAAACCTTGGGAGTGATCAAAGCTTCCTCATGTAATCCTTCCACTACCGCAACCTGTACTCGTATATACGGAATGACCTCATCTTCTGTCCGAAGAGTGAGTGGAACGGAAACAAGCTTTGCCTCTACAGGATTTCCTATTGCGGGTCTCAAGAAAACCTTTCCACATGACTGTAAATATTCTTCCGGCACCACCGACTCCCGTAGCACTGTAATCTCCGCGCCACTATCGATGATTCCCTGAAACTTCTGGTTACCGATTCCTAGATTTACCTTAAGAAGTCTCCCATCTGTTTCTTCCACCGGAATATTCATATTCAAGCAAATTTCATTTAGACCCTTTTTCTCAAGATCGACTTTGGAAGTTTTTCCTCCACTTTGACCTACTGTATTCAATTTGGGCCAGGCCTTCTTCAAATGCCCTTCCTTGCCACACGCGAAACAGGCATATTTTGTGCGTAATTCTTTTCTATCTCGTTGCACTCCGAGAGATGCTTCTGTCTTGAGTTCCAATTTCGGTTTAAAATCTCTCATATCTTTTTTTGAATCCGCAGTATAATTATTCCAGCATTGATTCCGAGAGTTAGATAAATTTTTCTTTGGAAGTTCTTTTCTTTTAAAACTGTCTGTAATGCTCTCGTAATCATCAAGTTTTTCTGCTAGCTCTAACGGCGTTGTAAATGTGAGCCAGTTTTCCAAGAAATGTTCTCTTATTTCTACAGGAACACGAAATTTTAATTGTTCGGTTACTATTAAGTCTTTTAATTGTTGGAAAGTGTTAATATTTAATTCGGTGATCCATTCAGTGAAGTAACTTAAAAGCTCTTGTGTATAATTTCTCCATGATTTTTCAGGTGTCTTGTGGTGTCTGTAGAAACACTGTTTTAATTTTTCACTGTTTAACTTGTATCGCTTTAAAATAAGAGATTTTACAAAATCGTAATTAACTGCATCTTCTGGAGATTCTCTAGCTAGCATATTTGAAATTTCTACTGGTAAAACTGCCAACAGGTAGGCTACCCAATCCTTCTTTGGTACTTGTGCCATTTCCGCTCTTCTTTCAAAATTTATCAGAAATAATCCCATTTCATCACGTTTTTCATCAAACTTCGGGACAATCTGTGCTAACTGAATTTTTGGAGCTATCTCAACTCTTGATTCATCTCTTTGTTCCGGAAATTTCTGTAATTGTTCAAGTTTCTTCATTTCCAATTCATGTGCTTTCGCTTCCCTGGCTATTCTCTCCTCCCTTTCTTCTTGACGTATTTTTTCTTCCCTCTCTTCTTGACGTCTCTTTTCATCCCTCTCTTCTTGACGTATTCTTTCTTCCCTCTCCTTTTCTTCCCTCTCTTCTTGACGTTTTCTTTCTTCCCTCTCTCTTTCTTCATTCTTTTTCCTATCCTCAATTACAGAACTCAAAAATCCCTTCACAAATTCTTCATCATATCCCTCAACTTCTAATATAGCCTTTCTCAGATCTACAACTCTTAAATTTTCGACATCCTCCACTCCAAGCTCAATCGCCACTAGCTGTAAATCTTCTTTCTTACTACCTTTGCTTAAATAAGCCATATCTGATAAACCAACTTTAAAAATCCACACAATGCAACAGTACTCAAACAATGACTCTATCCTAATTAGGACTTTCCCTAAGAACGCCCTAAACCAAACTAAATTTAAACCTGAACATTCTTTTCTTTGTAACCCATTCAATTGAATGAAACTTATCTCATTTAAATATTTATACTAGTATTACTGAATAAATTCGAACACATTTGCACAACAATAAAAATATATCCACAAAACAATTCTTGGAATAATTAAACACTTTTACCAAAATGTCAATAAAAAAAAATAACACCTTTATGTTCTAACAAAACAAGAATTTATCAATAATTTTTCATATTACCTTTTAAATACATCCTTCAAAATACGTAATAAATTATCTTGTTTTCCTTTATTTTGATTTGAAAAGCAAATCAAATCTTCATGCTTTCACTTTGTAAATCGAAAATAAAGCAACAACAAAACAAAAAAAATATGCTTAACATTCAGTCCCAATTAAAAAAATAAACAAACAAATCCGTAATAATCCAATAAAGAACAAATTTATGCATTTCCGGTCTCACTCAGACAGAGATTACTCAACTTTTGTTTTAGAATTTAATCTGAATTCGTAATAAACATTTCAATAATCACAGAATTCCAGAAATAATATGCAACAAAATAGAAAAAACTATTTACGTCCTATACATACTTTGAAAATAACACTCTTTAATCTAATCATAAACCTAAACAAAATAAAAACATTTGCAAATAGATCTTCTCTCTTTTTTTTTTACTTCAAACAATCATTAACTTCGCTAATACAATTTTTTTTCCTTCCTTCCAACAACACGTAGCTTCACAAAGTTATTATGAAATTATAAACAACTGAAACTCGTTTTATGTTTTTTTTTCCTTTAAACAACAACCTTACAATAATAATATATGACTGCAGAATATTTATTAAAGAACAAAATTTTATTTTTCGCTCCAAATATAATTGTTTATGTATAACTGTTCTATTTGTAGATTTTATCAATTTTATCAATACTAATAAAGAAAATACTCTGCATTAATATTACACAAGTTAACTAAGCAACAAAAATACAATTCTTATCATTACGAAACAATGTAACATCAATTAATTATTTACCTTTAAAACTTAATCAATTACTGAATTAAATATCATGTTTTGTTCTATTCATAGAATGAATATTAAATTTATTTCGATATATTTATATTAAACCAGTATCATAATATCAAGCATATATACACCTTAAACAGTTAATAATCCTAACAATATACTTTTAAACTTTATATGTACTTTTAAACCAGCTCTCGATGGAACATATAAAAAAGGATACCTTGACGATAACCAGAATAGTTATCGGACTCTGTTCGACGTCAAAGTGAATATGATTCAATGAGCACAAAGTTATCTGCCTAATGTCCACGATGCTATAATATTTAACGAAAACATTTTATGGTGTAACATCCAATGATGTAACATTCCGACATGTTGTACAACACGACATCCTGTCGACTGCGCCAAATTATCACGCTTCATGTAGATCCGATAACTTTTGATCAGGAAATAACATAAGCGACTCACTGGTACATTTAAACACGTTTAATATAGATCTGACTAACACATTGAAGACAATACACAAACACAGAATAATAGTTAACACAATTCACGACTACATATTTCGTATGGAATCTTCCACCGCGCGACACCGCACGCTTCCGAACATTCTTCGAGTCTCTCTTCTCGCAGGCCGTTGCCATTCGACAGTTTCTAAAAAGTTCTTGCATCATGGAGTAGAGGCGACCTTCACAATCCCCCTTAATTTATATAAATGGGTTTTTCATGCAGAATTATCCCATTTGCTTCAAAATTTGTTTATATGTTCATTGAGTTAAGACGATTCCCTGATTAGTTTTCGGGATTGATTGGTTAAGTATAAAGGGGGGGAACGGGGGGTGCTAACCCCCCCCCCCTTAATTTATATAAATGGGTTTTTCATGCAGAATTATCCAATTTGCTTCAAAATTTGTTTATAGGTTCATTGGGTTAAGACGCTTCCCTGATTCATTTTCGGGATTGATTGGTTAAATATAAAGGGGGGAACAGGGGGGCCAATCACCCCTTAATTTATATAAATGGGTTTTTCAAGCAGAATTATCCGATTTTCTTCAAATTTTGTATGTAGGTTCATTGTGATAATGCGCTTCTCTGAATAGTTTTGGGGGTTCATTGGTTAAGTATAAAGGGGGAAGGGGGGGGGCTAATCCCCCTTAATTTAGATAAATGGGTTTTTCATGCAGCATTATCCGATTTTCTTCAAATTTTATATATATATATATTCATTGTAATAAGAGGCTTCCCTGATTAGTTTTTGTTGGGATTGATTGGTTAAGTATAAAGGGGAGGGACGGGGGGCTAATCCCCCCTTAATTTATATAAATGGGTTTTTCCTGCAGAATTATTCCGTTTTCCTTCAAATTTTGTTTATAGGTTGACTGTGTTAAGGCGCTTCCCTGATTAGTTTTCGGGATTGATTGGTTAAGTATAAAGGGGGGGACGGGGGGCCAATCCCCCCTTAATTTATATAAATGGGTTTTTCAAGCAGCATTATCCGATTTTCTTCAAATTTTGTATATATATATTCATTGTAATAAGAGGCTTCCCTGATTAGTTTAAGGGGTTCATTAGTTAACTATGAGGGGGTAACGGGGGGATAACCCCCCCTTAATATAGTGTCGATTTCTTTATTTTTCAAGGGGCTTATTTCAAATTCTTTGAAATACGAGTATAATATACAATTAGTGTGAATAGCCTGTGAGCTCAATGCCCTCAGTTTAACTGGGCAGTTTTCTTTTTATTTTTAAATTATTATATTTCGAAAGTTTTTTTCAATTTTGTTATTCAAAATTTCATTATCTGAATACAGATTTAATTCATATTTCGAAACAGCCATTTTTAACACTTTCCAAATAGTTGAAAGTGTTTATGAATTCAGTTTGTCTGGCTGTCTGTCAGTGATCTAACTCTCATAAATATACTTGTATTGCCATGCAATTGACATATGTTATTGATAAATGCAATGGCATGTTTGGTATTGAAAATTAAGTATGTAGCACTTACACTTTGTTTACAGGGGCATTAAAAAAATGTTACATTACGTTCTATGAGGAAAAATCCTATGCAGTGTATTTTTAATGGATGTTACACTATTTCAAATATATTAAAATTGACATACATCACTGAAGTGCCCTACAAGATGCTTACTATCAAATATGTACATGTGTTTTATTATGGTCTATGGGGAAAAATGATTTGCTGTGCACTTTAATAATGTTACATTATTACAAACAATGACTTTGATATCACTTTGTGAGGTGCACTAAAACATGCTTCTGTAGAATATGGAATGTGAAGCATTTATCATTCATTTATAGGGCAATACAAATGTATTTGGTTACATAGTGGTATATCGGGGATGGGGGGGGGGGGTTTGGGGAGGGGGGACTTTGCAACATATTTTAATTATGTTTATTTCAAATATAATGAAATTCATATACATTGAGGTTTATTCCAAGATACGCGTGGTATAATATGTTGTGCATACCATTTATTGTTCATTTACAGGGGGTCAAAAGATTTCAGATAAAGTACTGCATCCGAAGTACTGTCTATAAGCGATGATTGCAAGAAGTGCACTTTCAGATAGAATACAAAAATTTAGTTAAACACATACCTATGTGGTACGTATAAATGCTACAGATCATATACAGGGCTACACAAAAGAATTCATAACCATTACTGTGTATCAGTGTAAAATTCTTAAATGTGTTTTTTTTAATAGAGTTGTGTATTTTGAACATGAAATATATGTAGTATACTAAGAGATGTTTGTTGAATACAGAATCATATACAGGAACACACAAAGAACTGGGTACATGACCACTATGTATGATAATTTCTGTAATTTACAGCATGTTTTTGCCTGAATTAAACTTTAGCTTAATATGTGGCATGTATAAAAATATTAAGATACAGGGCTGTACAAAAGAATTCAAATAAGTTTCCATCTATTGGTAGAAACTGCTGAAGGTGAATATAACTATGTTCTGTTTTCTTACTAAACTAAATTGTAGCATACTATATAAAGTATATACCAAATATATAGATTATATACAGGGCTGCACAAAAAAATTGGGAGTACTTTTCTAGCTATGACCTGTAGTTTCAGAAATCTGGTTTTCAAATGTGCTGTGTTTTCTAAAAATGTTTACTTGGGAATCTTATTTACCTTATTAAACAGCGAAGCTTTGTTAAAGTATTCTGGAAGTGTTGGAAAGTTTCCTAATCCATGCTTGATGCATGATTTTATATTTACTGCAGCCAGGTTTTAAAAAGCATGAATAAAAATATTTCTAAAAAATGTGTTTTCAATTTAAACATTTACTCACAACTTTTGAAAATGGAAGAAAACTTTTAAAAAATTAAAAATATGTATGAAAAGAATTTGATAGTGAAAATCTCATTAGTTGAAATTTTATGTGCATTTTCATGCATTGAAGTATTTTTTTAATGATACATGGAGCAGTACATAAAGGAAAGTTTTAAGGTTTAAAAGTGTCTTGTTAACAAGAAACTTTATCCAATTTTAATTTTATTTTTAATATAAATTAATATTTTCACTCCTGTTACTGTATTTTTAAAAAAGGAAATTGAGCAACAGTAAATATATTTTGATATCAATACATTAATTATACGATTTTTAAGCATGTGTTTTAAGTTTCACCATATTCAGCAGATCATGTGCATTTGCATCTATAAATTATGAACTTTAAAGCTTCTGCTGGTGAAAACGTCATATTCAAAATGAAAACATTCAGAAAAGTTAAACATTTTCAAAACATATTTTATAAGATTAAACAAAATGATGCAAATTCGACATACTTGTCCATTCATAGTTCTTTTACTCAGATTTCTTTTATTTTCAGAAAGGGAAAGCAAGCAATGATATTTTATTAAACTAAAAATGTTTTTTAATTTATCTTCAAATGGCTATAATTTTACATTTGCAGCCATTTTTATCTTTTTAAAACAAAGCAAATTAGCATGTTTTAGAGATGAGCATAGCTCGCAGGGGACAGCGTCCTTAGTCAATGCCAGTTTGAAACAGAATGGATAGTTCACTCAAAAAGGTGGTTCAAAATACATTTAATTTGATAAGAGTAAAACTTACTCAAAATTCCAATAAAAGAAATTAAAGAATTTATATTTAAAAATCCATTTTCAGATTTATTTCTTACTTAAAATTCACAAGCAATTTTTTAACTGCATAAACATAGAATTGTAAAAAACAAATATAATGGTCAGGAATTTTATATCTTAATTTACAGATTAAATAGGCAATATATTCTTACCCAGCTTTATCAAAATGCTTGCCAGTATACGCCATACCAGCAGCACAACTTAAGCCTTGACCTAATGAACCAGTGGCAACATCAACAAATGACAGACGCTAGAAGAGGAAAATAGTACACCATGAAAAAACTGGCAACAATGTTGTATTTTAACAGATTAATTTAAAATTATATTCTTGAAATTAATAAGAATATAAAAAGGAAAATAAAATGTGCCTCTATCTCTCCTTCAAAAGGGCTATTTATACCCTTCCATTAAAAAAATTTCTTAATATAAAAAAAAAACAATCAACATGCTCATTTGAGAATAACACTTTAAATGGTTATCATTAACACAATCTAAAAAAAAAAAAGCTCATTAGGTAGATACAGACTGAAGGAAAAATAAGTGACCACATCAAGACATTGGAATATTTCTTGAAAACTGAAAAAGTCAAAACAATGATAAAAGGAGATCAAATAAAAGTCAAAAATTTCATTTTTTGCACATGTAAAAGTTAACATATAAGCATAAAGTAACAATGATTAATCTATTGGAATGCGTGTTATTAGTTTCTACATACTGAATCTTTGCAACAAATTAACACATTTTACAGATATTCATAAAATCTGCTTTAATATATAAATTTGGAGCTAACACCATCAGTAAAATTCTTTATCATTCCTAATTTTATGGTTAATGAATATTAACCAGACTTGCACCTTTCCAAGAATTATTCTAACAAGGAAACCACTTTTTGTGCAGCTCGCACCTAGCACTGAGACTTTGTGCATTTTAAAGACCTTATATTACAAAGTTTGATAGTCTATAAAATTTCTGTTAAAATCATTTGATTTTACAGTAGCATAACTTTTAGAAAATGAAATTTTCCAGATCACTCATTAGACTATAAACGTAGGGTTTTTTTTTAAACAGTTAAAAGTACAAATTAGTCAATAAGTATAAAATACTGAAAAAAAAGTTTAAAAATTGTTTCAAGAACCTACGAATTGGATTTGAAAAATTGCAACATATTTACATTTTTGACGGGAGAAAAGTTGCCACCCCCCCCCCATAGTTTTTTGGCAACCCTAGCCGAATGTCACAGCTGCTTGTGTGTGAGCATTTGTTTGGACTTCATTAGAAATTCTAATGTGACCGAATTGGGTACAGTAAATTTTCTAAAAATTGTATAAAAATATTAATTTTCCCACAATATATTTAGCAGTATAAAAAAGTGGATTTACAGGAATTACAGCTAACAGGAATAAAATCTTAAGCATTATGAAAATAATTTGTATAGAAGTGTTCAAAACAAAAATGTTCCACAGTGACTACATTTTAGAAATTCATAACTTTCACATCAATCAGTTAGGCTGCATATAGCATTATTCATTGCAAGTTAGAAAGAAATTTGGTCAACATTCTTAAATCTGAACGGATCAGCATATGCATAATTACAAATAAACCAAGCATGTTGTAGCATGGGACAATATTTTTCGGACATTAACCTGATAGTATACCATAGAATGAATTTTATTAATTTCACTGTGTGATGTCATTGATTTTCATTTCATCAATTGTGATTCTGTAATTATTCGTTTTACAAAAAGTTTGTATTGGTAAAAGAAATACAAGTCCAAGGGCTGCACCAGACAAGTTGTGTTGCTAGGATTGCAGTCTCAACATTTGGCAAAGTTTTTGGATCGAAACTTCCAGTCCATGAATCTAATCAAATTAAGGATAGTGGTTTAATAATTGCAAAACAATTCTGAACTCTTTCACACATTTTATTTTTATCCATTTTTCTAGACTTTGAACATGTAACACCCACATTTTGAGGTCTAAACAATTTTTTCTACAATTGGTCGGAATTTCTCCATTTTCTCTTAAACATAAAAATAGCTTTCCTTTGAGTTCTCCGCTCATAGATAATGTTGGCATAATAGTGTATGAATGTGTCCTACTAAAATCAGATTTTTTAGTACAAATTGCCTTTTATTCGCCTTTTACTGAAAGAAGCCGATCATTTTCAATACAGTATTTGAAGCCACTTTGGTCCGCATTCAAAACTATTCCCGAGTTAAATGTCTAACTTATCTCGTACTTGCAATATGAATTCGAGCTCCATTTCGCAACTTTCTGAGAGACACTACCATATTTTTTCTTAGTGACAAAATGAAACTGTCCAAGCATTTAAAAAACTTCTTAGTCAAAATGTTTTAGATTAGACATTTGCCCACCTTTTGAGGTCAATACCATGCACTAGTACAGGGGTTCTCAAACTATGGTACGCGTACCAGTACTGGTACGTGAAGCTCTGGATACTGGTACGCAGAAGTCCGATACTGGTACGTGGAATATAATACAAAAATCTGCATATTATGGAATCTAAAACGGCTTGTTAACTTGGAATTTTTCAAAAAAATTTCGAACGCGATTTAGGATTTGTAAAATCATTTTCTATTTTCTTGTTACGAGAAATGTTTGTTATAGCAAACTTGCTGAAGAGGGACTTGGTTTGGTATGCATTGACCCGCGATCTGCAAGCCGCGGATCTGATTTCGTATGAGTTTGCGACCCCTGATGAGGGAGTTGAATACTTGACGTCGACTTTGAATCGGCTATGTCTCAAAAAAAAAAAAAAAAAAAAACGCCGGCCGGCTGTGCACTTACGGCAGACGCACTTACGAGGTACAACTTCCTATCGGTTGATGATGTTTCCCAGGTCGCGAACATTAGGACCGGTGAACCAGATCTGTTTTCGATTCATGAACTTGAATTTGTAGTGGAATCGCTGCCGCCTAACAAGGCGCCTGGTCATGACGGACTCAGTCTCGAGATCGCCCATGAGGTCCTGAAACACCACCCTCAGTGGCTGTTATCCTTGCATAATCACTGCCTGAGAGAGTCTTGTTTTCTGCGGCCCTGAAAGCGGGCGATTGCCGTGTTCTTTCCCAAGTCTGGGAAGGAGTGCAGTGACCCTGCGACCTACCGTCCGATTTGTATTTGTCGACCCTCGGGAAGGTATTGGATAAATTGTGTGCAACTCGTCTGGTACTATATTTGGAGTCCAAGCGTTTGCTCGATGCACGGCAGTATGGCTTTCGAAAGAAGGTTAGTACGGTCGACGCGCTCAATCGTGTGATGGAGTACATAGCTGTTTCGAAGAGTCGTGGAGATTACACGTGTCTTCTCATGCTCGATATCAAGTCAGCGTTCAATAGTGTTCGACGCTCAGACATCCTCCGGTTTTTGGACGAACTGGGCGTTGAACCTTGGCTCCTTGGGTAGATATACGACTACCTTTGGTTTCGCTCTGCCATCCTGTCAGATGATGGGGACCACTACTTCAACGTTGGAGTACACCAAGGTTCGTGTCTTGGGCCCTACCCCTGGTTGGTTGTAATTGAATTTCTGTTGAGACGGTTTCAAGACGAGAAGGACGAAACCTATGTTGTTTTGGTTTTCGCCGATGATGTCTTTTTAGCCGCATGGCAACGAGCTGTCATTAGGTTCGCGGAGTTGCTCGGGCCGGTTCTCTCCGAGATCCACGCTTGAGCGACAGAGTGCAACCTCACGCTCAGTTTCGGTAAATGTGGTTGAACGGTTCTGAAGCCCCTGGGCAGGTACCACAATGGCACATCTATTCCTACCCTCATGGAAGGGAACAGGATCCGCTTTAAATGGCAGATCCTGTATCTGGGTGTCACAATCGATTCCCACCTAAGTTGGATGCCTCACCTAACCTCGGTTCAGGAGAAGGCTTTTTAGGTGTTGAACAAAATGAATCGTCTCACAGCAGATAACTGGGGTGTGAGACCAAAATTTCGCTAGATGCTT
This sequence comes from Maratus michaelseni, assembly GCA_963931845.1. Taxonomy (NCBI): domain Eukaryota; kingdom Metazoa; phylum Arthropoda; class Arachnida; order Araneae; family Salticidae; genus Maratus; species Maratus michaelseni. The sequence goes on along the minus strand of OZ007594.1, from coordinate 207,558,703 downwards.
TACTCGATCATAGCAGAAATAATTATTCTTTATGCGGCATCTATTTGGTACTCAAGCAAGGTAGTGAAAGCAAACAGGTTGATCAGGATGCACTGGAACCTTCTCTTCTGTGTAACAAAATGTTACACAACGACTTCCACGGATGCTCTGCAGGTCTTGTCAGGGGTCGTCCCCTTCAACTTGCATGCGGAGTTGGACAGGGACTACACGACCCTCGTCCGATGGACGAAGAGCGTTGACGGTACCGAAGTAGACTCCGAGTCGGTCGACCTCTGGAGGCCCACTCCCAGACTTGGGGATCTTTGGTGGTCCGTTGGACCACGGATTTGACTCCGCTAACCACGTGTTCGTACTAAACGGTCGGATCCAAGCAGGAGAACGACACCGTCGGGTGTGAGTTTCTTGCCGTATCAGAGAACTAAATTGTAGCGGAGAGCCAGTTCCATCTCTCGGATGGTGCGGAAGTTTTTGCGGCCGAAGTCCAAGCGATCAAGGGAGCAATCACCCATGAGAGGGAACTGTGACTACCTTTGTAGGTTTCCATACCCCTCGAGTTCTGTTAAAGCAAGTACGTGTCGGAAAAACCCGACTTAAGGCATAGGGCCTGGTTCCCTCCTGGGTGTCCAGCTCCGAAGCTGTTGGGGGACGCCGGACCGTCCCCAAGTGTCTCGTGGTGACTCCCCTACTGGGTTTCACCGCGTATTAAACCACGTACAACGACTTACGTCGTCAACACGTGGGTTTAAGGTTGGAGGGTCCGCAGGTGGCGGTCATCTGGCGTGCCTAGGCGCCGTGGGAAACAGCTCCTACTGGTGCGCTAAAAGTCCTTCAGGACTTGGGCTCGGTGGTCGCTTACGCTCCTGGCGCCTGGCGATGCAACTTTCTTTTATTGCAGACTTGCTGAAATTCACACTCAACCCTTATGATACAATCAGTTTTCAAGAATTAAAAACACAATTATTAGATTTATATAGATAAAAATTGAATTTTTTAATAAAGATCTAATTTTAAAATTAATGAATGAATGAAGTATTTTTAATTAGCGGAAGAACTGTTTTTAAACAGCTTTACAAATTGAATTATCTGAAGGTAAAGTCTGAATGCTTGGGAGTAGGAGGAGCTTGTGTGAGTAGGAGGAGTTAAAACAAAACAACATTCTAAGTGTAATTTATAAATTACACTTGGAATGTTGTTTTGTTACTCATTGTTCTCTTTGTACTAGAAGAGTTTATAGGAAGTGTTGAAATAAAAGCTTATTTCAAACATTATTCATAAATTGATTCATTGTGTTGATTGAAATATTTTCTTCTATTTTACAAAAAGTGTTATAGTTTCCTCCTATTTCATGGAAATCGGTTTTTAAGAGAGTAAGGTTATTTAGAATGGTCAAGAGAGTAAGAATATTCCAATCAAACAAATACTGTGGTCATATGCAGAGCGGATTTAAGGTAAAGTATTGTACATATGTATTCAGGTGGAATATATATATATATATTCATAAATGTATGAAGAAACTTGCAAGTGTTTGCCTACTGAGCGACATTACTGTCGCATTTAAAGGTATGCAGATTATTAATACGTATGTATTAAGCCTATGTTAAATGCGCTAACTAAGCTTTAGATAAGAATTTCGCATGATCTGATTAATGCATAGGCCATGCCTAGGGCCCACCACTGATGGGAAGGGGGCAAAATAAATAAAATTGTTTACATAAAGTTTATTAAAAATGCAGTTTTTTCCAATTATTTCTCCCAAAATCAAAAAAGATTTTGATTAACTTGGTAACCATATCATAATATCTAAGGATAACCACCAAATACTCACCCCCCCCCCCCCCCAAAATTTATAGCTATTATCTTGGTTTGAGACTGGCCCCTAAAAGGTACTGGGTCTAGAGGTCCACATGACCTTATCAGGCTCTGGAAATTCGTTTCTCATTTGAGACATCCTGCCACTGTAACTCACGAGAGAGGAAAGAAGTGAACTTATTCAGCTCTCCTCTCCTGTGATGGATTACTGAGGTCCACATTCAAAAGGATGAATGTAACAGAATTTTCGCTGACGAGAATATCACAGTACAGTCAAAAATACGCAAAGTCTGTGTTTAGCACAACATATCTCTGTGAATGTGCTTTTCCCCTCTTTGTTATATGAAAAACAAATACAGGAATAAACTAGACATCGAATCTGACTTATGACTAAAAATTCCTAATATTGAGCCAGACATGAGGATGTTGTGCTTGATAAAACAAGCCATCCTTTTCATTAGCCTACTACAACAGTATGTGAATCAGTGTGCGCCAATATGTCATTAAGTATTGTGGCTTTTTTTTACTATACCAAAATACTGTATTTTGATACTGCATGCATTATTAAAATTTAATGGTGATACTACTTTTTAATACTACTTTTCAATTTAGTAATATAATCATTCATTTTTAAATGCAATAAAACCCGCTATGGCGGAAATACAAAAGACCGGAGAGATATTTCGTTTTAGACAGGTTTTTCTATATTAGCTTTATGTTTGTTACCAGGTGGTACGCGGAAGTATGAACTTCGATTTAGTGGTACGTCTGTCTAAAAGTTTGAGAACCCCTGCACTAGTAGACAGTTTTCTTTGGCCATTTTAAAATTTCCTCAGCACAACAGTTTTAACCATTCTGTATTTATGTTTTGTAATTCCTATATTTGATAAATATTTTCTTAATCTTGTTATGAAACTACTATGTTGCACTGTCGAGAATCACTTGTGTTTGTACAATTTTTTTTTTTTTTTTTTTCAAGAATTGTAAAAAGCAAGTATTTTTTCCTTTGCTGTTTATTAAATTAAACTGATTGGTCATTTTAATAATCAGTTGGTGAAAAATCAGTTCTAGAAATATCCATAATTTCGTTAATAATACCATCCATTAAATCCAACGTAAGATAATCGTCCAATTCAGAATTCAAGACTAACTTTTCGATTGCAGATAAAATCCCTTCACTTTTTCAAATTCATTTTTTTAATAGTTGTTGGTGCAGTTCTGTACTTTATTGCTAAATTTAGAGTCGACTGAATAATATTTACTACTTTCATTTTAAGAATATTATTTAATTCATAAAAATATTAACTAACTTAATTCATACAAATTATTTATAATTAATAACTTAACTAAATAGTAATATCTCAAAAAATTAAAAATTAAAAAAAAAAAAAAAAACTTACTTTTACCACAAGACAACATTTTATTTTTAAACATTCAAAACTTTATTCCATTAGACTTCAAAAAGAAAATTGTTTGCTTAATGTATTTTTCTTTAAAAAGTTTATGATCATGAAAGATTTTAACAGAAATATATTTACTAATTATATAATTTATTGTCTACATAGTGGGGGGGGGGGGGGAGGAATGTTTCTTATGCTATCAATTATCAAACAAATCGTGATCAGATTCAAATGTAATAAAAAAAAGGTACCATATACATAATCCAGGGATAAAGCAAGCGAAAAATTTGTAGTGCCATATTTGGTGACTTAACTCATTTTTGACAAAACTTGACAGTTAAAAATCAAATATTAAACATATAAAAAAAAGATATAAAATATGATTTTAATGGAGAAATTTTATCGGTTCTCTTAACTTTTATGTATAGGGCTACAAAATGCACCAGGTCTCGATGCTAGATAAGAGCTGCATCAAAAGTGGTTCTCTGGTAAGCTTGTTACACAGGAGTAAGGGTTGGGAAGAGAAACAATACAGTTTGTGCTATTTTTTTATCCATTTTTGGAAAGGGGGAAAAAAAAAGGCCAGATTACACAACTTTGTTGTCAGATAAACTTGGCAAGCGACTGCATTTGTCAAGCCCTATACATAAACTACAAATTTTAACTGTCTATTAACATTTAAATTAAAAATGTGTAAAATTAGACATTTTAAATAGATTCAAAACTGTAAAACTCACAGGTGTAGGATGCCCTTCAAGATCACAGTCAATTTTTCTCAATTTCAACATGTCTTCTTCAGGAAATAAACCAACCTCAGCCCAGGCAGCATACAAAATAGGAGCAGCATGACCCTTTAGAGAAGGAAGATAAGTATGTGAATCATTCATTTTATGTACTGTAAGATAAATATTTAACATAAGTCTATTTAACAGCATGAAACTTAAAATTTAATAACTGAAGGAAAAAAAAATAGATATACAGTTTAACATTTATAATGGGTCATTCCATGTCAAATCAACACACCTATTTTACCTCACCATCTCAGATTTTAATGAACTGTGGCACATAGTTAGTATTTATATAGACTAAGAAAAATACGAAATATTTTTGAAAAATATCAGTTTGTTTTGAAAATATGGCTATTTAAACTTCTCAAAAATTGTCAAAAAATGCTAGTCCGCTAGATTTTCAAATTGTCATAAAATCTTTCCTAATTAAGATAGAAAGGTGAAATAAGTGTCATAATGCAGCATTTTTAATAAACTTTAATATGATATGCAACATGATAGAGGTTGTAAAAAAAAATTTCAAAATTTAAATTTAAAAATTTAAATTGTGAAAAAAACGTTTTTTTTTTTAAAACTTCAAAAAAATACAGAAGATAGCTTGTATTATTGTAAAATAATATCTGAAGTTTGAAAATGGGACAACAATGGGTTCATAGGGAAAATAATTTTTAAAAAAAGGCATTTTTCATCAATTTCAAGTATGATACAATAATGCATAAAAATTTGACTTTAATACAATATTCAACAGATAAATTTTGTCAAAAAAAATAAAAATTCAAAATTTTAATTTTATTTTTAAAATTTAAATTGCAAAAAAACATTTGTTTTTAATTTTTTCAAAAAATTATAGAAGTAAAATAAGAGAATAGTAGAACAGGAAGAATGTAAAATGGGACAACAATGAGTTCATAGAAAAAAAAAAAAAAAAAAGAAAGGAATTTTTCATCAATTTCAAATATGATACAAATACAATAGTCCATAAAAAGTTGACTTTAATATGATATGCAACAAAATATAGTTTAAGAATTTTTTTTTAAATTTTAATTGTAAATTTGTTTTTTCTCCCAAACAATTATATAAAATACATTCGATTAATGTAAAATAGTATACAGAGTTTGAAAATGGGACAACAATGGGTTCATAGGGAAAATAATTTTTAAAAGGCATTTTTTATCAATTTCAAATATGGCACAATACAATATGATATAATATGATGCACTACAATAGTTCAAATATAAACTTTGTACAAAATTGCCAAATTCTTTATGAAGTAACATAAGACCTTACCAATTCATGTCCTTTAACACCTCTTGCTATTGAATTTAATTAGATTAATGACTTGTTAGTTTTCAAAATGTCATTTTGTGATAAAACATATATTCTTCCAGTTGGTGTCAGAGGATAAACTGAACACAAAACATCCATTAAAGGTATCCATAGCACATCTGGCTTGCTAGGATAAGAAAATGATGGAGACGGCCCATGTGGATGCAAAAATGTAACCTTAAGTTCATCATGTTCTTTATCTTTATCCATGATGTAAGCAAGCCACCAATGCTTGTCATATACAGCAGTAATATACCCATTGCAGTCTTCTAACCCAAGTTTATCTTTAGACGTTGAAACAATCACTTTTGATGATATTGCAGATTCAGAAAATGTTTTTAACAAATATATTTGATGTGCTGAATTTATCAGGGATAAAGGCATGATATTGTTGAGTTTCTTTAATAGTAACTGCTTAATTGAACACCTATCTTTTAAAAATATTTCTGAATCAATGTGATCTTCCTGTGTTGAAAATGCAAAGCTTATTTTTGAAGAAAACTTTGATGCTGCCCATTCATATAGCTGAAGAGGTGTTAAAATCTGGTTTTCATAAGGCCATTGTAAGCTGGCTCTTGCTGCCTCTCTCTTAATTATGCCACCAAGTCCATCACAAGGCCCTTTCCCATGAGCTGTGGCTGAAAAGTGCCATTCAGCTTCAATTTTGAAATCTTCTTTGTGAAAACACAGATTGGAGAAATTTTTTTTTATTTTTATATTGGGCGGCACATCCATCTGAAAAATAAAAAATCTTTCTAGGAGATTCTTGAAATTTATTTGCCAGAAACTGAATTATTTTTTTTTTTTTTTTTTTTTTTTTTTTTTGGAAGGTGTAGACAGCAACAGTGTTATGCTGCAAACAGTCTGAAATTACAACATAGTTTAAGTGCTCAACCTTATTTTCTCTTTTGCACTATATGCACTATAAAAGGATGAATTGTGGCATGTTTATTAGCCCAATGGTAACTTTGAGCGTCATCTTGAATAACCATGCTGTAATTTTCTGAAAAATCAAGCATTACTGCGATTTCAGATTTTTTCAAATTTACTTTTACCCGATTCATAAAAGATAATTGTAGTCTTGCAATGAAATCATGTCTGACTAAGATTGGCAGCTTGTTACAAAATAAGTCAATAAATTCTTCTGATAGTTTCTGCAGAGTCTCTAAATTGCAGCGAGCTACAGAAATCCACTGTCTGAATGTGACTTTTTCAATTAAATTCTCCTCAAATGATTTTTGTAAAATATTACTTATTTCAAAATTACCAGGACAGGATGGGCATTCAGACATAATGCAGTCTATTGATGGTGGATTGCACAACATTTTTGCTATGCAATGCCTGTAAGTTGTCAATTCACCATTAGTAATTACACCCAATTTTGCACTTTCAAGCAGTTTTCAATATTGTTTTACTGATTTTTTTTTTTTTTTTTTTTTTTTGCTTGTATTATATAACCCCAATTTAGTAGAAACTACTCTTTTAAAGTATTATTTTTAGTATGAACCTATTGCTGTCCCATTTTCAAACTGTGTATACTATTTTACATTAACAGAATGTATTTTCTATAATTGTTTGCGGAAAGAAAAAAAAAAAAATTCACAATTAAAATTTGAAAGTTAATTTTTTTTCTTAACAAACTATATTCTTTTGCATATCATATTAAAGTCAACTTTTTATGGATTATTGTATTTGTATCATATTTGAAATTGATGAAAAATTCCTTTCTTTTTTTTCTATGAACCCACTGTTGTCCCATTTTACATTCTTCCTGTTCTACTATTCTCTTATTTTACTTTTACAATTTTTTGAAAAAATTAAAAAACAAATATTTTTTAATTTTTTGAAAAAAAAATAAAAAACAGATATATATTTATATATATTTTGCAATTTAAATTAAAAAAATAATTAAAATTTTGAATTTTTATTCTTTTAACAACATTTATCCTGTTGAATATTGTATTAAAGTCAAATTTTTATGGATTATTGTATCATACTTGAAATTGATGAAAAATGCCTTTTTAAAAAAATTATTTTCCCTATGAACCCATTGTTGTCCCATTTCCAAACTTCAGATACTATTTTACAATAATACAAGCTATCTTCTATAATTTTTTGAAGTTTTTTAAAAAAACGTTTTTTTCACAATTTAAATTTTAAAATTTAAATTTAAATTTTGAAATAATTTTTTTTTACAACCTCTATCATGTTCCATATCATATTAAAGTCTATTAAAAATGCTGCATTATGATACTTATTGCACCTTTCTATCTTAATTAGGAAAGATTTTATGACAATTTGAAAATCTAGCAAACCAGTGGCGCAGCCAAGGGGGGGGTTTGGGGGTTAAAACACCCCCCAGAGCTAAAAAAATTACTATAATTGCCGCTTATATGAATCAAAACTACTAAAGTTAAAATTAAATTTTTTGGCCTTTCCGCTTTGGCAGAATCCACCGCTTTTTAAAATCAAATTCTATTCAACAATGTGATTCAATTAAATGGCGAAAATTCTACTTAAAACTGTGAAAGCGCATATTACACGCATAGGTTATGTCAAAACTTGATTTTTGGACTGCGTCACTTTGTCGAGACATCTTATAGTACAAGATGGGTCATATACTCTCAGACAGACGCTTTGAGTTATATAGTATACAGTGGTTTGTTTCTTAATTGCATTTCTGTCTTTGTTCCCTGTTCGAAACAATAACAGATCATCGAATTCCAGAGAAAAAAAATCATACACTTTGTAAGTCTCTCTCAGTTTCAAGCGGCTTTTTTTGCGTTTTTTGCTCTCAGTTATATCTAAGACCAAGCTATGTGGCGTATCCACAAAAAAAATATTTGCAAAAGTAAGAATTTAAAAAAGTACTTAAAGTTATAAAAAGCTATTTTTCGATTATGAGCAGATTTTTGCAATCGGTGTTTCTTTCGAATCATTCGTTTCGTAGGGGGTCTGTACACAAATTTAAAGACTATATTTCATTTGTTGGTAATGTAGCAAAGACATCTTACTTATGATGGAGATTCATATATTTATCGTTAAAATTTTATAAATTAGTTGTGGTTCCTCTTTTAGCTATTTTTAATTCTATCGCGCTTCTGTGAAAAGAAAATCTCTTTCCTTTCTATTTAAAATTCAACAATTATTAAGCTCTTTTATTGCAGCTTGAAGTGATCCTTTTTCAATTAATATACATGTCTAAATTCTTTCTTTCGTATGTGCTTGCGGTTTTCATATGAGAAATGAAATCATTTTCAGTTTGGCATCTGCGTGCTTTCCTAAAGCATACATTTTGGATCACAGAATAAATAAAGAAAGATAAAATGCAACGTCTATTTCTCGATACATCTGCATGCTAAAATTCCTGCAGATGTTAAGTTCGGAAAGTTAGTTTTCTGTTGTTATAAAGATGCTGATATATGGTAATCTGGTTTGGCGGTTTGCGTTCAAAAAAATTAGAATGTGCTTCTCCCTAACGAATTTTCTTCTGTACCCTATGGGTCGACGCGGATAAATTTGTGGCATCTCAAAAAAAGGCATTCGATTTTGAGTTTTCATGATGTGAAGATATAGACGTTCTGAGTGCTGGGGGACCGCCTCATTTTTTCAATTATCTTTCTTCAAATAAAATTTTTTTTCATGGAAGCCTCAAGTCTCCGATATGTTTCTTCACAGGATGAGAGCCTTCGGGTTCTTGCTTATAGCGTATATGTATGAGCTCCGGTACTCTTTTTTCCTAGAATTTAAGACCTGCCTGTGAGTATGGATTTTGAAAAAAAAAAAAAAAAAGGCGTTAAATGCATTTTTTTAGAAAAATACTATCTATAAATACGCACAAGTTTACGCTAACCATGCATTAATTTAAATTGATCAGCAATATATTAGTTATGCATTGATTTACACTTATTACATTTTAACGAATGCTATCTGCATGTCATTAAAATTATACTAGCTGACCCGTCCGGCGGTGCCTGGGCGCATGATAATTACCTCAAATTTGTATGATTCTATATCTTATATCAATTTTATATTTTTAAATGAAATTTTCACTAAAAAATATTGATTATTAGACAGAAAAGCATTTTTAAAAGACACCTTGTTTTTTTTTTTGTTGTTTTTTTTCCCCTCGTAAGGGTCTCTCGTTTCATAGTTTAAAAAAAAATAACCCCAGTTGTCTGAATTCTATAAATTTTTCATCAGTTATAAACAGGTCTTGACAAATGCAGTCGGCAGGTCGCCATTGGCGACCTAGTTTTTCTATCTAGCCACCAAGTTATTTAACCCGATTTTTTCTTTTATTATTATTATAATTTTTTGTACAAAAATTGACCTAAGAAAGGACCATAAGTGGCATTTTTTCTCATTTTCGGCATTTTTAATTAGGTAAAAATAAGTTTAACAAATGCAAATTTTAAATTAATAAAAAATAATTATATGACTGACTTCGACACGAAAATAGGCAGAAATTGTTTTCCTGCTTCACTGTTTCATCCATGCCCTCCTCATCAGATATAGATTTTGCAGCACTCACTTATCCAGACATTTGAAACCTTCGGCAATCAGCATTTCCTGAACATACCGGTTATTGCAGCCTTAACATTTTTTTTCATAGATAAATAATTTTGATAAATTTCATTAGAAAATTTTGTTTATACCATCTTTTTAAATGATGTAACTGTTCTAAACTATGTAACTAATAATCCTTACAATAGGCTTATTATTTTTCTCAATTAATTGATAAAAAACTTTTGTGCTTTTGAAAATTAGTGATTTCGGAGGGGAGCAGGTTATATTTTTTTACTGGTAACTAGAATTTTTTTACTGGCTACCAGATTTTATCAAATTTGCAAAGCCATGGTTATAAATATAATGGTTTTACAGACCGTGGAAAAATATTGATATCTAGCTGTAAAAAAAATGCTTTCTTCTCACGTCTTTTTTTTTTTTTTTTTTTTGCGACGTGTCCTTTAAAATAACAACACAAAAAAGTTACTGTCCGAACTCTCTGAAATTTTATTCGATTGCAAATATAACTGTATCCAACCCCTCTTTAACATTCCGTGAAAAAAGTCTAAGTCTTTGACTAAAGTCGAAGAGAACAGAGTCACAGAGTCACGTCAAAAAAGTATAAGTCACATTTAATACTGAAAACATGAGCCGACGCCGAGCAAACCCACGCCAAAATACCCAACTTTCTTTTTGCATTGTCATCGAAAAATTCTCAGATTTTTTAAAATACTTTTATTCATCAGAGCGTTAGCCCCACCAGTGGCTGAGAGGTTGTGCTCTCGAAGCTGGTAGACGGGAGGTGCTGGGTTCGTTCCCAATCGCGCCCGTCGGCCTAATCGTTCGGAGTTTTCGTGGTTTTCTTCGAGCCGTGGATTTATCCATGCGTAAATACGGATTAGGTTCCCTTAGAAAGACCCCCACGAAGGGCACTCCCCCCGGGCCTATATCCCTAGTGTAGATAATTGGCCGTCAATAATCAACCCAACCCAACTCATCAGAGCGTTTCCAAATTTTTGTAGGCGCTGTAATTTTGATCTTCCAAGATGCTTTTAATGGATTGTGTCGAAATACAGACGTTTAGTTACTTTTAGCATAGAAAAAAGATAGTCTTCGAAAGGCCCGATATGACGTGAGGTTCTAAATAAATCGTAATTTAGAATGCTTTCAGCTGTTTCACACCTTTAAATTTACCATTTATAATAAATTCTTTATGCCAAGCATTTCCATCTTAAAAGTAATCTCTATACTAAATTCCATTTTTCTAACACTAACAGTTTCAACTAAATCATAATTTAGAACACTTTTAGAAAGTTTTCAGCTCATTTCGTCCTTTTAAATTTTTAAATGTTTTTTAAAATGTCATAAGGAAGCATTAACTACATAAAAGTAATCATCATGCCAAATTCCAAGTTTTCATACAAATTGTGTCACATAAATCGCAATTTTAGAATGCTTCTTACTCTTGCATTCTTTTAAATTTCGAATTGAAAAAATAAATTCTGGGGAACATTTACGTCTTTTAAGTAACATCCATATAAAATTTCAAGACTATAGCCCTAAAAGTTCTAAATGACTTGTTACATTTGGCCAAAAGCAAGGTAAGTAAGTCTATTGAAAATTTTGTTAAAATTGCTTCATTATTATTAAAGTTAGGAATAAGAATTCGTGATTCTCTTGTAATGAAACCTTGTGTATTTTTGATTGAACAAATGGATTCCAACTCTGTTATTTTCTATGTAAAAATTATTTGCTGTAGTGTGTTCTTCCATCTTTAAGATTTCCCCTCATCATTTTTAAACACTTTATAAATCTAACATAGTTTTGTGTTATTTCATTGGTGCATTTTATAGTTTGTAACTCTAATATCGTAAACGCTGTTTAAATGAATCATAACCAACTTAATTGCGGAGAAAAGCATTATGATTTCATTCATTTAAAAGACTGATTCCATTAACCGATGATTCATATAACCGGCGACCATCTTTATTATAAACTCAAAACCCCCCCTAGAACCGAATTCTGGCTGCGCCACTGTAGCAAACTAGCATTTTTTGACAATTTTTGAGAAGTTTAAATAGCCATATTTTCAAAACAAACTGATATTTTTCAAAAATATTTCGTATTTTTCTTAGTCTATATCAATACTAACTATGTGCCACAGTTCATTAAAATCTGAGATGGTGAGGTAAAATTTCTTCAAAAAGTGTGTTGATTTGACATGGAATGACTCTAATATATTGATATGTACTAAACATTTGTTAGTATACTACAAGCAGCTGAAGAGATTATACATATATATGGCTTTAAACAAATGCTATAAATTTATCGTTACTGTTCTAAGTGTTAAAAGTTGAGATTTAAACTCAATAAAGAAGTCTCGTTAAAAATAGTACAATTGTTTATGAAGTTAGAAATTAAAAATCATTATTTGAATCAAGTTGGACAAGAAAATAAAACTAACTTAAACAAAATTTAAAGTGACTAACACAATTTCATCCAACATATTAAATATATACATGGATAAGATTATGCAAATACTGCACATTCCATACATCTTATGTGAAGTGAATCTTGCATTTTTCGGCAGGTATGGTTTTTATCTGACTGCTCCAAAATCTATAAAGTGAAGTTTAATTTAACATACAGAGTGATTGAGTTAATATATACTTTAGATTTCATATTGCTTTTATTTTAATAGTTCAACAAAATGTTTATTACATTTATTATCTACATTATAAAAACGTATCCATCATTTTTTTAAATTTCAGGATTTGCCAAGAATTACCATTATCTTTTTAGAAAGGCTGTTGTTTCAGTTCTTTAATGTTCGAATAGTTTTGTCCAATACCTGTATTTTTAATACTATTCTTCAAAAATTGCATAGCATACTTCAAATCCTAGTACATTTGTATAATAGCATAACTGGTAAAAGACCATTAAATCATAACAAATTGGAGAATTTAAAGTTTCAATTCTGCATAAAATGTGGTCTAAACCTTGTACATTTTCTTGTTTAAATTTCCACATACTAGCTAGTATGACTTCACAGGAGATTTAAAAAAAAAAAAAAAAACATACTAATTAAGAAAATTTCTATCCCTTCCCACCCGAAAATTTAAAATATATTCAATACAGTCTATAGTATTTTTCCTTCTACGTATTGTTCCTGGTACAAGTTTTGAAAAACTAAACTTTCAGGCTACGACTGGACCTTTCAAAAATCTAAACAGTCTTGACCCAGCCCAGATCAATTCATTATAAGTTGCTGTTTTTTAATTAACATTATCTACAATTAAAATTCTTTCAAAAATAATATTGCATGTATGTATATATGAACATTTTAAAAGTACAGTAGAAGATCTATATAAAGCAATTCTCTAGACAACACAGAACTTCTCAGATGTAAACAATGAATTTTGCACTAAGGGAGCACCTGTTTTACACATTGCAAAAAATTGCTACTCTCTAGGACTAAATTTGATACATTAGCTCATCTTTATCTCCTTAATTCAAAGCTTTCTAATGAAAAAAATTGCTATTATCGCAATATAAATTTTGGAAAATGAGTAATATGAACAATTTGATCCAGGCATATTTAGAACAAAATTACAAAGTAAGTTTAATAATGTGTGAAATAATCTATATTAAATTTATAGTCTGCACAACTCCTGGAAATGCAGGAAAGCCTTCAGACACTCAGAAGGTTAAAAACTACATTTTCCTCCCAGACATACATGGAAGCAATCATAATACTTATGAACTACCGAGAATTTAAGCTTGTTCCTTAGTGTTTGATGAGGATTTTTTTATAATTAATACCTGGACCAACTATCAAAAAATGAGATAACAGAGTCTCGGTGCAAATCCAAATTTGCAAACCTATGTTCTACAGTTTTCCCTAGCCATCACCAACAAACAGACAAAAACTTTAACTTTAATCATATTATATTAAATAAGAAAGACAACATTACAATAAAGGAAAAAAAAAAAAACTTTACTGTGCTTCATTCTTTGCCAATAACTGCTGTGCTTCAGATACATGCCATATTGAAAGGATTATCATCATGTGTTTTGCAATCCTAATGTATAGATTTTTTTCCCCTCCCAGCAATAATACATGTATTCGAAGTCGCATAAATTTTGTCCTATGATAATTTAAGGACTTTTAAAGAGTGTACACATTCTGGATATGCCATGCCACCTACTAGTTTTATTAATTTTTTTGGTAGTTTTACTAGTTTTATTGTCTTTTTGAAGGATATTAGATCTAAATATGCTTAAAGAAATAACTATACTGATGAACTGAGTTCATCAGTATAGTTATTTTTTTAAGGTTTTACTTTAAGGTTATACTCAAATATGTATTAAGTACTTTAAACTTAATTTCTCTCTAAAATTACTGTCTTACCAGACATACTCTTGCTTGGCTCAGATATAGGTTCTAGCAATAATTCACTCTAGAATTGAGCTCAGAATCTGTCATGAAAGGAGTATAATTGAGAGCAGCAAGTTAATATGTCCAGAGAAAAAACAAGACAAATTAGGTTATTAGAAAATAGCCTATATTTGATTAGCTTTTTAAATTGATCTTGTTTATCTCATAAATAAAGTATTCTTTGTGTACTATTAAATAGTATTACTATTTTTCAATATATATTTTTCTTTAGAAGGAAGGAGGGGGAGGGAGATCCTTGCAATTTTTTTCCTCTTTGGATTTTTTAAAATGGAAAAGTTACCTCTTTCAAAACATTTTCTATATTTTTTTAACATCGTTCAAATTTTGTGTTTATAGCAATTTGTATAAAAAATGTTCAATATACTTGTATAAGAATAAAAATTACCTTTGAAAGAACAAATCTGTCATTTGAAGGGTCTCTGGGTAATGATGCTTTAAATCGCATTGTGTCAAAAAACAAGACAGACATGATTTCTGCCATAGAACAACATGATGTTGGATGCCTAGAAAAAAAAAAAAAAAAAAAAAGATTTTTAAAAACAAACAGCAAAATTTTAATAATAATATGAAAGAGCAATAACTTGTTTAATACAGAAACTCTAACAACTTTAATTTTTTATCAGCGCTGTACAAGGGCCAGAGAAATAGCCTGAAAATCATTCAAGAAAAAAAACAAAAAAAAAACACCCATTTTGCATGGTTTATTAATTTCTCTTCTACAATATAAAAAAATCCCTGGAATTTCAAAAATCTAAAAGGGGAAGAGGACAATTATCACTATTGTCCCTTCCATAAAACCAGGGCTTAATGTGTAACAAAAGATCAACCCTTTGTTTACATTTTGTTTTTTAAAGTCAGACTATAAATTAGGAACAATTACAAAAATTGCAATAGAAAGGAATATAATGCAAAATTGGTTTAATATATTTAATAACTAAATTAATAAAGAAAAATTAAATTATATACAATAACCAATAACTAATATAAAGAAAAGTGAAATTATATACAATGCAAATTTTATTGATTATTCATTTTTTGAAACAATATGCAAAAATTACAATGGAAAAGATTATGAAAAATTGGCTTAATATATTCAATAACTAAGTTAATGTAAAGAAAAATTATATACAAAACTAATTTTACTCTTCATTCATTTTTTTAAACTGACATAATGGTAATTTAAGTTTTGGTTTGTTATCAACATTTTTTTCTTTAGTCTATGAACACTCATTACTTCATGTTTCGAAATAAAATTCTGTTTATCAAAAAAAAACCTAGACCAAAAGTCAAAAAATTTTAAAATAAGTTAAACAAAAAAAGATGCTTTCAAACAAATGACAATTATACTATGAAAATTATAAAAAAGAAAATACATTGTGAAATAAAATTTAAATAGCTTTTCCTTAAATATATGTTTAATTAAACAACCCAATGTGTTAGTAATCTTACTTTTTTACCAATTTATGCATGAATAATTCATTTACAGGGGGGGGGGGGGGGAATGTAAACAAAGTAATGACCTATAATCCGCAAAACATCTATAATCCGCACAACCCTTGGTCCCAGGATGTACAGATTTGAGGGAGTTGACTGAACATAACTTTGTTGCTTGGAGATTCATCCTTGAATGTCACTACAAGTATCAAATTTTCATTCGACTATTGCCAGTGTATAAAATATTTCTACCTTATAATAACTCTGATCATTCAATTGATTGAATAGATATGCTGAAGCAAAATTCAATTTGCATTCCTGTATACCTTAGCCAGTTGACACTAATTATGTCGTACAAATATTTTATAATCAGCTCTATACTTTAAGATTTCATAAAATAAAATTTCTAACAGACAGTATACTTAGTAAAAATATTTTTAAAAAATTCAGAAAGAAAAAAATTTGGTTAGATTTAAACATCTTATTTTAAAATGTGGGTAATTGATCTTTTCTGATATAACAATGATTTTTGTGTGTAGTGATATTTCAGAAATAAGCAATTATTACTTAAACAGGCAAAATGAAGA
The DNA here is from genome assembly GCA_963931845.1 of Maratus michaelseni. NCBI lineage: Eukaryota > Metazoa > Arthropoda > Arachnida > Araneae > Salticidae > Maratus > Maratus michaelseni. Next base: position 207,542,391 of record OZ007594.1, on the reverse strand, counting down.
AAATATTCTAAAACTAATTTCCAAAGAAGCACTAAATGATGCATTTGCAAAAAAATATAAAATCAATAATTTATCTTCCAATCAACAGTATTTCATGTTAAACTAAAGATTATGAAATTCATCTAGAAAAATGATTAATATGTACTCTTTTACACTTGTATTCTAGTTTGATGTCAATTGTACTTTGGAAAGATTGGGGGGGGGGGGGGGTGAGCTTATATGGAAATTCCATAAACAGATTTAAAATTTCTGACCATCATCACATCAGATTTATGTATTAAGAAACAAACTCAGGAGGGCTGTTGGCTGCTTTTTAATAGTTTAAAAGTGCAAATCCCCTCTCATCCCTTTGGAATTACAAAAATTCCACATGGAGGTTTGGTGTGAATTAAACATTGGTATCAAAGCATCTTTAAATCAATTATGGCTTGCTTATACACTTTTTATTACTGTGATTATTTTAGTTGCAATACATTTTTCAAGAAATTTTATATAAATAAGATATTCAGCTTTTACTGTAGGTATTAACAGTTTTGTGATTTAGTATCATGATGCTATAAGCTTGAGGAAAAGAAAACTATTTTGATTTAAACATCCCCCCCCCCCTTTTTCCAAAACCTTATTCCCCCTCCACCTTTCAGTAATGCATATAAGCTTAGACGATATCGCAATGCACATTTAAAACATCATTTGTATCAAAGCATTAAGAAAAAAAATCAGTAAGTTGAGATATTTGAATAAAATTCTGGCTCTTTCAAATACTATACGGATTCATACTCACTTTTAAGAAAGAAATTATAAATGATGATTAATAAAATTAATTCTCAGATTAGAAATGAAGTTTAATTATAACGTATCCAAACAATCATAAAAGGAAATTATTTGCTGAAGGTCAAATGTAAAACAAGGTCGTGATCAATGAAAGATTGAAATTTAGGCATCACTACTAGATAATTTAGTAACAGATGAAATTTTCTCAAATACGAAACTTCGTCCCGGAACTTTCATGAACAAATCAGTTCTGTCTAGAGATAGTGAACCCAAAAAATATTACTCTTTTTGGAATAGAAACCGGACGATTTGTACTCAAAAATTAACTATCAATATTTCATAAAAAAGAGTTCATTTGAGGTAAATCATTTTAACGTAGAGAAGAGGGTTTCTGTCTTTTCATCAATCCATTTAAATTATCTTTAAATACCTACTACGAATTAAAAAGGCAAAAAGCTCACCCAGAGTTGCTAGCATTTGTAGCTTTGATACTATGTATTCTGAGCTTATTTGCTATGTCTTGCAAATCCTGGACTGATTTCCTTGCTGTTTTATCGCCCATTGTGAAATTTTACACGAGTATTGGCACTGAAAGTTAATAAACACCACGTAAACCTGTCACTTGCTACTTGCCGGTGTCTGTATGACTGCACGATAGTTGATCAACTAGCACATGTGATATGTGAATATCATGCAAGGTTCTATTGTCGGTAGAATACGTAAGAGGATAATTGTAACCAATCAAACGTCTCAGTATCTTTGACGTCATATTTTAATGCCCAATAACAAACGCCATCGCTACTATTTCTTCTTTGAAAATAGTTTTAAAAATTATTTATTTATTTATTTTTCACATTTTTTTAAAATTATACTTTATAAGAATAATAATGGGGCTCTTAATGTAATAAAAGTAAAATTTTCAATTTTATTAATAAACGTTTTCTGCTCTAAACGAAACCATTTCGAGCAACAGATTTGGCTCTTTAGTTTCAAAAATTCAAAAATCAATTTTACTTGAAAGACTTCTTTTTTTTTATGTAGATGTTTGCTCATGTAAAAATCATTGGTTCCTTGAGTCTTGAGTTCAATTGCAGTATGTTAATATGTATGTGAAATGTGACAACTCAACTATGATAATAGAATGTGGCAACATGTGCCAACAAATCTTGGCCTTTGGCCATGCTTTGACCTATTTACATAGAATATCTCCTTTATATCTTCCTGGTGACAGCAATATCTAAAACTTACCGAGTTATAATACTTTGATTTTAGGTAGATTTCGTAAGAAATACTACTTATTACATTCTCCCCTATGTTGGAATTTCTGAAAAAAATTTGCAGATCTACGCCGATCATGACTCCCAGATCCCAAAACCACCCCAGTTCAAAACTTTATATCTATTTAAGTATATCTATCACTTTTTTTTATGTGAACACGATAACTTCCCTAATTCTGCACAGATCTCTTCCAAACTGATACAGAAAATCAGTGTTGAATTCCGGAACATTCAAATGCCCCCCCCCCCCCGAAGCCACAAAAATCCCTCCCGGAGAAAAGTGTCTGAATTGAACACTGCATAAAATCTCGATCAAGTTCGTTAAGGCTGATCGTCACTCATTTTTAAAATCCTGTTTCGCTCAGATAGCAGATCAGTGCTTACCCCCCCGTGCTGTCAAAGAGGCGTTACCGTTAAATGCCCTGAAGTACAACAACCTGTATCGGCAGTCTGTTGACAGAATTTTTGACTCTGTGGTCAGGGGAAAGTGACCTGCAGCTCTCTCCCCCTTTAGAGGAAGGTGGTCTATTTTCGTTATTAGGGTGAGAAGGATTTTGCAGAGAATTTTGAACTCTGAGTATTGTTATGTGTGCAACTTGGACTTTCAACAGGCAGTTTGAAACATTCAGAATAATTTCGACTTTTATACCGGCATAAATTTATTAAATACCAGCTCTTTAGCAAATACTTGATGAAATAAAATTTGGCAATAAAAAATGATTCAATGTAGTTTTTCTGTCTAAAATTATTTAGATGTACTTCTTGCTAAAAGGCGTAAAATAAAAACATTATAAACAGTAAAATAAGTTTTATTATATTGTTGACATGTTTCATGATTTTGATTGCGCTATATTATAATTATTGTGTGTTAACCTTTATCTTCAAATTTTAAAATACATATACATTAAACCAAATTGTTTCTGAACATTTTCCAAATTTTAATAGATAATGTGAAATATTTTTTAAATTTTTCTTTAGATTGCGTAAAGCAACATTAATTTACTACTGAAAAACCAATACACATTTGATTGTATAATTACTGCATTGTGTATTTTAAACAAACAAACATAAAGTACTGTTATAGATAAAAATGATTAGACATCATCATGTAAATGAAATGGAGGGAAAGTGAAGATTTTAGTAAGTCTGTGAGTTGCATATTCTTTTTTCAATATAAGATATCTAAACATGTTCCATAAATTTATCAAAAACGTTAAAATTCGATATTTTGATGGGATTTTGTGCCCATTTTATAAACGATAATATATAGCCATTAGTATTTCGCATGGGATAAAACAATGAAAATCTTTTGTGAAATTGTGAATGTAGTAACTTCCGCACTTAAAAAAAGAACCAAAAAACAAAAAAAGGGAAAAGACGTCAAAGAATTTTAACAAAATATCTTTGATTATTGAAATTATTTCATGCATTGGCATTTATTTTAGCATTTTCATAATGAAATTAAACTAGAGTGCAAAATGAATATAAATTATACCAAAAATACTCCAAGTGGTGTTTTCTAATAGAGCTTTATTTAGCAAAAACATAGTATGAGATTTACAATAATGCAATAATGCGGCCATTACTACAATATTTAAAATTTATTATTCTTTTTTAGTTTTGATCATCTGTCAATAAAATTAACACTAATAAAAAATATTAAAATTTCCGAAGCGCAATACATAATACTAATTTTTAGTTATTTCTGCCATTGTCATCTATACAATTAAAGGATACAATATTCAATATAAATACATTATAGATATGCAACAATATATATATATATATATATATATATATAATTCACCAAAAAAAAAATACTATAGTATAATACTATTAATATATGTACATATGAGAAAAAGAAAATCATTAAATAAAAATTAGTGTTGCGCAAGACCCCCCACCCCCCTCTTTCTACCACCAAAAATATCTATAACAATATTAACTGAAAGAGAAAAATAATATATTTGGCGTTGCATATTCAAATTTTTCATTTTCAAAATTATACAATTGTAAATATAGACACAAAAACAACATATAAGAAACTGCTACAATTTCTATATTATATCTGTATGTATATATATACTAGTTACATTCTGAATATAAATAATATCTGAATTTTCCTTTTTTTATACAGGACATATAAAGAGCAGTATTTATGTAAATTGAAACTTAGCAACTAAAAATCATTAATTATTCCAAATTTACCATAGTAGAGTTTTTCCATTCATTAGGAAGACTCATAGTTATCTCCCACATATTTTAGTAAATTATTATTATTATTATTATTATTGGTTTTGATCATATTTCAATAAAACTGACACTATTAAACATATTCAAAATTACGAATTCTTCCACTGTCATCTTTACAATTATACAATATTCAATATATAGATACAATATATATGCAGCATAATATTATTAAAAAATTCAGCAAAAAATGCATGGGTAATTAAAGCAGGGTATCTCTCTGGATTTCATAGCCTTATTTGCGGATAAGGAAAATTCTCATAATTTTCTCGTAGAAGATTTTCCCGAAAGATTACATAAAAATCAAACCGATTAATTTAATGAGATATGGGGTAAAAAAAAACAAAAAGTTCTGAGACCTTTTTTTATTCTCCCCCGTTATACAACAATACATAGCTAACGAAATCCATTTTTATTTATTTATTCTTTTATTTTTTAAAGTTTTTCATCTGTTATTAAAACATTTTTTGAAACAAAATCCATTTAGATATATCAAAAAATATACTGGATACTTTTAAAGATCGCATATAGGTAAAAATAATTTCTAAAAAATAAATTAGTAAACGGTTCATTTATAACCTACTTTCTAATAAAATTGGGTCATTTTCTAAAAATAGTCATACAATTTTTTAATACTGCAACATTTTTTTTTTTTTTTTCCAAACAAAATCCATTTAGATATATCAAAAAATATACTGGATACTTTTAAAGATCGCATATAGGTAAAAATAATTTCTAAAAAACTAATTAGTAAACGGTTCATTTATAACCTACTTTCTAATAAAATTGGGTCATTTTCTAAAAATAGTCATACAATTTTTTAATACTGCAACATTTTTTTTTTTTTTTTTTTTTTTTGTAAAACAAGAAATAAAAAATGAAGAAAAAAACTTTATAAACCACTGAAAAATGCAAGCAATATAATGTACAAATAAATAATAGATTACTAGTAAAAATAAATCATAGATAACGATAAGTAGCTATACGATTTTACTCAAAATTAATTTGATTAGTTTTCTTTCAAAATATTTTACAAATTAACTAGGGGGCCTACCCCCTGCGAGCTAAGCTCGCCAACCCCCGCTCAGACTTCAAAGCCTCTAAAAACATGACAGCGTGCTTTGTTTTAAAAATATTGGTAAACCTGTAATTGGGTTGCCATGCTTTTAAAGTTTTAATGGGGCATTTTTTGATTACCATGGCCTCATACACAGCTGTTGCGAGAACTGACGACTGTTTTTGGGATTGATAAGTAAAATCAATTACAACTTGAAAACCAGCTTGTATAAAATGGTTAGGTTTAAATTGTGGCTACCTCTCGGACTTTTATAACAACGATCTGTATTCTATTCTTCCTTTGCGTTTAAGGATGAGAAAAATTCCATCTGCTAGTGAATAACATTAAGAACCACGGTATTGAAAAGTACTGTTATAGACATTTTTAGTAACAGGTTTTAATTTCCTCTCTATTTTAGTGCACCATCATGCATATTTTCATGTTATTTTAAATATGTAAATTATTTATTTTAATTAATATGTATATACGAATTTTCTAATAATTATTTATCATACAAAATTAATTAAATATTTTGTGCATGCATGCCCGCATTTATTCGGCATTAATTGATGACATATTTAAACAAATTTGCTTTTGCGATAATTTTACACCTTGTTATGTCACTTGAATATTGTCCATAAGAAAATCGGGTACTTTTCCAGTATAGGATCCTTTGCTTTTAGGTTTGGCGTAATTTGAGCTTCGAAAAGGGATAGATTCGTTAATATACATAGATTTGTTGCCAAAAGTTATGAAAACAAACCCAATGAGCTTTTGGTGCTTTTCTATTATAGGGGTCTTGACGCTTTTTTAAAAAGCTTGGCGCAATTCGGGCATCAGAAAGTGAGATTTGGTGCCAAATGACATAAACAGCCATGGAAACAAATTCGACGATTTTTTTGTTTATATGCGTATTTTAATTATACGTATATTATTATTGTTTTTTCTATACAAATTACTTCTGATTATATATAAAATAGGATAAATGACATTTTACGCTAAACAAATTGTATAAATATTTTTTTGCTCTTTTCTTTTGCGTTTACATAAATGACGTCATTTGGACGAATTTATTCAAAATATTTTCAGTTTATAAATTAAATTAAATGCTGACAGACGATTGAATCCTGGCGATAGAAATGTGATTTTTTTTTTTAATTTTCCTGAAAAACATAATTTAATCACAATCTTGTCTTTATTATCGATTGAAATAAAAGATAAATTCAATTTCGATTTGAAAATGACGAATAAAAAGAAATCAATAATCCCTATCGGGATCCTTTTCAACTTTTTTCCCTTTTTTGTCACAAAAAAACTGAGTAATTAGTTGCCATCATTACAGAAATGTCATTAAAATTAGAAAAAAATTAATATCTCGAAAACTAATTCCAATTTCAAAATTCTATTACCAGTTTTGACATCCGCGGATTTTTATGGACAATTGGTATTAATTTCACCATCAAGCGTTTAATATTTTATTAAAAACAGCCCTGAAACATAATCAGTCGTTTAATCAGTCGTTTCATAAAATCGTTTCATAAATTCGTTTCATAAAATCGTTTCACAAATTTGTTTCATTAGGATTTTATACAGTGTCTCACATAAGTGATGGGACACTTGTACTTTACAAAAGGAAACTAATCAAATAAATTAAAAAAACATGTACACATTTTTTTTGTGGGTGTGTTTCATACTTAAATTTAGTAAAGATTATTACATAACATACATTTTGTCAAAATATTAAAATATTAATTTAATAAAAATACAAATGTTTAGAACGGAGCAAAAAATAGCTCACATAAGTGATGGGACACCATTATATATGCAACAAAAATCGCCTGAAATAAGCAATAAAAATATTTTTTGGGGTTTTATTTTTACTTAAAAGCAATTGGCAATAATTTATAAAATCGTCTGCAGTATTTCTCTCCAGTTTGTTTTGGAATTTTTGTGTTTTTTAGCTCTGTGTAGTCATGAATGCTAAACGAAAAGAAACTTCGCCTGAAATTCGAAAATTAGTTATTAATTTGCATATTGAACGTGGAAAATCTATTAGAAAAACTGCTGAAACAGTTAACTTGAGTCGTTCAACAGTTTTCAATATCATTAAACGATATAAAAAGAATCATATGATTCAGGATAAAAGAAGACCTGGCTGACCATCAAAGCTATCCAATGGAATAAAGCGAATTATCGTTCGAAATATTAAAAAAAATCCAAGAATTAGTGCTTCAAAAGTTGCTGCTGATTTACAAGCATTATATGGAATAATTGTTAATCCTGAAACTATTAGAAGGGTAATTCGATCTGCTGGATATCACGGTAGAGTAGCCAGGAAAAAATTCTTCGTAAGTGAAAAGAATAGAAAACTCAGACTAGCTTTCGCAAAATCCAACATAAATAAGAATTCTGATTACTGGAATAAAGTTATATTTGCTGATGAGAGTAAATTTAATATATTTGGTTCTGACGGTAGAATCTTGGTGTGGAGAAAACCCAGGGAAGAACTTCGCAAACAGAACTTGGTACCAACAGTAAAACATGGTGGAGGAGGAGTTATGGTATGGGGGTGTATGTCGTCCGCTGGAGTTGGTAATTTTGTTTTTATTGACAGTATAATGGATCAGTACAAGTATATTGATATTTTAAAGCAAAATTTGAAATCTTCAGCACGAAAATTGAACCTTCATAACGATTTTAAATTCTACCAGGACAATGACCCCAAGCACACTGCTCTGAACATTAGACTCTGGCTGCTATATAACTGTCCTGAAATAATAAAAACACCACCACAATCTCCAGACTTAAATCCCATAGAGAATATTTGGCAAGAATTGGAATCAAGAATTCGCAAACACACCATTTCTTCAAAACAACAACTAAAATCGGTGCTTCAAGAAGAATGGGGTAAAATCACTCCAGAAATCACAAAAAAAATAGTCGAATCCATCCCAAAAAGATTAAATCATGTTTTAAAAGTAAAAGGAAATCCAACAAAATATTAAAACCTTTTAAAAAGTAAAATTTTTGGATAAATATTTGATGGAAAAGTAAGTGTCCCATCACTTATGTGAGCCATTTTTTGCTCCGTTCTGAACAATTGTATTTTTACTAAATTAATATTTTAATATTTTGACAAAATGTATGTTATGTAATAATTGTTACTAACTTTAAATATGAAACACACCCAAAAAATTTTTGCACATGTTTGTTTATTTATTTTATTGCAGTTTCTTTTTATAAAGCACAAGTGTCCCATCACTTTTGTGAGACACTGTATATATAGGGTAGATAAACAAATCCTTCAGCAAAGGTAAAATATTTATTTGTAAGTTATTTATATTTTTTTTTACTTCTTGAACTTTATGCAATTATCAAAAGAAAAAAAAATCGACTAAAATTTAAAATAACAGGTAACTTTCAAATTTTAATTAGCATATTTTGTGAGTATTGGAATTAAAATTATGAAAAAGCTACAATTAACATTATGCTACATATAACAGCAAAATTTCAAATAGAAAATAAAATAATAAAAATATAGAAACAAATAAACAAACAAGAAAGAAAAAAATGGAGCATAAAAAAATGAGACATGTAATATGCTTTAAAAAATCATTTTAAAAGTTTACATACGTCATATTCATTTTGATTATCTTACATAAGAATGAATTTTTTGCTTATTTATGCTAGTAAAAAGCTCATAAATACATATTGCATCGTTCACAAAATTTTAAAATGCTCAGAAACGTACAAAAAACAGAAAGAAAGAAGAAAGTTAACTGGGGTAGTATGACGCAACCTTTACAATTGGATTTGTAATAGCTACTTTTTTATATTTCTTCGATTTTTCTTTTTTTCTTTTTTTCTTTTTATATTGTTCCATTGCATCTAAAATGCTTTTAGATTCTCTTATTGCCATCGTTCTCGGGTGGCGGGGATCTATGAGTTCTACGTTTAGTGTACGTTTATGATGTAATGTTTTATTGATGGAGGCATTTCAATATTTTGTGTTTTAGGGTTCAAGAACAAGCAAAAACGTCTATATGAAAAATTGTAGATGCGTAAATATTTATTTACTTAAATTTTCTGAAACTGTCAAGCCATGCAGTTCCTAGTTGCCGTGACGGGGGATTTTGCCCCTAAATCAAAGTTCGTTTCGATAGATTTTCATTTAAAAATATATAAAATCCTACAAATTCGAGAGTGTACGCTGTCGAGGGTAGCAGAACCCCCCAGCATTAGGTTCGTTTGGAAAGATTTTTTTTTTTTTTTAAATATAAAATGAAAACAGATCGGAGCGTACATAGCCCCCCCCCCCCCCCCCCCCCGGAGTACGCTATGCCGATGGCAGTGGGGCCCTCAACTCTAGGGTCGTTTGGATATATTTTCGTTAAAAAATATAAATTCATATCAATCCGAGGATGTACACTGTCGAAGGCAGTGTGGCCCAACATTAGGTTCGTTTGGAAAGATTTTCATTTAAAAATATAAATAACTGAACACTAATTTTAGATATATTTGAGGTTATTATCGCGAGCCTAGGCAACAGCGGGCCTATATATATATATATATATATTCAATAAAAAATAAATAAATATATATATATATATATATATATATATATATATATATATCATCATCATCATCATCATCAACCGTTTTCAATCCACTGCTGGATGTAGGTCTCCCCCAGATTTTTCCATTGTTGCCTGTCTAGTGCTTTAGTCATCCAATTAACACCGGCCACTTTTCTGATTTATATATATATATATATATATATATATATATATATATATATTCAATATATATATTCAATAAAAAATAAATATCAGAGAATAATTTTAATATATATGCAAATTAAAAAGATGAAATCATCCTATAAAAATGAAAGCAATATTGCTGATCTCAGAGTAGTAGCCTCATCTAATAAAATCTCAACACCTAACAAGGTAAAAAAAAGGGAGGAGAGAGAAAAATAGGTTGTTCTAGACATATTACGCGGTATAATGAAGCGACATTTTCTGAGTTTGTCGTGCTATTTTCTAAATGCACCTAATTGTTTCAAATGTATGCTCACATTATGTGAATACTACAGGTCTGCGGCCGAAATTTCCAGGTCTGGCCCGATCTACAGAAAAAAAAATTCCCCGACCCGCCTCGTTATAAAAGTTAAAAGTTCGGCCCGATCCTAGCCCGGTATAATGACTAAAAGTCAAATACAGTCACATCAATTCAAAAATGCTACACCTCCCAAATTTATTTCTGCCTATGCCCAGTTAAACTACCATATTGATTTATTTTAATGAATCTCTACTTGTTTGTAAATGTCTGAGTTATCATTAAAATCTTTAGTCCATGTTCCATGGCTTGGAGACTTAAAGATCTGAAAAATGCTATACAGCAAAATCATCTCAACACGGAATCGCATAGGAGAAAAGGAAAATCCGTTATAGACAGGTACTCTGTTTATCATGTACGTCGTCTACTATAAATGTATTATACTCTTTTTTTTCACGAATTATTATATCTTTTCTATCTTGCATGGATCAACACATTTTTTCCGTAGACAGGATTCCGTCATAGACAGGTTCCTTTTCATAAGTTTTACTACACATTAATTTTTTGCCTACATATATATATATGTCATATTCTTAAAAAAAAATTCATTTGTAGAATAATGTCGATATAAAAATATCTGTCGATTTTTTACAAAAAATATTGGAGCAGGCCAAATTTTACGGATTTTTACATAGGGCAGGCCGGACCAATTGATATTCATATGGTTTCGCGGTTTGGGTCGGGACCGGGCGTGAAATTTCGTCCTATACAGACCTCTAGTAAGCCCTGAAAAAAGATGTCTGGTCTGGCCCGGGCGTAAAAAGAAACGCTTCGTTAAAAAGTAAGGCCCGAGAAACCTTTCCCCGAAAAGAGCAAAGACTAGGCCCGGCCATCCCGAGTCTCGCGAATAAAAATAGACCAGAAACCGGTTCGCGGACTGGGCCGGGCCGGGTTCCGACTTCACACACATGCAGATCTCTAGCGGATACACTGTACTATTCCCATACATGCTATGCCGTTTTCTGATTGTCCTGTGCTGTTATTAGTGTTTAGAATAAGTAATATACAAAAATAAATACAGCTTATTTGAAAATTAATCTAAATATAATAACCAATGATACCATTTAAAATTATATTTCGCATTATGCTCAAGTACCCAAATACATTTGCCAAATACAAATATGCAATTTCCAAATAGTATATAGCATAGTTATAGAAAAATAGTATATAGCATACAAGACATAGATTTTTAACGCCGATGTGGTTAAAAATGGAGTACGAGGAGCTCTGTGAAAAAATACTTATTTTAGCTTTTTTTTTCAAGATTATATTCTTTATTTTTCAAAAAGCGCTCTGGACTGCGAAATACAGTCACATCAATTCAAAAATACTACACTTCCCAGATTTATTTTTGTCTATGTCCAGTTAAACTACCATATTGATTTATTTTAATGAATAATCTCTACTTGTTTGTAAATGTCTGAGTTATCATTAAAATCGTTAGTCCATGTTCCATGGCTTGGAGACTTAAAAATCTGAAAAATGTTATACAGCAAAAGCTCCTCAACACGAAATCGCATAGGAGAAAAGAAAAATCCGTTATAGAGAGGTACCCTTTTTATCATGTACGTCGTCTACTATAAATGTATTATACTCCTTTTTTCATGAATTAATATATTCTTTTCGCACGGATCAACACATTTTTTCCGTAGACAGGATTGCATCATGGACAGGTTCCTTTTTATAAGTTTTACTACACTTTAATTTTTTGCCTAGAAATATATGTCATATTCTTAAAAAAAAATTTCAATTGTAGAATAATGTCAATATAAAAATATCTGCCTATTTTTTGCAAAAATTATTGAAGCAGGCCAAATTTTACGGATTTTTATACAGGGCAGGCCGGGCCAATGATATCATTCAAAATTATATTTCGCATTATGCTCAAGTAATAGTCATTTGCCAAATACAAATATACAATTTCCAAATAGTATATAGCATAGTAATAACGCTTGACGGCAGTGTTTCAAGAAACTGTAAAATGAATTTATTTCATGATTGCATTATTAGTAACGAAGAGACTATATATAATTATTTTGACACAGGTGAAAAATTTTAATTCATCTTTAAATAAAAAAAAATGTGAAAAAACATACAGAGGCTAGAATTAAAATTTGTGCTTAAAAAAATGTGATAAAAATTAACATAATAATAAAAATAATTAATTTTTATGTTGATGTTAAATACCATTTGATGTATTATTTCAAGTATAACTCGTCTACCTTATATAAATTCTAAAAGTGAATGTAATTACTAAAACAGTAACAAATTATGTAACAAATGTTACAAATTATGTAAAACTAACTATAATGCAAACAATATAACAAAGTGTTAAAAATATATTAGAAAATTATTGAAATAAACTACATAAAGATTTAAAATAATCAAATTAAAAACATGGAAATAAATTGTGCTTATGAAAAACAGAATTCTGGATAAGAAATACACTATACTAGCTTGAAAATGTCTTTCCTTTACCCCCTAATACTAACCCCTAAAACATCTCCCCTACCTAAGTCATTACTCAAATCGAACAAAGAGAGCGGGAAATCCTTTCATATCGAGTGATAGATTGCCTAGCTGGGGGAAAGCACCGAGCTGATCAAAATAGAAATATATTTTTTATTTTAATCATAGCTACTTCCCTAATAAATTAAAATAAAATATTTTTATATCAATGTATAAATCAGAAACAGTAGTTTTTTCCGCGTTTTTTAAAATTTTCAAACAACCTATTAGAACTGCCAGAAATTTCAATTTACTGAGGCATAGTAATTATTTTGATCATACTCAGATTATTTCACATGAAATCAAGTATTTAAAATTATTTTTAATGAAAAATGAAAACTGGGGTAAAATACGACAAGTTTTAAGAATTGTATGCAAAAAACAAAATTTAAAAAACTCCATTTTTTCATGAGATATCCTTAGAAAAGTGAGGAAACTTATCCCCATTGGATTAACATGGAGAACGGAAAAGGGAAATTTAACTGACGAGCACCCTTAATGGGCAAAATCGGGACAAGGGGGGTGGGGATGAGGAGGTGCTTTTTGTGAAAACAGAAAAAAAAACCATAACTTCTTAATTATGAACCATATCGAATCCGTTTAAAGTTATTATTACTTCTATGAAAAGGGTAAAAAAATTATGTATGACAGATTTTTGATATAATTAAAAATAGCCTCGAGGGGGAGGGGATAGGGGTTTCAGAAGCAAAAAATTCATAACTTCGTCAATTAACAAGATATCAAAACCGCTTAAATTTATTATAAATCGTCTTAATATTATCTACAACTTTTATACTGATAAGTTTTTTACAGGACCAACTCCTACAGCAACAAAAAAATTAATATATATTTTTTAAAAAGGTGGTAGTTGGTGGTCTAAGGAAATGTTTAGTAGTTTATAAAGTAGCTGGAGTACTATAGAATTACCTAGATTTATGGCGCGGAAATTGAGAGGACGCCAAATGTATACTACCAACCACGGTTTAATTTATTTATTTATTCATTTTTTGGTCATCGATCATTTTCTGGGGAATTTCTTTTTTTCTTTTCATCATTCTTTTTTTTTTTCTGTCTCAAAATATCATGATTTCTCCGACAAATAAGTGCAGTTTTCTCTTACGCTATTTAGTTGTTTGCAATTTCTGAATTAAAATTAAACCTTTTAAAGTTCCAACATAAACGCGAAATGTTTATTCAATAGAATTTATTTATGTTTCTGTACTTTATCAGTTTTGTGTTACCTGTCACAAAAAGAAGGGGAGGGGGGCACCAAATTGAAACTTTGCCCCGGGCACAGTTTTCTCTTCGCACGGTCCTGACTATGGTAAAAAAAACTGCAAAAGAATTGGATAATTTTTAAAGAAGCTGCACCAAGGGCCCCAAGAAGGAGATTAATATTCAAAATTGACAGCAGCTAAAATCCGAGAATTTTTATTTATTTATTTTATTTTTCGTGCAGATAGTAACTGGAAGTCCTAAGAAGTTGTTAGAAGAAAAAAAAAAAAAAAAGCTAGTGAATCGGACGATTTTTAAGGGAGCTATAATAGGGGCCCCGCCAACTGATAGTTTTGAGCAGGACCCAAAGAGGAAAACATCTTAAAAGATTCTAGTACTTAGCGCTTTAGATCTTAAATTAGTCGAAAAAAAGCATAGGGTATAAATTAATCATTAGAATAAAATTTTAAAGAAATGCTTAAAAAAGTTAAAAAGGGCCCTTGGGGTTCCGATAAAAATATGAGGGTGGTGGCGGGAAGAGAAGTCCAAGACTCAACTTTAAAGTTATGCATTCAGATGGTGACACAATTAGGAGGGGGGGAGGGGGGCATGCATGGCACACAAAAAGTTCAAGGGCCCCAGGGGGCGAAAGTCATAATTGGAATGTAATAAATGAATTAATGTGAGTATATTAAACAATTTAGCCCATAACAAATTGATTTTCAGTAAACTGTACAGAAGAAAAAGATATAAATTAATATGGAAATTTTAATAAAAAATGTATGTAAAACTATTTAAATAATGAAATTCACAAACTAACTTAAATTAACAAGATGACGATAAAAAAATATTTCATGAACAATCGAACTAACATGAGATGCGTAAATATTATTTAAACTTTTTCTTTCTTTTTTTTTTTTACATCACTTAAAACTATACAATATATTTTATATATATTATTATTATATTCTATAAGGCTATTATATTCTATAAATATTAGATTCTATGTCTATAGATTCTATATCTCTATTCTATATCTACTCTATATCTATATATATAGAATATATTCTATAAGTCGAACTTACTCATACTCAAGGATAAACAAATTAGATAAAATAATTTATTATTATTATTATTATAAATTAAATAAAAACACATAAATATCAAGGAAAAGTGAAGCAGTCATACTTCCTAAAATCTTATAATATTAAATTAAAAGTTTACAAAAAACCCTTCGATTTTTTTTTTCGTTTGTTTGTCTTATACATATAGTCTTAATTCCCGAAACCAAACTACAAAGACAATTCCTAATGTTCCCAAATTCTCAGTTCTTTCACAAAGTACTATTCAAACATTAATAAATAAGATTTTTTTTTTTTTTTTTTTTTTTTTTTTTTGTCTGTCTTATACATATAGTCTTAATTCCCGAAACCAAACTACAAAGACAATTCCTAATGTTCCCAAATTCTCAGTTCTTTCACAAAGTACTATTCAAACATTAATAAATAAGATTTTTTTTTTTTTTTTTTTTTTTTTTTTTTTGTCTGTCTTATACATATAGTCTTTATTCACGAAACCAAAATACAGAGACAATTCCCAATGTTTCCAAATTCTTAGTTCTTTCACAAAGTACTATTCAAAGGACATCTAGGGGACGTTGCTGACATTCGAGGCATTCCCTGACAGAGAGTCGGGCACCGACAGGTCCCCTTTAAGATTGCCTACAGAGAACACTTGCTTAAACACTCGTAAATCATTCTGCCTTGCCTTTCTTTTCTAAAGATTATGTGGTCATCAAAAAAAGAAAGAGGCGGAGATAAACTCGTCAATGACGTCCACCGCTGACTTCTGACCAGGGAAATAGTAGTCTGATCGGACCTTAAGGATTGATCAGAGAGCGTTCCCCCTCAGCGGAGCCTTTCATGTGGTAAGTCACTCTCTTTCATGTGGTCAGTCTTCAGAACCTCGTGCAGAGGTCAGCGGAGAAGATCCCTGACATGTTTATCACCGCCTCTTTCTTTTATTGAGACTTCCCTTTATTTTGCTCGTGACCACAGAACCTTTGGAAAAGAAAGACCAGGGAAATAATTTACGACTTTTTATCGTGGATTGTTGAAAATGCGATAAGAACACCTCTTTAATTTCTTAGAAACATGTTTTGTTGCGAGGCAGAGCAGGTAATTAGAATATTGATATATTTCTTCTTTTGGTCTCGAGCAAAAAAAGGTAAAAATGCTAAAAGAATAGCTTAGCAACAAAGCGTTATATCGAACTTGCGAAGCTCTGGGACCGCAAAAGGAAAAAGTGAAGGATAGACACTAGAAAGACGACTTTTTTCTCGTCATTTCAGACAACAGTAATATCATTTAAGAATCAGAGTTGTTTTCTTTAGTTTTTTTTTCTGGTAAAAATTAAGATTTTTATAAAAATAAACTTTGATACAACTTTAAGCTACTGGGACTGCAGGCCCAGTAGTTTAAATGGTAACAGCAGTTGGCAATGACAGTTTTATTAGATATGGCGACCTCCAGCCTGGTGAAAAATATTTTTTTGCACTTCTTTGAACGATTAACTGATAACGAAAGTATTTATTAACCAAATATTTTGTGATTTTTTGCCATTCAGCACCTCGGAGGATTGCCAGCCCCCCATCCCCATGTAAAGCCTTCTGTCCTGTGACCGGGGGAGGGGGAGTTGAGAGGGTGGCGTAATGAAAGAAATAGGACATTTCTCAGCATTCACCTTTCTATCTAGAAAAAGTTGAAAATATTATGCGAATACTCATAATATTTGTTATATAGATATTGGGGAGGAACCCTCCCCTTCCTTCAAAGTTGATAAATTTCGTTAGATTTGGAAAAACCACAAGACTTAGTTGGCAAATTTGTAAAACTTTTTCTTTTCTTTTTCAAAAAATATATACAGTAAAACTATTGAACATTGAATCACTAGGACAAAAAATATCCTATTTTACACAGTTTCTGTCTTAGCAAGTATAATTTTACAGCATTTCTTCTGTCCAATCGTAATTTTCCCCCATTAACTGCAGGTTTTCATATTAGACGGGTGTCGTTTTCACAGGTTTTACTATAATACACTGTCTGGTTGAATAGATATTATAGTTGGCAGACGCCAATGATTGACTTGGTAACTTTAAGGCATAAGGCCTTCCATCCCCACCCCTAATAATAAATCACAACGATGGCTCTGCTATCAATAATCACAGCTTTTTTTTTTTAAGACAATATTTTTATTAGATTATAAATCTTGGCGGCATATAAAGATGAAATCATGAAAACAGACCGTAATTATTCCAAAAACAAACATACCATTTGGACTTGCCATAAGTTCCAGTAAGAAATGAATTCGGACATTTTTCTCCGGGAAAGATTTCTGAAGCTCTGGGAAAGAGGAGAGGGTGTGGGGGGTAACATTATGGATTTGTGGGTGATTTGTACTTTTTGACCATTAAAAAGTATAAAGCCTCAAATCTTCTGGAAAGGGGGTGAAATTTGGATGTTAAGGGGGTTGTCCCCTCCCCTCCTCCCCTAAATTCATCAGTAACTCCGGTTTAAAGTTTATATTTGGTCTAAACACAGTTACCTTATTCAAAAAGTCTTATTAAAGCTTATACGAAAATATTTACATTATAAAAATACAAGAACTATCAGTGATACAACGAATAACGAGAGAATTAAAACTCTTCCAAAAGATTGAAGAGCCTATTTATTTTAATCAGCTTAATAATAAAAATAATAATAATAAACAAAGAAGTTATTCAGTTTGACATTAAAAAAATAATAATAAACGTTGAAGCATGATTTTCGAATGATAATTCATTAAAAAATAAAATCCCTTCATTATCACCTAAAAATGCACATGGTCAATCTTCTTGTTTTGTTGTCTTGCTTTTCTCTAAATTTCGTAATAATATTTCAATTGTTATGAAATCTAAATATGCTGTTAAGGTAGAAAGACAAAAGTAATTTACATTCTTCAAACTAATTATCAAATTACATGCAGCTTTTCTACAGCGATCTGAAAAACAAATATTTATACAGTATAAAATCTGTTAAAACGAAACCTGTGTACATTGCCTGAATTTTATGAAAAATTTCATGGTCCCGGTGAAAAGATAAATCCTTCTATATTAAAAAAAAGTAATCTGGAACTGAGCCAAAAACGAAATGGACCAATCAAATTCTGCGTAGATATTCCGGGTTATTCTCGTCCCTTTTTTAC
The DNA here is from genome assembly GCA_963931845.1 of Maratus michaelseni. NCBI lineage: Eukaryota > Metazoa > Arthropoda > Arachnida > Araneae > Salticidae > Maratus > Maratus michaelseni. The sequence continues at coordinate 207,523,953 of OZ007594.1, read as the reverse complement.
TAGGGACTTTTTTGAGAAGCTATTACTTTTTTTCTAGACATCCTACGGATTCGAAAATCATATCACCAGACGCGAAATATAACAAGCTTTCAGAAATAAAAAAATTTATCAGGACGGACAATAAAAACTCAAAAAAATCCTTAAAAATCGAGTAAAAAATCTTTTATTGAAAAAGTCATATTTTTATATTGTTGCCAATTTCTAAATAATCGCAAAGGATTATGTTTTATCGCAAATAAAAAATGTATTTGCACGAGACTATTAAAAACAATAATGAAAGTTTAAAATAATAATTAAATGATCACGTGTTGGAAGCAGGAAATAAAGAAAATTACGTCATAAAAATTGTGTTTACACATGAATATTAAAAATAAAAAAGATGAATTAAATGAAAAAGCATTATAACCTGATTACAGAAGAAATTCGCCGTTTGTGATATCATCATCATCATCATCTTTTTAAAACAGGATACATTACCAGGTTTTAAGAGGCTGTGAAATCAGAACGGGGGTTGGTGAGCGTAGCGAGCAGGGGGCGGAGCCCCCTAGTACAGTAAAACTTAAAATAGAATCTGTGTGTAACGCGCGTAAAACATAAAAAAAGCATTTTTGAGCCCTTAAAATGTCTAAAATAATCCCCCCCCCCCCCCAAAAAAAAAAAAAAAACCGTTTTTTTTTTTTTTTTTTTTTTTTTTTTCTTACCAAATATTTAGGTCGTTTAACCCCTTAATCGTCGCGCCCGATATGTGTAGGCTACATTTTTAAAATTCAGATTGCTTGATTACCACCAGTTTTCTGAAGTAGAAATATTCACCTTAATTAAAGGCAGATAAAATAGTGCGAGAATAAAGCCAAGTACACTATTTAAAAAAACTGGTCTGAATCAAACATTCTGAATTTTAAAAAAAGTAGCCTACACTGCCCGTGAATGTCTCGGGCACGATGCTTATGGGGTTAACCAGTTTAACAGACCGGTATTACGCCGACAAAAGAGCTGATCAAAAACTTTGAACGCATTTTTTCTTGAAATAACTGTTTTTTGAATCGGTGTACGTTCTTCTGCTTAAACCATTCAAGGTATCCATGGTTTGATTTTTGCAAATTAAACTAAACTTTTTTTGTCGGAGGGAAAACATTCATTTTTTTTTTTTCATTTTTAATTCTATTTTTTAAACAGTTTCGAAAATGAAAAATTAACCTCAAATTATAAACAGCCGCCATTTTGCGAAAATTTGATTTATCTTATCAATTTCCGGTTCAGCATTCAACTATTTTAATATATTTTTAGAATCCATGTTTTTTTTTTTGTTTTTGTTTCAGATGATTATTAAGAGTGCAATCACGTATACTGTGTATGCCATGCGTAGTGAACTTTGGAGAAGTTTAGATCTGTTAAAACATTAATATTTTTATATAACAATATTCAAACACTTAGACGAAAATACTATAAATTTAATGTTAATTTTTTTTTTTTTTTTTTACGTACGGTATTCAAACATACAGCAAAAAAGTATATCAAAAATTCCCTAAAAACAAAGCCATTTCGGCAGAACCTCCCCTTAAACGGGAAAACTTCTTGGTCCCGACAAAATAAATAAATAAATAATAACAATACAAATTATGCTAACTCGGAAATCTTCTTAAAATTGAATTTTTCTCCCGTTCTTGGCGATTTTGTCGTATTAGCAGGATTTAACTTGGCAAACAACTTCCTTAAGCATTTTAGCTAAAATTACCTAACAAGTATATATTAGCTTTGCTTTTATCAATGTGTTTTAGGTTTTTCTTTTGAGGAAGGACGGGCGGGGTTATGACGATTCATAACTCTTAGTACGTACTTTGAGAAAACTTAATCTAAAATGATAAATTAATGCTACGTAATCATTGCCCCGCTAACATTTGCATAAAAATTATAAATTCACATTATGGATTTCTACTGTTTTTTGTCTATTAGCTTTTAAATCTTTCTGACTTATTTTCGCAAAACTCAAAATCCTTTGAAAAAGACCGAAGCATTTATAAAATGGAGTTTTTTCCTGTCCTTTGCGAACAGGTTTTGATGTAATATTATTTTCGGTCTATCGGATGATAAGCCAATAAAATTTGATAAAGCCGATAAATAACTGATAACCGACTAAGGTAGCTTTCAATACAAAAAAGTATAAAGCTACCTATTGCAGCCGTTCGGAGGAAAGCAGTTCCGGAAAATTTCGATATATTTTCACCGATCATGACCCCCAGACTCCAAAACCACCCTCCGTTCAAATGTTGATTTATATATATATATATATCCGAGCTATGTCATACGATAACGCTCGTATTTATAAATCAATTTTGATGAAACTAATTGTGTGTACTAAGCTCACCAATGTCTCGACCGAGTTCGTTGGTCAGCTTGGTCCGCCATTTTGTTTCAAGATGGCGGCCACTTAAAAATTTAAAACTAAAATAAATATACAAAAAAGTTAAAAATTCAAATTTATTTTTTAAGTAAGTATTAGGCCTTTATACGAGGATTCCAGAGCATTTTTTGGTTTACCTCTATCTTAAAAAATGGCTGAGATAGAGCAGTTTGAAATTCTAGGGTGGCTGACATTTTGAAACAAAACAGCACATTTACGCGATTACTCGCAAATTATTTTCTTTCATTGTTGTAATAATTTTCCCAATCATACGCATAAAACTATATATTCATATTAGTTAACGCCAAATTCTCGCCAAAATTGGCGAGATTTGGCGAAATGTCGCCAAATTTGGCGACCAAAATAAGACTTCATAAATGAAGCCAATTTGGCTATTGCTCAATAATTTGGCGAATTTCTTATTCAAATTCAGCATTAACGAATCTTTTGTAACCGTTTCTTTGCATTTTAACTTGCTGTTTTCGTGTAACATTAGCTAAAATTTTAAAACGAAGATATAGGAAAGCTACCTTTTCCTCCCGGTACAGGCCGGAAGAACTTTATTCATATCCGTTAGCGCCAAATTCTCGCCAAACTTGGCGACATTTGGCGAAATATCGCCAAATTTGGTGACCAAAATAAGTCTTTATAAATTAAGCCAATTTGGCTGTAGCTCAATAATTTGGCGAATTTCTTATTCAAATTCAGTATTAACGAATCTTTTGTAAACGTTTTCTTTGCATTTTAACTTGCTGTTTTCGTGTAACAATAGCTAAAATTTTAAAACGAAGATATAGGAAAGCTACCTTTTCCTGCCGGTACAGGCTGGAAGGACTTTTTTTTAAATGACTGATTCCGTTGAAATCGCTGTCGCCAAAATCGCTTCGCTAAGTTGACATATAATTAGCCAAGATCGGCGTCTATCTATACCAGACCGCTCAATGCATTTCATCGATTGTTCAAAACTGCCTGTAAAAACACTTTTACAACAACAGTATTACATATGCAGGAAAACTAGTTTTGTCACTTTTTAAAATAATAATAATAATACATCGTCTTTAACTGCGTATATCATAATTGAAAATCATTTTAAGTAATAATAGTAATCATAGGCGCCGTCAAAGAAGTGTGGGAGGGGTACCATTGCCCCTCCATGGATTTCGAAAATTTAATTAACTACATTTTCCTTTTCTCTAATGACTGTGAAAACAAATAGTAATATTTATTCTTTACGAATAATTTAAAATAATGAAACATTAAGAGAAACAAGTAATAAAAAAAAATAATAACAATAAGTCAATTCCTACTTAGGTCAAAAAGAAATGTTTTTCCAGCGATCAACACGCTTCGCCACTGTTGGTATTTATTTCTAATTTTATATACTGCTAAATATCTTATATAAGAGAAATTTTTGAAATGTATTAAAAATTAAATAAAAAATAAATAGCTAAAATAGCAAAAATTAATAGCTCGAAAAGCATTTCTCACAGAATTGTTAGACAAACTGCGTTAGAAAGGTATAAAATTGTATTTTTCTTGATATAAATTTTAAATCTAATGATTATGCCTTTTTTCAAATAGTGATTTTCAAAAATTACCAAACTTCACAATGAAGTATCATAGCAAAACCTTCACGCGTAAAAAGATAATGGGGCTGTTCACGGACGAAGATCAGGCGGCGCGCGGGCGAAGGGGACTAAAATATGGAGAGAGTCTATACTTTTGACCAGAAATGAAATGGAGTGAGTCTATACTTTTGAACAGAAATGAAATATAAAACTAGAATTAATTAATTAAATTTAATTAATTAATATTTGAAAAAACTGTATTAACATCAATTGTCATCCAGTACAAGTTTAAAAAAATGTACTTGAACTTGAATGGATAAATAAAGAGTATTTTATTAACGATTGAAAATTTGAACAAGATATATAAAAATATATAGAGGGTGTGAGCTAATAGTAGGAATTGAAGAAAAAGGGAATTAAGAAATTTTCGACAGGAGGACTCCCCATGCTTTTCTTTTTACGCTTAATGCGTTAGTTTTCTTTAGGGAGGGTTCGGCGGGCAGAAAAAAAAAATACTGTTTCAATTTTTCGTTTTGAAAAATGCTGTTGAAAACTTATTTTTGCATATTTAATGTTACTGTTAAATAGTAATGATATAACTGTTAAATAGTAATATTATAACTGTTAGATTTCTGTATTGTTCTTGATATGACTTGCACAGAGGATTCTGAAGAAAAATTCTAGTAGGTTTACTTGATGTTTATATTCTCCATTTTAAAACTGTATTAATCTTATTATACATCTTTTTCGGGGGTCTCTGTCCAGTTAAACCCCGTTTAAAATATTTTTTAAATATATGAACGTAAGATAAGCTTAATTAAAATTTGTAGGAGTTTCAGGGAACAGCCGCCCCCAACCCCTGACGAAAATTTTCTATCCCCCCCCCCCCTCAGTCTTTAATTATTTTAAGTTACTTATGATTTAAAAAAAATTAATTTTTTCTTAAAACATCAGAGAAAAAAAATGTTAGTTAATTAAATTCCAAAGTCCATAGAGGGGCAACAGTCGTCCTTTATGAATTAGAGTCGTGCGCAGGTCGGGTTATACGCGACCCGAACCTGAAAATTCTATTTAAAGTCAATCTGACCCATACAAATAATATTTCGCACACCACCTGAAACCCGTAATCATAATGAAGAATATTGATGCCCAATTTAATGTAATTACGGAAAAATATCATATCTTTAATATCCATTTTATCTTTTATGTCGAAAAATGAATTTTTAAAGAGTCATTCATATTCAAATATATAATTTTTCATCTAAAACAATATTCTGGGCATTCTTTTGAAAAGCCGGATTAACTCGAACCCGATCTGTAAAAATCAAAACTCAACCCGAAACGGACTCGAACTCAAAACAATTAGAGTGAACACGAACCGAACCCGATCCCCAACGGAAAAAAAATGGTGCCCTCAGGGTCGGGTTTGGTACGGGTAAAATCGGATTATTTGATCCGATGCAGGAATACCATATTTTTTCACCTGCATACAATTTCACTGCGAAAAAAGAAAAAAAAATGTTGATTTTATGGAAAATACCGAAGCTGGGGTGCCAATATTATATCATAAAATTAACATTTTATTTTATTTTATTTTTATTTATTTTTTTTTTTTTTTTTTTGCAGTGAATCACTATTTCAGCCAGCAGACAATCTGCCGTCCTGACTACAGGAAAATGTACTAAGTTCCACTTCGAAAAATCTCAACTTTTTATTTCTTTTAATTAATCCTTTTCCTCCTTACTGATGAATTCTTTTTTAATTAAAATAAAAACTTTGTTTTTCCTCTTATCATTGTGCTTAAAAGGGAAAGAGGCTGGAAACAAGTACATGAGCAGAAAAATTTCTTTTTTTCTTGCATAATGTCATTAACTGACAGGATAAGTATGAACTGATGAGAGCAGCTGGTCTAAGAAGAGCAATAGCTTACAAAGTAAAGATAAAAGTCAAATAAGGAAACTTTTTAAAGAAAATGTTACATGTGTAACTGGTGATATGTTTCTTCGGTTATTTTTGAAGCAAGACATAGTTCAAGGCATTTATGCTCATTTTTTTAAAGAAATATTTTTCATTTGGATTTTGAAAACTAGACATTCTGCATTTTATTAGTATAGTATTTTAAGTACTTAGATTAAGGAAATTAAAGCAGCAGCATTATTAATTAGTCGAGGTGGACTTTAAAGAATTTTAATTTACATACTATCACAAACACGTACATCGAACACTAACGAAATACAACAGATACATTTTACACACATAACAGTAAACAAACTTTTACCAGTAATTGACAGAATTTCCGCAGTGGTGCTGCCATCTATTAATTAGATTAATAACTAAACACCATAGTTTTCCCCTCCTTAATTTGGGAATTTGCAGGGAGCATTTCTTTTCCTGGTGGATCTTCTAGGTACCTGTTGGGAAAAAGAAGAGTTAATTAAAGTAGCTTTAGCATCATCAATAGAAGTATTGGACACCATGGGTTTTGGAGCTCAAGGTATCCCTTTAGAGTCTACTGGAGCAGGACTTGGAGTATTTGGGAGGACACAGCCATCTGGTTTAGGATTTGGAGTAGATGGAACAACAGAGTCAGCTGGTCGAAGATCTGGAGTAGATGGAACAACAGAGTCAGCTGGTCGAAGATCTGGGATACTAGGAGGCATTAGCTGAGAATCACTTTGATTAACAACTGCATTATCACTTTTGTGACTTTCTGTACCACTTTCTTCAGAATTTGAATCATTAGTTAGATGTATCTTCGAACCGACATTAGTTATCTGATCAACATGCCTTTTCCAAATATTCGAACCAACTTGAATTCTATAATGCAACTTGCCCTCTCTTGCAATAATGCGACCAATTTTCCACTTGGCTTTTGGAGTATAATTTCTCACAGCCCCTTTCTGTTTAATTTGATATTCTTTTACTTTAGAATTGGCCTTTCTCACATTTTGTTTATCATTCACAAAATTTTTAACGCTTGGAATTATCAAATCTATTTTCGTTCTTATATTTCTCTTTAGAAATAGAGATGCAGGACTTTCCCCCATAGTAACAGGAGGCATCTTTCTATATTGTAAAAGAAAGTTATTTATTTTCATCTGTAAAGTACCAGATTCTGAAGATAAGGCTTTTAACCCTTTTTTAAGAATCTGCACATATCTCTCTGCTTGACCATTTGTAGCTCGATGGTATGGAGCACTAAACCTATGTTTAACCCCATGATTCTTCAAAAATGTCTCAAATTCTTCAGAAGTAAATTGTTTTGCGTTATCAGATACCAGAGATATAGGATACCCGTATCTGGTAAAAAGAGAAGAAAGACAAGTAATTGCATGTTCTGACGTTGTATTAGGGACAATAAAAACTTCAGGCCATTTGCTATGAGCATCAACCACAAGTAAAAGCATTTTACCCATCACAGGACCAAAATAATCTATGTGAATTCTTTGCCATGGAGTTGTAGGCCATTCCCAATTATGAGTATCTACCTTAGGAGGATTATTTTTTAAATTGACACAAGTAGTGCAATTTCGTGCAAGATCTTCAATATCTTGGTTAATTCCTGGCCACCAAACAAAACTGCGAGCTAAGGACTTCATTTTCACTATACCAAAATGTCCATAGTGCAAATCACGTAAAATTTGTTTACGGTGAACTTCTGGGATAATTACTCTACATCCTTTTAAAATACAACTATGTTGAAGAGTAAATTCTTCTTGTTTGCCACCAAAAAGTAAATTTTTAGGAATTGGAGAACCAGAAATTAGATGATGAAAAAGTTGACGTAATAAAGGATCAGATTTTGTAGCTACAGCAATTGATTTGGCATTTAAAGGCAATGTAGAAATTTGGTTAATTTGAAAAAATTCAGATTCATCAATTACATTACTTAAATTTAATTGTGGGGGTAAATCTTCACTACGTAATGGAAGTCGTGAAAGAGCATCGACATTTCCATGTTCGGATGTTTTCTTATAGCGAATATCATATTTAAACGCTTGTAAGTATAATGCATATCTTTGCATCCGAGCAGCTGAAAGAACTGGAATACTTTTATTTGGAGAAAATATGGACACAAGTGGTTTGCTATCTGTAAATAAAGTAAACCTATTACCATATAAATATTGAAAAAATTTCTTTACTCCAAAAATAATAGCTAGTGCTTCCTTATCCACTTGGCTATATTTTTTTTCTGCATTAGTAAGCGTTCTGGACACAAAACCAATTGGTTTTTCCACGTTATCTGGCATCACATGCGAAAGAACTGCAGAGATACCATATGGAGAAGCATCTGTTGCTAACACTAAAGGCAATTTAGGGTTGAAATGAGTAAGAACTCTTTCTGAAATAATTTCATTTTTTATATTTTTAAATGCTTGTTCACAAACAGGAGACCAAATAAATTTTACATTCTTTTTCAGCAATTGATTTAAAGGATGAGCAATTGTAGATAAATTTGGTACAAATTTAGAATAATATGTGACTAAGCCTAAAAAAGCTTTAACTTGTGACACATTAATTGGTCTAGGAGCATTGACAATAGCTTCAATTTTATCTTGCGTTTTATGAATACCTTGCTTATTAATTTTATAACCACAATGTGTAATATGGTTAGCCAGAAAAATTGATTTATCTTTATTTATCCTAATATTATATTCACTTAATCTTTCTAAGACTTGCTTTAGTCTTTTTAAATGAATTTCATCAGTTTCCCCCGTAACACCAATATCATCAATGAACACAGTGACACCATCAATACCACTTAATATTTGTTCAATCGATCTTTGCCAAATTGCTGGAGAGCTAGTAAGACCCATTGGTAACTTTAAAAATTGAAATAAGCCCTTCGGAGTATTTATAGTTAACAATTCCTGTGATTTTTCGTCTACAGGTAACTGAAGATAAGCTTGATTTAAATCTATTTTCGTAAAATGTAAACCACCACCTAAAGTAGCTAACATGTCCTCTACCCTAGGTAAAGGATATTTTTCCACCTTCAAAAATTTATTTACTGTAACTTTAAAATCTCCGCATAACCGAATTTTACCATTTGGTTTTACCAGTGGAACTATAGGAGTTGCCCACTTACTACTGGTGACAGGTTTAATAATACCCTCATCCTGTAACCTTTGAATTTCATCATTTACTGCATTACGTAGAGCATACGTGACTGTTCTAGCCTTACAAAATATGGGCGTAGAACCTTTTTCTAGATAAAGTTCTGCTTTCAAACCTTTTATTTTCCCTACTTTATCCGAAAATAAATCAGAAAAATCATTTAATAATGTTTTCAATTTATCAGTAGAATTTGCAATTTCATTGACATACACAGATTTAAAATTAGTGGGAAACAAATTAAATGCAGCTACCCAGTCTCTGCCAAATAAAAGTGGGAAATTATCTTCTTTAATCAAATACAATTTAAGATTTTTATTAATATTTGCATAAGAAACATCTACTGTTACATACCCCACAGGTGTAAACACCTCACCCGTTGCCGTTCTCATCTGAACGTCTGGTGGAAAAATTTTATTATTCGGAAAAATTCTCCGAAAACGATTTACAGGTACCGCAGAAATTCCTGAGCCCGTGTCTACCTCCATTTCAGCTTTAGCTTTATTTTCAATTAAAACCCACACTTTTATAGGTGTAGAACTTTTATCATGACTCACGGATAAAATATCAACCGTCTGCAATACATTTGTTTGTTTCTGAGAACTACTTTTACATACTTTACCAAGGTGGCCTCTTTTTTTACAAATTTTACAAATAGTATTGATATGCTTACACTTATTGGCAAGATGAGAAGGATTTCCACATCTATAACACTGTAATTTATTTTTATTTACATCAAAATTCCCTTTATTTACATTGTTACTTTTCGGTTTCTGGAAATTATTTGAAATTTTATTCGGTTGAACATTTTTAGAATATGCCAATTTATTAACATTTACATTTTTGTTTTTCAATTCAGAAATATCATGTTCGTTATTTTGCAAAATAATTGCTTTTTCAATGGCTTTCTCGAATGTTAAATCATCTATTTGTGAGAGTAATTTACTTTGGATAGTTTCATTTTTTAAACCGCGTAAAAATTGTTCTAACAAATTTTCATTAAGTGTTTCACCAGCAAAAGCACAGAACGTAGTTAACTTCTTTAATTTTGAAACAAAATCTTGTATAGATTCGTTCTCATTTTGATAAGAATTACGAAATTTAATTCTAGAACAAAATTTATTAGGGGTGGGGCTTAGGTGCTTTAACAGAATATCAACTATTTCCTCATATTTCAGTGCTTCAGGATTTTTCGGAAATGTTAAATCTGACAGCAAATTATACAATTTAGGCCCCATACAGGAAATAATTGCAGGTATCTTTTTTCCCCCCTCAACATCATGTAATAAAAAACTCTGTTCCAACCTCTTAACATATGATTGGAACGATTCAATTGAATCGTTAAATTCTTTAAAATTAGCAAACATTATGAACTTTTATTTATTGCAGAGAAGAAAAAAAATGTCAGCACTTACCACCCTCGAAATGATGTACGTATTAAAACTTTAATGCAGCATATACTCTTGTACTCTGGAGTCTTGTACTCTTACTTCTCTGGAGGACATTGGTATAGACAAACCTTATATCACTATCATAAAGAAGATCTACAAGAAAGCAACAGTCACCATCCGTTTGGACAAAGGAAAAGCGAAGATCAAGCTTGGAAGAGGAGTAAGACAGGGAGACACCATTTCGCCTAAGCTTTTTACTGCTGTCTTAGAAAGTATTTTCAAGAAGCTGGATTGGGAAAACAAAGGGATTAGAATAAATGGGGAATATTTAAGCCATCTCCGGTTTGCTGATGACATTTTAATTTTCAGTAATAGCCCTGAAGAATTGCAAAATATGCTAAAAGATTTGGCAGAAGCTAGCATTAATGTGGGATTAAAAATAAATTTGGAAAAGACTAAGGTGATGTTCAATTCATTTGCATCAAAAAAGAAAATCGTCTACAACAACACTGAGATTAAAGATGTTGAAAGTTATGTGTACCTTGGACAAGAAATATCATCAGACAACCAGTATCATGAATGAAATCAATAGAAGAATAAGAAATGGATGGAGTGCTTTTGGGAAGAACAATATCATTCTGAAGAGTAACATGCCTCTTTGTTTGAAAAGAAAGGTGTTTAACCAATGTTTTGCCTGCACTAACTTATGGAGCAGAAACTTGGACACTAACAAAACGGATGGTACAAAGATTACAAACAACACAGTGAAGTATGGAAAGATGTATGCTAGGCATAACCAGAAGAGACCGAAAGAGAATAACGTGGATAAGAAGTCAGACGAAAGTTTTTGACATCATCGAGAGAATTAAACGGCTAAAATGGAAATGGGCTGGGCACATTGCAAGAAGACAAGACAATAGATGGAGCACAAACACCCTACAGTGGTATCCCAGAGATGTAAAACGACGAAGAAGACGACCTCAAGTAAGATGGAGTGACGAAATCAGAAAAGTGGCCGGTGTTAATTGGATGACTAAAGCACTAGACAGGCAACAATGGAAAAATCTGGGGGAGACCTACATCCAGCAGTGGATTGAAAACGGTTGTTGATGATGATGATGATACTCTTGTAGATGTAAAACCCGAAGTATCGCCATTTTGCGAATCATTTGAAATTTCTTTTCAATTGAATTCCGGTAAGAAAGTATATTTTCTCGTCGCCATTATATAGTATTTTAAGTACTTAGATTAAGGAAATTAAAGCAGCAGTATTATTAATTAGTCGAGGTGGACTTTAAAGAACTTTAATTTACATACTATCACAAACACGTACATCGAACACTAACGAAATACAACAGATACATTTTACACACATAACAGTAAACAAACTTTTACCGGTAATTGACAGAATTTCCGCAGTGGTGCTGCCATCTATTAATTAGATTAATAACTAAACACCATAATTAGCGTTTGTTAAATCGTCACTCACTTGAAACGTTATTCCGCATATTACGTCAGTTGGTTGGAGTTCCAGCCAAAGAGATAAGGAAATAGTTTTAAAAAATCCTAATAAACCATCACTTTCGACTCATAATTTCCCGCCTTCCCAAGCGGTAGCTGAAAAATGAAAGTAGAAACAATATAGTTTCTAATGAAGAATTAAATGAGAGAGGCAAAGGCAAGAAACTCAATGAAGAGAAGCGACAACTTCAAAATTCAAAAGCCTCTGTTGACGAGGTCAGTGCCTGATTTACGGCAGGACATTCGGTGTACGGGACCAGGGTCCCCAATCTTCAGAGGGGCCCCCAAATGCTACTGAAGATTTTTCAATTATTGTTCAAAACAGTTATAACTATTTAAAAACATAATTAATATCGAAAAATCTATTTATATTTCTTTTAATTTAAAAATACGCGAAAAAATACTTCACTCATTCGAAAACACCCGTTCGCTAATGTTAATCCTATGGGAGAATTTTTTTTAAAAACATCTCATTTGCATTTGCATTTGCATTACACTAAAGATTGATTATGAGGATGTTATAAAAACTTTTACTGCTAAAAAATTGAGAAGAAAATCTATAAAAATCATTAAATTTGTCTAAGGATCTTTCTTATGTGTCTTTTTAGCCTTTGATGTCTTAAATCTTAACAGTAAGGAAATGTGAAACTAGTTTCTTGTATTTCACCATAGGATGACATATATTTAATTAGAATCTGGATTCTTAAATTGAAAATAGCCATTATACTTGTTATTTGTTGGAGTTTTTTAGCAGGAATTTTGCATTTCATTCAATATTCTATTGTGTTTGTATTGTATTTTTTTATAAAATCGTATATTTTGTCTAAAACATGTATTTTTAATTAATTTATTATAGTGTTTTTTTATTTTCCCATGATTGTATCAAGGTAACTTCATTTTTTCCCAATTGTCGTCTTTTAACGATTTATGCGCGGAACTCCGTTTTTTGGATCGCCATATTATTGCATTTTTATTTACTTTACCTGTAAGGCGCTCATGGTAAACATGGGCCATGTGTTTTTGCTAGTACTTGTATAAATTTAGTTTTTATGTTTTTCAGCAAATGCTTGTATTTGAAAGAAAAAGTTATTTAATTAATAGGATAAGCTAATATTTTAAATAATATAGCTTGGTACTGCAGTAAAATTATTATTAGTTGTTGCATACTTTATCATTCCAGATATATACACTTGCACAGAGAAAGGTAATCAACACCACACAATTTATTATAAAACATCTATTCAATTAAAATTTCATAATTATTAAATAATTATTTAAAGTAAATTAATGATTATCAAATTTATTTTTTTTAATTGATATTTGAAAGAAATTATTAAAGTCAATAGTGATTATCTTAATAAGTACTGCATTCAGTAATATATTTTTTTACTGAAGACCACTGTTAAGCATCAGTGAAAGGAGACCCCCATACGCATCTATGCCCAGGGCCAACAAATTTGTAAATCGGTCCCTGGACGAGGTATTATATAGATCAGTTTCAACTGACGTCACACCCTAGCAACCACCTTAGCAACTAGATTTATTTTTTGTTTGCCCGCCAAAGACGGTGGATTGTGATTGGTTGGCTCGTAATACAGGCTACAAATCCACGATTGTGATTGGTTGATAACTTTTGGTGGGCTGGTAATCACGTGGTTGAAACTGATCTATACCTTAATATAGTTTTGTAATTTCCTCTACAATAACCGAAGATGAGAATTTCATAAAATCCGAAGGCAAGAAAGTGTCTGTAACCATTCCGGGCGGGACCACTCTGGTCTGCGAATCGACCGTAATTAAACGCCATGTTAGGCTTAAGCTTCATTTAAAAAAATACAGTTTAACATACGATTCTATTCTTAAAATATTTGTAAAAGCATATTAAAGCTTTTAAATATTTTAATTTTGTTTAAAACCTTCAAAAACTATTTCATCATAAAACATGCATATCAACATTTCTATAAACACTTTTTTTTTTTTTCAGAAATAGCGGTATTTCTTTCTTAGGGATGCTTTGAGGTGATCGATTCAGTATATTGGCGCCATCTATAGGTGGATTTTGAAATATTGCTTCCATTGTAAAGAAAAATGATTTTTTTCTTTTGAAACGTAATTAAAATATAAGGAATACATAGTACAGCGTAATTTCCATTTAATTTTTCTTATGTAATCAAACAATGAGTTATGTGGTGAGTCAAGCTGTTTAGAAACTCGTTGATAACACTTTTTTACAAAAACTTTCGCACATGGATTATTTTTTAATATTTAATTTGAATGTTTTGTCCGATCATTGAACTATTTCAGAAATTTAATATTGAGTAAATAAATAAATAAATAAATAAATAAATATATATCCTCACCATTTTTATTTGTAGAAATCATTTGTCATTTTTGAAATGTACTTTTCTACAATACAAACCTTTCAATAATAAAATATTCATGCTGTTTGTTTGTATGAAGTCTTATGAAAATGGAACTCAGATCAACAATCCGTCGTTTTTGACGGGGGTTATATACTAGTTTGAAAACAAAATTGAAATTAAAACCAGACGAAACCAAAAAAAAAAAAAAAAAAAAAAAAAAGAGAGAACAGTCATTTTTTGAAAGACTTTTTGAGATAATGTTTGAGTTATTTACTGAATTCCTATTTATTGTAATTTTTTAATAATTCTATAGCATTGAATTTAATAAAATTTGAAAATAAATATTTCTGTAGTGGGGATTTCTAGATGAATTAAAAAAAATACATTTGTTATAAAATAAACTAATATTAAGGCTAATAAATAAGCTTCTATATCATGTTTATTAAAAAATGAATATAATCGATTTAACCACAATAAATAAAGTAATTTCCTTGTACAGTCACCACACTGAAAGCGTTACAATGGTCGAATCCGAATCCGATGGTGTGACGGTTTAATGAGATCTGACTGTACCCACCCTTCGCAAGTGTAAGAGAAATAAATGTTTACAGTGGGAAATGGATGCAATAGCATAAAAATTAAAAAATACGGGATTGGTCTCAAGTATATCATTTTCAAATACATTGTCCAATTAGGAATATCTCTATTTTGATAAAAGACAACTAGCTCTGCTGCGGCCGTAATTGAATTTATTGTGACTCTTTCACTTTCTCGGCTAATCTATCCTGCAACCATTACTGCATACAAAATCATGAAAACTGGTAGTTTTATATAGAACTGTATATTAAACACATTGAAGCAGACAGTTTTGAAATCGAAAAAATATTTTAAGCCGGTAATGCCTACATACCATACCGGTACATTCTAGAGAGACATAGACTGATTACCACAAATGCAAACATTCACTAGTTGTTTTCGGATAGTAATTTTCGCCTTATTTATGACAGGTATTCTATATTTAATTAAGACAACATGATTACTATTCAGAAATACTGGTGGCAATTTGAGCCTTGCGGTAATCAAGCTCTGTATCCCTCGAATCTCGAATTTACCGGTTGATGCGGTGAAATCCGGCAATTATTTAAATTAATTATTAACATTAGCATAAAACCAATATTTTTATTTTGGGTAGAAAATTTAAGATACTGTAATCTAGCGAGTTCGATTATCAAATTAATCAGACTAAGGAGTTCTCGGGAGGGGTAGGAAGCGCCCTGCGTGATGTAATCAAATACTTTTACGGCAAATAAACAGTCGTGACCCATGAGCCCCTCCCTTTCCTACGCCACTGAGTGGATATCTTTTAACAAGAACAGGCCCATACAAATGGGGGCAGAGCTGGTATAAATTACCAGGGCCCGGGTCTCCTAGGGGGCCCGGTTTCGGTACTGGTTTTTAAATAAATACCAGAAAAAGTAGACTGGTGTTTTTTACATAAAAAATGTAATTAAAATAACTAACAAATAATAAAATTCAAAAGTCAGAAGTTGCTTGAACGTCCTTAAAGACTGGCTAGAAGGGGGAGAGGGGTGCTCAGGAGGCATTTTACGTTCGAAACAAACTCCAGCTTTTATTAAAAATCAAATATGCAGGCATTTTGTTATGTTTTATAGAACAAATATTTTCTAAATTTTAAAATACAATAACAAAAGTTGCAATAGCGTCAAGCAATCGGCGCCTTAACTGCTGAATTGAATTAAAATTTAATTATAGTTTCAGTATTTTAAATTTCTATTTAAAATCCTTCTATGAAAAAGTTTTACCAATGCATCATAAAGTGTAATACTACTGTAAAAGAGAAATAATAAAATTGTAAGAAAAAACTATATAGATTTTCTAAAAAGTACTATCCAACATATTTATTTTCTAATGCAGTAACGGCTGTTTATAACGGAATTCTGCTGTAAAAGGAGAAAAAAATCATGGTCTAGCCAAAAACAAAAAAAAAAAAAAAAAAAAAAAATGTTTTAAGACGAAAAAAACTTATTTAAAACGGAATTTCCTGTACGTTTTCGTCTAAGTAGGTTTTATTTTATCAGGCTTATGGTGGGGTCCCACATTGGAACTATTACCGGGGCCCGCGGTCTTTCTGTACGGCCCTGAAGAAGAATATTTAACAATAAAGCTAATCATGTGCCAAGCATAGATTCTGAAACACTTTCCAAACTTCCAGAATACTCTAAAACAGGGCTGTCCAACGCGGCGTCCGCGGGCGCCATGGCGCCCTTTCAAGGTTTCCTTGGCGCCCTTTTAAAGGTTTTCTGTTACTAATATTTTTAGGTAGATTTCGTAAGAAATACTACCTATTACATTCTCACCTAAGTTGGAAATTTTGAAAAATTTTTGCAGATCTACGCCGATCATGATTCCCAGAACCCAAAACCACCCCCAGTTCAAAAGTTTATATATCTATCTATCTATCTATCTATCTATCTATCTATCTATGTCACTTTTTTCTGACCACGATAACTGGAAAAATTGGTTTGTTCCATTCTAGTCAAATTCCTTACCAGTGGAAAGCAATTAAGACAGTGAAATACAGGGGGTTGTGTAGGACTCTCATACTGTCATCTTCCAGGTCTGAAATGGACAAATACGAACCCCACCCTCACAGGTTTATTGCTATGGAAGGGGTTTAGAAAGAGGGGTTTAGAAGGTACGCGAAAGAAGCCTGCGGCGAGAGCTGTCGGTGAACTTGTTGGAGTAAAATTTATCGTTTTATTGCTTTTCTGAGCAAGGTTTAGTATTATTTGATGTTTCATGTCCACTGACCAATAAAATGGTATTAAGGCAAAAACAACTAGAAAATTCTGTGAAAAGTATCTTCCCAGGGATTTTCTTTCTTTCTTTCTTATTTTCTTTGTAGGATTATTACAAGGTCTGATTTTTGCCACAGCTCAGCTTTGTGTCAGTCAACATGGTAGTGAGTGCGCTTTATAAATTCGCTAAAAAATAACAAATTTGCGATATACAACGATTATTTATTACTAAAAAATAATCAAGTATGTGCCTATGAAAGATGGTTAAATGTCTATGCATAGTTTCTGATTCTATAAAACTTTTTTACAGATACGTTAATTTGACCCCCCCCCCCCACTTTCGAAAATTTAAATTTCAAAGTTACCAGGAATTAGCTCTCAATTAGCTCTAATTTGGTCTCTAATATTAAAATTTGCTCTGGTTATGTACCGCGATATTCCAATTAGAATGTTGTGGGGGGGGGGGGAGGACTAAGTTAACGCTAGCCCCCCCCCCCCACACACTTCCGAATATCGAAATTTCAAATATGCCAAAATTTAGCTCTCAATTAGCTCTAATTTGCTCTCGAATATTAGAATTTACTCTGCTTCTGGTATCGAGATATTTCAGTTACAAGAAGAGGCCGAGCGTTAAGGGGGCCGAGGGGAGCCCCCCCCCCCTCCACTTTCGAATATTGCAATGAACAAAATCACCGTTTTTATAAAATTAACTTTAAAAATCAAATTTCCATTTGATCATTTAAAAAGAGTTCATATTCATTTGCACACAACTTGTCTATGAAAACGAATTTTTGCATGGGTTTTTTTTAGTTTCGTAAGTACTTTTAGCATTCCTAGCAAATACAATCATGATAGAAATCTAGGCATTCATGCATTCAACCTCTTTTTTTGGAGCCCAAACCCAGTGACTCTAAATGCGAACCCGAGTCCGACAGTAGGCAGCAGAAAATCATTAATAAGATTTTAAAATTGTTTAAAGATTTATTTTGTTATTTAAATATATCTCGTTACATAGAAATATATATTAATCCTAAATACGCTTTCACGTTTCGTGATTTTTCATGTCCCTGAAAATCGGTTTAAAATAACAAATTTGTTATTTATACCCAACCATTGGCAGAAATCAAAATTCTTATATTATTTTTTTTAATATAATTGTACAACTATGGCAAAAAGGCGTGAATTATGTTTCTCAATTATTTTGGAAAAGGGCTTCAAACAGAAAGAAACGATAGACAAAGGATATCCCACGTCTTTTTTATGTTATTAACACTGACCATGCACAGGCTTCAAAATCAGGTAGAATATTTCTCCTTTTGTCCCATCAATAACAACTCAATTCCATTTCAAACAAATTTTTAAATTTATTTAAAACACTTTAAGAAACTTAGAGTACATTCTTGTTTCTCAAATAGCAAGTTTTTTTTTTCACTCTTATCAATTTGTGATAAAATAAATTAATTTTTTTTATCTTGAATCCGCCCGAGCCTGTGGACTGGCATAAAATTTACAGACCTAACTAGTTTCGCGCTCAAACTCTGATTCGAACTGATCCCTTTTCATATCTGATGCATGGTTAATAAAAGAAAAAAAAAAAAAAATTACGCACAAATTTTCAACGTTTTGTAAAATGGTAAATCAATCATTTATTCATGTATGTGTGTGTATGTTTGAAGATTTTGCTATTGATAAACTTTAGTTTAAAAATAAAATTATTAGCATTATTGCCACTTCCAATTCAGAATTAAAATAATCATAAATCAATTTGATTCATAATTGAAGAGGGTTTTAATGAAGAAGAGAACTAAAAAGTTAGTCATGATATTTAGAAATGTTTTACATACATATCACTACTTTTAGAATATTTAATCATTAAATGTATATATTTTTTGATACAATAAAAAAAATTGTAGTTAGTGAGAGTATTACAGAATGCTTTTTTTTTCAACATAAAATGTTTTATACTGATTGTTATAAAAATGTGACGTCATAACAGAAGATGGTTATGGTTTGAAAATAAAATTATTTTTTAATAATTACGAGAATTATTGTTTTTTTACCTTCTATTTATTCTGTTAACCGATAATGGCATAAACGTTTATAAAATGTTTTTTTGTTCCCTTAAAAATATTTTTGATAAGCCATTTCAACTTGTAAAATGGCCAACTGCAATTAACTTGATTTCAGTAAATGATATGTTCGTTAAACTTTGGTAAAATTTAATTTTTGTCACTACTTTAAATTTTGTAAACGTAAAAGTTATTTTTCCAAAAATTAGAAAAAAAAAAAAAGGAATTAAGAAAATGTTAAATAAAATAAATGTATTTATTTTGAATTTTTTTTTACATTGACAATATTTGATAAATAATGTACCTAACTTCCATATTTCCGCAAAACATTCTGTTCTGAATTGAAATGTTTGTTATTTGAAGCCCTTGCTAATGACATAAAGATATGTAAAGATTAATAATCAAAGACAAAGCTATTTCAAAATATTAAATTCCTAGGCATAAATTTTCCCCTTTAATAATAGTAAATAGAAATAATAAGCAGTTATGAAATTTTAAAAACACCTTCTTAAGAATAAAGGAAAAAAGCAAAAATTCGCAAAAATGATAATATTAACTTAGTAAAATCTTAAATTTAAAGAAATTATAATTTTAGATTTATGCTAAGTTTATGAATTAAAAAAAAAAGTTAATCACAAACACATATGGATTTATCAATTGACTGAATGCTAAAAACTTATTTTATGTATATCAAAGTTGGATTTTTGAATAGATTTTAGGCATGCGACAGTCCAAAATGCATCGTCATGAGACAAAATCGTTTATGACTCAATATTTAATCCATGCATTTATCAAAAAATGAAAAATGCTATTCGATTTCAAATGTTTTCAGTAATATTTATATTTAAAACGGACTAATGTGCATGAATGTGTCAGAAAATTTTGTGTTGTTGAGCAAAATCTTCAAACATCTACAGACTACACATATGTATGAATAAATGATCGATTTACCATTTTACAGAACGTTGAAAATTTGTACTTTTTTTTTTTCCTTTTATAAAGCATACATTAGATATGAAGCGGGATCAGTTGGAATCCGAGTTTGGGCACGAAACGGGTTAGGTCTATAAATTTTATGCCAGTTTTCGGGCTCGGGTGAGTTCAAGATAAAATATTTTATTTTATTTTATCACAAATTGAAATGAGTGACAAAAAAACTTGCTATTAGAGAGACAAGAATGTACTCTAAGTTTCTTAAGGTGTTTTAAATTCATTTAAAAATTTGTTTGAAATGGAATTGAGTTGTTATTGATGGGACAAAAGGGGAAATATTCTATCTGATTTTGAAGCCTATGCATGGTCAGTGTTAATAACATAAAAAAGACGTGAGATATCCTTTGTCTATCGTCTCTTTCTGTTTGAAATCCTTTTCCAAAATTACTGGGAAACATAATTCACGCATTTTTGCCATAGTTGTACAATTATATTAAAAAGAATAATATAAGAATTTTAATTTCTGCCAGTAGTTGGGTATAAATAACAAATTTGTTATTTTAAACAGATTTTCAGGAATATGAAAAATCACGAAACGTGAAAGCATATTTAGGATTGATATTTATTTTTATGTATATATATATATATATTTAAATAACAAAATAAATTTGTAACAATTTTAAAATTTTATTAACGATTTTCTGCTGCCTACTGTCGGACTCGGGTTCGCATTTAGAGTCATTGGGTTTGGGCTCCAAAAAAAGAGGTTGAATGCATGAATGCCTAGATTTCTATCATGAATGTAATTGCTAGGAATGCTAATAGTACTTACGAAACTTAAGAACCCCCCTGCAAAAATTCGTTTTCATAGAGAAGTTGTGTGCAAATGAATATGAACTCTTTTTAAATGATCAAGTGGAAATTTGATGTTTAAAGTTAATTTTTTAAAAACGGTGATTTTACTTATTGCGATATTCGAAAGTGAAGGGGGTGGGGGGAGCTAAATTAACGCTCGGTCCCTTCTTGTAACTGAAATATCTCGACATCAGAAGCAGAGCAAATTCTAATATTAGAGAGCAAATTAGAGATAATTGAGAGCTAAATTTTGGCATATTTGAAATTTCGATATTCGAAAGTGGGGGGGGCGTTAACTTAGCCCCCCCCCCCACCATTCTAATTGGAATATCGCGGTACCGAGCAAATTCTAATATTAAAGAGCAAATTAGAGCTAATTGAGAGCTAATGCCTGGTATCTTTGAAATTTAAATTTTCGAAAGTGGGGGGGGGGAGGGGGCAAGTTAACGCATCTCTTTTTTACAGAAATTATTTTGATCGACTTCATTGCGCTTAAAAGAATTCTTCGAT
This sequence comes from Maratus michaelseni, assembly GCA_963931845.1. Classification (NCBI taxonomy): domain Eukaryota; kingdom Metazoa; phylum Arthropoda; class Arachnida; order Araneae; family Salticidae; genus Maratus; species Maratus michaelseni. The sequence continues at coordinate 207,502,408 of OZ007594.1, read as the reverse complement.
TTAAAAAATACCTGCTTCAACATTTTTATTTCTATAAAACTACCAATTTTCTTTTAGCAAACTACTAAACCTGTATATGCAATAGTTTTCTTAATATAAGCCACCTCCAATCACAAAATACTTAATTAAGGCGGCATCAGCATCAGCTGCTTTTTTTTTTTTTTTTTTTTTTTTTTTTTACTATACAGAGAAAATTATTGAGATATTTTCTGCAAATTTCCACAAATATTAATAAATTTAAGAAGATTACTAATTCGGAAACCTTTTGCTATTTTATTTTCTACAATATTTATATTTACAGTATTTGTTGTAAAATGAGATATCGCCATTGATTAACCACGCACGCACACACAGCTTACTTATTCCCAGCTTTATTAACATCCATTCATATCTTTATTTGAAAAAATACATTTCTTTGGATGTTAGGTATATTTTGCGACAAACAAAAGTAAAATAAACACATTTTTGCTCGAGTCGCCTGATATCTATCCCCAGTATATCTGCCCCCATACGTCATTTTTCCGTCTAAGCAGTAGGGGATACATATCCAGCTTTTGAGCAGTTCACTTTCTTCGAGAGTCGGATATCCGACCCCAGTATATCTGCCCCTGTATCAGAAGGGGACATACAGTGTCTCACAAAAGTGATGGGACACTTGTGCTTTATAAAAAGAAACTGCAATAAAATAAATAAACAAACATGTGCAAAAATTTTTTGGGTGTGTTTCATATTTAAAGTTAGTAACAATTATTACATAACATACATTTTGTCAAAATATTAAAATATTAATTTAGTAAAAATACAATTGTTCAGAACGGAGCAAAAAATGGCTCACATAAGTGATGGGACACTTACTTTTCCATCAAATATTTATCCACAAATTTTACTTTTTAAAAGGTTTTAATATTTTGTTGGATTTCCTTTTACTTTTAAAACATGATTTAATCTTTTTGGGATGGATTCGACTATTTTTTTTGTGATTTCTGGAGTGATTTTACCCCATTCTTCTTGAAGCACCGATTTTAGTTGTTGTTTTGAAGAAATGGTGTGTTTGCGAATTCTTGATTCCAATTCTTGCCAAATATTCTCTATGGGATTTAAGTCTGGAGATTGTGGTGGTGTTTTTATTATTTCAGGACAGTTATATAGCAGCCAGAGTCTAACGTTCAGAGCAGTGTGCTTGGGGTCATTGTCCTGGTAGAATTTAAAATCGTTATGAAGGTTCAATTTTCGTGCTGAAGATTTCAAATTTTGCTTTAAAATATCAATATACTTGTACTGATCCATTATACTGTCAATAAAAACAAAATTACCAACTCCAGCGGACGACATACACCCCCATACCATAACTCCTCCTCCACCATGTTTTACTGTTGGTACCAAGTTCTGTTTGCGAAGTTCTTCCCTGGGTTTTCTCCACACCAAGATTCTACCGTCAGAACCAAATATATTAAATTTACTCTCATCAGCAAATATAACTTTATTCCAGTAATCAGAATTCTTATTTATGTTGGATTTTGCGAAAGCTAGTCTGAGTTTTCTATTCTTTTCACTTACGAAGAATTTTTTCCTGGCTACTCTACCGTGATATCCAGCAGATCGAATTACCCTTCTAATAGTTTCAGGATTAACAATTATTCCATATAATGCTTGTAAATCAGCAGCAACTTTTGAAGCACTAATTCTTGGATTTTTTTTAATATTTCGAACGATAATTCGCTTTATTCCATTGGATAGCTTTGATGGTCAGCCAGGTCTTCTTTTATCCTGAATCATATGATTCTTTTTATATCGTTTAATGATATTGAAAACTGTTGAACGACTCAAGTTAACTGTTTCAGCAGTTTTTCTAATAGATTTTCCACGTTCAATATGCAAATTAATAACTAATTTTCGAATTTCAGGCGAAGTTTCTTTTCGTTTAGCATTCATGACTACACAGAGCTAAAAAACACAAAAATTCCAAAACAAACTGGAGAGAAATACTGCAGACGATTTTATAAATTATTGCCAATTGCTTTTAAGTAAAAATAAAACCCCAAAAAATATTTTTATTGCTTATTTCAGGCGATTTTTGTTGCATATATAATGGTGTCCCATCACTTATGTGAGCTATTTTTTGCTCCGTTCTAAACATTTGTATTTTTATTAAATTAATATTTTAATATTTTGACAAAATGTATGTTATGTAATAATCTTTACTAAATTTAAGTATGAAACACACCCACAAAAAAAATGTGTACATGTTTTTTTAATTTATTTGATTAGTTTCCTTTTGTAAAGCACAAGTGTCCCATCACTTATGTGAGACACTGTATATCCAAAACCAGACCATTTTACTTTCGTCGAGACCTGGATATCCGTCCCCAGTTAGGGCCACTAGAGATACGAGCCGAAGCAACCGCCATTGATGTGCCTTTGGGTTTGCCATATGTACACAGCGCCCAATAGCTTCTATGTATTATCAGAGCAACGGTGCTACATTTTGACAGTTATTTTTTATTAATTACACGTTATAATTAGTTAAGAAGTTTATGATGGGAGGTTGCTTAGCGACAAATTGTTCAAACTATTTTACAAAAGCACACAGGATGTTCAAATTTCCCGAAGAAAACACAAAAAGAACAAAGTGGAACAAACTGTCGTCGAGATAAATTGGCGGGATTTTTGAAAGCGCCAAATTTAAAAGTCTGTTAAAACGTATAAAAATGATTGATGATTATGATCCTTTTTAAATTTAATTATTTATTTATGTTTATAATATTTACATAAGTGTATAAATATGCATGAGACAACGATTATTTATACTCTTTTAATTTTTTGCAAACTTTTGAGAGTTATTAGTCAATATTTACGAAATTTTGAATTATTTACTTTCTTATTAATCCCATTAATTATTTATTTATTGTCACTACAAAGTCCCAAATAGAGAAAAAGAAATCTGAACTTCATGTATTGGAGAGAAACCTTACTTTTGTTTGCGTAGGGGGGGGGGGGGTAGATAACTCGCTATGAAACATGTAGGATATATTTTATTTAAATTACAGTTTTAAATATCTAACTGTTTATTGAGCCGAAGGGGAAAATCGGGAAGCCAAATTTTATGAGAATTGTTTTTATTTAAGTGATGCTTATGTAACTTAAAAAAAAAAAAAAAAAAAAAAAAAAAGAATAATTTTAAATATTTAAACTTTATGAACAGGGAGGGGCAAAGGGGAAGAAGCAGATATTTTTTTGAAAGGGGCGGGGAAGAGATTATTAGATGACTTGATATTTGTTTACTTTACTAAACATTTACACATAGAACAAAAAAAAAAGATATTTTAAGATTTTAAATTTTGTGTGCTTGGTATCGGGGGGGGGGGGGGGGACGTGAATTTCGATGGGAAGGGAGGAAATCATTACATGATCGGTTATTTATTTATTGTTTTAATAAAGTGACAGATAGAGCAAAAAAATAGTTTTAAAAAATTACAGTTTTAAAAATTTCAAACTGTACTGGGTTTTCTGAGAAGGGGGGAGGGGGTAGAGAGGGAAGCAAATTTTTGTTATAGAGGAAAATACAATAAAATAATAAATAGAGTTGAAAAGTTAAAAAAAAAATTAAGGAATTTTAAGGATTTTATAATTTGGGTACTGTTTCAGGGGGGGAAGCAAAAAGGGGCGAAGAAAATTTCGAAAAGAGAGGGATTTAGTTGATTTTTTTAATCGGAAATTCACTGAAATGCAGAAGAGTTTCACATCTGATTAAGAAATAAGAGCTGATTAAGATAAGAAATAAGCAAAAAAAAAGTTTTAAAAAATTACAGTTTTAAAAATTTTAAACTGTACTGGGTTTTCTGAGAAGGGGGGGGGGGTAGAGAGGGAAGCAAAATTTTGGGATAGAGGAAAATACAATAAAATAATAAATAGAGTTGAAAAGTTAAAAAAAAAATTAAGGAATTTTAAGGATTTTTATACTTTGGGTACTGTTTCAGGGGGGTGAAGCAAAAGGGGGCGAAGAAAATTTCGAAAAGAGAGGGATTTAGTTGATTTTTTTAATAGGAAATTCACTGAAATGCAGAAGAGTTTCACATCTGATTAAGAAATAAGAGTTTGAAAGTAAGAACTGTTTGCAGATTTTGCATAAAAATAAGGACTTTTAAGGACGAAAAATTATTTTTGAAAAATGTAAAGATTTTCAAGGACAGTACGATCTTTATAATAGAAAAACTTTCCTTCTTGTGCATACTTGCATGATGCATCGACTTAGTTCAAATAATATATGATAAATAAATTTCTTCAAATCGCCAATACGGCGCTAAAGTCGCCAAGAAGCAGGGGTGTACCCAAAGTGTACCTAAATATGGCGGTCATGCTCCGGCCCGTAACTCTAGAGGCTCTATCCCCAGTATATCTACCCCCATACGTCATCTTCACGTCACAGCAGAGGGGACACTTATCCAGTGCTACAACATTTTCACGTTCGTCGAAAGTTGGATATCCGACCCCTGTATATGCATCCCCGTACGTCATCTTGACGTCATAGCAGAAGGGGACATATATCAAGGGGTCACATATCCGATGCTTGGACCTTTTACTTTTGAGGAGAGCATAAGATATCCGACCCCTGGATATCTTCCCCCATACGTTATTTTGACGTCAGAGCAAAGGGGATACATATCAAGGGGGTACATATCCACTGCTAGGACATTCTACTTTTGAAGAGAGCAGTGGATATCCGTCTCCTGTATATCTGCCCCCATACGTCATCTTGGCGTCACAGCAGAAAGGACACCAGGCTGAATTATACCGCCATTTAATGACCCAGCGGACCAAAAACCAAGCTAAAATCGGTTAGCTTACCGTACTAGTGGACGGCGAGTGACAGTAACAGAGACGTCAAACACCTGCTCAGGCGGTTTCCTAATGCGAGCTAGGTTGCAATATGGTGGTTATTTTGGGCAACATGATGGATATGCGTCAGCTCCCCTTACAGGAGCCTTACACATATCCAGTGCTAGAACATTTTCACGCTCGTCGAGAGTATGGATATCCGACCCCTGTATATGTATCCCCTTTTACGTACAGTTTTTATTTTTGCCGTGAACTTAACGTACTTATATGTACTTATTTATCTAGAAATCTGTAGACGTCACGCGGATCATAACACCCCAATATATACATATATATACATATTTGAACAATATAAATATTGTTTCAATTATGTATTGTTATATTTAATAACAATACATAATTGAATTTTGTTATATATATGTATTATGTTTCAATGTATTGAATACAATATATCTATTGAAATTTGTAATATTAAAAGTATTTTTTTATATCATTTTTTCCAATTTTAAAATGAGTTATAGTTAGATGGCTAGAAATTATAGCTGATTTTCCATCTGTGCCTAATTCCTGTTGATAGCACATACGAAAAAAACAATAACGAAAAATAATGTCGATTGCATAGATTGTAAAACACTTTCCAACTATTTTTACTTATTGCATTTATCCACCTTCAGTTTTTCGAAATATATTCTGTACTTTCATGTAATGCTAAAGATTAAATAAATTTCTTTGAATTTGTTCGAGAAAAACATGATCAAAATGTACTTCAAATAAATTCTGCCACTAGACCGTAATGTGTCCGAATTCTTTTGTGTACCCCGTGTAAAAATTATAAATGCTAGATATAGCATTTTTTTTTAATAAGGAACATGCTGAATAGCATTTCTTACGACCCTTCTCAAGTCAAAGGGATGTGCTAACTGACACATTTCTGAAATCATTTTTGTCCAGAAACGCATGAAATTGGCAGATGTTGTTATTCAGAAACTATGTAATCAAAAGACGTTTTTAATTTTTTTTTTTTTTTTTTTTTTTGGAAATGGTAAAGACAGAAGAACTTTCTTGAAATGCTTTTAAAGTCGGTGTTTTAAACCGAATTCCCTACGTGGAAGCGCGAGTAAGGGGAAATACTTGTCACGTGACAACAATCACTTATCACTCGATAGGTAATTCATTTGCCAAGCGCTATCCGATTGCAAATCTCTTCAATAAACAGGCTTGCCAATTTTATACATTTAAATTTAAATATGAGTTAGAAAATGTCTCAGGAAGTTCCACATTGTTGAGCAAGTAATTTGAAAACTACCTTAATGACATATATAAATTTTTATGGGTTTTATTTGTCAGTATTTTCCCGAAAGTTAGAGCACGAACGGATAAACAGTAAAAAAAATCATAAAGTCATGCCTCACGCATAGATTATTTATTACACACTTTCCAACACGACGAACATATACATTTTACGTTATATATTTTTTACGCTTGTTTGTTTGTTTCGCCTTGTAAAATGAGTATAAATTCTATACGTAAAGTGTTCAATGGAGATCAGAGTGTTTTATATATGTGCTTATCTCAGGGGTCGGAAGTAGCGAAACTACTGTAGTCGCTACTTTTTACAGAAGTTTGTAGTGTAGCGCGCTACATTTTGAACAATGTAGTGTAGCGCGTAGCGCGATGTAAAAAATCAGTAGTTTGTAGTGAGAACCGACGCTACTTTTAATGCTACTTCTGGAGGAAAAAAAGTGCCATTCTGCAAATCACGTGGTCGAAACTCGCTTCTTTTGTGCAGAATTTGTTCTGCTCAAAAATTTCCTAATCGCAGTGGTAAATCTCAGCTGCAGTGTATAGTTAACACATCGCATGAAGTCATAGATTTTTCCATTGGCACTTGCTGCTGAAATCAAGTACTAACCCACCAAAAGAATTAATTTTCTTGTTGGCAACACTTGTCTATTTACTTCTTAAGATTTCTTCATGTTTTAACGCCGGATTTCTTATTCGGAATTGCTCCATTTACAGATTTATTTATTGTTTGCATTTAGGTTTTTTTTTTTTTTTTTTTTTTTTTTTTGTAATTTTCTAGATTATAATATCTCTCTGTTAAGTATGTATAAACTAACGTTTTCGAGATGAACACAAAACATTTCCTTGTATGGTATCTTTCTTAATTTTTTAATGCCCTCTATTATGTCCCATTTATTTAATTGTATCCTGGCAGACGCGATATAACGAGGGGTCACTTTATTATTTAATCTGTGTCTTCAATCTCTAGTGTAAATTGAACACTTTGACAAAATTTTAAAGTAGCGAAGTAGTGACTACTTTTGAAAAGTAGTTTGTAGCCGCTACTTTTTAAAACATGTAGTTGTAGTTAACTACATTTTCGACAAAGTAGTTGTAGTTGTAGTTCGCTACAATAAAAAAGTAGTTTTTCGACCCCTGGCTTAGCTCAAACAACCCGGATAAAAATTATTTCTGCTCGAGTCATGATGCATATACCAGAAACCTCATTGAACGCGAAATTGGAGAATGAAAATTTAAAACTATGCCAGTTTTTATCAAAGGCGGATTGAGCGGGGGAGTGGTTAGGTATCCTTTTCCCCTTTCCCCCCATTCGTCGTCAACCGATGTATCTATATATTTTAAGTGTCCGTAGATTGCGAAACGAAATGGTCGAGTTTTGCTATTTTAGTCTCTGCCCCTGCACTCCCCTCCCCGAAAATGTTCTGTATCTGCTGACTCGGCGGTCGAACAATAGTGCCTTACTTATGTAGCGGCTATATGATTCGAACGAAATTTAGACCGAGAAGAAATTTCTGCGGATCAACACACAGTGTGTCATTCTGAAAATCTACGTGGTAAAAAATCAGCTTTCAACTTATAGTTAGATACCCTATATATTAAAGTAGGAGGACGATTATGGATGTCTGGACATGCATTTAGTAAGTCAAGCTTATCAGAACAAGAACTCTTACATATCATTAAATGTGGCTCACAATTAATTTATTTGCACATCTATTGATTTTACAGCATTATCATATACTATCAAAACCCGTAGTTTTGATCGCGTAATTGTTGAAGTAATTGTAAATCTTTCTTTTATCAGTATAGATAGATAACATTACACGGCATAGATATATAACAGCATATAACTTAAACTTTAAAAGTTTCTAATAAACAATATAAAATTATCTTCTAATCTAACTTATTTTTCAACATTTTACTTTATTATGCTTGACGGACTTTCGGATACTAAATTTGAAAATTTATTCACACACACTAAAGTTAACTCTCTCATCTCTCATGCATGAATTATTTTTAAGTGGATTAAAAAAATTATTTTGCATTTAAAATGAAATATTAAGAATAGATAATGTTTAATTTTTAAAAATCTTACAATTATTACTAAATTACAAAATGACCCTGATAAAGCTAACTTACAAACACTAAAACATTTTTACAAAAAGTTATTAAACAATTTTTTTATGAATATTTAAACTTTAGAGATTTTACCACAAAGCTTTTGCTTTGTGGTAAAATAATCATTATCAACCATATGTGTTTAAACGATTGAGCTCTACTCACATAACCTGTGGTGACTGATTATTAAGTAGAGGGGGAGTTAAAATGGCCATTTTCTCCCATAATCAAGCGATATGTAAGAAATATTTTGCCGTAAGCTAACTGTTAACATTGAAGAAAACAATGCATTTGAAAATTTTTGTGAGGTCAGTTCGTTCATCTTATTAATTTTAATATTTATATTTTTTAAAGAAACATACCAATGATTTAAAATTGCTTTTTCAATCTAGTCTGAACTCTTGAAGCTTTTTCTGATGAGGGAGAGAAGGTTTGTTTTAAAACTCGTTATTTAAAGTAGAAATCCAAACTGGCTGCTTTGTGACAGATTTTTGCTATCGTTATTCAGACATTTTAGGTATTCGAATGCTTATAAGACTGCATCAGATTTGATTACGGAAAGAGTAAAAAAAAAAAAAAAAAAAAAAACAAGTGGGAAAGTGTGATCGAATATCGCACAAAGGGTTTCGTTTAATATTCCCTTCAAAACACTTTATCCTTTCTTTAATGATAAAATCAGGACTGTTATAATATATATTTTCTTTAATACAAATTTAATATTTTTTTTTTATTAAAATGTATACATATGTATACATATTTGAAAGAATAAAACAAATTACGTGCAATTATTAATTTTTCTTAAAATTATTGATGTAAACAGAAAGTGATCGTGTTTCGAAAGACTGATTGTACATTTTATTTAAACATGTAAATATTTAAAATGTAAAATAGTTTCTAAAAATAGTAACTATTTATCCAGAATGAAGTAGTTTGGAGGTAATATTTCGACCCCTTACTCATAAATGTGATGAGGGGGGGGGGGGATGTAATACAGTAAGAGATATTTCTTACATCTTGAAGTTGCGAAAAATGCATACTTTTCATTTCTATTTTACAATCAGATATGTACCTAATATAACATAAAACTGGGTTCTGTCATTATTATTTTTTATTTTTTCCGTTTACAAATTGGCACAAAAAAGAGACCTTCTGTTTATTTATTTATATTCGTAAATGCACAATGCACATATATTAACATAATAATAATAATAAACATATTAAACTTATGTAATATTATATACTTAATACTTGCCGTGTTTAAAATTTGCTTTTAACATTACTTAACAACATAAAAAGTATTGAAAAGAAAATACCATCCAATTACCTAAGACTGGTAGTCTCTTGAAGTTCCCCTCATTTTATTATATGTCCCAGTAAATATGTAAACTTGCAGTAATGTGCATATGCATACAAATGTATCTTGGATTAATGTACTGATCAAATGAAATGGCTTTCAGTAATAAAACAAGAAATAAGGAAATAAATTTCAAAAATCATAAATTCTACAGACTATAGACACACACATATATAGATATTGCATTTTCTACTGTAGCTTGTTCATGTAATTAAGTGTAAAAATACACAGGATATGATAGGTGTAATATTGGTTTACTAATAAATATATAATGTTATAAATAATGGATTGTCTGCAGTACTAAGGTTGTAAGTTTGATATGCCAGGATATAAAGATCAATAAAAAAAGCTTAATTTACCCCCAGATGTACTTCAAACATGGTCGCATAAGAGATTTTTTTTTTCAATGTGTGTGTGAGAGAGAGAGATAGAGAATTTTAATCATTCGTCCTTAGAAATTATCCAAATGTAATTATTCTCATAGCAAAGTGATCGGTGCCTAACTAGAACTCATTATCAGAGAGTGCCTCCTTCCCCCTACCCCGAAAAAGTACACTAAAAAATATAAACAAATAGAATAATTCAATTGCGCGAAAATTGCGTAATTTTCGCGCATGATAGCATATTTACTATCTTTTGAAAATCAGATTAGAATTTTTAATGTTATAACTCTGGTAGTTTCTATGAATTGACACTTTCTAACTATAAAAAATATAATTCATTTTTACTTTTACATATAGCGTATAAAGGATTGTAAATGAACGATTTTTCTAATATAAAAAAATATCAAAATGCAAATAATTTAACATAAACAAAATACTTTAGTTTCCTTTATAATTTTGAGAGTTTCCTTTTCAGGAGGTATTTTTAACTTTTTATTAATACTAAGTGATATATTTTTTTATTAATAAAAAATGTTTTTATTGAGTAAACATTTACAAAATTACAGATATACACAAAGTTCAAAGCATTTTGCTTATTTCGTCTCCAAAATACCCAAATTTTTCCATAATAAGGTGAAAGATGATGTCTAAGTAAACAATGTGGAAAACGCATTGTACATTTGAAACCAAATTTCAGGAATTACAATCAATAATCGGAAAAAATTCGATTTGTTTTGTGCAACCCTGTATATGATCCATAGATTTGTATATATACTACATAGTATATGCTAGGAAATACATATCACACAGTTGAGAATTTCCCTTGAGCAATTTCTGTTTGAACAGAAATATGCTCGAGATCTTTTGTGCAGTTCTGTATATAATCTGCAGAATTTGTACACAGATAATAAATATACAAACATTTGAACCTTATGAGCGTCTGGGGCTTTTCCGGTATTTTCATAAGAATGCTTTTAATTACCAGGATATATATTTTTTTCAACTGCGGTTTGATGCTTCACTCAGTATACTTTTCAAAACATAATTATGTTAAAAAAAAAAAAAAAAAAAAAAAAATGTCTATAGCCATTTTAATATGATTTCTGGGAACGGAAAAATACGGTCCAGCCATAATTTGTACATAATTTTCGTAATTTGTACTTGCACAAAATGCAGATATACCAAAATATCAGGCAATTACACAGATCATAAAATACTTGGCGGAAAATATGCAAAATAAGTGATTAAAACTTTATATTACTAGTTTCTTTCTAAAATCTCATTCGTAGAGACGGTGAAGAAAAATTTGCACAGGATGCCATAACCACCACAAACATCTTTGTCAATGGGTCCAATTAAAATTATAACTATTATTATTATTCTTATTATTTTAACTGATATTAAATCCTGTTTCATCATTTACATTAGCACACTAGGCAGAAGTTCCAAAATACCGTACAGCCATTCGAGGCGCCAAATTCTTAATAGCAGAAAATACACTAAATGCATCATTAATACTTAACAGTTTTCTTAGAAGATATATACGTAGATGCAGTAAAAAAATGTTGTACCAGGGCGCCATGACTGCTAAAGCCGCCTCGTGTCAATGGGTCAACTAGAAATGAAATTTTGTTTTCTTTGAGTTGGGTTGATTATTGACGGCCAGTTATCTACACATGGGATATAGGCCCGGGGAAGTGCCCTTCGTGGGGGTCTTTCTAAGGGAACCTAACCCGTATTTACGCATGGATAAATCCACGGCTCGAAGAAAACCACGAAAACTCCGAACGATTAGACCGACGGGCGCGATTGGGATCGAACCCAGCACCTCCCGTCTACCAGCTTCGAGAGCGGAACCTCTCAGCCACTGGTGGGGCATTTGTTTTCTTTGAACTAACACCATCCTCTTTCGTCGTTTGCACATTCCCAATATGTAGAAACACTAAAATTTTTGGCAACAATCCGAGGCGACAGATACTTAGAGGCAAAAAATATGCTAAAAATGTGATTAATACTTAAGTTAGTTTCCTGAGGAATTATCATTTGTAGAGGCGCTGACAACAAAAATCTAGCCCAGGATATTATTTTAAATTGTAAAATAAAAAAAAAATTATTTTGTTTGTCCTTTAGAATACATTATTTTGAAAGTATGCTTCTAAAAAGAAAACAAAAAATCGACGAGAGGCGAACCGGGCATTTGCCTCGTTGTCCGGTGGGCCAGTACAGTCCTCTTTATGACATATTTTTTAATTCATTTTTGTTGGGGACTCATGAAATTGGCAAGTGTTCTTATTCAGAAACTTTGCAATCGAAAAAGTTTTAATTTTTTTGGTAAAGGCAGAAAATCTCTCAGAAAATACTGTCAAAGTTGGCTTTTTGAAAATTGCCGACGCTGCAGCACGAAAAAGGGGGAAAACGTGTCGTCACGTGATACGAATCGCATATAACTCAATAAGTAAGTAAAGTAAGTAATACCAGAGGGCCCGTGCGAAGATTTCGCACTGAAATCTAATATTTTTTAGGTACTTCTCTATTAACCCGTCGACCGCTTTTCATAAATGCAGTCCCATTTACTTGATGTCAGAATCATTATGCGTGTTTGTTACGTCATCTAGTGGTATTACATTCGACATTTGCGTGTATTTTTTATTATGTTTTACTGATTTAGTAGTTATTTTATTAATTAAAATAACAATTGTATCCTTAAATTCTTATATTTTATTTATTTTTTGATCTTCCAATGGCAACGTTCACCCGTTTATTTGGCGATAGTTTTTTGTTATGAGAAGTGGTCGACGGGATAATAGAGAAGTATCATTTTTTATCAATATGTAATAATTATTAGATGCAGGTTTAAACTTCTAAAGAAAAAGCAAGGATAAAAATATCTGCAAACAACATTTAGTTGTTAGTCAAGCCAGAATATCAATTTATTCCATAAAAGTTAGACTTAAAACTGATCCAAGATTGCTAAAGGCACGCGCGAGAAAAAAAAAATTAGCAATCGTATTTTGACTGCATTAGAGGATGACGTCATCCGCTTCGGAAAAACCATGGGACTTAGAAATAGAAATCTAAACATTTCAATTTCAATTTCGCTTTTTAGTCATAAGTATAAAATAAACCCGTGCGGTGTTTTTTATAATAATTGCTATGATCCTCATATAATGTGGTATTTTATTTTTTTGGCAACAAAAATTTCAGGAATACCTTTCATTTCTTTCATGAAAACAATGCCGATTTATTTTTTTAATTTCATCAAATTTTAATCAAAAACATGTTTTAACGAATTGTTAAGCGGGCTATGTCAGAAGCCGGTTCTAAAACCTTTCATATGGTATCTCATTCGTTGTTCTGCGTTTCATATTTTCTGAGTAAAAGGGATGTTGACAGGAGAAATAATATATAAGGATATTTATAAAAAAAATGGAAAACTCATTTCGATTTCAAATCACTTCAATAATCAGGCCTGCCAATTTTATACCTTTGCGCTTAAAAATAAGTCAGAAAATGTGTCGGAAATTTTCGTGTTGTTGAGCAGGTCATTTCAGAACTACCTTAAGGAGAAGGCAGTGATGGAACAGTGGGCGCACCATTTGGGCGATTGTCGCCACTAAATTTTAATAGTATTCTTTCCGTTAAAAGTCTCAGAAATTCTACGAAGACGAAGAATACTATTTAAATTTAGCGGTGTGAATTAGTTCTCTGGTGCGCCACTGTTCCATCATTGAGAAGGCCAGCCGGCAGGGCCGGTGAGAGGGGGGGGGGGGGGCACATGGGGGTCCGGGAGCAAAGGGGGCCCGGTCTGTATGGAACAAGTTTATAAATTTTATAATGTTTCAAATCTGAACTTACTCTTTTTTTTTTTTTTATCTTTACAAGCGGAAAAGCATTTCCTAGAAATGTAGTTTAGAATGTTTTCAACAGAACCACAGGAAACACCCCACCGAGAAGGCTAAAAGATGTTAAATAATTGATCATTCATGTTACAAATAGACCGGAACTTCCTGTATTCTTGAAAGGACTATGGTTTTAGTTTCAAAGATCGCCGGCAGCCATGCATATGCCTTAAGCCAAAAATGTTCATCCCTTATACTCATGCCTCATTATTCATTGTCGTTTCATCAGACAGTAAGTTTCAGTAATTGCCTAATTGGGATTTTTTTTTCTAAATTGATGGTACATGATACTTACGTTACATTTATGCTTTTTCTGTTCTGTTTCTTTTATTTTCCCTAATCCTTATTTTTTTTTTATTAACTTAATATTTGTTACAAAGTATGTTGTTAAACATTATGCGTCGTATGTATACAATTAGTTAAAAAAAGAAAAGAAAAGAAAAAGCAAAACAGAACCCTTCCCACTTGCGTTTTTATCGGAGAAAAACGAAAATAGCAATTCAATTGCGAAAATAAATCTTTCTTAAAAGTATATTAAAAAATAAGTTTGAGGGAGCCGTCTCCATATTGAAATAGTAAAAGGATTTTAAATTTCCAATACTAAAATACGATTTCGCTTCATATTTTGAATCTAGGTCAAATTTTAACTTTGGATGTCAAACTAAAAGCTATTCAGTCAAGAATTTAGGCATTATACATATGTAAAGTTTACCACTGTAATTGGTAAACTGATTTTTATTCATATCGCCTATCTGTGATACTTATTTTTTTTTCACGTTGAATATTCTGTAGCGTTAGAATTAACCATCCCAAACATATTGTGATTTTTATACATTTTAACAATTTTTGTATGTGAAATATAAAGTATGACATGAATATTTGAAAAAATTATATTCCTATGAACACTGTCGAAATGGGTTTTTCAAAGCAGTTTTTGGGATACGAAATTATGAAAAGTAAGTCATCAAGTAGCAACTGATTATAATCAAAGATGCATCACATCTATTGAGAGAGGAACGCGTTTCTTAATTCTGTACCTTATTAAACTTAGCTGAAATTTTCATTTTACTTACCCATCATACGTAGTATAGGGTAAGTCTTGTAATCGTTTTGAAAATCGAAAATTTTTTTTGACGGATTTACACGTTTCAGACACTGGAGATTCCGAAAAACATATTTTTAGAAAAAAAATTTTTGCCGTCCGTCTGTGTGTCTGTGTGTGTGTCTGTAAACGCTCTATCTCCCCAAAAAATTGAGATAGAGACTTACAATTTGGTATGTACTTAGTATGTAATAATAGGAAGAAGCCTATTTCATTTCAATAACCTCGATTAACCGGAACTATTTTTTTCGGTGTAAACTACTTATAAAATAAGTAGTTTACACATTTTTATTTTAATATTTTACATTATACATATCCATGATGGGTAAGTATTACGGTGGCCCCCAACGACTAGTTTTGTTTGCAAATGTGTCGGAAACGGGATTGTCAAACATGTATAATGTAACATTTCAAAATACCTTTGAGTAAATTATTTTAGGGAAAGTATTCGATCAAAGTTTAATAACAACCTTTTAAAATTAACCATGTTTGTAAAGCGGAATCTGATTCAATCAGAGGGGGTGGTCCTGATTCAAATAAGCGGCAATGATTGTAGGCAATTATTGTAGGCATAACAATGAATTTCAATACCGTAAATATTTCCGTGTACTATCAAGAGCAGTTTCGTGGTATTTATAGATTGATATGTCTAGATACTTTCCTGAACTTAACGTTAATTTCAAAATTATGTATGACTCAAAAGAAAAAGAAAAAACTATGAAGATTGATCTCAATTACAAAAGAGCTATTTTCTGACACATTTTTCAATTCATTTTTGTTCGGAAACACAGGAAATTGACAGATGTTTTTATACAGAAACTATGTAATCGAATGATGGTTTACCTTTTTTGGTAAAGACAAAAATTTCTTTCAGAATATACTTTCAAAGTTGGCGTTTTGAATCGAATTTCCAGACGCGGCAGTGAGGGAAGGGGGAAAAAGTGGTCGTCACGTGACAATAATCATTTGTAACTTGGTAAATAATTTATTTATTACAAATGGAATGCTCAATTCAATTTCAAATAGTTTTTATAGCCAGGCTTGGAAATTTTATGCGTTTACGTTTTAAAATGTGTTAGGAAAAGTAGTCAGAAAGGTTGGTCTTATTCCGTAACTAAAATGCAAACTAAATTTATAAAGATAATTTTATTAAGTTTCGAATAACAGACTTATTTTAAAATTTATAATATGTAATCATAAAATATATAATATTGAAATACGTATCGTAATCACCTTTGTCAAATACTTATTCATTATAACCTGTGAAAACGGAATCAAAATTACAGAAAAGATTCCCCTTTATACACAGGTTTATGTCTTAGCAGGTATAATTGTTAGTATTATTTTTGTTGGAACCGTGTAATTTTTTCATTTAAGACAAAATTCCATTTTGTAAAGATTTGTTCAGGAGGGAATTTGACAACAACCTAAAGTTTTCACTTAATAGTTAGTGAATTTCACACACCTTAATTTTTCATGTCCCGGGAAGTCACCGAACCACGCAGTTTCTGAGGCCAATATCAAGAAAGTATATAGCCTAAAATGAAGGTAAAAAAAATATATAGCGTAAAATGTAGCTTAATGTTCGTCGTGTTGGAAAATGTGTAATAAGTAATCTATGCGTGAGGCATGACTTTATGATTTTTTTTTACTGTCTGTCCGTTCGTACTCTAACTTTCGGGAAAATATTAACAAATAAAACCCACAAAATTTATATATGTCATTAAGATAGTTTTCAAATTCCTTGCTCAACAATGTGGAACTTTCTGAGACATTTTCTAACTCATATTTAAATTTAAAGGTATAAAATTGGCAAGCCTGATTATTGCAGGGATTTGCAATCGAATAGCGTTTGGCAAATAAATTACCTATCGAGTGATAAGTGATTGTTGTCACGTGACAAGTATTTCCCCTTTCTCGCGCTTCCACGTAGGGAATTCGGTTTAAAACGCCGACTTTAGAAGCATTTCAAGAAAGTTCTTCTGTCTTTACCATTTCCAAAAAATGAAAAACGTCTTTTGATTACATAGTTTCTGAATAACAACACCTGCCAATTTCATGCGTTTCTGGACAAAAATGATTTCAGAAATGTGTCAGTAAGCACATTCCTTTGACTTGAGAAGGGTCGTAAGAAAAACTATTCAGCATGTTCCTTATTTAAAAAAAATGCTATATCTATCATTTATAGTTTTTACACGGGGTACACAAAAGAATTCGGACACTTTACGGTCTAGTGACAGAATTTATTTGAAGTACATTTTGATCATGTTTTTCTAGAACAAATTCAAAGAAATTTATTTAATCTTTAGCATTACATGAAAGTACAAAATATATTTAAAAAAACTGAAGGTGGATAAATGCAATAACTAAAAATAGTTGGAAAGTGTTTTACAATCTATGCAATCGACATTATTTTTCGTTATTATTTTGTTCGTGTGTGCTATCAACAGGAATTAGGCACAGATGGAAAATCAGCAATAATATATATATTTTTTCATTTGAAAATAATCTCTAGCCATCTAACTATAACTCATTTTAAAATTGGAAAAAATGATTTAAAAAAATACTTTTAATATTACCAATTTCAATAGATATATTGTATTCAATACATTGAAACATAATACATATATGTAACAAAATTCAATTATGTATTGTTATAAATATAACAATACATAATTGAAACAGTATTTATATTGTTTCAATTATGTATATATATGTATATAATGGTGTATTATGATCCTCGTAACGTCTACAGATTTCTAGATAAATAAGTACATATAAGTACGTTAAGTTCACGGCAAAAATAAAAACTGTACGTAAAAGGGGATATATATACAGGGGTCGGATATCCAACTCTCGACGAGCGTGAAAATGTTCTAGCACTGGATATGTGTAAGGCTCCTGTAAGGGGAGCTGACACATATCCATTATGTTGCCCAAAATAACCGCCATATTGCAACCTAGCTCAGCATTAGGAAACCGCCTGAGCAGGTGTTTGCCGTCCCTGTTACTGTCACTCGCCGTCCACTATTATACTATTATACTCTTATAGTACGGTAAGCTAACCGATTTTAGCTTGGTTTTGGTCCGCTGGGTTATTAAATGGCGGTATGATTCAGCCTGGTATCCCCTCTGCTGTGACGCCAAGATGACGTATGGGGACAGATATACAGGGGACGGATATCCAATGCTCTCTTCAAAAGTAGAATGTCCTAGCAGTGGATATGTACCCCCTTGATATGTATCCCCTTTGCTCTGACGTCAAAATGACGTATGGGGGAAGATATCCAAGGGTCGGTTATCCAATGCTCTCCTCAAAAGTAAAAGGTCCAAGCATCGGATATGTGACCCCTTGATATATGTCCCCTTCTGCTATGACGTCAAGATGACGTACGGGGATGCATATACAGGGGTCGGATATCCAACACTCGACGAGAGTGAAAATGCTCAAAAACTGGACATCTATCCCCTTCTGCTGTGACGTCAAGAAGATGACGTATGGGGCAGATATACTGGGGATGGATATCCAGGTCTCGACGAAAGTAACATGGTCTGGTTTTGGATATATGTCCCCTTCTGATATGGGGGCAGATATACTGGGGTCGGATATCCGACTCTCGAAGAAAGTGAAATGCTCAAAAGCTGGATATGTATCCCCTACTGCTTAGACGGAAAAATGACGTATGGGGGCAGATATACTGGGGATAGATATCAGCGTCCCCTTTTTGCTCGCTGAAGTTCTTTGTTTCTATACTCATTTTTTGGACAATGGTCAAAAAAGGACTATAACCTTAATTGCTACCAGACCGCTTCAGTAACCTTTTTGACCCCTGAACCCGCGAAGAGGGTTATGCACGCATGAATGGGTGTGACAGCAAAAACAAATTAAAAACAAAAAAATCCCTGCCGGCTCCGCCTGCAAACAAGTTATTTTTCGAAGTAGGCGGTTCCAACTCCCGCATCTTTTCGAAACTGATACATAAAATCAAGTGGCGTAAAATCTTGGTCAAGTTCGTTAATGGGCAAAATCGAACCAAGGGGGGGGGGGGGATTGGGGGGGGGGACTTTTTGTGAAAACAGAAAAAAAAACCATACTTTCTTAATTATGATACGTATCGAATCTGTTTGAAGTTATTATTACTTCAAGGAGAAGGGCCGAAAATTTAAGTATGACAGATTTTTGATATAATTAAAAATTGCCTTAAGAGGAGGGGGGGGGGGGGAAGGGGGGTTTTAGAAGAAAAAAATTCATAACTTCGTCAATTCCCAAGATTTCAAATCCGCTTAAATTTATTATAAATCCTCTTAATATTATCTAAAACTTTTATATTGACATGTTTTTTATAGGACCAACTCTTATAGCAAAAAAAAAAAAAAAAAAAAAAAAAAAAAAAAAAATCCTTGCTGGCTCCGCCAGCAAACAAGTTTCGTTTCGAAGTAGGCGGTTCCAACTGCAGCATCATCGCAAAAAGGTCATTTCTTCCGCAATTCCCGACAAACAGGCACCCCACGTTCTGCGTCTTCGAAATCTACCTGTGCCTGTAGGCCGAGCCGTCAGGGATTTTTTATTTTTAAATAAAATTCCATTTTAAAGGATGTTTTTTTTTAAATCCATGATATTTGAGTGAGAGCAACTTTTTCTTTGAGAGAGCATTTGACGCATCAAGAACCAAAAATTTACTTTAAAAATTTAATCACGTATTATTTCGTTTCTTCATTAATTGATAGCTATTCTTTATAAACGTTTTTATAGAAATTATGACGATGGTAATTGGTAATAGTTGGCACTAGCTTTTTTAATATGGTAAGAAGGGAAATAAAAATAAAAAAAAAATAAATAAATGATCCTAACCCCCTTTTCCTTCTTAGTGCATGGCAGTTCAGCATTTTTTGTTGTTGCTGCTGTTATTGTTACACTGGCCCATTGGCTATTTTATAAGAGGGGTAAAGGTGTGTAATTTTCTCTCCCAGAACTTTGAAAATGTAGTTAAATTTTCTGATTTTGAAAAGAAAAAAATCTATAAAAGCATGCCAAAGGATTTTCGTCAATGGAAGTTCTTCCAGGATAAATCTCTCTGGAACAACCCATGGATTGGTCACTATCATGCCTGTCTTCTATAACGCTATATTCACGCATCCAAAAAAAAAAAGTCAAGGAGTATTTTTTACGTGCTAAAAAAATTAACAATATCTCTGATTTTCATAGTTTTTTTTTTATTATTATTATTACCGAGATAAAAGTTTTTGGTTTCTTCCCCTACAAATATTTTTGAGATAGGACCATCTAAGAAAAATGCATAATTCGAAAGTTTCTACAATTTATAATTTTTCTTTTTCTTTCTTTCTTTCTTTTTTTTTTTTTTTTTTTTTTTTTTTTAACATGGAGCTCTTGAATTAGAGTGGCATTATGTCTTCGTGTGAGATGCATTTACATCGCATAAGATGCGTATTGTATCGCTACTAATACTGTGAGATAATTTTGTTGCATATTTTGAGCCATATTAATAATGGCGACCTTCACTGTTTGAAAAATTGCTGAAGTGCGCCCCTGCTTACTGAAAAGTTAGACAGGCCTGCTCTAAAGGAACTTAAAGGTAAAATAAAATATCTAAGTAAATAATTTAGAAAACGTAGAACACATTTGAAAAGCCGATTTCAGCAATTATTGCTCATAGCCGGAAAGGTACTCGAATTCTTTTGTGTATCTCTATATATGATCTGTACGTCTGTATGCAAATTTACATAGTGAGGTAAAATTTAGCAAAGTAACAAAAAGCATAATTCAGTCGAAAATTCACCTTCCGGAATTTCCACCAATAGAGGGTAATACACTCGAATCATTTTGTACAGTCCTGTATATTATCTACAGATTTTTAAACACGCTTCATATTAAAATACAATTTAATTAAGGGGGGAAAAAAACGCATAACACAACTGAAAACGTTACTTTCTGAAATTACCCTCCATAGACAGCAATGTATCCAGTTCTTTGTGTAGCCCTGCATATGAATATAACTATATTCTACAAACATCTCTTAGTATAGTAAATATAGTTCATATAGTTCAGCTGAAAAATGCATTACTCAATTAAAAAAACACACTAAAGCAATTCACGCTCGTACTCAATAATGTTTACGAATTATTTTGTGTAGCCCTGTATATGATCTATCTATAGAATTTACACATACCTTGTAGTGTGCAAAAATTCAGTTAAACTTAAAAACGCATACCACAACTGAAACCGGTTATAAGTTCTTTGATAGTGATTCTTCCATTCCGGGGTTAAGTAAAGTATATAATAATAAAATTAAAAAAAAAAAAAAAAAAAATATATATATATATATATTTTTTTTTTTAAAATTTCAGTGGTTTTAATTGTCTTCCCTCAAAATTCTTTCCCCCTTTTTCAAGCTAAGTTGAGTACCAAAGTTTCGGCACTAAATTTGCCAGCCCCATTCCAACTATCATGACGAGTATGTGCGGCAACAGATCTCAGAATACTAAAACCTAGGAGTGATCAACCCAGTAAAATCCGGACTTTATTGGTCAGCCGTCCTGGGTACTTGTCATTGTGGATCGCCCCATGGGGCGAATTTCGCGAATTGTGGATCGCCCCACTCTCCAGGCACTCAAACCCGTCAAACTGGGTCGAATCCCGGTAGGTAGGGGCCTGGTCAGCGGTCTCCAAGTAAAGTATATAAAGCATTTTGTTGAGAAAAATTGACGAAATATCTACATTTGAAATAACTTGAAACTCCCATTAACAGGAT
This sequence comes from Maratus michaelseni, assembly GCA_963931845.1. Lineage (NCBI taxonomy): Eukaryota > Metazoa > Arthropoda > Arachnida > Araneae > Salticidae > Maratus > Maratus michaelseni. The sequence continues at coordinate 207,480,644 of OZ007594.1, read as the reverse complement.
TATGTAAATTAAAATTTCAGTATTTATTTTAATTTACAGGCCATAATCTCGGTATGGGTGGAATGAAAATTCATTGAAAATTACGTCATAATTTTAGAAAAATAGTTTAGCTTAAAAGGAAAATAGGAAAAGACAAATAGGAATGACACATAAGGAATGACAAACTGACGATAATGATAGGTATGTATATTTATACTATGATTCTCGAAATTTGTGTTTTGGAGTTCGTATTTAACCTTTTTATTGCGGGCCCAGGACTGGCGACAATTTTTATAATGAACTGTATTATAATTTTTAAAAAAAATATTTGTGGTAGATTTCTCTTGAAATTGAAAATATCCTTGTATAAGTGTATGGCAGTAATACATCAACTCCATTTGGCGCCTTGTGCGAAACACCTTGTTACACACCGTCGGCGTATCAATAATAATAACTGACGGCGCCGATGGAGCCTGTCCGCGCCTATCCTAAGTGACAGCGCCTGGTGTGGGGGCACGGCTCGCACCACCCTTGCTACAGCTCTGGGGCAGAGATTATTTTTCAAAAAGCGAACGAATCAAAAGTTTAATATGCGAAACATCTCAATATAGAACATGGAAAAATCTCATTTGTAAATTATTTGTACAGATTTCAACATGGCATACGGCTGCACACACTGTATCTTATTGACATCATGAGTAATAAATATGTTAAGAAATATGTTAATAAATATGCGTAATAAATATGTTAAGAATCTAATTTAGGATTTGTAAATATATATATATATATATATATATATATATTAGTAAAAATTCTTGTAAAATGTAATTCTTTATTAATACATTTACTAAGTTAGAATAAATAAATAATAACTCAGAAATAAGTAAATAATATTTCTGAGTTTTATAAAAAATGCACCAAAAAAAAAAAAAAAGTTATCCACCGTTAGTGAACATCATCTTTTATTGAAGTAAACATTTCAGCCTTGTGATTATTATCATCATCATTATTATTTATGTCTTTAAATTCAATCCTCACCTCCTCAATTTTTTTTTTTTTTTTTTTTTTTTTTTAAGCTTGGATGTTGAAATTACATTAGTGAGTGAAAATATTTCCTTTTCGTCAAGCATTCTAAAAAACTTTTTTTTTTTTTTTTTTTTTTTTTTTTTTTAAGTAGCAGAAAAGAATTTCATTCTCGTTGCAAGCACTTTTAAATAAAAGGGCTAGGTGCGAGCAAGTGTGCAGACATTTTTGGAACACCAATTTTTTAATAAAAGCTGCTTTAGTCTAATTGTGGACATCTATAAAAGTGTAGGGTGGCCGTAAAACGTTCTATGTACCCGCTGCAAACTCTATGGTCGTTGTTGGGGCTTCATTTGCAAGGTCTTATATGATGATAATCCTAAGTATCAGTGAAGAACCGGTCGTAAAAGTGTGACGGGGAGACACGGAGTGTGCAATATACCCGTTCCCCGCACGTATCAACGTGGTCGACCCAGACCCGGTCTTACCTTCATACAAAAAATGTTGAATTCAAAAAGGCTTCTCGTATTCGAGCCCTTTAAGGTTGCTCTCAAATCCAAACTGGCTACTTTTTTGACGCAATTTGAATTCAGTTTTATTCATAAACGCATAATATTTCCAGATGTTTTTATTCAGAAGCTAGGAAATCGAACAGCATTTCCCCCCTTTTTTATGAAATAAAAGGATCTTTTAGAAAATGCTGCAAAAGGTAGCATTTTCAATCACTTTTCCGAACGCGACTGCCCGGGAAAGATCATCCTGAGAAGGCAATAGCTTATAATTCAAGATGTAATGCATTTATCGAAAAATGAAACACTCTATTCACTTTCAAATCACTTCAATAGTCATGTCTGCTGATTTTCTGCTTTTACGTTTAAAAACGAGTCCGTGAATAACGAGCCAGAAAGTTTAGTTGTTGAGCGGGGAATTATTTATTTATTTATTGAAATATTTCGTAAAGACCCCGGTCTCAGATTTAGTTGCTTGAAACTTGAAATGGGGATACGAAATTTCTGTGCATCTTAGATTGATAGCCTTATCGAAAATAAATACTATCGAACACGGAGCTTTTAAACAGTGTGTCACAGACGATAACGAATTTTTATCATTCTCGTGTTATTTTCCGGAAGATTTTTACGAATGTGGTGTCGGATGCCCTTCTATCATTCCCGACCTTCACCTACACAAATCGAATCCTTGAACTCTGTTACTAAATACTGTTTCAGGTTTTCGTCGTGAATGAGATAAGTGAAAGCGCGAAATAGTGTGATCAATAATTATACTTTGATTTCATCATTACTGGTTTCTCTATTATCGTCTGACGAAAGGAGTAAAAGCTAATAAATCTAAGCTAAGACATTTTGATTTGATTATTTCTCAGAACTTGCAGACTTCGATAATTACCGTTATTCCTTGTCTTGGGCGTACACATAAGTTTCGTCGGACCGGTTGTACTTAGTTTGTACATTCTCTTACCAAACATGCAGGTATAAGGGGATCAGGACTAAATTTCGAAATTTAATTAATTAAATATTCTTTATCTTTATTTTACAAAAAATGAAAAAATTATTCTTCCCAAATCATTTTAGAATAATTAAACACTAAGAGAAAGAGAAAGTAAGAACTTTTCGCCCGTGAAGGGGGGAGGGGGGGGGGTCTCTGACCCCTGAACCCCTCGTGGTAGACAAGTTTGAATTCTGTTTTTATTTTTGTGTTCATGTATGTATTTCAAAATTACCTTAAAGGGCGGTAAAGTCCCCTAAATCCCTGACAATAAAAAGAATGAACTATTTACATTCTACATTTTCAAAAATGTTGGTAGAAATTTAATTTTTTGAATATTTAATATTTTTTAATTGTTAAATTCTTGTATTTCTTTTTATGTTGACATGTTTAAAAATTGTCTTGCACAATGTATTCTGACAAAAAAAAAAACAACAACTTTATTTTATGTTTATATTTTACATTAAAAAAAAAAAAAAAAAAACGGATTAGGATGTGGACACCACAAGCACATCTGTTTTAAAATCTTGCTCCTCCCTAGATTTCTTTCTGCCGATACTCATGTGTATTTCAAGTTATATCTTACTATTTTCAAAGTTTAGTGGTAATAGGCTCCCACCCCCCTCCCCTCTTTTTTTTGCGCATGTTTTTTGCACGATACAGTAGCGTAGCAATTCAAAATTTATGGAAGGAACTCAAATACTGTAAAAGCACTTATTTTCGCGAGGCTTTAATTTTCGCGATTTTCGCGACCCCGTCGTAATCGCGAAAATTTAAGCCTCGTGAAATTTTTTTTTTCGCCTCAAATAATAATAAAAAATCAGAATTTTTTCACTTATCAAAAATTTAATAATTACAGTTTCTTAAATAAGAAATAAGTACAAATTTCTGGAATACTTACAAATATTTCTTGAATACTATACAACTATTTCTTGAATACTATACAACTATTTCTTGAATAAAAATAATAATACACTAATAGAATGCTGCTCATTCACTTACAATATTTATACTATCTTCTTTGAAGCCATTCACAATTATCTCATGTTTGGCTTCAACACCGTTAAATGTGCGCACAAGCCAAGAAGTGTGAATCGGTTTTAGTGGTGATATTCAGAGGTCCACAGATTCTTTTGAAGCTCATTAAAAGAGATTTAAACTCATTAGAATACCACTCAATATGCTCATTATTGAACAAATGCTTGAACTCCCCGTTTACAGTTAAGTCCAAAGGCTGGAGGAAGCGGGCACAAAAACTGGAATAAAATTCCTCTTCTGTAGTTCAGCCAGAAAAAGAGGATCTTGGTGTGCCTTAAAATCTCGAACAATGCTACGCTATGTTGTTCTGGAACTACCCGGAGAAGCTCTCTCATCTTGTCGTAATAAAGTACAAGAATATTCTCGATGTATCGAATCATTGTGTCAGTATTGCTCCAGTGCGAATCTGTGTGCCACACATCCCAGTCCGCGGAAAATGTAAACTTTGGACGACAATTTGTTGTTTTTCCAGAGTATAACAATTGTGGTGGAAGTAGGTTTCCAGAAAGAAAACATGCTACAAAAGAATGATATCTCTTTTATCTTCCATGCCGATTATGGACACTTGTTTTGAACCACGTACTTCCGACGTGTATTCAGATGTAGGCACAAACTTTGCGTTTGTCTGATCGAAGTTAACAAATATCTCAATTGAGAACAACATTTTGTTTGTGTTGTGTGTCCGCGTGTTGTTTCTAGAGCGATTGGGAGAGGAGGTGGGCGAACTTTTCGGACAAAAGAGAGTTTCTTAAAATGCCTTATGCAAAAGGGGTTTCATTTAGGTAGTTTCGGGATTTTTCAACTTTCGGTTCTGTTCATATAAAATTCGCGAAATTTTCAGCTCGCGAAATCACCGATATCTTCATTTTCGCGAAAATTACGGCTCGTGAAAATAAGTGCTTTTACAGTAGTCATTTTCAGATAAATTAAACAATTAGGATTATCAATAATTAATGAAATATTTATGAGAATAATTAATCATTCAAACTAATTATTAATGCCATTATTACAAAATCAATATTTTAATAATTTTAGATAAAAGATTTAAGGTAATGTATTCTACAGAGTTATGATGATCAAATGAATAAGACAACGGAGGTTCAGGCTGGGACGGTGTGGAGAGCGCTCCTGATGTAATAGACAGTTTTTTGCGCAAAATAAACAGCTTTGGAGTATCGGTGCAATCATATTTCATATAGCAATTCGCAAGCGCTAAATGCCTAGTAGCTTCCTAGTAATACTAATTCGAAAGAAATGAAACTGTGGATTAAAAGTTCCAAATATTAAATAAAATGAGTAAAAACAAGAAAGAAAAATCATGCGTGACGCATAGATTATGAAACACTTTCCAACATTTCCAGAATAGTAACAAAATTTTATAGATTTATAAGGTGAAAAGTGATATCTAAGTAAACAATTTGGAAAACGCATAACATATTTGAAAACCCAGTTTCAGTAATTACCATTAATAATCGAAAAAAATATTAGAGGTTTTTTTTTTTTTTTTTTTTTTTGCAACCTTGTATATATGATCAAAATGTAACGAGATTTTTTGAGTGTCAGTGTAAACGAACTATAAATGCTACATATTTCATATGCTACAGAAAGCACGTGTTGGCGCGTCACTGTCTGACGTCACGTACCACGTCATTTTATCTGCCCCGGGGCTGACGCAAAGGGCTACCGTGGTTGAAAGTCACGTGCTAGTCGCGGTCTTACTCAAAACGTACTTTGACGCGCAGCTGTACACAAAGGAATTCCATTACTTTGGTTTTAGTTTTAACTCGTGTGCGTGTTGTTATATATTCTTTAATTATAAAAACAAACGTAATTTTCATTCCGAATCTTTTATTTTACTTTACTTTTGTTAAGCTTTTCTTAAGTAGTAATGTTTAATCCATTTACGCTGGATAATCTATCGAATGTAAGTATTAATCATTTTTCCGCTTTAATGTAATATGCATAACATGTAATTGTGCAATGTTATATACTTTAAATCGTTGGAAAACAGAATGCCGGCAACTTTACTTTATGTGAAATAAAATAGCTCAGTAAAATCGTATGATTATTATTGAATATAACGTACCTTTATTGCAGTGTTGATTACATATATTTTTCTAAGGGAGGGGTGGGGGCGGGTTACAGCTTCGGGTTTAGAACATTACAGAGTTTCGGGGGTGATTTTTCATTTCTAGACCATTAATAAATGTAAAATCCGAAATCATCTGTAGGGAATATCACCCCTTGAATTCAACATTGCATTACTAATCTTGGTGATGTATTTTTTTTTAACCTTTGCTTTCATATGATAATGTTTGTTTTGAATTGTTTGAATATAAGTAAACATAATTTATTTTAAATGAATATGTCTTTACTTGTACTATTTACTCTAAAAGTTTTTCACTTATTAATATAAACAGGATAGAAATAAGTCGAAGTTTTTAATAAGTTCAGATTATTTTTAAAGATTTAATATTCAGAATACTACACCTGTAATATTATTACGGATTAACATTAAGAATATACTATGTATATGATACTTTGCATTTTGGTTCCATTAAACAATTCATGATTTTTTTTTTTTATGTATACATGAATTAAATGTTATTTTAATTTATTTATTAGCAAACTGAATACACTCCACTAATAAATTTGTTAAATATTTAAAAAAAAATGTTTATAATAAAATAATAAATCAATAAATTCAGATTTTGACTGAGCACAAAGAACAAATTGCCATATATTGTTTCAAACTTTTACATTGGTACCATTTATTTTCAATTATGTTGTGTATGAATTTCGAACTTTGTTTTACAAGGAAATCCGACATGCTTGATTGTAATGCAAATTTAAGACTTGCATACTTTCCCAAATAGATATTGTTAAATCAGTTTCAGCAATAGCGATTTGGGAAAGTAAACAAGTCCTAAATTTTCGTCACAAAGTGTATTGAATTTTTTTCTAAATCAAAATTCGATAGTGAGAAATCATATAAGTTTTTTATTATAACATGTCTATGCTAATTTTTTGCCACACAATGTCTGCTTATCTTTTTTGTCATAATTTCTGTTTAAAGTGTTTCCATATTTTCCTATATTTCTCTTTGGGTATGTACCATTACTCAGGACTGACATATATACATGATGTCCCAAAAGATTGAAACACATTTTAATTTTTTTACATGATGGGAGTAATGGGGCAATGTAAATTGCCAAAGTGTTCAAAATTAAGTAAGAAATAAAATTATGTCAATGAAACACCTTTTTTAAAAAATAATTTTGAAAAAGTTACACTTTATTTATTTATTTTTAATCAATTCTGCTTAGACAAATTTGGTCAGTTAGACATTTTTTGTGTTTTTGATGTAACAGATCATTGGAAAGAAATTGCATACACGCATACCTTTAAAAGTATTTCTGGATTATTAATATTATTAATATATGTCTACGTTAACTGTATTTACTGATCACTGTAACTCCATATTAAATTCAAATAAATCCACTATACTTCATCTTCATAATAGTTGGTGTTAGGATCTATTTAAATCAATATATTGGAATGATTATGAAGAAAGTCTTGTGATGACTATACAACATACTAGTGTTTTAATTTAATATACTTAAAATTATGCCTGTGTTTTGAACTTTTAATATGATTTAACAATCATAGATCCATTGCTTGGGAAAATTTTCGTTAAAAACAATATTAATTTTTAGATAGTTTGTGTCTTAAAATTTGTTTCTTTCTGTTATTAACTTCTATGCTCAGAGATAAATAATGAGCACATTTAATTAAAAAAAGTTATCTTTGTACTAAAACTTTGAAAAGTTTATATATTATATAAAGTATGTATCCAATGGCCATGCATAATTTTGGTTCAGAAATATTGATATTTGAATATAAAGGTCCGGTTTGAAAAAAAAAAAAAAAAAAAACATTTTTTTCCCCTCAATAACTTAAAATTGTTCTACAGCTTTGAGATTTGAATATGTTAAATAAATCATTCTTAAGTAATATGTGTTAAATTTCTGTGTATTTACAGTGATTTGTAGGGTACAAGGAGCTCTCGTGTAAAATATACTTATTTTTCTTCTAAAGCTTTGAAAATTTTATATATATATATAATATATTATATAAAATATATGTCCTATGGCTGCATATAATTTTGGTAGGGAAAATATTATCATTTAGGTATAAAATAGCTGTTTGAACAAAAAAAAAAAAAAAAAATTTTTTTTTTTTTTTTGCTTTTTAATTTTCTTTTTCTTTGAAAATCATTCTTTTCTTAAATTGTGATTCATCTTTGAAATTTTTAAATGTTAATTAAATTATTTTTAGGTAGTTTGTGTTATATTTAGGTGTATTCACAATGATTTTTAGGATATAAAAGGCTCAATTTTCATTATTTTTTCCCTTTTTGACAACTTTATATCTGGTTACAAATTATTTTATTTAATATAATTAAATTATCTTAATGTTTTTGTAAGATTTGATAATCATTATTCCGCTGCTTGGGGGCAAGTAACGAATTTTATCAAATTAAAGAATGACTCGGATATAAGAGTAATCTAAAATTGAGGCAATAATCTATTATGTCAATTGGTTTGCTTAGTTCAGCTGAGACCGGGAGCGTCACGTGACTACTCTAAATTGGAGAAGCACGGTAGCCCGTCTTTCTCGTTAGCCCCGATCTGCCCACTCATAATTGTTTCATTTGTTTCCTCACGAGTCTGAGGTAGATGTAATCTTGCTGCCAAGGCATTAAGTAAATCGCAGCTCTCTGAGCACCGCATAAATAAAATGATACAGTCCATTAAACAAAATTATTATTGACCCATGTTTTTAAGCGCATTTATCAAAACGCAAACACCAAACATGGTCCTTACCGCCGGAGAAGCGACTTAAACTCAAAGAAGGATATATATTAAAAAAAAAAAAAAAAAAAAAAAGAAAATAGTGAAATAGTGAGTGAAAGTTCAAATTATAAAAAAGATTTGGATATCATATCGCATGCATGATTCATCTTATCGGAACGGATGTCGTCAGCTCATGAATTAAGAAGGGTAGGAGGATTTTGCTTATTCATTATATCGTATAAGTTGTTTAATAAAATGGAGCCTTTGGAAAAGCTAAAAAAGAAACGCGCATCAGTACGAACCGCGACTACGAAATTAATTAGTAAATTGGAACTTTTAATAAAAGATAAAAATAAAGAACTAGATGAATATTCCGAAATTTTGGATCAATTAAATAATAAAGAAGAGTCATTAAAAAGTTTAAATGAAGAAATAGAGGCTGCCATAACAATTGCTAAGGATTATGAAAATGACATTAGTAGTAGTGAAGAATACCAGGAAAATATTATAAAAACAATTTCAAATAAAAAAAACAAATTGCGTAGTTAAAAAGAAGTGAAGTTCCAAATGACGAATCAAAACCTACACTTTCCAAATCACTAAATATTAAACTACCCGAAATTCCTCTTCCAAAATTTTCCGGAAAACCTGAAGAATGGAGTTCATTCAAATTACAATTTAATAATATAATAACGTCAAATGACCAATTGTCGGAAGCTCAAAAGCTTCATTATTTATCCGCAGCATTGATAAATGATGCAAAGGTCTTGCAGACTACAGAGGATACATTTTCATCTTTATTTCAAGCATTAAAAGACAGATATGAAAACGAAAGAGTCATAGTTGAAATACACATAAACTCACTTTTAGAAGCAGAAAAACTCACACAGCCTTCCTCAAAAGATTTGCGAAATCTTGTAGACAACGTAAAGAAAAGCATTCGCGCGCTAAATGTTTTAGATTACAATAGAAATAACTTTTCCGATGCTTTAATTTTAAACATTATTCTACAAAAATTAGATAGGGAAACACGCAAAAATTATGAGATGAGCATAAGCTCAAATGAGGTTCCCAAGTTAGATGACTTAATTTTGTTTTTGGAAAAACGTTCTCAAATTTTGGAAAATATCAGTAAAACCATTTCTGTAAAACCCAAAACAATTCAAGAACGCAATTTTAAACCAAAATCGTATTTCGTTAAATCTAATAATGTGATTAATACTTGTGTTTTATGCAAACAGAATCATGCAATCTATAAATGTGATTTATTTTTTAAATTAAATGCTTCACAGAGAAAAGAAGTAGCTATGAAAAATAAGCTTTGTTTCAATTGTTTGAGTTGGCAACACTCAATCGCAAACTGCAAATCAAAAAGCTTATGCAACACGTCCCAGGGAAGGCATAACTCATTACTTCATAGAAATATAAACAATTCTCTTCCGAGTCAGGATAATGAGATTAATCATGTGCAAGCTCATAAATTGAATCCGAATGCAGAAGAGTTCTATAAACAATCTGAAACTGCTCCATATGTCTCGCCTTCATTATCTTGCGTTAGCAATAGAAATAAATCTGTTATTCTTTCCACGGCTTTAATTTGGGTTTTTAATCCACTCTCTGGAAGTTATTTAAAAGCTCGGGTAATATTAGATTCTGGTAGCATGTGCAATATCGCAATTTCGGAATTCGCTAATCGATTGGGAATTCCCAGAAGAAGATTAAAAATCGCAATCGCAGGTTTAGGTGGAAAGGAAATTGATGTTAAGCATAAAATAACTGCAAAAATTGTAAACGGAAATGGATCATTTGAAACTACATTGGATTTTCTTGTTGTTACAAAAATAACTGACAATCTCCCATTCACACATCTAGATATTGATCAGTTAAAAATTCCTCAATTGTTAGCAGATCCTAAATTTAGCACTCCTGGGAAAATAGACATGCTACTCGGCGCTGAATCCTTTTTTCAGATAGTAAAAGACGGAGAGATTCGCATTCCAAAGAGTAATTTAGTATTCCGTAATACAGTTTTCGGATACATCGCAACAGGAACTATAGATTCCACCAACCAAACTCAATATTGTGGGTTTATCGCGTAGTCGCAAAACATTGATGAATGTTTAGAAAGGTTTTGGAAGTTAGAAACCATTGATGAGCCTTCTAAAATTCTGAGTAAGGAGGAAGAATATTGTGAGGAACACTACAAACTCACACACAAACGAAATAACGCAGGTAGATACATTGTTCAGATGCCAACCCAGGATCTTGACAATTTAGGCGATTCCAAAGAGTTCGCGACAAAACGTCTTAATCAATTATGGAGAAGATTAACGACAGATAAGACTATGAAATTATTATATCAGCAGTTCATGCGAGAATATTTAGAGTTAGGCCACATGGAGAAGGTTACAGAACCCCCATCCGAAAACCCACCCAATCAATTATGTTATTATCTACCGCATCACGGAGTCCTGCGACCAGACAATACTACGACTAAATTACGCGTCGTTTTCAACGCAGCCGCTGCGACTACATCCGGCTACAGCCTCAATGATTGTCTACTGAAGGGAGAAGTGAAAGAAGACATATTTGAAATTATGACGAGATTTCGAATTTACAGGTATGCCTTCACGACGGATGTCCAGAAAATGTTCCGGCAAATCTTAATAGATCAATCACAACGCGACCTTCTAAGAATTATATGGAAGACAGAAGAGGATGAGGAACCTGCTGTTTACAGATTAAATACGGTCACATACGGTACATCCAGCGCACCATTTCTTGCTATAAGGACTTTGAAACAGTTAGCCATAGATGAGGCATCACAATTCCCTTTAGCTGCTGAAGTCATAAGAGAAGATGTATACATGGATGACATTGTTACAGGCGCACATGATATCAATACAGCGATAGAGCTTCAACAGCAGTTAAGTTAACATGTTGGCAACATGTGGAATGACGCTTCATAAATGGAGTTCAAATTCAAATGAATTAATGAACAGTACACCCTTAGAAGTTCAGGAACATAACTTTTCCGTTAATGAGGAATCAATTGTTAAAACACTAGGAGTCATCTGGAAACCAGTTGAAGATAAATTTATGTTCAAGATTTCGATAACCGAGAAACCATCATACACCAAACGAGATGTGCTAAGCATCATCGCAAGGTTGTATGACCCACTGGGTCTGCTTGGACCGATTATCACACGAGCAAAGATTTTTCTTCAGAAATTATGGCTCTTGAAATTAAATTGGGAAGATGAAATAACAAATCCAGTTGCAAGCGAGTGGACAAATTTTGTGTCGTCTCTAAAACTAATCGAAAACTTCAGAATTGACAGATACATTCTAACCGATTCATTCCAGAATTTAGTGTTGGTAGGATTTGCAGATGCTTCGGAATCAGCTTACGGAGCTGTAGTCTACATGCAGTGCACCAGCCAATCAAGTTTCGTAACTACTAAGCTGATTGCCAGCAAATCCCGTGTTGCCCCTCTAAAGACAATTTCAATCCCTCGACTAGAACTCTCAGCTTGTCTTCTTCTCTCTCAACTGATAGACAAAATTCGTCTGTCACTAAAATTGATAGGGAATGATATACATCTTCCCACTGATTCAACAATAGCAATTGCTTGGATCAATACACCGGCCAATAAACTTAAAACCTATATTGGCAACAGAGTCTCCAAAATACAAACATTGACTGAGAACTATCAGTGGAGTCATGTTCCATCGCATTTAAACCCAGCTGATGTTATATCACGTGGTTCGGGTCCTCAAGAACTTTTAAAATTGACTCTATGGTGGGATGGTCCACCTAATTTGCAAGGACTTTCTAGTGACGCTAGTGACAATATAGACATTTCATCAGATGAACAATATTTACTGGAACTAAAAAAGATGAACAATATCAGTTTAATTTCAGTTTCTGAAAATTCATTTGTTAATGATTTTCTTAAAATTAGTAATAATTACTTAAAATTAATACGAATCTTAAGTTTTATTTTCAGATTTCTTTATAATTTAAGAAATCTCGTTCGACGTCGCGGCCCTCTCACATCCGAAGAACTTCAAGAGGCAAAAACATGCCTAGTTAGACTTGTGCAGGTAACTGTATTTAATTCTGAAATAAAAACCTTACAAAGGGGAGAAACTCTCAAGAGAGGACAGGTGAGTTGTTTACATCCCTTTCTTGATAAAAATAACTTGTTAAGGGTAGGTGGTAGATTAAATAACGCTGATTTATCGTTTGATAGAAAATTCCCAATGTTGCATCCTAAAGATCATAAATTAACTTTATTAATAATGACGCATTTTCATCTTAAGTATTTGCACATTGGAGCCCAAACCTTACTCTATCTTGTAAGGCAGGAATATTGGCCACTTAGTGGTAGAAATACAGCCAGAAAATTAATTCATGATTGTGTAATTTGTTTCAAAAACAAACCAAAATGTGTTGAGCAAATTATGGGAAATCTTCCTTCAAAAAGAATTGTCCCCAGTCCCCCCTTCACTAATGTAGGAATAGATTTTTGTGGCCCGTTTTACATAAAATATAAGGGTCAAAGAAAAGGCATTTATAATAAATGTTATGTGGCTATTTTCATTTGCTTTGTAACCAAAGCGGTTCATTTAGAAGTGGTCACTGACTTAACTTCAGAAGCAATGATAGCCACCCTGAAGAGATTCTTCAGTCGGAGAGGTAAAAGTTCAGCTATCTGTACTGACAACGCCACAAATTTTGTTGGAGCCAGTGCAGAGTTAAAGCGTTTGGCGAACTTAATTAGAAATCCTCCCGATGTTTTGTCTCATTATCTAACAAGTGAGGAAGTCGCCTGGAATTTCATTCCACCCAGGTCACCCAATTTTGGTGGTTTATGGGAAGCTGGAGTGAAGTCGTTTAAGCACCATCTGAAAAGAACAGTTGGTAACTCGCGATTAACCTTTGAACAATTCTTAACAGTTACCACGCAAATTGAAGGCATTTTAAATAGTCGACTTCTCACACCCATGTCTTCTGATCCCAATGATTTTGAAGTTCTAACCCCAGGCCATTTTCTCATAGGCAGACCTCTGAGCAGTGTGTCAGAACCTGACCTTACTAGCGAACGCGATAATTATTTGTCACAATGGCAAAGGCTAAGCAAAATGGTCCAATTTATATGGCGCAAATGGAAACGGGATTATCTCAACAACTTACAAGCCAGGCATAAATGGCAATTTGAAAAGGACAATATTATTCCCAATTCAATGGTTCTTTTAAAGGAAGACAATCTTCCGCCTTGCCGATGGACAATGGGTAGGGTTGAAAGGGTAGTTCATGGACCAGATGGTAAAGTTAGAGTGGCTTTTATAAAAACTCCCCAAGGAATTTGCAAGAGAAGTGTAGCCAAGTTGTGCTTACTGCCATGTCAGTAAATCTCATAAATTGTAACACTGTATAACCATTCAATTGTAAATTTATTATTGTGTAACCAAGTATTTATAGCATATTAGTTTTCGTTATTATTCTGTTATGTGTGTTATATTTGTATTGTATGTTATTCATTGTATATTTAGTTATGGTATATTGAAATGTTATTTCAACGTGGGGCGGTATGTTGGCGCGTCACTGTCTGACGTCACGTACCACGTCATTTTATCTGCCCACTCATAATTGTTTCATTTGTTTCCTCACAAGTCTGAGGTAGATGTAATCTTGCTGCCAAGGCATTAAGTAAATCGCAGCTCTCTGAGCACCGCATAAATAAAATGATACAGTCCATTAAACAAAATTATTATTGACCCATGTTTTTAAGCGCATTTATCAAAACGCAAACACCAAACAGCACGTTTTATTACTGTCCATACATACGTATAAATTTCATTATGCTTGAAATAGTATAACACCATTAAAACACACCCGCAAACGGTTTTTCCTCACAGGCCATAATGTAAGGGGACTCTTTAGAGTGTCCCTGTAAATGAACTATAAATGCTACACACTCCATTTTCAACAATTAATAGTAAACCTCAATAACATGGCAATCTGAGAAAATTTACTAGAGTTAGAACGGACAGATGGCATACGGACAGATGGCAGATAGACAAACCGAAGTCATAAACACATTTCAACTATGTTGGAAAGTGTGAAATATTAATCACTATTTCAGACAATCGTACGGCTGATTATTCCTTCCAAGCGTGGATCCAAGGAAGAGATCATGGGGGGTCATGACCCCCCTCTAAACGGAAAACATTTCTATAGAACAATACATTTTTTAATATAAATATGTATTAAAGGTGTTTTCATTTTTTCCTTCTTTTACGGCTTAAAAATTTTAATCTTTCTGATACATTCATGAAGTTACTTTTAAATAGAAATGCATGAAAATTGCAGGCATTATTGTTTAAGCACCAAAGAATCGAACATCGTTTTTAATTTTCTGATAAATGTGGTACATTTTGAATTGTATTTATGATTTTTCCTTCAAGACGATATTTCTATGATTGCCGAGCCCCGAAAATCGGCTTAAAATGAGGAATTTGAGAAAACGTTCTGTAAGATTCTTTGCTTTTATAAGAAAATGAGAAACTCTGATTTCTTGGTATCTGGATAAAACATGCATATTTTGTATATTTACGAATATACCTGCAAATTTCATTCACTTATGAAAGAAAATGATTTCGGGTATATGTCAGAAATTAGCCAATTTGGATCTAAGATATAAAAACTTCTAATGAAGACATGTGACCTCCTCCCTTCCCCCCAAAGCTAAAAAAAAAAAGTCATGACCCCCCTCTAAATGGTGTATGCTGGATCTGCCTCTGATTCCTTCTGCACACATAAATAGCCTTGTAACTCGACATTCTTGAGATAGACGTATGGCTTATCATTCGTAAAGACAAATAAATCACTAACAAAATAAACAAAATACTGAAAAGATTTCCTTCGGTTTCATCAGTCTATCTCTCTTCTTATCAAAACAGTATACTATTTGATCTACCCGAAAAATTTCGTTCAATATTAAAATTTTGTTTGATGTTCTTCATAATTTGACAAGGTTTATCAGAAATTCGATTCAACTAAACGGTATCTTTTTTTTGCATAACTCTTGATTTTAAAAGAGTCATCAAACAAAAAGATATGATTCAATAAAAACTTTTTAAAGATTCAGAAAAACAAAGTAGACAGATTTTGTGTTTCTTGACGCTCCTAACACCATAAAGTATCATATAGTATATTATTTCTGATGTCGATTTTCCTGTTTCTGTGCACATACAAAACGCACAACGATGAATGAAGTATCATTACAAAATATTTTTGAACAGGCTGTTACATTGCACACTCACATTCCGCTGTTTAATTAAAAGTTGCAGTTAAAAAAAAAAATAATAATAATGAAAACCGTACCAGCAAATAACCTCAGATTTCAGTGCGAAAACAAAACTTCGCATTTGCCCACTGGTTGCAGTTCATATAATACAGATTAACCTATATACACATATTGATTTCTTTCGATTAGTGCGGTTAATTAATTCCGCGATATTAACGCACTAATCGAAGCATACAACATTGAAAGGGAAAAACTGCAATGGATCCACATTCAACTTTCTCAAAAACTCAATATACATAAACAGACAATGTATTAATGTACTATATACAACATTGTTTTTGTTGTATTATTGTTAGAAAGTACATATTACAGCTTGATTTGAAATTAAATATATATATATATATATATATATATATATATATATATATATATAGTATCTAATTTTCATGAACTTCCATTAACATAAACGTGTGAACTAATTTAATAAATAAAAATCAAGAAACATTAAAAAGTCAATTTTAATTTTAATTCTGCATTACTACCCATTATTACCATTATTCGTTGGTTTATTTATGTCAACTTACTTTTACCATTAGGTTAATTAAAAGAAAAATACATAATTTGATTTAAAACTTACTGTAATACATTTTGATTAAACTTACAGACATTTTAACTTATTTAAGCGATAACTTATCAATTGCGCAATTGCACGCAGTTTTTCTCATTTTTTGGAATATACACTTTATATTAACACAAAATCTGATTTTCTAAACCTCGGTGCACTTGCGTTGTATCTGCTGATGCATCTTTAATTCTAAATATCACATAATTTCAGTCTTTACTGCACAGAGCACATAATAGTGATGCAAAAAATATGCTTTTAAAGTTTTCTAAAACTGCAACAAAATTTACGGATTTTTAACGATTTAGTATTTAAAAAATCAAGTATCAGGATAGAAGATACGAAAAAAGGTCAATCTTCAAACGATTTTCTTACAATATGTTTCTTCTCGCAATACTAAAATGCTAATAATTATTATTTATTATTTGTTTTTTATTCGCCCGAAAAATGCACAATTTTGGTTCATTTTATCACGATAGTATAACTTTTTACAAACATGGCAGATTACGGAAAATGAAGATTAGAAATTATCTGATATATAATAAAGCCAAACCGAAGCATAAATACCGGATGGCGTAGCAATCCTAGTATAGTGCCTGGTACCGGGGCGCGTAGCGCCACTAAAGGGATGCCGCGTAGCGGCTGGCCATTGCTGGCAAGGACGGCTATGTGGAGGTCTTTGTTTTGTTCCTATTTTTGTTTTGCTGCTAATTGATGTAATTCTTTTTGTATGAACCTGGGCTTGGCATCACACCCATACGTCATGCCATCGCTATACGAGTTGGTCTCGTAATTTAGAACCTTGATCAGGAAATAAAAGTTCCCTTACTTTTCAATGAGGATCTTGGACTGTAGCGGTGACAAATGATAAGAGAACCCCCTAACATGGTGGAATTGCGGGGTGAGTGTATAAAAAATTGGCTAATAATACGAGAACTTCGTAACATGGTGGGATCGGGATGAGTAATATTATAAAAATGGGCGAATAGCCAATATATTTTCCCTGCTTGCTATACCCACACAACAAAACTATTGTGAAGATTTCTCTCCAGTTAAAATAATTGACATTTCTAAATCTTCATTTGCAAGTACAACGAACTTTCAATATTTTATTTTTTTCGCAGACATGCACTATTAGGAAGGTTATCGGATATCTCAAGCATACACGACTGAACTTGTAGCTCTGCGATGAAGAACGAATACAGAACTCTGAGGAACTAAAAAAATCTGAGACGAAGTAATGGGTAATGAGTCTTGAAGTTAAAACTTGAATAAAACAGATTCACAAAGGAAAATAAAAAATAAATAAAATGAGAATAAAGAAACACATACTAGGAAGAAAACTGAAGTAGACGATAGAACTTTATATCACTTCTTTCATTGCAATCTGCAAACAGTCATTTTCAGTAAAAGTAGGCATCGTTTACAAAATGCTTTTTAAAATTGACTAGCAAAACCCGCAGTTTTGCATGTCTGATTGTTGCAATATGCCAAGTGGTATTTTTGTGCCAAATAACATTAGGGAAAACTTATACTGCTATGAATGATTTAAATATTACTAATTAAGTCACATTTTGGTCAAACTTTATTCTTGTACCACAAGAGGTGAACGTGAAATTTGAATTAATGAGAAAATCGTCATTCCAACGCATTTGCAGCCACTTCCTTCCACAAAAAAAAAAAAAAAAAGATACAATGCAGTTTAGTTTGGAGCTTTGTTTATCAATTATCGTGCTATTAAAGAATTTTTTTAATCGGTTTAGTAGTCTGAGAGTCTATTTTCTAAAAACAAACAAACGTCTCTTTTTTACAGTATTAGTACACATTGATTCACCATAAAAATCGAAATATCGTCAAGTATAATATATTGGAAAACATTGGTTTAATATATTTAATCGTGCTTTTTGCAGAGCGAAAGGCTAAATATGAAGTACTTCTTTACCTAGTTAGCAATTATGTTTCTTTATTACTATTATTTTAATTAATTATAGCAGACTGATACTTGTGTTTTATTTCATTGTTCAGAAATGTTGTATCTAACACTGGCATGACAAATACATGATTTATCTACTCTTTTCATTTTTTTTAAATTTAAATTTAAAAGAAGGCATTGTTCGTGCGCTTCTACGTCTTAGACGTTATCTGCATGCCAAATTTAAAGTTTCTAGGTTGAAAGTTTCAGAGAAATCATAATCTAAATATAACTGTAGAACCTTTTTTTCCCATTTTATTCATATAAAATTGTAATTTCTTTTAAAACTTTTATTTAAGAGCATCACGTCTTAACAGAAACAAACCTTCATGTCAAATTAAAAATTTCTAGATAGTTTCTTTGATAGTTTCAGAGTAAACATTATTATAGAGAGTTTTCCGCAATGAGTTCATCCTTTTAAATGTCGAATATTTTAACAAACGTTCATAGTGAGCATTTACATCTTAAAAGAAACCACAATATCAAATTTCATGCTTTTAAACTCAAGATTGAAAAAAAAAAAAAAAAAAAATCGGAATTTTAAAATGTTTTTTGGTTTTGCACAACTTTGAGGGCAGGTTGTACAGAGATAAAATATAGTCTATTTTAAGCAGAGACTGTTATCATCATTCATTATCATATGAAAAGATTTAAAATCGGTTAAGTAGCTCCAAAGTAACTGTGATTTTAGAACGTTTTCTGCTCATTTCACCCTTTTAACCCGAAATTTTACTAGAAACTATTCTGAGCAAGCATATAAGTTTAAAGTAAATATTATGCCAAATTTAATGTTTCTAGCCCCAATATCCAAAGCAATCGTAATTTAAAACGCTTTTAAAGCATTTCGTTTTTTTCTTTTTCCTTTAACCGCTTTTAGCGAGTATTTAGACCTTAAAAGTAACCACCATGTCAAATTTCATGTTTAGAGCCTTAACTCAACATATTCAAAGAAATCGTAATTTTAGAATGTTTGTTGCTTTTTCACCCCTTTGAAGGTAGTTGCACAGAAATACAAAAAAGCCAATTTTAAACAGAGACTGTCATCAGTGTTATCATGAAAGAGTTTTCTAAATCGATTCAGTAGCTTCAAAGTAACCATGATTTTAGAACGTTTTTTGCTCATTTCACTTTTTAAATTTCGATTTTTTTTTAAACCGTTCTCTCGAGCATTTACATGTTAAAAGAAACCACCATGCCAAATTTCAAGTTTCTAAGCCCGAACAGTATCACACTGAAACGGCAATTTTAGAACGTTTTTTGCTCCATCCTTTTAAATTGCTTAGAAGCTGTTCTGTGCGAGCATTTACATCTTAAAAGTTTCAGTCAAGTCAAATTTCAAGTTTCTAGCCATATGTATATGGTTATCCGAACAGTATCACACTGAAACGGCAATTTTAGAACGTTTTTTGCTCCATCCTTTTAAATTGCTTAGAAGCTGTTCTGTGCGAGCATTTACATCTTAAAAGTTTCAGTCAAGTCAAATTTCAAGTTTCTAGCCATATGTATATGGTTATCCGAACAGTATCACACTGAAACGGCAATTTTAGAACGTTTTTTGCTCCATCCTTTTAAATTGCTTAGAAGCTGTTCTGTGCGAGCATTTACATCTTAAAAGTTTCAGTCAAGTCAAATTTCAAGTTTCTAGCCATAATGTATATGGTTATCCGAACAGTATCACACTGAAACGGCAATTTTAGAACGTTTTTTGCTCCATCCTTTTAAATTGCTTAGAAGCTGTTCTGTGCGAGCATTTACATCTTAAAAGTTTCAGTCAAGTCAAATTTCTAGCCATATGTATATGGTTATCCGAACAGTATCACACTGAAACGGCAATTTTAGAACGTTTTTTGCTCCATCCTTTTAAATTGCTTAGAAGCTGTTCTGTGCGAGCATTTACATCTTAAAAGTTTCAGTCAAGTCAATTTTCAAGTTTCTAGCCATAACAATTACAAATAAAACGTAATTAAAAAAAACTTTTAGAACGTCTTTCGCTCATTTCATTCTTTTAAATTTTGATTTTTTTTTATGCCACATTTCATATTTCTAGTTCCAAGAGTATCACAGAATTCGCCATTTTGAAACATTTTTTGTTCCTGCACCCTCCTGGGGGTATAGTGGTACCGACATGAAATATAGCCCAGGTTGGAGCAGATACTGTCGCCACCATTTTTGAATACAGTTCCTAAGATTAATCTATTACCCACTACAAACAAACAAACGTTTCTTCTTTATAATATTAGTATGGAATGATTTGAGATTTTTATTTATTTATGTTATCCTTCCAAAGGGCGCGGCGCGATTAAGTTTTTAAAGGAGCAGGCGAATGACGTAACTTTTGCGCACAGTGGTTATGCTATTACAAATACCAGATGTTTCATAACAATAATAAGATACATGTTTAGAAGAGCAATTATACATATCGGTAGTAAAAATTGAATCTTAATTTCGATGCCATCTGTATGAACAAAGTTTTGGAAAAATCACGTTTGTTGTAAAATTTGCGACACTGCGCTCGGTGGGAGGTCCATGTTCATGTATGTGTACCTTCGTGCAGTATATACTTGAAGGGAAAAAAAAAAAAAAAAAAAAAAAGAAGAAAGAGAAATTGTTATTATAAGAATTACTTAAATATCAAGTCAATAATACTGGCTATATTTTTGCCTAATAATTGGCAAGAAATATTTATACAATGTAAAGCCAGAAAATCAATATTTGTTAAATATTGTTCAAATGTAACACCCCAATATTAGGGAAGGTAATATTTCATAACAATGAATGCAATATTGTTTTAATATTGGCTTGCTAGCATGCTACTACGGATATGTTGGAAAATGTATCGTATAATCTATAAAAGAAGTTTTTTTCTTTCCCCTTTCTTTTTATTAACAGCACAGTAAAACTGACAGAAAATTACTATTATATCGGAAAAATAAAATTATTTTAGGCCAACTTCTTTTCGAAACGCAAAATGGTGTACCTTCGACAGGAAGAAGGAAGAGTATGTTCGGAAAACGATAACAGATTTTCGTAGAAGGAAAGGGAAACATGTATTAGTGAATATTCAACGAATTTTTTCACATTAGTATCACTTCATATCAAGCTCAAGATATTGATAGCAAAAGAGAGTGTTTATCTTTACCCTGAAGTAAAAGCATGATTAGAAGCTTGATATACCCATAGAAATAGGATAGTTCTTTGGATATACCATGGGGAAAAAATAATACAAAATTGCCTTATTCACAGATTTATTTATGCGTTAGAACAATTAAGGCTACTTAATACAGTGGCGTAGACAAGGGGGGATCTGGATTCCCCCATGAACGAGGAACTGATTTACCGAATCTTGCATACAAAAATAGCAAAAACTGCTAAGACGGAATCGCAAGGGAAAATTCTGTTTCAGACAGGTTTTGGTCTTAGCAAAATTGATTTATAAATACGAGCGTTATCGTATGACATAGGTCAGATATATATATATATATATATATATATGGATATATCTATATATATAAATCAACATATTTGAATGGAGGGTGGTTTTGGGGTCTGGGGGTCATGATCGGTGAAAATATATCGAAATTTTCCGGAACTGCTTTCCTCCGAACGGCTGCAATAGGTAGCTTTATACTTTTTTGTATTGAAAGCTACCTAAAAGAGAGGAAAAATGTATCTATAATAACTGAAAGGACTTTACGAATGTTCACATCTTATTTCAGAGTTTAAGTTCCTGTTCAAATCCCTCAATAAAAAATATGTGTTTCTTCAAATAAGAAAACAATTTATCCCGAAAATAAAGCTTCAGTTATGAAATAAGTAAGCTTGGTTCTTCCAATGTGAAAATTATAAGGTACAGGACACATAGGAGTAAAAGCTTCTTGCAGATCATCCCCGACCCTACTTTCCATTTCAAGAGTTTCTTGGTGAAATAAGGGTGGGGGGCGTAAATTTTTCTTTGAGGGGCAGGGTTAGAAATAACGTGCGATGTCGCAAACTCCACACAAAATAGAAAACTTAAATAACTTCAGGATATACTTCCTTATTTAAACTGACTTCCGTCGGGACCATTAAACGTTTCCCTTTAAGACAGGATTATGTTTTAGACAGGTTTCGTTTACGCAAAACTGTTAAAATTTATGCATTCTATAGTACATCTCTGGAGAACATAAACGTATTAAAGTAAAACCTGACCTGATCTGTGAAAAAAAAACTTGCCTTTAACGAAATCCTTCCTCAAACGAAAAAAGTTCAGGGTACAACGAAACTAACTGCATACATTTATACCTGTTAAAATCGAAACCTGCCAAAAATGGAAATTTTTCCCATTCCCTTGCGATTCCTACTTGGCAGATTTGACTGTATTACAGTAAAATCAAGCGCGGATCCAAGGGGGATCATGTCCCCCCTCTAAAAGAAAAACCCATCTACAGAACAATAAATTTTTTTTTAGTATAAATATGTATTAAATGTTTTTTCATTTTTTTTCTTTTTATTCGGCTTAAAAATTATAATCTTTCTAATATATTCACGGAATTAACTTGATATAAAAATGCATGAAAATTGCAGGTACAGGGCTCCCAACACATTTCTGTCCTCAAAAAGGGGGAAAGGGGACCATTTTTATTTAAAAAGGGGACTTTGGGGGACCATTTATACTAAAAAAAGGGAACTTTGGGGGACCAGTTATTATTAAAAAGGCGACTGAAAAGGGACCACATGTCTAAAAATACAACACCAAGTTTCCCTAAATAAGCAAATTTTTTAAATTTACTTCAGAAAATATGTTAATTATCATTACAAAGGAAAGATATCATTAAACAATTGATTATCTTGTCACTAAACAATATACATAGCTTTATTTAACACACTCAAATATCCTACGCCAAGATGGGTTATATTTAGAACAGCAAAAAATGATTTGGAATAAAATATAAATAGTAAAAATTAATGGATCTAAGAAAATATTAAAGAATCAATTGTTAGCAGTATTATACATTAACAATTACAAAAGAACAGTGCTTTTCTTGGAATTTAACTTGTAGTAACAGCAATCAGAGAATAAAAAAAGCACAGCATAACAGCGCCTTCTGTTAACTAATAAAATTTAAAATTAGATTAACATAAATATATATTGTTAATTATTAACTCAAACATAAAATTCAGTTCCTTTCTATACAATAGAAACTGAGATGCTATAATGTTCATTCGAAAAAGCTTAGTATGGCAACTCCTCCTAGGTCAAGGCTTGGTAGTGGTCAAAACCAATATTCGTAATCATCGTACATATTAAATTTGGTGAAATTCTATCCCAAACATGCCGAGATCTGGCTATCATGGAAATAGTTAAAAATGCGACCCAGTAGCACCACCTGTTGGGTGAAATACACCAAAATCTAATCAGCATCGATTTATGTTAAGAGTTAACTTAATGTGAAGTTTGATGAAATTTTACTCAGATTGTCTTATTAAAATACCTCATGTAAAAAGTAAAAAAATCCCTGATGGCTCGGCCTACAGGCACATGTAGTTTTCAAAGACGCAGACCGTGGGGTGCCTGTTTCTTGGGAATTGTAGAAGAAAGACCTTTTCACCATGATGCAACAGTTGGGACCGCCCACTTCGAAATATACCTGTGCCTGTATGCGGAGCCAGCAGGGATTTTTTTTGTTTTTTATTTATTTATTTTGCTATAAGAGTTGGTCCTATAAAAAACTTGTCAATATAAAAGTTGTAGATAATATTAAAGAGATTTATAATAAATTTAAGCGGATTTGATATCTTGTGAATTGATGAAGTTTTTTTCTTCTTAAGCCCCTATTTCCCCCACCCCACCCCCTTGAAGGCATTTTTAATGAAATCAAAAATTTGTTGTACATAAATTTTTGGCCCTTTTCCTAGAAGTAATAATAACTTTAAACGGATTTGACATGTATTATAATTAAAAAGTTATGGGTTTTTTTCTGTTTTCACCCCCCTTTCCACTCCCCCTGGTTCGATTTTGCCCATTAACGAACTTGACCGAGATTTTATGTATCCGTTTGGAAAATATTTGTGCAGAATTATTGAAGCTATTGTGTCCATAAAAAAGTGATATAGATAGATAAAGTTTTGAACTGGGGTGGGGGTTCTAGGAGTCATGATCAGTGTAGATCTGCAATAAAATTTCAGAAATTCCAACTCAGGGGAGAATGTAATAGGTAGTATTTCTAACAAAATCTAAAAATGCAGCATAACAGTGCCACCTGTAGGGCCATATACGCCAAAACATAATCAGCCATTTGATGAAATTCCTTGCTTCAGATTTTGATATAGAATGGCTACAAAATGTGTATCACATACAGAGAGAGATTTTTAAAAATAATCAAACCGTATTCAGGTCAACCTAAAATGTGTAAAAAAAAAAAAAAAAAAAGAAAAAGAAAAGGAAATTATTTTCATGATTCCAATATTTTCTTCTGATAAATATATATTAAAGAAAACATTATAAAAAAGAAGAAATTTTAATTACGATTTCCTTTAATAGCTGACATAATACTTCTCCATCAAAACTGAAAACAAAACTTATATCTATAATATAGAAGTTTATCTGTGTGATGAAGAGACTGTTGCGCATAGAGCTACAAGATTTGGCAGGAAAGTACCTGCATGTCTAAAGTTAGTTTTTAAATTTTTTGATTAATTTTTTTTTCTTTATTTAATTTTTCAAGCAATTTTTACCCTTTTTTCCGTGTTTCATGGTGATTTTTTTCACATTAATAAAAGGAATTCAGTTTAAGAATTTTTAGCCCAGTAGTAATTTTTTTCCTTTTTTCAATGGTTTATTCAAAATTTGTACAGCGATTTTTTAATTTTTCATGAAAATTACAGGGTTTTTTTTGTGATTTGTGCTAATTTTTTGACATTCATAAAAAGAATTCACTTGCAAACTTTTAAATTTTTGTTCTTCTGCAATTATGTTTTTTGATTTGAATTTTTAGCAATTTTTAGCTTTTTTCTTTTCCACATTCTGCGGTGTTTTTTGACATTTGTGAAACAATTCCGTTTACATCGTTAACATTTTTTTTTCCTGCAATTTGTATACATTTTGTAGGGATTTTTTGCAAAGTAGTAAAAGGAATCTGGTTTCAATTTTTTTTAGCCCAATACAGTAAATGTTGCCTCTTTTTAATAAAAATTATTCGGAATTCGTGCAGAAATTTTTTTATTTTGCACAGTTTATACGAATTTTAGATTTTTTTCGCGTTTTGGGATGATTTTTTGACATTATGAAAAAGAATCCGGTTTCAATAGCCCAGTTTCATAAATTTTGTCTTCCTTTCAATAAAATTTATTTGGAATTCGTGCAGCAATTTTTGACTTTTGGCTAATCTTTTATGCAATTTGAGGATTTTTTTTTTTTTTTTTTTTTTTTTTTTGTGTGTGTGTATGTGTTTTTGCGACGATTTTATGACAGTAAATTTTGTCTTGTAGATTTTTTAAATTTAGTGATTTTTAATGAGATTTCCAATCCATTTTTTAACGTTTTTCCACATTCCACGGCAATTTTTTTACATTCGTGAAATAATTCTGTTTATAATGTTTTAGCGCATTATAATAAATTTTGTCCCCTACAATTTTTTAACTTTTAGCAACTTTTAAAGTTTTTGCATTTTGCGGCAATGGCAATTTTTCTTTTATTTCCAGTCATAAAAGGGGACTATGGGGACCAAAATGCACAAAAGGGGACTAAAGGGGACCTTTTTCTAAAAAGGGGACTTTAGGGGGAAAAAGGGGACCATTTGGGAGCCCTGCAGGTATTATTATTTAAACACAAAATTTTCCTATAAATGTGGTGCATTTTGGAATGTATTTGATTGCTTCCTCAAGACGATATTTCCATGACAGCCGAGCCCCGAAAATCGGCTTAAAATGCGAACTTTGAGAAAACTTTCTGTAAGATTCTTTGTTTTTATATAAGTAAATGGGAAATTGTTATTTCTTGGTAGCTTAATAAAACATGCAAATTTTATACATTTACGAATATACTTGCAAATTTCATGCATTTACGAAAGAAAATGAATTTGGTTATATGTCAAAAAATAAAATAGTCAATTTGGATCTAAGATATAAAAATTGCTAATGAAAACATGTGGTCCCCCCCCCCCCCGCTCACCCTAAAAATATATATATATGGCCTCCCTCTAAATGGAAGTCTGATCCGCGGATCCACCTCTGAGTGAAATCTGTTAAAATGGCATCTTCTGTTATCTGTTAAGCAGAAACTTTTCATAATACCGATGACGGGTGGATAACCATATACAAGTACATCTGTTAAAACGGAAACCTGTCTAAAACGGTTAAATACATATAGCGATTCCATTTTCACAGATTTTTCCGTAACTAGAAAAAGCATAAAGCTTTTTCAATAGAGATTTCGATACGACAAATTGTTACCAACCCTTACTTGTAAAGGCGAGTTTACATGAATGCAATGATGGCATATTTGTAGCATTTCGGCGAATGTTATCTTGGTTCATGTTATAATTTGAGCAATATCATCTACTGCTTTAGATCTGATGGCTGAAATTGAAAAAAATAACTTTGTTAGACTAGTTACTTGTTGAAACTTCGCAAGCAGAAGGCCAGCGAAGCTTTTCGTGTGTATCCACTCCAATCTGACTATAAAATGAGCACGATTTCTATGCAATGGCTTGATCAATTACAATGTAACTTACTACAAACATACATCTTAGTAAGGCAGAGGTAATAACATGGCCTGATCTTTGAAATTTGATCTGTGGCTTGAGCAGGGCTGCCACTGCCGAATGACACTGAAAATAGTAGCTTTAGTAGCATTCGGCGAAAAAAATAGTAGCATACCTATTTTAAAAAGTCCTTCCGGCCTGTACCGGGAGGAAAAGGTAGCTTTCTTATATCTTCGTTTTAAAATTTTAGCTAATGTTACACGAAAACAGCAAGTTAAAATGCAAAGAAAACGTTTACAAAAGATTCGTTAATACTGAATTTGAATAAGAAATTCGCCAAATTATTGAGCAATAGCCAAATTGGCTTCATTTATGAAGACTTATTTTGGTCGCCAAATTTGGCGATATTTCGCCAAGAATTTGGCGCTAACGGATATGAATATATAGTTTTATGCGTATGATTGGGAAAATTATAACAACACTGAAAATTTTTGTAATGTGCTGTCTTGTTTCAAAATGTCTGCCACCCTAGAATTTCAAACTGCTCTATCTCAGCCATTTTTTAAGATAGAGGTAAACCAAAAAATGCTCTGGAATCCTCGTATCAAGGACTAACACTTTAAAAAAATTTAATTTTTAACTTTTTTGTATATTTGTTTTAGTTTTAAATTTTTAAGTGGCCGCCATCTTGAAACAAAATGGCGGAGCAAGCTGGCCAACGAACTCGGTCGAGACATTGGTGAGCTTAATACACACAATTAGTTTCATCAAAATTGATTTATAAATACGAGAGTTATCGTATGACATAGGTCAGATATATATATATATAGATATATATATGGATATATCTATATATATAAATCAACATATTTGAACGGAGGGTGGTTTTGGGGTCTGGGGGTCATGATCGGTGAAAATATATCGAAAATTTCCGGAACTGCTTTCCTCCGAACGGCTGCAATAGGTAGCTTTATACTTTTTTGTATTGAAAGCTACCTAAAAGAGAGGAAAAATGTATCTATAATAACTGAAAGGACTTTACGAATGTTCACATCTTATTTCAGAGTTTAAGTTCCTGTTCAAATCCCTCAATAAAAAATATGTGTTTCTTCAAATAAGAAAACAATTTATCCCGAAAATAAAGCTTCAGTTATGAAATAAGCAAGCTTGGTTCTTCCAATGTGAAAATTATAAGGTACAGGACACATAGGAGTAAAAGCTTCTTGCAGATCATCCCCGACCCTACTTTCCATTTCAAGAGTTTCTTGGGGAAATAAGGGTGGGGGGCGTAAATTTTTCTTTGAGGGGCAGGGTTAGAAATAACGTGCGATGTTGCAAACTCCACACAAAATAGAAAACTATCGCATAATAAAAAAATTTGTGTGGTATCTTCCACCTTTACTTCTTTCACAGGCATGTGATTCGTCCACGAATGTTTTTAATTTTTGTGATTTTTGTTTTCCCTTGAGAAATCCCACAGCCGAAAAAAAATTGGGATTTTTGACAATCGGTAGCAGAAAAAATTGCAGAAATAAAAACAAAGTTGTCCATTGTTGGGTGAAAAAAAAAATCGCTAATTTCGTCAAACTTTCTCGGACAAAAAGACTGCAAGTTTAGTTAACAATAACGGAAAAAATCGAGAATTTAATCAAATAAAGCGCGCAAAAAATCAAGAATTTCGTCAGTCGATCGTGAAAAGAAGATTATAAATTTTGATAAACGATCGTGGAAAAGAATGGCGAATTTCGTCAAAAGATCTCTGAAACAAATAGCCAATTTCACCAATCGGTAGAGGAAAAATATATATCGCGAATTTCGACAATATTTGCGAAAAAAAATCAATTTCGTCAATCGGTCTCAGAAAACATTCGCGAAATATAGCAAAGGATAGAAGGGAAAAAACGTGAATTCCATGAAACGATCGCCGGGAAAAAAAAAAAAAATCAAAATTTGCAATAGGTCGCGGGAAAAACTGCAAAATCTCCTCCAACGATCGTAGAAAAATATCGCGAGTTTCATCAAACATCGCGGAAAGAATAGCTAATTTGTCAACTATCGGGGAAAATAATCGGTAATTTTACCAATTCGTCGTGGAAAAAATCGCGAACCTCCTCAAACGACCGTGGAAAAACATCAAATTTTATGAAAGGTCGCAGAAACAAATGGCGATTTTCGCCATTCGATCGCGGAAAAATTCGCCGCGAATTTCGTCAAAAAATTGCAAATTTCGTCTAATGACCCCGGGCAAAAAAATCGAGAATTTTGTCAAACAATCGCGCAAAAAACAGGGAATATAATCAAATAATCGTGCAAAATCTCAAGAATTTCGTCAGTCGACTGTGAAAAGAAAATCACGAATTTCGGCAAACGATCGTGTAAAAATAGCGCAGAATTTCGTCAAAAGATCTCTGAAATAAAGAATTTCATCAATCGGCCGCCGAAAAATATATATCGCAAACTTCGACAAATGGTTGCAAAAAAAAAAGTCAAATGGTTGCAGAAAAAAAATTTGCGAAATTTGGCAAAAGATCACGGGGAAAATAACGTGAAACGATCACCAGAAAAATCCTTGCAAAATTTGCAATCGATTGTGGGAAAAATCGCAAAAAAATATTGGAAATTTCGTCAAAGATCGTGGAAAGAAATAGCTATTTTCGTCAATTGACTGGGGAAAAAATCGCGAATTTTACAAATTCATCACGGAAAAAATCGCGAATCTCCCGTTACGACCGTGGAAAAATAGTAGTTGGAATCGGAAAAAAGTCACCTTTTTTTGCATTGTTGTTAAAATAGTCACTTTTTAATGGTTTTTTGGCCAAAAATAGTCACCATAATTCAAGGGCGCCCATAGGATTAATTTTAAGGGGGGGCTGAAAAAATCTCAACTTCCATCACAGCTATCATACATTTTAGTAAATATTTAAGGTACTTTGAGTTTTTTTACTATCTTTTGACAAAATTTGAGTTTTTTCCCGCGATCTTTTGACGAAATTCGCATTTTTTCGAAATTCCTTTGACGAAATTTGCGTTCTTTCCCGAATCTTTGACTAAATTTGTGATTTTTCAGCGATTCTTTGACGAAATCTGAGTTTTTCCCACGATTCTTTGGCGAAATTTCGTTTTTTTCGCGATTCTTAGACGAAATTCAAGGGTTTTTTTTTCCCGTGATCTTTTGACGAAATTTGCATTTTTTTGCGATCCTTTCACTAAATTTGCGTTTTTCTCTACGAATCTTTAACGAAGTTTGCGTTTTTTTGACGAAATTTGCGTTTTACAGCGATTTTTTTTACAAATTTTGCGTTTTTCCCACGATTTTTTGACGAAATTTTGTTTTTTCGCGATCTTTTGACGAAATTTGCGTTTTTCGCGATTTTGAAGAAATTTTCATTTTTTCACGATTCATAGATGAAATTTGCATTTTCTCCACGATTCCTTGACGAATTTTGCGTTTCTATCGCGATGTTTTGACGATATTAGTCTTTTTCCCGTGATCCTTTGACGAAATTAGTCTTTTTCCCGTGATCCTTTGACGAAATTGGCGATTTTTTTCTGCGAACGATTTACGAAATTGGTGTTTTCTGTGACCATTTGTCAAAATTTGTGATATTCTTCCGTGATATTTTTTATGTTCGAATTTTTGGAACCGAAAATTTTCAGACAATTCGGAACATAATCACCTTTACCACTGGCCTGAGGGTACTGAATAAGGGGCTCACAACCATAGTAGACAAAGTCCATAAAAAAAAATGAGATAGTCCATTGAGAAGGTGCATAAAATCTGTTTTATCCACTCCCACAGTAAACATAGTCTGTAAACAGATGACATATACAGGGTTGCCACGGGTGACTATTTTTGTAGTCTATTTGCACCACTATTAAAAAAAACAGATTTTGTAGTATATTTATCTTGCAAATTTTCTCGAATTTTATGTTAATAATTTTTGTTTTGAGAAAGTGGTGTGAGGTAGAATTAAAAAATAGTCGCTTGTGACAGCCCTGCATATATGGGAAAGTGAAAACAGATTTCTCTCAGTGTGGAAATGGATAAAATAGATTTTATGCACTTTCTAAATGGGCTCTCTCTCTTTTTTTTTCAAAGTGGACTTGGTCTACTATGGTTGTGAACCCCTCAAATGACCTTCCTACAGTGGAAATTTTTGGCAGAATTGTCTATAATTTGACATGGCTGTCTTAAGTAAAGGGGGAAATGTAGTTTCTGCGAGGAGATCATTTATCATGACATTCTCATCACAGTCTTTGCTTTTCCACAAATCAAACCATGTTCTTGCTTCCGACTCAAAATTCTCAATATTCTAAAAATGAGATAGCTCCTTGATTTCTTTGACAAAAAACATTTTTTTTTTCATATTTTTCATCATGTTGTGATGAAGTAAAATTGCTTTGAATGACGTTTCATTTCGAATCAAAAACCTTGACTCAAAGGATATAATTAAAGAGTCTAAATATGGATATAGAAATGCTGCTCTGTAATATTCAAGAGGAGTCTCCATAGGAAGGTTCGAACGGTAAGATTATCTAGTAGACGGTCTATACATTTTGATATCGATTTCTTACAATTACAATTCTCCATTGGCTCCACGAAAATTTCTGAAATTTCTTCTTCTGATTCCATTCTATGCATAAGAAAAATCTCAAGAAGTTCCATCTTTATGTTCTGATAAACCGAATGCAAATCTTAATCTACAGATTGTAATTTGTTTACAACTGGCTTCAGATAGAAAAAATATCGAGAAATTATTTTGAGATATACAATAAACTTTATAGATGTCGTTGCAGCATCTAAATGAATGGCTTGTGAGCGTGTTTCTTGGTTCGTACTATTGTCTAGCGAAAAGATTACAGAGATTTTCTTTAACAGTGGCAAAATGATTACAAAAATATGATGTGGACTTATGCTTTTCTGACCACATTGTTTCATATAGATCAGGAAAGTGTGATTTACAAGAATTATAAGGTTTCAGGTCGACGAAAATTGTTTCGTCTTGTTCTGTAGACTTAAGATAGAATTTTCGAGTTCGGGCTGCGTACAATCTGACACATTCAGAATTCTAATCTTTATTAGATTCGGGAAAAAGAATTTTTCAATTAAAAATTGCACTGCACCGTTCACATCTTATTATTAAATCTAAATCTCTCTTTAATTTCTTAGCGTTTTGTTCAGGCAAAATCAGTTTTACCCATGAAAATGGATCCTGTCTATAATAAAATCCTTTCTTATGCAGAAAAAGTGTTATCTTGTAGGGAAAAAAAACCACATACCAACAGCGGCTAAGATAAAAATCGTCTAAAACGGAATTTGTTTCCTATCGTGTGCTTTTTCTCTTTGTAAGAAGCAGACTATTCGAAAGGACTAATTAAAAACTTATGAAAACAGAACCTGCCTAAAACAGAATCCAGCTTTAAAAGAAAAAGAATTATGGTTATGGCAAAATTAATTCCCAACAATTATACCTGCTAAGACGGAAACCCGTCTAAAACGGAAATTTCTTCCGGTGCCTTCTGATGTTGTCGAGGCAGATGCTTTGTTTTTACAGTTATAAAGTTAAAATTTTCATATTTTGCAATTGATTTATATAAAAAAAAAAATTTACAAAACCAAAATCTAGGGGGGGGCTCAAGCCCCACCTTGCCCCCCCATATGGGCGCCCTTGCCATAATTACTTGAAGCTGAAAATAGTCACATTTTAGTTGCAAACAGTAGCCCTGCTTGAGAAATTAAATGTCAAAGTTCTGATACAAATCCTATGTGCAACAACCTTCCTTAATCGGTTTAGACATTGCCGAGGGGTATATAAACACTGGTCGTCCAGACTACCGCCGAGAGCTATGAATAAGCTAATAAACGTAAGGAAACTATTCCTTCTTTTGCTGATAAATTATTAAGTGATAATAAGTCAATTTGCTTGGGAAGCTGAAAGTGTGCGAAGCTTCCTGTATATACACTCCAATATGACTATATGGCGATGGCTTAATCAATAACAATATAACTTATCACAAACATAGATCTTAGTAAGACAGAGGTAATAAAGTAAGCCTATTTTTGAAATTCGATATGTGGCCTGAGTAATTAAAGGTCAAAGTCCTAATGCAAACCCTATCTGCAATAATCTTCCGTAACTGGGTTAGACATTGTTGAGATGTATATAGGCGTCAGTCAAGAGCAATGAATAAACTCGAAGTCTACTCAGTCGTTGATGTATTAAACACTCCTACCCTCCAAAAAACATTTTTGATGTCTTTTAATTAAGGGAAATCACCTTACAATTTTTCCAGCAGGCTCTTCTGTAGTCCAACTACCTTCCCAGGAGTCATCAGTAGTCAGGCTGGACATTGCCACAGTGTATATATGTGTAGGACATTATTCACAGTGAGATGAATAATTTAACAATGATATTTAATTGTAGTATTTATTTTTCTGCATTTTACTTTTATAAAGTCATTTTCTTTTGAATTCGGCATTCTTTAAAGAAGGACTCGGACTCTCTTGGACTACTTTCAGCTGTAGTTCGATAAGTTCTCTGAATTTCTTAAAGCTAACCTACTGCTCTGCAATTACGAATGCTTAACCCAGCCTAGTAAATCTTTATTCAATACTACATTGCCACTTAATACCAGCAGAAAAACTTGAGGGTGATTTGTCTTTTGCTCTGAAGCATGCTAATGATGTCATTTCAACTCTATGAAGTTTGTATGAATCTATAAACAAGAAACAGGAGACTGGTGTTCAAAGGTTTGCTGATGTTCTTGATCAGTTGTTCAAGAAGGCAGAATCCTTGGCTAAAGAAAACAGTAATTGTAACACCTGTTGCAGCCAAAACCATGATAGTTTTTCATCCTAAACTGCTCTCCTAACTAAATTTGCCGAAATTCATTCCCATAGATGCCTAGATACAGGCTATCATGGAAATCGTGAAAAACACAGCGCAGCAGAGAGCAGAGCCTCAGTTGAGTGAACAAATGAATCAACATAATTTTAAACAAATACCTCATACATTAAATTTGATGAAATTTCATCTCATAGCTGCCAAGATATAGCTATCACAGAAAAAATGGAAAGCACCTATTGACCAAAATACACCCAATTCTAATTAGTATCAATTTATGAAAAGGTCTAACTGATAAGAAATTTGATCAAATTCCATCCCATAGGTGCTGAGATACAGCTTTTAGGAAATCGTTAATAATGGAGCATAGCAGCACCATCTGTTACACTATATACACCAAAACCTTATTAGCAAATATATGTGCCAAGGTGTAACTGAATATGACATTTGATGAAATTCCTTCCCATACAAATATCAATATATAGCAATCATGGAAAATGCAGCATATCAGCGCCACCTGTTGAGCGATATACACCCAAACCTAATCAGAACTTCTGTCAAGGCTTAACATATATGAAGTTTGGTGAAACTCTGTAAATTAGATCTTGTGACAGAGCGTCCACAAAATTTTTGTCACATACATTACATACAGACAAATAGTTAAATCAAGTTCAGGACATCCCAAAATGTGTAAATCAATCAGAAATTAGTATGTTGTGTCCATCATAAAACTTTCTTCTATACCATTCTAATATATTACTTTAAAATAGCATTACTCATTATAAATATAAAACATGGAGCATTCCTTCAAATTTAACACTGAGTTACAGTGATCAGTGGATTAAAAGAAAAACAAAACAATGCATCCTGTTGGGTATTAAAATAAAATATTAGATCAACATATACATTTTTAATCGTTAAACTCAAATATAAAATTTGGTTCATTTCTACACAATAGAAAATAAGATACAGCTATAAAGTTCATCCCAAAAAACACAGGGCTACTATACTATTCCATAATCAGGGTTCACAGCCAAAAGTTATCATCAAAATAAGCTATTCTGGCAACAATGTGGTTATAAATGCATGAGAGTTACAGGCATTTAATCAATAATACTGCAAAGCCAGCTCGCTAAATTACATTAATTGATTATGGACTAGATTAGGAAACTTTCGACAAGCATAGGATAGCAGCAGCTCCTGCTGAGTGATCAAATTAAAATTGAATCAGCATCTATTTATGTCAAGGTCTAACAGAATATGTAGCAGATTTGATGAAATTCTGTGCATGCAGCTATCACAAAATAGTAAAAGACACAGCATAGCAGTGCCATTTGTTGGGCAGTATACCCTAAACCTAATCAATATCTATTCATATATCAAGGTTTAACAGAATATGAAGTTAGATTAAGTTCTTTGCATTATTTCTTGCGATGTACCTATCATGAAAATAAAAAAAACACAGCATAGCAGAGTCACCTGTTGGGTGATATACACCGAAATCTAATAATCATCTATTTAGTATGTCAAAGTCGAACAAAATATGAAGTTTGATGGAATTCTGTGAATTAGTTTTTGAAATATAGCTATCACAGAAATCATAAAAAATACAATATAACAGCGCTACCTGTTGGGTGATATACACTCAAGCCTAATCAGCAACAATTTATCTCAAAGTCTAACTGAATCTAAAGTTTGATAAAATTATGTGCATTAATTCTTGAGAAACATCGGTGCAAAATTTGTGTCACACCCAGACTAACAGAGTTAAAAAATAGTTAAAACGTGTTCAGGACATGCCAAAATATGGAAATCTATCGATAAACAGAATTAAAAAATTTCCACGATTTCAGTGTTTTGTTCTTATGTCCATATCATAGTCCATGAAATCTCTCTCTATAAACACTTTAATGACAGGAAAATTACTAAAGAAAATACACAAAAAAATATTTGATTTTACAGTCTTATGGTATGGACATACAGGAATCAAATCTGTTAGCAAGAAATTCATATGACTCTTAAACATTTAACTGTAACACAATAGAACAGTGGATTCCAGGAATATTTTTCTAAACTAGTAAATCTGCAGATCAGGAGCCTCAACGTCAGCTTTAAAAGTCATTGTTTTTTAATCTCACTTTTCATATTATTTAGCATCTTAGAATCTGCAATTTAATTTTTTTATATTACATACATATTTATAAGCATATAATATACTTCGGAGGTTTCAGAAATTAGAAGTGTTAAATTAAACACGGTTTATGCAATGATATTCTGAAATTCTTATGAACTTCTTGTTCATGTAACTTTTTAGATAAAAAAAATAAACTTCTATTAAAATAAATTCTTCATTTATGTCAATAGAATACGAAAATAATTTATTTTGCTAATAAAATATTGCAGCAAAACAGTGTGAGTTACTTGATTTTTATTATTTTGATATTCTTTGAAATAGGGTTGCTATACAACTAATAAATTAAAAAGCAAAGTAAAAAGAAACATATTTTAAAATTTGTAAAAAATATGAAAATAAAATGTTTTATATTTTCCAAACAGATGTAAAAAATTTTCCAATAATTTAAACAATTAATTTCCAAATTCTAATGAATGTCAGCAAATTTTCAAAGCTATTGGATATATTTAAAACCCCCATTTCGAAAATTTAGCATTAATAATTTTACGTTTAAATCCATTATTCAAATATGCGATTTTCATTTCAGTTAAAAATGAAATTTGAAAATCATCTGCATTCTCATAGGAAAGCATTATGACCTAAAAAGAAATGTTCCATATTTTTCGAACGAATGAACCAAATGTAACTAAAATCTATACAGCTAATTCCGGGTACTTCACCAACATACGCACCAAAAATCAACATAATAGGACGATTTTTACGGCAGTTATCACTGAACAGACAGACGGACAGAAACTAAAAACTTTTCGCGTCTCCACAGTGAGCCTCAACTGATGTTTCGGCAATAAGCTCAGAAAATTTAGTTAATTATGTGTTTTGCTTCTCAATGTTCTTTATATTCCTGGCTGACTGATATTTCTTCAATTTCCAGATTTTGTATATCATACTAGATTAGTTGGAATAACAGAAAGAGACTTACAGATTAGAGACATTATATAATACAGAGAAGTCTATCTTTGCCAAATCACATAAGAATACCACTTCCCACTTCTTTTGAGTTACAAGTTGACAAAAATGCTAATTTTTGAAAAGTTTCAAAATTTAAACTGAAATAAGAAATAACATCCCTCCCCTTTTTTTTTTAAATCAGGACATATCTGGAAGTAGTAATAACACATATAAGAAATCCATACTGCTATCTCTTTGTTCTTCATGAGATATTATTTTCCAAAATTTGCATTTTGACCAATATTTCAGTATTGTTTTTTAAGCACTCAAAAGTTCTAAAAATACAGATCAATTTACAGCAACTACATGATCTAATAGAAAAAAGTGTGTAGATGTCAGGTTTTTTTTTTAATTTTTTGTTTATTTACATTAGCTAGTAAATTATGTAAGATTTTATATTTTTCTAAAAACATTTTCAACCCTCCTCTAATTAAAAATTTTTTTAAGATGGAATTTTTTTACAAATTGGTTTTAAATTATTTTCTATGTAGGTTTCCACATACAAAGTATGGGAAAAATCAAAAATTGTGCAGAAACTTATGTTTGTTGAAATTCTGTGGAGTGAACCTTATGCTTTCTGTTGTGGAAATAAAGCAAAGATTTGTCCACATGCTACTTTTGAAAAAAAAAAAAAAATGCTTTTTTGATTATTTTTTTAAGAAATAAAGTGTGAGAGTAATTTTTATTTACTAAAGAAAAATAGTTAATCAAATATAATAGATTATTACACTACAAACAGTTTTTTTTATGTGAAAATTTTTTATACAATGGCCCCAAGTAAAAAAAAGAAAAATAAATCTTCATGAACAAACAACAAAATTGACAAAGAAATTAGCAAAATGCTCAGGAAAGAATCTAAACAAAATGCACGATAGAAGGAATATGATTGATGTGGCATAGAAGTAATACATATGTTTGTTTCAAATCAAGAGTTCCTAAAATCAAATCCTGAAGATAAAATGCATACTGCACTCATTAAAGTGTTAGTTGTTGACCAAAAATATGATGATTAATGTTTCTCCATGAATTCTAGCTAATAAGACAACCCCAAGTCAGTAGAAGGAGAAGTAGCACATGCATACATATATGAAAGGGACAACACACCTTTAGCATGTCGAAAAATCAAAATTTCAACTTATATATTAAATAATGCCATTTGAGTTCTGCACATTTTCATACTAAACTTATATTTCAGTGCTTTCTTTGATTAAAAAAAATATCAAAGAAAGAATGCATTTCTAAAAGTTTCTCTTTTATTTAGAAGTTTTAAGGGTTTTTATCTGAGATACAAATTACTGTACCATGTAAAATGAAAACTTTGTTGAGATCTTCATAAAATAAACAATAAATTAAACACAACAATGTTGCTTGCTTTATTATATTTTATGATGGTCTCAACAAAGTTTTTACTTTATTTATATGTCAGCAGTTCTCGGTGCTTTTTTACGATGGGATCATCCATAAACTATGCCAAACCTCATGGGCTTACCACTTTGTGATAACATATCCAAAATATAAAAAAAAGCTTTGTTTGGGAGTAGTACAATAAAGTTAATAAGAAATATGTACTTTTATACATTTAAACATGTGACAATAAAACCTATCTATTCTATTCTTAAGCAGAAAAACTGTGTGCTTTCAATAGAATTTTTTTTTATAATTATACCTGCTAAGACCAAAAAGTTATTTTTCCAGCCCCTAGCATTTCTGTTTTCACCAGGTTTTACTATATAAAGTATATGTCCCTACCTTTTGAATTGCAAGTAAGAGCCCACAAGATCTTGATGGTTTCACAGTAGTGATAAACAATATCAAAGACAGATAGGAATAAGACCATGGACTCAATATAATTAATGCATTACAGCTAATAAAAATGAGAGATATTTTTAAGGTTGATTTTAATGTGTTACACTTTTTTAAATGATTAAAAAATAATAATAACCCAATGTTGTTTTAATCAACATTAGTTCTGAATTAACAGATGCAAAAATGGGATGTCGCAATAGGGGAAAAGGTATCACAAGAGTGTAACAACCTGTGACATATAGGGAGGGAGGAATAAAAAACATGAAATTTGTGTGACATAATTACTGGATGGCCCCTAATTATATCATACAAATGTGTAGGATAGTTTTACAACCACTGAATGAAAAGCTGAAAATTTTCAAGTCTGTAAAATGAAGCAAAATTTTGAGGATATTTTACAAAATAAAAAAGTTATAACAGAAAATGTTTTACAAATTCCAGTAAAATTCAATTTCTTCATATATATTTTGAAGTTTTAATATTAAACATTTATCATGTAAAAAATTTTAATTCACTCCATAGGAAACTGTAATATTTATACAAATTTCAAGACATTTCCTAAAGTGGTTGTAAAAAATTTTGCATGCAATATCAAAATTAGCAATTAAAAATAAAATTGCATTAAAAATTTTTAAGTAAAGGAAAATCTATAGAAATGCATTAATTCTTTGTGTGACAGTTTTGAAAGGCAAAATCACTAAAACATTAATTTAGTATAAAAAAATTTCATAACTAAAATGGATTTCATTTAAAATTTTAATATTCATTTAAATTTTTTGACAAATTTATCCTTTTAATATAGCATGAGTTGTTGCAAAGCAAGAGTTGATCTGGTGTAGTATACAACATCGACATCTTCAATACTATACTCATATAGTTGAGGCATAGTAAGTGTTTATTAAAAAAAAAGATTTATTATAAAAAAAATAATAATTTTACAATATAATGGAACATAGCTGCCAATTCTTTCGCTTTTTGAGTACTACCATTTTCAAATAGTACACTTTGTTTAATAATAGAAATTTACAATTAAATAAAGCAAAGATTATTATTTGGAAATAGTACTGCTCAAAAACTAGTTTACCAGTTCTGAACATTGAATTGTTGAAGAATGACAACTTAAACTACAAGACTTTTTCTCTTTATAGAGAAACTTGTTATTTATTAATAATCATATCTATAACAAACACAAGTTTACATACAAAGCAAATTTTTAAAATACAGTAAATAAGTTAAATAATAAATATATCAGATATGTACAAAATAAAAACCATAATAAATTAACAGATGTAAAGTAAAACTTCAATTATCCAACAATCATAGGACTGTTGTTGTGATGGATGAGAGAATAGACAGATAATAGAAAAATGCCCTCTTATCCCCACCCCTTCCCAACAAATGCTGCCGATCAATGGCAAAGATTAAATTTGATCATATGATTTCAAATTGTATCGACTAATTGAATTTAAAATTATAATGAGATTATACTGCTCTATCCTTAGTTGCCAAACTAGTATATTACACACAGAAAAAAAAAAAAAAACATATATGCTTAAATTTACTGGCTTGTATTGCACAGCTGGTGTAATGTTTAGTCTATTGTTAAAATTGCACGAACAGCTATCCCTGATATATTTACAGTGTCATTATTCAGTTCACAAGCATTGGGTGAAAACCGACAAATAAGATTTCTAACCATTTTTTGTTCCTGTACTATTTCTAGCAACTGACAGATAATAGAAATCGACAGTTAAAAGAGAAACAGATAATAAAAGTTTTACTGTATTGTCTTCTCAATTGTGATCTTAAAAACGTGGCTTTTTGGAATAAGAATATATTTCTTTTCCATCTATCAGAAATGCAACAGTCATGTTTTTAGGATTTATTTCAACATAGGTAAAAGCTCCCAAAGAAAATGGATTGGCCCAGTGAAACATGAGGCTGTTCGGAGGTACTTTATCTTGATGCTTTTTGGATGGATCGATAAAACATGCACTGCCACCCACAAAATAATCCATGACCAAGGAGTTGTTTTTTACATGCAGATGCTATAAAAAACATTTTACATACATTAATAAATTACAAAACCAAGAAAATGAAATATTTTATAAAATAAAAATTCAAGATGTAAATAATGTTTTATTAATAAATTCATAAAATATGATGGGAAAAATACTGGAAGTTAATGTAAGTAAACGTTTACTTAATTTCAGGGATGAAAAGGATTATTCCATTTCTTGGTTGGGTCAACCAATTGTCAATGTTTGCTCTTTGCACACCATTTAATTCACTAATATGTTCATATTCTGACTGGTTAAAAAAAGAAATGGCCAGATTATGACTTTAACTTTTTATGTTTCAAACCCTGTGGCAGAACTATCTTCAAGTGTCTGTAACGCTAATAATGTTTTCAAAAATAGTCTGCAATATGCAATATATCATATAAATCTAGCCTTGCTGCTGTTGTAGTTGTAGTGCTACTTAATAAAGGCATCAGCATTTATCTGCCTTTCTGAGTAAAAAAAAATTCTGAAATTCACAGCAAATACTCTGAAAGGTTACAGCAGAGGGGGGAGGGGAGAAAATCCCCTCTCGGCAATAATTTTTCTTGTTGCAGGTCAGATTAACTCTACTTTTGATTCGAGTCGATTTCAGGCTGAGTGTAGATTCTTGCAAATTGGGTTCGGGTTAACCCGATTTTTCAAAAGTTAGTTCAGTATATTGTTTCAGATTAAAAACTATGTCTATATTAAGCGTAGAATTTTGTGTGTCTGCTGTTTTCTAAAGGAATGCTGCATCTTTTCCAGGACTATTTCACAAAATTCACGTTTTTTTTTCATGAACCTTTGACAAAATTAGCTTTTCTTTTTTCCGCGATCCTTTGGCAAAATTCACGTTTTTTTTCGTGGCTCTTCGACGAAACTTGTACCTTTTCCGTGATCCTTTGAAGAAATTAGCATTTTTTCTGCGACCATTTGATGAAATTTACGTTTTCTCTGTGGCCCTTTGATGAAATTCGCATTTTTTCCATGACCCTTCAACGAAACTCTTGTTTTTTTTTTTTACAGTCTTTTGACGAAAATCAAGTTTTTCCGCGGCCCTTTGTTGAAATTTGCATTTTTATCGCAATCTGTCGACAAAATTAGCCATTTTCCCAGATCCTTTGATGAATTTCACAATTTTTCTTTGGTTTTTAGACAAAATTCGTGGTTTTTCCGTGCTCCCTTGACGAAATTTGCCGCTTTTTCGAGATACTTCGATGAAATTTGCCGTTTTTTGCGAGATCACTCGACGAGATTTGCTTTTTTTTCGAGATCCTTCGACGAAATTTTCCGTTTTTTCGAGATCCTCCGGCAAAATTTGCCGTTTTTTCGCGATCTGGCAGCAGAATTCTCTGTTTTTTCGTGATCCGACGACGAAATATGCCATTTCTTCGACGAAATTGACCGTTTTTTCGTGATCCGA
The DNA here is from genome assembly GCA_963931845.1 of Maratus michaelseni. Classification (NCBI taxonomy): domain Eukaryota; kingdom Metazoa; phylum Arthropoda; class Arachnida; order Araneae; family Salticidae; genus Maratus; species Maratus michaelseni. The sequence continues at coordinate 207,438,396 of OZ007594.1, read as the reverse complement.
CGATGAAATGAACAGTTTTTTCTATGATCTTTCGCCGAAGTTGGCGTTTTCTCCGTAGCCCTTCGGCAAAATTTGCATTTTTCCGCGATCCTTTATAGAAACATGTTTTTTTGACGGCCTTTAGACGAAATTCACATTTTTTCCACGGCCTTTTGACTAAATTTGCGTTTTTTTCACGATCTGTCAATAAAATTAGCCATTTTTGCGAACTTTAAATGAATTTCACGTTTTTTTACGCAATTTTCCGACGAAATTTGCCGTGTTATTACCGATCCTTCGATGAAGTTTTACGTTTTTTTTGTAATTTATGCGCTATAGCGCGTCCGCGGCATCGCTGTATGTTTTTAGTCTGCAGGTGCCCTAAAAAGTCTGCGATGCCCGTTGCAGCGTCGCGTACATTCTGCCACGGGGGTTTCAAATTAGGAACAAAAAATTTTTTTCTCTTCAATAATCTTCCATCTTACGATAAACCAGAAAACTTATCTAATGATAATACGAATTTGAAAAGGATTTATTCATTAAAATTAAATCAATAGTTGTAGATGTTTTCATAAGATATTTTTAGCAATAATTTCATTAATTCACAAATAATACTGCTTTTTAAAATCTCTTAGTCCTTATAAAATAATAAAAGTAAAAAGAATATTAGACCCTTAACTGGCATTATAGTCTAGAGGCCACTGTTGTATGAAAGGGCCTTTAAAGCTTATACCACTTTCTCTCATTTCTTGACAAAATATATCAAATAATTGTTTGCAGAAACAAACAAACATTGACAATCGAGTCCATAGACAAAATCAAAAGAGTAAGTTGTACTGAGCTCTGAGATAAAGGAGTTTCTCTTAGAAAGATACATGGTGGTGTCAAAAATTTGAATTTTTCCCTGTTTAAGATAAGTTGGTAATGTATATTTCTAAAGTGTTCAAAATAGGGTAGGAAACAAGATTATGTTAATGAAGCAGTAATATTATCAATTTTCAAAAAGTTACATTTTTTGAATTTTTGTACACCCTCACCCTAGATAAAATTGGTCAATTAGAATTTTTTTTTCTTTTCACTGCAACATCATTACAAAATATCTGCATACCTACCACCTGTATCTTAAAAATTAACGGAATTATAATGAAGGAAAATGTTAACTTTCACTAGTTTTACATATAATTTGGAATGCTATTTCATCAGTGACGATAGGGACTATCTGCAAATTGAAGATGGCATTCTTTAACTCAAAAATATAACAAATGTAGAAAAATTACACCACAAATACATCTAAATAAAACATTACACTAGCAGAGATAATGTAGTTTTAAATATTTGATACATTTAAAAATATAATAAAAAAGAGCATTAAACAAGGTATTCTCAAAGCATTTTCTCTCAATTCAAATATATAAATGAGTCTTCTAATAATGCTTCTATAAATATTTTGCAGCACTTTGCCACTAATAACATAAGCTTTGATTATCTTTTGTTTAAGGTCAGCTGCATATGTATTATCATCCATATATTTTCCCTTCTTTTAATATATCACATTTTTACATTTCTAATTTGACATATGGTCTGTATGCACAATGGTGAATTTTCAACTCATCAAATTAAAAATTTTTTCCAATTGACCAATTTTTATTTAAGGGGGTCATATAAAATTTTTAAAAGTGTAATAAAAAAAATAATTGTATGTGTGAGGTGGGTTACTCTGTTTATAAATATATACAGGGTGATTATAAAAAAACTATCCTGATATATGAGCCCCTAACTGTCATACTGTTCACAGAAACTGAATGAAATTCTGGCCTAAAGTATTTTGAGGTATGCGCTCAAGAATCATGTGAAAAACAACAGTTAAATTCTAACAGTTATGGTTACAGTGACAAAATTTCGAAAATTTCAAATGGTAACACCTATTTTTTTTTTATTGGAATTTGATCTTCATAGTGAAAAACCATAAAAAGCGTTGGAACGGTACCTGTAGCACGAAAATTGCCGGCGCTAGAGAGACTAAGAAGAAAAGTAAAAACAACCAATAAAGGACAGAGAAGCAACAAAAAGTAAAACATTTTATTGTTCAGTGCTATCCACCATCTGCCGCATGTAAAGTGTCGTCGTGTGTGAAATGGAAAATGTATGAAACACAACAAAAAATGTTTTGTTTTCTGTTGCTTCTCTCTCCTTATTGGTTGTTTTCACTATTCTTCTTAGTCTGTCTAGCGCCGACGATTTTCGTGCTACAGGTACTGTTCCAACGCTTTTTATATTTTTTCACAATGAAGATCACATTCCAATAAAAAAAAGTAGGTGTTGCCATTTGAAATTTTCGAAATTTTGTCACTGTAACCGTAACTGTTAGAATTTAACTGTTGTTTTTCACATGATTCTTGAGCGCATATCACAAAATACTTTAGGTCAGAATTTCATTCAGTTTCTGTGAACGGTATGACAGTTAGTGGCTCATATATCGGGATAGTTTTTTTATAATCACCCTGTATATATTAAGGCTTTATAATCTGGTCGGTCTAACAAGTTACTTACTCTCTAAGTCAATTTCATCGACTTAGAGAAAAACTTGTGATATAGACTAGGAAGACTATAAAACTTAAAAAAAAAAAAATTGGTTTTAAGGAGGAGGTATTTACTTATATATATATATATATATATATATATATATATATATATATATATAATATTGCTTCCTTAAAGAACTTTACCCAACATACCTCCTTTATTTCATATGTTCATCCTGTTGATTGCATAAAGAATGCATTACAGTATTTTAGATTTTTGGTTTCACTGTTCCCTCTTTATTTACTAAGTGGCACAGTTGTCTAATAAATAATTTTAAAACTTGTATTCTGTAGACTTAGAGACTAACTTCAGTTAAAGAGCAACTTGTACAAAAATTAAAATATCTACCAGTAGTTCAAAATTCTAGTATGAATTAATTTCAGATAATTATGTAATATAATAATAAATTTAAAATTCTAATCTAACTTGTAACACAATCTAAGAGTTAAATACACTGAAAGAAGAAACTAAATTGCTGCAAAGTTTATTCAATTTTAGCTAGTTTATTGCAAAAAACTAAAACTAAATAATATTTAGACAAACTGTAGCTTAAGCCAGCCTGTCGCGAAATATGACACAGGGTAGGAAACATTTAAGAGTAATGTGAAACAATTCTGAATACTTCAGGTAAAATTAATAAGACAATTTATAGATGCAGAAAGCTTAAAGTGTTAAGTTTAAATCAATATCAAGCCCAGTTAGTAGTTCTTGAACTTTGACACATTGCCGGTTGGCACATTGTTATGCTTAATTTCCTTATCATCAAAGCCAGTTCCAGTTAGATGAGTAACATGGTTAAATTGAATTTTATTAAAAAGTTGGAAGGTGAAAGGAAAAGCTGGAAATTTGATATCTCCATAATAACTCCACCTTACAGTACAGAAAAACACGCCCATTGTTTTGGGTGAAGCAACTAAGCCTGAATTGCTTCCAGTGAGTGCAATAGAGGCAGAAAGAAAAGCATATGTGGTAGCTTTGAAGACCTATGAAGAAGCAGAGGCTATAGCTATTGCTAGATATATAATTGGGTCTAGTGTTAGGCCTGAGCCCAAATAGCACATCCTGATGTGTAAAACTGAGAAGCAAATGTAAGATGCCCTGCATTCTATTTATGAACAGAAAAATGAAAGGTGTCTAGATCTGTTGTATTCTCAACTATTTAACACTAAAGACCCCATGGACAATATTGCAACCCATGTTTCAAAATTACAAAGAATTTGGCAGGAATCACAAGAAGAATAGTAATCTTGAAAATGAAAATGTTCAGCTACCAAAATCTATGCTGCTAAACAGAGTTCTGAACATACTGCCAAATAAATATATTGAATTCAAGAATGCATGGGAGTCTGTGCCGAATAGTGAAAGATCACTTTCAAGCCTTACAGAAAGACTATACTTAGATGAACAATGATTAAATGAATTAAAACTCACAGTTGAAAACAAGAGTGTTGAAGACTTTTGTTGTCTTAAAAAGTCTTTGATAAAACGGTTGTGTATGATCAGAAAAATTCTAAAAACAAAAAGTTTAAGTGTTATGCTTGATGTCGTCCTGGACATATTAAAAAGAACTGTTATACTTTGAAAAATAATAATGGTGAGTGAACTGAATCTCTGAAATCAGGACAAACTTTTGTGACAGTTGCTGAATTTGAAAGCTAAGATTACTGGCTTATTGATTCTGGTGCTTCTCATCACATTTGCTATAAGTTAGATTGGTTTTCTTCGTATAAACAGTTTGATACTTCTAACGCTCGTATTCACGAATAACTTCGACCCCGAGTTAAGCCGAAAACCCGGGTCGAAAGCTAAAATGGTATTCATCGTCTACCTGACTGGACAGGTTTGAAGGCGAAATCTAACGCTGGGTTCAGTTACTGTCAGTTACTGGACCTGGCTTTAAAGAGGGTTGAAGTTCAAGTTTTTCAACCGAGCATGCGTAGTTAACAAAAAACAAGACGAGAGAGCAAGTCTAGTCACATTTTACAATAATGGCGGCTTACGAGCTTACGTACTGAATCAAGTGTCTGTGTATAAGATATAATAGAAATTTATTACTATTATAAAACAAAAGAACAATATGCAAAGGTATGTGATCTCATATATATGTATTAGCTTCAATTTTTTTTATCTGGTTTGTTTATATTTATATATAAATCCTCTATATTTTATGTTTAATTGTTTGTTTATATAAATAAGCATGGTCGCGAAGAATTTTATTTGTCATAAAAAATAGTCAACATTACATTAATGGTAGATAAATTGCTATTAAAATAAAAATTGTTGCATTTAAGGTTATTTGTTTTTGCAATTTTGATCTTAAAAAGAATTTATGAATGTATTTTAATAGTAGCGAAATAAATGTCGTACGTAAGTTCTAATTAAAATTTGAGACATCAGACTAATTTGCATTTTTCTTTAAGTAAAAAATACTTAGATTATGTTCAAGTATCCATCGACTCAATGTAGGTTTTCGATTTTGGTACTCGTAGAATATGGGTAAAAGTTAAATTTTGTGTCTTGTGTGAAAGATACACTATTATTATTTATGTACGATCTGTTATATAAATATAAGATTAGCTCTATAAATTAGATATTGTGGTTTTAAACTAAACAATATATCATCCGAGTTGTATTTATCTATTGAAGATTTTTAATAGGTTTATTCTTTGTTTAAATCACGAATATGTTTATATTAATTAAACAACTCTATCATTGATTAACACTATACTATTGTTATTTCTGTTTTTGAGCTTTACGTTATATTTCCCAATTTTTGAGAAATTTGAAATATTTATTTAATTACATTTAAGTTTCAACTGTGTTTTAATTTCAAAATTATATATAATTTAAAATATTGCAATAGAAGTAAAGGGCTGAAATACATTGATAAAAAATTGTTCATTTTTAAAATAACACCAGGCAAAAAATCCAGAAACACCTTTGTTTTAAAATAATGCTTCTCTTCAAATAAACGTTTTGTCACTTCCAATTTTGTCTATCATGACAGAATTGATATGACCTAAACCATTGATTGTACGGTATATAAAAAGTTATAACAGCTGTACATAATAAACTTACAGAACCAAACTTATCCCCTCCCCCTTTTCCCATCATGTTTTCACATATACACATACTAAGGATCAATCCAGACAAAATTTGGGGCCTATTTAGGGCCCCTTCACAAAAATCCATGTCATAAAACAGGGCCCTTCATAAAATTGCTTTTAATAAAACAGGGCCCTTCATAAAATTGCTTTTAATAAAACAAGTCCTTCACAAAACTCCTTTTAATAAAACAGGACCCTTCACAAAATTCAATTCCACAAAAACATACTCTTCATTAATTATTTTTATTGTGTTAGCTTTTAAAATGTGTAATCTACTAACAAAACAAATTCACCAAAAAGTAAAACTTTAGCAGGACTTAAAGAAGTTATTTTTAATAAATGCTTGGTTGAATTTGAATAACTGAATTTTCTCTTTTGTTACAAAATGTTTTTTTCGCAAAAATATAATACATTTCACAAAAATAACTTCTTTTACTTTTCACAAAAATGTCCCCCCCCCCCCACCAAAAAAAAAAAAACCTTGAATTTTTTTACTTTAGTTGGTAAATCAAAAATACTAATTAGTTTGATATCTGAAATTTCATTTATGTAAACAGGAGTCATTTCGCTACTGTTAAAATACATTCGTTATTCCTAATTTTTTTTAAAATGAAAATTTGAAAAAAATAAATAACCTTAAATGCAAAATATGTTATTTTAGTAATGTTTTATTAGCCCTTTAGGTAATGTTGACAATTTTTTAAGGCAAATAAACTCTACTCTTCATGATCTTGAATATTTATATAAGCAAATAATTAAACATATAATATATGAGTTGTATGTATAAATATAAACAAACCAGCTGAAAAGTTTGCAGATAATATATACATATATATATATATGAGATTACATACATTCTATTTTTAATACTTTAAACTTTATTTTTATTTCTATATCTTACATAGAATCTTGAGTCACGTTTTAATTTACTTTAATTAACTTATAACACTGACAAAAAAAAAGAAAAAGAAAGAAAGAAAGAAAGATAGAGTGATGCATGGGTAGGGTGGGGCAAATGGGGCACTTATTCTTCTCCACTAAATCACATTCAAAAAAATTATATTCCTTAAAATTCAGTACTATAAAATTATCTGAAATTATCGTTAATAAATTCAGATTGTTTTATCAGATTACGAACTATCATTATTTTCCCTATCTAGTCTAGAAATCTATCGTCATTCATTCATAAAAAAATATTTAAAAATCTTTTTTTTCTCTCTCTCTCTCTCTCATAAATAAAATTGTAATTGAATCTATGAAGTGACATCTAAATGAGTGAAAAAAATAAAATTTAAGAACTAGAAAGAATATAGAAAATGAAGTATAATTTTCTATATAAATACATCTTTTTCAATGATGCACTGGATCTAAAAATAGATGTCTATGCATGTAAAAATATTTTGTAATTACTTAGGCTGATTTATTAAAAAATATTCAAAGGCAGTCAAGTGAATACCTGTGAACTTGTAAATCTGATAATGGAAAAATTCTTATATAAAAGGGGTAAAGGGGCTTCTAAAAGTTACAATTAAAAAAAAAAAAATCAACTTTTTGTAATATTTCACAGTTTTATGTCCAGATAGTATACAGAATTCATTTATCATTATTTAGAAAAGACTTTACTCGATTCTGTGTTGAATGAAAATTAATATAGTAGCCTTAAAAGGTTTAAAATATTAGTGTTCATTAAAATAACATCTAATAAAATAGCAATATATCCATGGTTGACAGTTTAAACTAAAAACAAGTTTGGAGTTTATTATTTAGCGACTAGTTAAAATAAAATGTTTGTTAACCGATCGGAAGCGATAATTGAATGCGCCGTTGGAGCTCCTGAAAAACTTGGGTGCCTGGTGCCAGGGCACTGTTAGAACCACAAACACCACCTTTTAAGCACTCTTTGAAGCTCTGTTCCTTTGAAGCTCTGTTGATATTATTTCCACTCTTTTGTTGTTGTTGTTTTTGTCAATGTGCATATTAATTACTATCTAATTGCATTAGAATTAATCATTTTAATTAGATTGCTGAAAATAAAAAAAATCAAATCAATACATCTGGATATCATTTAATATATAAATTGATTCGACAAAATAAAAATAATACTAGAGGCTACTTTCTGGAATTTTTTCCTTTTTCTCCATTTTAATATTTTCTTAATTAGAAATTATTTAATTAATTACTAATTATAGCTATTAATAATAGAAATCAACATAATTGCTGTTGAAATAAAATTTTCGTTTTGATCAAATCAAGTTTTCGTTTAGCTACTAAGACAAATTTTATTTGAAAAATAAACTTATAAAATTTACTTTAGCAATTAACACATTTCATATCCCTTTCTTAACTCACATATATGTTTAAAAGTAATAATAATAATACATAAAATTTGAATAAATTGTTAAAAAAAATATTAAACTTTGTAAGAAATTAAAATAAGTTAATCTCCATATTTAGTAATTACAAGTTTTTATTTTGTGCATATATTTTGTAAAAAATAAAATAAGTACTACATTTAATTTCCTTTTTTTTCTGGCACTTTTCTTCCATAATATAAACAAACAAAGCTTCAACGCGAAATCGAAAACGTCATCAGATTTTTTTAACCAATTAGCACGCTTTATTCATCCGGGGTCCAGTAACTCTGAGTTGGGTAACTTTTCGTCCGAAGTAGACGGTGAATACGAGTTTTCAACTCTCGGTTGAAAACCTCAACCTGGGGTTACTGGACCCTCGGTTCAACTCTCGGTCGAAGTTATTCGTGAATACGAGCGTAAGCCATTAAGATTAAGTGATGGAAGATCAATGCATGCTACAGGTAATGGAGAAATCCAGATTGAAATGCTAGTTAATGGGTTATGGAAATCCGGCCACCTCATTAAAGTCTGGTGCGTGTCTGAAAGTGATCAAAACCTTTTCTCATCTGGTGTATCATTAGGTAATGGCTTGTATGAATATGCTGATAACAAAGTATGCAAATTCAGAAAAAAAAGTGAAACTGTTGCTGTTGGTGAAAGATACAATAGTGTTTACAAACTTCATATGAGTATGTTAACTGCAGAATCTGCTTGTGTAGCCATGGAAAATTATAATCTTCTGCTATGCATGAGTATTTGGGACATCAGGACAAACACCATGTACAAAAATTCCTAAAACAGAAAGGCATTGATGTAAGGCTTGATGACAAATTTTATGATGCCGGGATGAATGCAAAAATGTACAGGCTGAGTTTTGGCTCTCATCCAGATTGTCCTACAAGTCTTGGTCAACTTGTCCATGCAGATGTTTGTGGCCTGATGCCTGAGAAATTTCTTGGTGGGAATTGTTACTTTGTAGCATTTAAAGATGATTATTCTAAATACAGGACTGCCTACTTGATAAAAGAAAAGAATCAAGTGAAAGAAATGTTGGCTAGGTTTCTAGCTGAAGTTAAGACTGCTGGTTATACACTAAAATAACTTTTAACTGATGGAGGTAGAGAATTTAATAATTCTGAAGTTCACAATATGGTGCAAAAAGCAAGTCTGAATCACAGAACATCCATACTTTATACTGTAGAACAGAATGGAGTGATTGAAAGGGAGAACAGAATTTTCATTGAAGCTGCAAGGCCCATGTTACATGCTAAACAGTGTGGGGGTAAGACAGTTAACACAGCTGTATATGTAATAAATCAAACAGGAAGGTAAATCATCCTATGAAATAGGGTTTAAGAAAGAACCAGCATTTGAACACATAAAAGTTTTTGGTACAGAATGTTTTGTACATATTCCAAAACAGAAAAGAAGGAAATTTGACAAAAAGTCTATGAAGGGCTATTTAGTAGGATATTGTAGAGACAGAGATGAATACAGAATATGGTCACCAGACCAAAATGAAGTGATCCTAACCAAAGATGTCTTTAAAAAAGAAGCTACTTCAGAAAAAAAAAAAAAAAAAAAAAAAAACATTAGTAAAACAGAATCCTATCTTCTCAGCTGAAAACAGTTCTGAAGAAAATGAGAGTAGCAACATAAGGGAAGCTTCTCAGACTCTTAAACATCACTGGAACTAAAAAGGAGAACAAAATGAATCTACGAGACAGGTCTTAAATGCAGAAGCCATCAAGATTTGCAGGCTTTGCCATGTTAGCTGAAGATGATGAACCAATAACATATCAAGAAACGATTGCCTCTGCTGACACAAATAATTGGCGAAAAGCAATGAAAGAAGAACTGAATTCATCGACTGAAAATGAGACTTGGGAACTGGTGATTCTTCCAGAAAATAGAAAAGCCATTGAGAATCGCTGGATATACGAAATTCTGAGAGAACGATAGAATGTTTTAAAGCAAGACTGGTTGCAAAAGGTTTTTTGAAGAAGCCTGGAATTGACTTTCATGATACAGTCAGTCCTATAGTTCGCTTGGACACAATGAGAGCTATAATTAGCTTAGATGCTAGCGGATGTCTTAAGCTCCTAGATGTTGGAATCAGAGGTTCAAAACTTTTTTGCAAAACTGTATCTCAAGCAAATGGATAGTGATCCATGTCTATTTGTGACCAAGAGTAAATCCCTATTTTTAGTTATATATGTAGATGATGGAATAGTTGCTGCCAGAGATAAAGACTTGTTGGAAACATTTCTTGAAAAACTAAAAAAAAATAGTTTATTACTAGGGTTGAACCTGCAAGTTATTTCTTGAGTATGCAGCTGAAATATTTGGATGATGGTTCTATTCCCATCCATCAAGAAAATTACACTAAGAAAATCTTGCACTGTTTTTCAACATGTCTACTTGCAACCCTGTCTGTACTCCAATTGATAAAGCATTGATATCACAGGAACCTTCTGAAAACTAGATGAAGGTACACCATACAGAAGAGCAATAGGAAATTTGATGCACTTAGGCAAAGTTACACGACTTGACATTGCCTATGCAATTAGTGTGCTGTCCCAAGTTCTAGACAAGCCCTTAAAATTATGCTGGAGCCTGATAAAGAGAGTTTTAAAGAATCTTGAAGAAACCTGTAAATGAGACATCGCATTTGTACAAATAAAGACCAAGAAGCAAATTGAAGCCGTCAGATTCTGGTGATTCTGCTACTATGTCCCAAGTGCTTTCCTTACCCACAGAGAAGCCTATTGCACAATCAATTGAGTGTTTGCGTACATTTATCCTGATGCAGCTGTTAACTGTTTGTTACAAATAGAAAAACTGGCTAAAAAGTCAAAAATGAATAGGACTAAGCAAACAACAATTGATAATTTTTTTCATAGTGATGATAAATAGCGTAAATAATTTCTTAAATGCTCATCTAATTTCAGGTAAGAAAATTATAGTACAATTAACAAAAATTTTAAAATGCAGTTGTTTTATACTGTAATATTAATTTTTATGTTTTATTTATATTATTTTAATATTAATTATTTTATGTATTTATATCTTTTAATTTATATTAAGTTATATTCTAACGATAACAGCCGAAATAAATTAAAAAAATACTATAACATTAATGCCTTTGTAATAGTACCCCTTTAAACATGTTTTCATCTCATACTTTCCATAATTCAAACTCTGGACAATTCGAAAATTTCTTGTGGTCCCGACAAATTCTAATTAACGAGAGCCGACTGCATATTTATTTACCTAGCTACTTGTAAACAAATACATGTGCATGTGTGTAAAACATTACATAGCATAAAAATTATACAAAAAGCACTTTGAATGCTTCAAACTAAATGCATTCTGAAACATCTATAATTAAAAGATCATATAAATATAAAATCTTATCATTGCTTGTTGAAAATATAATTACCAATGGCAAAATAAATAAATAAAAAATAAATATCCCATTACTTACCTGCATGTTATGATCATGGCCGCTGAAATATGCAGTAACATTGTATTTTGTAAGAAGGGGTTGAAGACGTTGTACAAGGCAATCTGTCGAACCATGGGAGCCAACTGAATAGACAGGAAAATGTCCGCAAACAAGTAGATAATTGGCTCTAAGAAGAAAAAAATTATTTTTTGAGCTTGATGTTAGAAAAGTAGAATTGGGTATGAAGTATATTTGAATAGCATTAATAATGTAACAGAATTCTTAGACATTTTACAATGAAACTTTAAATGTTGATATGAAATTGAAAATTAATATTTTTCAATAAGATGAACCTAGATTAAAAATTTAGATCAGCATAAATCACTGGCAGGTAAATACAATTTGTACAAATAAATACTTAATTCACTGTTGAGTTTTTAATGCAACCAGTATTCCTTATTACAAATGTAAATGAGTAATTTATTGATTTAGAATCATTTTCACCCTTTGAAAATATGTCCAGGAGTGAAATTATTCATCAATATTTTTGAAAATTTTCAAAATATTTCAAACATTAATGCTAGAACCCAAAAAATCCTTTTATCTAAAATCCTTTTTATAAATACAAAAGTAATGAATTATTTATTAAATATAAATATTTACCAATGATAGCATTTTGCAAATTTAAATGTTGACAATAGTGCATCATTTAAGTTTTCAAACCATAAGAAATTCATTATCATGGAACTCACATTTGCTCTTTCTATTACATCATGTAAGTGAGGCTAAGAAAAAAATTATGACCATGTGGACATATTTCTTTCTTGGGGAGCCTTTTTATTAGATCTTAATGCTATCATAAATTGTGTTATGGATTTTAGAGCTCGTAAAAATGTAGAAAAGCAAAATGTCTGACAAAAATGTAATTTTGTACATTAATTAGGCCTTTTTTCTAATATTATTAAAAGTCAAATTTAAAAAAAATAATGAGTTTTAAAAATTACCTCGAAAATTTACAACATACTTCTGAAAACTTTGAAAAAAGGAGTAAAAATACTTCCTGAAATAATTTTTTGGCGTAATACTGAACACAATTGAGTTATAACCTTTCATATGCATCTCAAAAAAGAGTTTTATAATATTAATATATATGCAACAGTTAATTCTGTATTAATTATTATTATTATTTTCTAAATAACAAAGATTATTAATATATAAACATCCTTAGATCTTTTAGTTACAAATGATACAGAAACAGTAAAATAGAAATTTACATATTCTGCTTCCCACACAATTATAATGACTGAAAAAAAAAAAATCTATACAGAAAATAATATTTCTTTCTTATATGTGTATACAAATGACACTACTCAACATGCCATAATTTCGTGCAGAAATTACTTTAATGTAAGATCAAAGCTTTCTTTATTTTCAAATAACCAGATAAACATGCACTTAAAATAACTTAACACATATGAACAGTAATTCTAATAAATATGAAAATACAGTAATCCCTAGTTATATTATGTATGCCAGAAGAGAAGAAAAGAGTTCAATAAAGCTGAGGTTATTAGAATCTTAATTGTAACATATAATTATTTACAATCTTAACTATAACCTACAGTGTATTGTATAACCTACAGTGCAACTATAAGTGTTTTATATTTGTTTCCAAGACAATGTAAGATCAAAGCTTTCTTTATTTTCAAATAACCAGATAAACATGCACTTAAAATAACTTTATTTATTAGTTAGTATGCATCAAGGTTGGCAAGCTTTTGCCAGGGGGAAAAAAAGGGAGGGGGAGGGAAAAGAAAGAAAAAGCATTGTAAAAACCAACACATTTTTGCCATTATAAAAAATTATTGGTACTTAAAAAAAGGGTATTAACAAGTTTGATTAAAGTAAAAATAAAATACAACGTTAAAACACCAGTGTAATTGAATCTACAGCATGCCGATTTCGGTAGCATATAGCATACCCTCCTCAGTGCTGAAGAAAATGGAAATTTGCTCATATATATAGAAATGACAGAGGATTCAAGTAACAAATTTATTAACCAATAGGAAAACAGAGGGTTCCAGGCAAACAGCCAATAGGAAAATAGAGGATTCAAGTGACAGATTTATTAGCCAATAGGAAAACGGAGGGTTCTAGGCAACATTCAATAGGAAATTCGATAGGAAATAGAAATGCTATGGTGAGAAATAGTTTAAAGAGTTAAGAAAAATTGGTTTTAATATAATATTTCCAACAGTCTGATAATGGTGGAATAGCAAATTCACAATTAACAAGATTTCCAAGATTTTTATGAATATGGAATGCTTTAAGGAAATTAAGTTCGTGTACAGAAGTAGGTTTAGATATTATTTTAACCGAACTGAAATCGAAAACGTGATTCATCTCCCAGCAATGTTTTGCAATAGAGGATTTTTTGATTTCTTGTTTTTCAATATATTGTTTATGTTCTTTAATACGAAATTTAAGACTACGTTTGGTTTGTCCAATGTAAGAAAGACCACACTGACAATTAATATTGTAGATACCCCATGAATTCGATAATTCAATAGGATCTTTGAGTTTGGAAAGGGTGAGTTTGTTGGTAGGGGAAAAAATTATTTTAAAGTCAAATTGTCTAAGAATTTTAGCAATGGAAAAGCTTGATTTAGGGTAACACAATATTGATATTTGAACGAGTAGAAGACTGAGATGAGCTTGAGGAACGAGGATTCTGCAATTTAAAAAGCGCAGTATCAACCATAGAAGGGTTGTAACCTCTATCAACTGCAATTGCTTTAATATATTGAATTTCACTATTAAATGACTGGGAATCCAAGCAAACATGAAGGGCACGATTTATAAATGTATAAAATGCGGCTAATTTTTGGCTTGGAGGATGACAAGAACGAGCATGGGGTGGTAGTGAAACAGCGAAGTTTTTACGATAGACAGATGTAGAGAACAAAAAGTTTGATTAGATGATTAAAATCAGTGATTTAAATTATGATTTCAATCAGCTGATTATTTTTTAAATAACTGATTAAAATAATATATTTTCTAATATTTTAAAATTATATGAAAAAGTATTAATATCAACAATTAACATAATTTGTAATGTTTCTATAAATTTAATAACAAGTGTACAAAATAATTTTCAGTCTACAATAACAAAAAAAAAGTGTGGTAACAGATAATGCAAAACCTATGAAAAAAAAAAAAAAAAAGAGGCAAGAACCAAGAGATACTGATAAAGTTATAACACATGGATGCTCTGCTCATTGGATAAATCTTCTAGCAGAAGATATAACATCATTGACAGTTACAAAACATTAAGTGCAAAAGTATATCTACAATCACTGTGCTCCGGCTGCTCGACTAAAATAATGTAACAGATATTATACTAAAATTATTAATGATCACACTAGTGAAATTGATTTAAATATTGTCAACATCATCAGAGACTATTACAATTACAAACTTACAAATTTGTTGTTCTAGTTCTGCTTCTATTGAAAGATTGTTTTCAAACTTTTCTTTCATTCATTCTGATATTAGAAATAAATTTTCTCTGTAAACTTTCTCAAAACTTTTATTTTGCTATGAAATGTTGAAAAAAGGTTAATTCAGCAATTCTGTGCTCTGGTTGATACATATTTTTGGAATTCTTACTTTGATAATAAAACAACTGTAATTTTTATTTTATATCTAAATCATTATATATTATAACAATTGTTCCTTAATTTAAAATCTTTAAAGATTTTTATTAAAGCTGAGCCTGAAGTATACAGAGTGAAAGTTGTATGAAATGCATAATGAAATTATAACTTTATTTTTCCACATTTTTCCCTTTTTGGCAATTTTTTCCAGTTTTTACTATTGTCCTGACAAAAATTCATTTTTTTCAGCAAAAACTCGACCCTCCTATGCATACTGTACTTTCCATGAATGAGCTTCAGTTTTTGGCAGTTTGCCAGTGTTAAGATAGCTTACACACATGTCTGGAGAATCTGTGTTTTTTTAAGCATAAGCATAGTAAACATTCCGTTTTTTCTGCATTTTGAAACTTCAATTGCTAGGCCCCGATAGAGTTACAAAAAATATTAATATTGATTATTGCAATAAAAATATTTTATGTAGGTCAATTTCATATTTGTTTTCATGTTTTGCATTTTTTCTGCCATTTTAAACTGCCATCCACATTTCCCGGATGGAAATACCCCTCCCCCCCCCCAAAAAAAAAAAAAAAAAAAACAGTTATTCATGGTATTTTTCCAGTTGTTATGGTATCTTTGGTTTAAAAAATTTAATATTTACTATTTCAAAAAATATATTTCTGGAAGTCATTTATCTCAATCGCCACAGATTTTTTTCCCCCTTTAGTGCCTTCAAAGTGGTGCCAGGATGTTTTGTTCATTTTCAACACTCAGAGATATCATTTCACATTTTAAAAGATGACAAAAGATTAAGCAGTGCAATTTTTTTCTTTTGGCTGTGTTTTTTGTTAAAACATACAAATCCAAGGTTTGTTTGCAAAAGCAGACCGAGTGTATGCTGCCAAAGGCAGTGGGAGCCCCAACTCTTGGTTTATTTGGTTAGAGTTTGGTTTAAAAATATAATATAATATACAAATTTGAGAGTATTTACTGCTGAAGGCAATGACAAGATTAAATTCCTCCCAGAAAAAATGTCTAAATTCAACACTGATTTTACGTATATTTAAGGTTATTATTCTGGTCAAGCTGGGTGTGTCAACTAGTAGTATACATGCATATATGTCGTGAATTCAAGTTCGAATTCGATCTGAGTGGCAGTCGGAAGCTTGTCAATAAACATTTTCATTCTGTGCAAGGTTTCCCTTCTCGATCACATCAGGAGGCTGTCTGGAATCACCGACAACAAATCATATTTCAGCCAAATTTCAGTAGAAGTAAAGAATTTTATTGACTTTTTTTAAACGTCAAGTCAGGAGGAATGCTCATTAAACTGCAATTAAATTGATGCATCAGTACATTCTGTTGTGACAGTCAATAATTTCCACAAGTCTTTCTCAAATTTCAAGATGTTTATTTAGGTGAATGGGTTGGATCCACTGAGCACTAAATCCTTCTAAAACGTTATTTAAAATATCTACATCACTTAACTGAAAAAAAAAAAAAAAAAAAAAAAAAAATGAGGCGAATTAGACGCCAGTTAAATTTTTACTTCGTTCTCTTAGCCAATGCCACACGTCAAAATTCTGTCTCTCCTAGCATTGCAAGCGATTTTAAGGGAAGCTATGCAAAAGGATACAAACATGACATGTAATCTGTTTCAGTCAATCATAGTCTGAATTTGAAGGACTTAATCAAATTTCTGGCGTAGAGATATCGTAGCGATTAAACTTCCAGAATGCTTTTGGCGCCAAATAATCTTTCTGGTAAGAACTGGAATTTTCTGAAAGCTTTTAAAAACGTGGTAAAATGAAGTAATATTTTAGCTTCGAGAATAGGTATAAAATATATTCTTTAACTGCAGATGATTTTTTAGAATACTAGAGAAGAAATTTAATAATTTAACAGATTAAAAGTGAGAAATATTTAAATATTGAAACACAATAAGAGACATTTAATATTTTAATATAAGAAAGAATTTACGGAAATAGAATTTTTTAAGATGGAATAAATTTAAGAGATATGATATTTTAGCATTTAAATAAAAAATTTATAGTGGTTTAACTACAGGGGAATAATAATAAATTTTAACAGTGGATTAAAAATAAAGGTGTTCTATTTAAAGAATAAATTTAAGTAGCTACTGCCATTTTTTAGATCTAACTACTTTGGAATAAATATTATTAAGTGGATTAGGATAAAATGGCTTTACATGTGGACAGTAAAGGACTATTTTAAGAATAAGAATTATTTTAATTAACCGGGGTTATATATGGAACATTACTAAATGGAAAAATTTTATAGAATAATTTAGCAGATTGCGGGAAAAATTAAATTTTGTAATATATATATATATATAAGAAGAAAAAAATTAGAACTTAATATGATCTTCTTATTAATGGTTTATTCGCAAATTATTTAAAAAAATATTTGCTACACTCTGATCAACTGAAAGTAGATCTGATTTCGTACCATGTTTTAAGGTAGATCCTTTGCATTTGAAATCTAGATTGTACATATAGCTATATACGACAAAGAAAGAAAGTGAAAAGTTGGTTATTATAAATAAGGCTACAAGGTCCTATATAGATTAATTTTTATAATGACCATGAACCATAATTAAAAAAGAAAAAAACCTTTACTTTGATGATTTAAGGGTGTCTTCCAACCATTCCCAATGTTTTTCAGACCTATATTTATCAGCAGCATGTAAGGAGGGCTGAGAATAAGTTTCAAACACTGTGTTTCCACATAAAATAACACTGTCAGTCATGATTAAATCAAGGGTGGCAGAATTATTCAGTTTAAAAGTCTTTTTGTAATAAAAGTCAGGAAAATTCCTAAAATATTAACAAAGTTTCACATTAACACAGCTAAACAAAAATTATATGTCATAAAAATAAAAACACAATATTCATTAGCATAACTTTTCAAAAATGGGTAACACCACTTCTAATGAACAATGACATTATCTTAAAACTGAGAGAAAGTCAAAAGATGATATTAATGCCTGAGGCGATCTCATTCAAAAAAGAACTGAATTTAATAAAGCAATGGAAGAATTATAAAACAAATATAAATAATCTTCTTAAAACAACAACATACTAATATTACAAAATTATGACTAAACATAAATTAAAAGTGATTTTGAACTTTACTATGTCATAAATAATATACTTAATCAAATTTAAATTAATCCAAAGTGATATAAATTTCACTGACTATAATAAAATTGTTGCTTGATTTTATTAATTTGAAAAAATAATTTGTTATTCATTAAGTGCAAATAAATTTTTTAAAAGTATATAATAAATTTAATTTGATATCTCATTAATATAAACCTTTAGATATCACAAAAGGATGAATATACAATTGTGAAACTCAAATTATTTTTTTATTGTTTACTTTTCATCAAAATTGTACACTTGTAATCATTTGACTATGTATTTTCATAATCATGTTAACTATGACAACGTCTCCCTCTTTAATAGTTTAATTACACTAAATCCTCTCATACATCATAATTATATAATTCTTCAGTTTTTTTTAAAAGTTGCATTTAAAGATGCAATGCAATCTCGGAAGATGAAGATGAATTGCAGAATCTTTAAAACTGCATTGGTTTGTTTCAGTAACTGAAACTACATTCATAACACATTTATCATACTTGTGCAACCACCCCACAATTATAAAAACATATCCTGTTCTATTGCTGCTTATTTGTCAAGGCCATAGCCAAATGGGGAGGGGAACAGACCCCCCCCCTCTCCTAAGTTCTGTTGACAAATTGAAAAGGGTATATTCATATTCTTTCATATAAAAGAAAGCATTGTAGCTTAAAACATATATGGTTGTTCCCCCAGCCACCACCTGAAAAAATTTCTGGCTATGATTTTGTTGTTTGTATCAATGTACCTTAGTGAATCATTCTATTCTTAAGTAGAATGTTCTGAGAGTTTATATAAGAATTTTTCTGAGATGTATTTAATAAACAAAAAGAAAGTTTTTGCTACTTAAATATTTTTTTAATGAAATTAACAAGATGTTTAAAATTTTCTGCAATTTGCTTAAAAACTTAGAAGTTTTCTGAAAAGTTTAGAAGAGTTGGCTGATATGATAAAGTAACTAAAAGAAAGAAAAATTAAAACAGGAAATGCCAGACACTAATTAAAATTAACAAATTATGATTATGTAAAAAAAATTAAACTACTCATGAAGTACTTTAAAAACAGTTACAAGTTTAACAGAATTATCAACATCTAACAGATTTTAAATTTTGTTTTGGACAATCTCGAATGTAGAAAATATTTATTCTAAGCTTTTAGTTGAGCAAACAGTGTATGCAATTGAACAATGGCTTGCATGACATTTTTACTTATACCTTTTGCAAAGCTTATCAAGATAAGGGAAGCAAAATGTTATATTTTCTTCTTTTTTTTTTGTACCATAATCCTGTCAGTGGCATCAAATGTAACTGGAGAATAGAGCTGACTTAACTTTATAGTTTATTATTATAAGAATTAGTTTAGGATATAGATCAATAGAGTTGTGGTCATTAAATATAGGTTTTCTACAACTTTTTCAATTTGTTTCCTTGATGCCACATTAGGATTGTTAGCAGCATACATCTCTACCTCTGACATTTCGATTTATAATTTTTCCATGCTTTAATCTCTTCATTGATGGCACAATTAACTCTCCAAGCCTTATCATATGCAACTACAATGGGTTTGAATCACTGAAGATAATCCCTAAAGTTTCTTTTTAATTGAAAGTCTATGACTTATATTGAAATATCATAGTCAATTTCCTCATAATTATTTTCACAAATCTTTAAAAATGGTGGTCAACTGCTCAGATAAAATTCTATTGTGTCCACCACGGAGTTCCGCTTGATACATGATAGCAACTCGAGTATTTTGGCGCCTGTCTCTTGCAGCTTGACAAAGAATTACTAAACATATTTCAAATACAATGTTTTAAGCATAACAACCCAGATTCAAATGTAAATTTATCATGCAAAGACTATGAATTATAAATTATGATTAAATATATAAATTTTATATCTACTCATGGCATATAAAAATGTTTTAAGTGAAAAGAAAGAGTCTACGAGGATGAAAAAGAACAAGAGGGAAAAACTTACCATCTTTCAGATCTAGAAGAATACATTATTTGGGCAGATACATTTCCATAATGGTCATGATTACCCGCTATTACAAACCATGGAATATTTAGAGAAGGATAATTGAATGCTGATTCAAACGTCTCCTATATTTAAAAGGAATATAAATTCAAAAATTCATAAAATTTTAGAAATATGTTACATGTAAATGTACAATTGAGTAAAAATATTCTACTTTCTCTTGTTATTTCAGACATTCTGTTATTACCTATATACAGGGATGACGGCCCCACCAGTATTTACTATTCATTAAAAAATAATCTATAAATATTTTATAATCTAAATATTAAAAAAGAATTATTCACTGAGAAAATAAAGTATAAAGAAAATGCTCTTTAAATGTGTTCAGCCTTGCTCTTTAAACTGTTAGCAGATTTGTATAAAACCAAAAACTTTCTGCGCACATAAATATTGGGTCAAAAACTTTCTGCAAAATAATTTAATGTTTAATAAAATTATGTGTTATATTATTTTGACGTTATGAATTAAAAACAGTAGTTTAAATTAATTAGCATTTATATTAAAAATTAATTAATATTAATTAAAGAATAATTATTTTCGTTAAAAAAAATCAACATTTCAGACAACATTGAAACAAGCATTTCAGAATTTTCTCAGAGAGCAAGCTTAGGAGAATCATTTAAAACTTTATGAGTTTCCTCACTCCAGGAAACAGTATAGGTCACACTAAGTACCACTTTGGAGCGAGTTGCACGTGTTTGTGTTTGATGGTGTGCTAAGATATGTGCTACATCCTGGCGGCAACTTTGGCTTTTTTTCTATTGCTATTTTCTATTATTATTTTTATTTCTATTTTGAAAATTTTTCAGCCACAGATTTTTTTTTTTTTTTTTGGGCTAGCCGCCAGTCAGTTATTGATGTTCATTAAAATTTGATGCATTTTGAAATAGTTAAATTTAGCTTTAAATCATTTAAAAGAAATTTAATTTAAAATGTTTTCTAACACTATGAAAGTATTCGATTTAACTACTGCCGCCGGACTAAAAAGTCCTTGCAGCTATCGATGGAAAACCGATCGACGCCAAGCTCTAGTCTGCGAAAAATAGAAATAAAAGCATCTGTAATGTCACAACAATGTTTTGCATCTTTAAACTTTAAACTGTGCACAAACAGTAAAAAAATGGTACATAAAATTGGGGAATATTTATAATTTTTCAGTATTAAAAAAAAAAAAAAAAAAAAAAAAAAAAAAAAAAAAAAAAAAAAAAATTCTACTGAGTTTCAAATTTTGCATAAAATTTTCCGCGCATGGTGTGCGTCTATATTATACAACTCTGACTGTTAGGAACTATAAAACCTCCAGATGCAACAAATCACTTTATCATCTGATTGCTACTTCCTAACAGACACAGACTGGAAATGCCCAACTTGGCACATTAATAAGAATATTTCACAGCACATCCCACATTCTTCAAGTAGGCACCAAATTTGGTGATTTACTGCTCTCTCAGTGCTAAAAACTTATCTTTTTTGCAATAAATGGATGCTTGGTGATTTATCTGTAATGCAAAGAATAAGGAAAGATAACTGAGCTTCGTGTATGATATGTTAATACTCAGGGCTGTGGAGTCAGTGGGAAAAATGACCGACTCAGACTCCTAAAATTTTAAAAGAACTGACTCTGACTCTGACTCCGGTATGGCTAAAGCACAAGCCTGTTAGGTGGGTTTCTATTATTCAGATTGCTTTATTACTGTCACGAGCAGGGAAGACCGAGCTATGCTCGGTCAAAATTAAATTTGAGTTCAAATATCATGACCCATGACCAAAATGACCCACTAATTGAATTTTCTCGAACATGTGACTTAGCCCAACAGTCTTCTCATGCCGGAAAACCATAGGATGCAAAATTTAGTGTAAATTGAGCCGCTTTTTAGATATTGATTCACAATGACCCAGAAATGACCCACTAATCGAATTTTCTCGAACATCTGACCTAGTCTAATGATTTTCGCGTGCCCGAAACTCGTAAAATACAAAATTTAATCAAAATCGTTAGAGCCGTTTTTTAGATAAAATTAATTTGACCCGCTATGACCCCCTAATCGAAAGTTCTCGAACACGTGACCCAGCCCAATAGTCTTCTCGTGCCCGAAAATAGTCGAATACAAAATTTTGTCAAAATCGTTTGGACCGTTTTTTAGATACAATTATCTTGACCATGACCCAAAATGACCCACTAATTGAATTTTCTCGAACATGTGACCTAGCCCAACAGTCTTCTCGTGCCCGGAAACCATTGGATGCAAAATTTAGTGTAAATTGAGCCGCTTTTTAGATCTTGACCCACAATGACCCAGAAATGACCCACTAATCGAATTTTCTCGGACATGCGACCTAGCCCAATGCTTTTATTGTGCTCGAAACTCGTAGGACACAAAATTTAATCAAAATCGTTAGAGCCGTTTTTTTAGATAAAATTAATTTGACCCGCGTTGACCCAAAAATGACCCACTAATCGAAAGTTCTCGAACATGTGACCCAGCCCAATTGACTTCTCATGCCCGAAAATGGTCGGATACAAAATTTCGTCAAAATCGTTTGAACCGTTTTTTAGATACAATTAGCTAGACCATGACCCAAAATGACCCACTAATCGAATTTTCTCGAGCATGTGACCTTGACCTAGCACAACGGTCTTCTCGTGCCCGAAAACCATTGAATGCAAAATTTAGTGTAAATTGAGCCGCTTTTTAGATATTGACCCACAATGACCCACTAATCGAATTTTCTCAGACATGCGACCAAGCCCAATGATTTTATCGTGCTCGAAACTCGTAGGACACAAAAAATAATCAAAATCGTTAGAGCCGTTTTTTAGATAAAATTAATTTGACCCACGTTGACCCAAAAATGACCCACTAATCGAAAGTTCTCGAACATGTGACCCAGCCCATTAGTCTTCTCGTGCCCGAAAATGGTCGGATACAAAATTTCGTCAAAATCGTTTGAACAGTTTTTTAGATACAATTAGCTAGACCATAACCCAAAATGACCCACTAATCAAATTTTCTCGAACATGTGACCTAGCCCAATGGTTTTCTGGTGCCCCAAAACGGTAGGATACAAAATTTCGTCAAAATCGTTAGAGCCGTTTTAAAGATAATTTTTGCATATATATATAACCACCCACAAGATTTGCTCGTATTAGAATATATGATTTGTTTTGAAATAGTAATACTCACTTTATTAAATTTGTCATTAAAAAAAGGAAATATTACTATTTAAAAAAAGTGGTAGCAATCAGAATAATAATAATAAAAATACCCAACTGGCAACACTGCAACCTACTGGTACATTCCTGTTTGACCTTGAAGCATGTGATATGCATATCGATCGATGTTTTTTTTTTTTTTCATTTCATGTCTTTCAAATTATAATGATCAAATAAAGAAGATTTTTTATTAAAAAAGAATATAATCAATTTTTCCAATTTATTATGTTATTGTAAGAATTAAATCTTCTCAATTTTTTTGTTTCTGACCTTAGAGAATGCAAAGTGGGATTATTGCTCTTTATGAAATTCACAACTGCTAAAAATTCTATAAGATTACAGAATTTTAACACCACAAAAAGCATTACTGAATAGTAGAAGCAAAGACTTTACTTTACATTTTAATGGGAATAATACACTATTCTACTTACAGAAAGTGAATTTGATATGTCTAAGCATAAAAGGAACTTTTTGTGATGAAATATGTTTATTAAAAAAAAATAAATAAATAAATAAATTAAACAGTATATTTAACAGTGGTAATGAGATGTTTTGTATATTAGATAATATATATATGAATTTCAAATATCTATGATAGATAACATTTGAAAATTAGTCATTTAGATTTGGTAAAAGTCATGTTTAGCAACAAAATATTAGAAATATTACAAAAAAAAAAAAAAAAAAAAAAAAAATACATAAAACTGTTAAAAGTCTTAAACATACAAATAATTAAAAAACAATTTCAATTTGTGTTTAATATTATTTATATTTTTAAATTAATATATTTATCAAAATGCATATTTAAAAAAATATATAAACAAAAATAAGTAAGATAAATTGTCATAAAAACTTTTGCCTTCATTTTAAATGAAAAAATAGTTAAGCAAAAAATTAATGAAAAGTGAAAATTGTAATATTAAGTTAAAAAAATATCTTAGTTTATTACTTTACTAGCTAACCCGCCCGGTGTTGCCCGGGCCCGAGATAATTACAATCTCAGAGAAAGGCGTTAACCCCCTCCCTCCTCATACCCGTAAATATAATGAATAATTTGTTCAAGAGAACCACCGTCACCTACATTAACGCGATCATTAAAAAAAGAATTACATTTTTCTGATTTAGAACATATCGAAGACGCTACGCTAAAATAGCCGGCAGATGACACCCCTTACCGACCTCAATTTCAAATCTATATCTTAATTAGTTACCTAAATTTTTGTTCATTAGTAAAAATTGGCAATTATTTCCTTTCATTTTCGCAAACTAAATGGAGGGATCGGCCCGAGAAACAGATCTCTTTGTAGTTCAGTTTTTAATGAAAGCAGATCCCTGTCTGAAACTTTCTCGGATCGTTTTTACTGGCGCCGGCAGATTTTTGCATAAATTAAAAAAAAAAAAAATACCAACCGATTTTTTCAAAAATCACATAGTCAGATACAGAATATTTTTTTACATATGCTCAGGAATTTTCAAATTGATATCTCAATTAGTTTTCTTAAAATTCGCTAATTAGTAAAATAATTTCGAATTCGTTCATTTCCGGTTGCAAATCCAATGCGCCAGTTAGTTTCTTTCGCCATTTTGATTTAAAAGATGACATATTAGAAACGATGGTTAATGAGAATCTAATTAATATCTAGGCTAATTATCAAAATATTAAAATTCTGAGGCTCAGGTGCACATGGACAGACCTTGGACTATTCACACCTAAATTTCCAGACTTCTAGGTGGGCTAGATTTTGCTAGCCATCGCCAACAGACACACACACAGAGCGAAACTTTCTTTTATTAATATAGATTTATAAAATTAAGAAAATTTTCAGTTGAAAGAAACCTCAGTGCTAGAGAAATTCCTAAAGAAGAAGATTTTATTCATCAACAAAAGAATGATAAATTAATTAGAATAAAATTACATTGAATCTTGGGTCATTAACATCTTGCACACCTTTCAAGTAAAAGTTATCGCCCAAAGCCAATACAGAATCCACAATCATCTTCTTTGAAAGAAAAGCCATGTCTCTCCCCACATTCATTTCGACAAATGTTTTGTAAGGAAAGAAAGGAATTCCTCCCCAGTCTCCAATAACCAGGAATTTCAAACATGTTCCAGTATTTGTAAAAGCTGTAAAAAATAAAAGAAAAAAAATTACACAGAAAATTTTTGATTCTCAGTATTTTTAACATCTGTGTACAATGATATTATCTTAATAAGAATGCTATACAATGAAAGAACAAACAAACAATGCTATTAGAAATAATAGAAATGAGCTGAATAATTTTATTTTGTTCAAAACTAGCAGAGCTTCATCTGCCTTGCTGATCGTTTTTCCAAAACAAACCTCAAATTAAACAAAGCTTGGGTTGGAGGCTCCACTGACTTTGGCAACATACAGTAGTGAGGGCTATGACTGCTTCAGTCTTGAATAAAACAAACCTTAAATTAATGTGATTTTTTATTTTGACCCAGACTAAATTAACTGATTTGGCATTCTTTCAACTTGAATTTAATCATGACATGTGACAGTAGAAAAATTTACCAGAGTTGTTACTGCTTAAGAAAAGAAACTGTCAAGAAATCACCTTAAAAAGTGAAAAAAGCATACAAATTTCAGAAAAAATTCAAAATTCACAGAGAATAAAATTTACTAAATTGAGATGAAAGATTGAAACCAGATTAGTTTTACAGATGCCAAAAAATCGCCATACGAAATGGAAAAACACTAAACAAACATAAAAACTTAATGAAAAATTCATAATTCGCAGAGGACAAAATTTATTACATTGGGCTAAAAGTTTGAAATCCGGTTCCTTTAAAGAATGGCCAAAAATTGCCGTAGACCATGAACAAATGCATACAAATTCAAAAATTGCAGAGGACAATATTATCTATATTGGGCTGAAAGATTAAAATCAGATTCCTTTTAAGAATGTCAAAAAATCGACACAAAATGCAAAAATCACATGAAAAAAAAGCGAAAAAATAAACAACTGCAGTATAAATTTTAAATTAATTTCATTAAAAAAAGGTCAAAACTTACATTATTGGGTTAAAAGATTAAAGCTAGGTTCCTTTCACTAATGTGGAAAAATTGCATTAAAAAATTTAAAAACTGCCTTTGAAGTACATTAATTGAGACATACAGGTACCTTCCTGCCAAATCTTGTAGCTTGGCTTGCAGCAGAAAATGGCACAGAGACACACGTCTAGCTTTATTATAGTTGAGCTTAGCTAGTCATTTTTTCTTAAATGAACCTGGGATTGGAGATGTCTTGAATCAGATGATCCTTCAATAATTGTGATTTTTTATTTTAACCCAGACTAAATTCAAATTTTTAGCATCATTGTTCATTAAGGTGGGTCGAAAAAACCGAAATTTATATAATCGAAACATAATAGTGCAGGAAAGTTGCCGTTGGTAGTAATGAATAAATTCGCAAAATATTACACCAAATAGTTAATATCTTTTATCGCCGCAAAGAGGCCAAAGTTTTGAAAAATCACAATTTTTTTTTTTTTTTCAAAACAAAAAATTAAATTATCCAACCATACCAATGCAATTTGTAATAGAATGCAACAGTTACATCAAGAGGTTAACAATGTTCAAATAAAATTTCGTTATGGTGAAATCATTTCTATTACCACTGCAGGGGCGGCCAAAATTTTAAAAAAACATGGCAAAAATTTCAATTTTCCGTTTTTTTATCTTTCCCAATTTTTATTATATGTCTACAATTAAATAAATTTACATTATATCTAGTAATAACTTATAAATGTCTAGTAATTTGGATCATGGGTGTAGCCAACCAAGAGCAAGAGGGGCCCGACACATCCTAAATTTGAGA
Source organism: Maratus michaelseni (assembly GCA_963931845.1). NCBI lineage: Eukaryota > Metazoa > Arthropoda > Arachnida > Araneae > Salticidae > Maratus > Maratus michaelseni. Next base: position 207,411,009 of record OZ007594.1, on the reverse strand, counting down.
AAAAGGGGCTTTTTGAAGGGATTTTCATTCTTATACTTTTAATAAGGCTAACTTCACTCCTCAAAATAAAGTCAAAGAATATTTTCTCTCCTTGAAAAAACCCTAACTATAGCTTTATTATACATATAAACTAAACTATTGATATTATATTGTCTTGCCAATTGAATTGGATAAGCTAACTAGGGAGGTGGTTGAGTGTAGGGGGCTAAAACTCTCCCTCCTTTCAAAATTAGCATTTTTATGAGCTTATAGACTATTGATACCCCCCCCCCCCCACCTCCTTCTCCGAAACAAAATTTTGTTCACACTACAGAAGTTGGCCCTTGACAATCCAGACATTTTTGTGAGTGGCCCTCCTCTTATAAAAGTTGTGCACCCCTAATATAAACAGGGTTCATACTCTATTTGAATAACAAAATGCCCTGACTTTTCCAGGTTTTTCCAGATCATTTTTCCTACAATTCCATGTCCTCAATTCATGACATTTTTAGAAATACGATTAGCAATTCTAGATCTTAATGATTAAATATACCTCTGAAAATAAAAGTAATCTATAAAATTGTAACTAAAAATCTATTTTTTGATATTTAAAATATAAAAAATTAAAAACAATTAAAAATATACAATTTGGATTGATTCAAAATAACATTTCATTGATATAATTAGATTTCACATATCAACCATTCAAATATTTTTCGACATTTCTACTACCATGTCAAACAGTCAGCTATGTAACTTTCAATTTTTTTTTTGTCTTTTAACAATTTAATTTTAACTACAGCTTTTCTTTTTTGCTTGCTTTATAATTTTCTTTCTTTTCTTATTTAAATATTCATGATATCTCATCCTAGCCACCTTAACATCGGCTCAATATTTCTTTCGCAGAAGTACATCACTATTTAGCATTAAATTTGTATGGCTAAAAAAAACATCATTATGTTAAAAATATGAATGTAGCAAAAATACTACTTGCTAGTAAAAAATCTGAATTTTTTGCAGACTGAATTCGGAACTAGGAAGAATCTTGACACATGATAGCACATAATATATATATATATTAATCCCTGACTTTTCCAGGTTTTAGGGAAAAAATGTGATTTTCCCTGACTTTTTGAGCACTTGTCATTTTCCCTGACAATTCCCTGTTTTCCATATTTTCCAGTTGTGTAGGAACCCTGTATAAAATATAAAAAAATCTTAACCTTAAGTACATTTAGACCTGTCTTCATCTATCTGGAATCAAAGTGGCAGAATTATGATCTGATAGATTTCACTAGCTATTGTCAACAAACAAACAAACAGGTAGACACACACATAGAGACAAAAACTTTCTTTTATTTATTAATAGAGATATTTTATTGTTCAGAAGCAATAAATTTTCTGTCAATCTGTGACAACCATCTAAGCATTTAAATATAAGACTTAAAAATTGACTTTTTTCACAATTTTAGAAATATATCTCATCCACTTTTTTTCATTATGTTGACATTATTGGCCATGAATATCAGCTGGCACTATTATTTATTATAATGTAGAAATGCACTTAATTATTAAGCTTTGTACAGTTGTGATGTTTTCTCAAAACTTACTTTAACTATGCCTATTTCTTGAAAAAAGTTTTATAGTCTAAGGTTTACTTTCGAGTGTGAGGCTTATTTAACCATTGGTATCCTATTTGGTAGTATGTGGTACAAGCGTCTGGGGAGAGAACGACTGCTAATGGTACGACTTAGAAAATTTCAGCTTCTGATTAACTCGTTTCTGCGCATGCGTCAGCAGAGGCGAAAAGGGAAAAAATGCTTTGATTTCTTCCCTTGAGTGTACCGTACTGAGGTATGGATCTTCCCTCATGGGTGCAAGAAGTCCATCCAAGCCAAGACTGAAAACTTTTCTGAGTATTAGGAATAACCAAGTGGAAATGGGCTAGAAGGTCTCTATGCCTTGCATTATGGCTAAAAATTGATTTCTTGCAATAAAAGAAACTGATTAAAAGTTCTTGATAGTAAAATTGCTATTATTTAAGCATACAAAGTAGAATTTGCTATCAATCAAAAATCTCTCCAAGACTGAAATCAGTCCTGAGACTGAAGTCTTGCACCCATGTCTTCCCTTTTCGTTGTGTATTTGTTTATGAGGTGTTTGAAAAAGTTAAGTGAAGTACATTTCAGCGTTTATGTGATTTAAACTTTAAGCTTTTATGCGATATAAACTCAGTGAGCAATGCAAAAACATCAAATGGTTTTAAAAGTTTATATATACGTATATATATATATATTCTGGTTGTATGGTTAGCGCTCTTTAACACAAATGACAAATAAAAACAACACTAAACATGGACAAGATTGGAAGACTATTAGTAAACAGTTATTTGCATTTTGTTATAATCTGCTTTATTTACGGAGCTCTTCTGAAATATTATTAAATACAAAATTTTAAGTGTTATAAATGACTGAATCTGTAAAAAAAAAAAATAATAATAATAATAATAATAAATAAATAAAAAATATGTATATGTGTTGAGCTATTTATAATTTATTTTGAGAATTTAAAAGTTTTAAAAAAGAGATACATTTCCATTAGCATCAGTTAAGTAATAAATTGTTACCAGTAATCAGAAATAAAAGGATTTCGAGGTTAACCCCCCCCCCCCCCCCCCAAGAGCATTTAAAAACTGATTAAATATATACAAAACTCCTTGTGATAAAATTACAATATGATGTGTAAAAACGATGGTGAAGAAAAACATAAGAAGCATAAAATGTTTACCATTCATTTGTTTCAAGACCTCATAATAGGAACCTCTATTTCAACATAAAATTAAAGACAAAATGAGAAGCAATAGTAGCAAAATAATACATTTATGTTACTGCTACTGTTCTTTCTTATGTTTTTCTTTGAAAATTGAAGACGATTCTCTTTTATGAACCTTTTAACACCTAAATGCTAAATTTGTAATGTTGTATGTACTTTTCATTACGTCAGTCTTATATTTACTAAACACTGTTTTATGGGCATGCAACACAACAAAATTGTTCATCTAATGAATAACAATCCCAAACCCTCCCAGATGAAGATTCTGGCTGCACTACTGAGTCAGATACTTAAAAAACTTATTGAATAATTTAATTGAATTTAAAGTGATTTCTCTCAACTGTGATGAATAGTTCACATTTTCTTCTTTTAATATTATGTACTTTTAGAGGGGATTAAAAAGAAATTTTATCTTTAAAATTATTAATCATAAAAGTCAACACAGATAAAAATGCCTGTTATGAATACATTTTTTTTCTTTTTTTTCTCTTGTCTGTAAAAGATTTAACTGTAACTAATGTGTTTAAATGGATTAACATAAATTGATGTCTTAAATAATCTAAATTGATGTTTTAACTGTAATGTAACTGTTAGAGCATATTTTAATTCAGTTGGAAAAATTAGGCTCCAAAATAGAGAATATCCATGGTCAAAGTTATAATAATGGAGCAAATATAAAAAGGATCGAATTGAGATGTGCAAAGCACATTTTAAAACAAAAATTATAAAATATATTTTCCTTTGCCCTGTTGATGCTATTCATTGAATTTAGTTATAAATAATGCTACAAAACAGTTCAATTTTTTTTTCTAAAAATTTTTTTTAATGTCTGTTTTTACACTGGATACTCAGAGTTACACCAGCACATAACTTCTTTAACTTTAAAACATATTAATATGATTTGATTAGGAAGTTGAGTTTACACTCTCTAAAGCTTCTCATGTATGATTTACCCACTGTACATGGACCATTTGGCGTTAATCAAAATTTCTTAGACAGGTTAAGAGAAATTCGGGGAGTATAATAAATCACTAGATAAGAAAACAACAAAATTTGTTTACGTATAAGTAATATGACATAAAATTTTTATAAAACCTAATCTAGTGTTATAAATTTTAGGAAACCTGAACACCAGATTATATTATAATTTTAGACTGTTACTATCCTTTTACAAACTTTCGCATTAAAGGTTTACAACATATCTCGATTTTCAAAAAACAAGTTATGAGCAATGTGAAAATAAATTTGAGCTTTGTAAAAACTATGACAAAGTTGCATCATTTGCTAAGGAAGAAATAGATATTGACATTATCTATTTCTAATATTTCATTCTATTTCAACCTATTAAAAACAAAAACTTATTATTATTATTTTTTTTAATTATCTATTTACATATAAAAGAGTTTTTCTTCATATGTTTCATGAGTTCTGACTCACAATCAATGCACAGTCCAAACTACTGAACATAGAAGAATGAAAATTGGGGAGCTAATACTTCTTTTGACATAAGCATGAAGATTGACATAAGACAGGATTTTTGAAAATTCCCCACCCTAAGAGGGTTAAAAAGGGAGTCAAAATTTTTAGAACACCTCACCATATCTCATCAGCCATTTTAGGTAGAAGCATGAAATTCCAGAAAATAAATCTACAGAAAAAAATAATCAAATACAGTAGACTTCCTTAAATCCGCTTAGCTTAAAAACCGGAGGTTATGCAGATTTTAGAATTTTGTGGATTTCTGGTCACTGTTTTGTTTACATTTTTAAACAATAATTTGAATGTAATAATGCATTCGAAATTATAATGAATACTTACAATAAAGTAAAATAGTTAAGTAAAATAAAAAAAAATTAAGAAAATTTAAAAAACATTTAAATTTTTAAAAGTAAAGGTCAAATAAATAATGGATACATAACTAAATATGTATAATCATGAGAAATTTTTTCTTGAATTATTCAGTAAAACTCGCCTAATAAATGTACACTAATAATTCACATCAAAATCTTAAAATAACAAAGTTTTCTTTCATGTTTAGCTGTACTTAACCAAAAAAGCTTGATCAATACATAAATTATTTGGTAAAAATATTGCTATCGCCACTGATATCAGCACTATCTAGAATTTTTTCAGAAATAAATTTATACATTCTTCATGAGAAAACATGAGTTGAATCATATCAAACAGAATTACATATTAAAATGTGTACAGAATGATATAAAAAAAAAAATTATAGTTAAGATGTAGGTGTCAAATTTAAGTTTCATTGTTTACATCGGAAACGATGTGTGGATTTTAGGGTGGCAGATTTGTGGGAGTCTACTGTATGTATTCCAGTGATTTTACAAAATCCTTCCCTAAGGGGATTAAAAGGGAGGTCAAAAATTTTAGGACATTTCACCATATCTCTGCAGTAGTTTTAGGTAGAAGCGTGAAATTCAAGATAACAAATATATTAAGAAAATAGTTAAACACAGGTAGTTCAGTGAATTTAGAACTATTCTGTCGCCAAAATCAACTTTGAACTGGATAATGTAAGATTGTACGAATAAGACGACAGATATATAAGACAACAATTTATTTGGTTAAAGTTTTTTTTTTTTTTTTCATTTTTACTAGATATATTTTGTTTGATTCAAGATTCTTTAATAGAAACCAACCGGCGTAGCAGGCAAAGGCTGCTAGTATTGTATATTGTGTCAGAATTCTATCACTAATTGATTTAAACAATTAAATGATCTTATATTTTAGAAGTTTTGTATGATATCTCTTGTAGGGATGGGCATTTCAACTTATTTTGCAATGCTGACACACTTGATGACTTGAAATAAAAATGTATGAGTTTTTCAGGAGAAAATATATAAATTTTCAGCCGAGGAGAAAGCTAAAATTTCAAGACGAGTGGCTATAACTTGGATGATTGATTATTATAATCTATATATATTTAAAATTCAATGTGGATCTGGTAAGACAATTTCAGCTTTATGCACAATGAGCATTTTAGGGTGTTATTCTGTTGAGTATAGTGAGAAACCAGTTTTGAATTTTCACATATTATTAGGCTTTTGATAAATCGGTTCAATAGTATATATATATATATATTTTTTTTTTTCAGTAGAAAAAGTTATGGAAATTTTTTTTCTTAATTATTATTACAAAATTTTTTACCATCCTTAATATTTTCTTTAATTACCGTAAAATCCCGATTGTAAGACCCCCCTTTTTCAAAATAAAAAAAGGTTAAATTCGGGAGGGGGCTTATAATCGGGATTAAAAAAAAAAAACATTTAAAAACCTGTTTTTATTATTAATTTAGAAGTAAAAAAGGGGCAAGAATCTTCCGTATTTCGGCAGAAAAAAAAAAAAATAAATTCCCAACCCTAAATTTCTGCCGCCCTCCCCCCCCCCCCCCCCCCCAAAAAAAAAAAAAAAAAATTAAAAAAAAAAAATATTTTTAAATATTTTTCTTTATTTCTTATTTTATTGTAACAATAGCTAATCAATCATCTAAATCTGCTCTCAAAATTACTGTCTCCCCCCCCCCTCTGGTCCCAAAAATGCATAGTTTAACCTTTATAACTTTTTAATTTTAAACTTATTTCAGACTTAATAAATACTCTATATTAAAAATAAATAAATCCAACCTACCACCTAAATTAACCCTTCTTCCTAAAATCTCGGCTTCTCTCCCCCTGCTCCCCAACCTTATCTCCTGAAGATCCTCCCCCACCAAATGCATCTCGTAAAATTTAAAATCTGTAAAATTGTAAAATAAAAAAAAAAGGACGAGAATCTTCCGCATTTCGGCAGATTAAAATATAAGTAAATTAAAAATAAATTCCCCATCCTAAAATCCTGCCCCCCCCCCCAAAAAAAAAAAAATATAAAATAATAATAATAATAATTACAAAATAAAATAAAAAAAATGTAAATCATTTTTTAAGTATTTTTTTATTTCTTATTTTATTGTAACAATAAATAATCAATAATCTAAACCTGATCTGAAAATTAGTTTCCCCCCTTTGCCCCCCTCTAGTACCACACACTTGTGGTGAGTAATCTCATCCATCGTTGACGAAAGCAAACACACAAAAATCAGAATACAGAATTATAAAAATTTCTCAAAATAATTTAAAACATGTGCTGCACAATGCACGAATATTGAAGCAATATGAATAATACAAACACACGGACCCGGCTGCGTTGCCAGCTTACCATTTTGTAAAGTGTTTTCCCTTTTCTTCCCAATTTTCCCTAGGCTTGTAGCTACTCACGCATGCGTAGAACATACTTAATCCGAAGCAAAATTTTTCTAAGTCGTTCTTTCCCTAGACGCTTGTGTATGTGGTAATAGTTGGCATGGGTTACAGAAGTCAGTGCCTACTAGTTGTCATATATAAACTTACTAATTTTTCTAAAATCAATTTTTTAATATAACCTGATGAATTTCTCAAACAAAATTTTTAAACTATAACTGTAGATCTATAAGATGATAATATAAGGCTAAATAAAACACCACTTTATACTGATTAATTGACTTAAAAAAATATAAATAAATATTTTTAACTTGACACTTCTACATGTGTATATGTTTTCACAATAATGTCAGGGTGGGTAAACAGAATTTTATTCATTTATTTTTTGCATAAAAGGATATATTTTCCAGACAGTAATTTACTTTAACTATTATACTAAAATTATGAAGAAAAAAAAAAGAGGCCATTTTCTAAAACAAATAAATAAATGGTGAACAGTAAAACAAGAAGCAGACTGAATCAAAAACATACAATGTAAGTCTCCTGTTTCACATTTTCTGCTACTGAGCTCTAGTACAGAGATGGAAAAACTGCTGACCATTTGCCACATATTGTGATTTTGCATTCTATCAAATCGTAACTTTGATAGCATTACTAATTTCATACAACAGCTTATTTCAAAATCAAAACTTAAAAGTAAGACGTTGAGATAATCCATTAATTTTTATAAAATCTAAGCATACATATATATAATAACAAACAATCCAAGTCAATAAGAAGATATTATATCATAAAATATATATAATAAATAATACACAGATTAAAAATATTTGCAAAAAATACTTAATAGTGCTAAATACAATTGTGATTTTACATGAAATAAAAATCCTTCTCAGCTAGGAGAATAGTGAGTTGATAAAGAGAAGACAAGTTTTAAAAATTTGGCACATCATTAAATTGAAGAACCATAGAAAGGTTAATATTATAACAAAAAATTACCAGAAAATGAAAGTAGCAAAAGAATCAACATTTCAATTATAGATGATTTTTAAACAGAAATGAACTTATTTCATTAATTTTTACTAAGCAGTTACTGTTTCAGAGTCATAATGCAAAAATTAATTGTAAATTATTAGTCGCGAAAAGCGCTAAAGACGAAGTTTTTATTGGCAAATAAATTTGTCTAAGAATAAACATATTTCGAAACTGTTTGATCTCACAGATTAATATTGCAAAAGAGATTACTAATATTAATTCAAAACAACGGATCTGCTGATCTGCATCAAAACATGCCCCAGAGGCCGATTCCAAATCCAAACACATAAACAAACAAAAAGTGCTGCCATCTATTTTATAAAAGATAAACTGATCTTGACCCATTGCAAGGCACCCATTGGGAGCCTCAGTGGTGTTGATTGGACGGGAAAACGTAAATATTTTACCTCTATTTCTTTCTTTACTCTGTGAGCTGCGCGCGCAACACAGAAGTAGTTACAAATTTATTAAATCAAAGCAACCTAACCAAAAAAAAAAAACAAACGTTGATACAAAATGAAAATTACATGCGAGTAAAAATAAATAAATAAATAAAATCTAATTACTTCAAACGAGCCATTACGTTATATTAAGCGTAGATTTTGTTCTAATATCTTTGTTTAACAAATTGGAAATTTCATTTTACTGATACTGATTATTATTTCTAATATATTAAAAATATGTCTCGTACTGTTTTGAAACGAGTTTTAATATACAGAAATATTTTTATCACTTATTTAGTATGCTCATATTTGTTGTTCATTGCTAAATTAATTTGTATTACTTAGTATAAGTTTCTTTAGATATTATTTTCATTCTATCAATATATTTTTAATTATTCATTGGATCTGTTATGATATCAGTTTGCTTACTAAATGAATTTATACTTTTATTTAGAATCCCGAACGGTATAATTCTGATGGGAGGAAAAATACTAGAAAGTTTCCAGTTCCTGGTGTTAAAGATATCATTCTTGTAGCATCCGGAAAAGGAGGCGTAGGAAAATCGACTGTTGCTGGTAATTGTTTAAAATAATGATATTTAAATTTTGAGGAAATGCGTCGTATTTTTTTAAATATAACTCTTTCCCAAGTTTTTTTTGGCAATATTTAAGGGCCGCTTTACTGAAACTCTCCGATCGCGAAATCCCATGTTAACCTATGGGAAAACTCCAAAGCGCGATGACTCATTACCTAATATAGTTATTAAAATACGGTTTTCACGATCAGAAAGTAGATGCCAGATGCCGACGTTGTGCGTTTTTAAAAATTGTCTCCGTGAATTTTAAGTATCTCTAAGAAGATGATCAAATTTCATTAAGTGGAAATTTCAAAGTTTATAGGGAATTTTTAAATAGTTAAAATTTAAAGAAACAATTTTTAAAAACTCACATCGACAGCATCTGATGTCTACTTTCTAACGGTGAAAACCGTATTTTAATAACTATATTAGGTAATGAGTAATTGCGTTTCGGAGTCTTACCATAGGTTAACATGGGATTTTGCGATCGGGGAGTTTCAGTAAAGCGGCCCCTTAAGGGCCTGAAATCGAATTACTACTGAGGCCAAAAAGGAATTTTGTTTTATGAAGTACAAAAGCTAGAAATTTCTTTGTTTTGTGGATAGGTGAAAAAATAAATATCCGTAAAATAACACCCTCTTTTCTAACTGTAAAGAAAACAAAGTAAAGTACATATTCAGATGATGTTAGAATTAAAACAAATCATAAAAAAGTTAATAGGAAAAACTAACTGTCAAAAAGTGAAGAAACAAACACACTGTATTATCATTTTCCCATCGATTTAGAAAGAAACTCATGCTTAAATTGATTAACAAAATTTAGGTAAAAAAATCTACATTGAATTAAGTTAATTTCAGAAGTTAAAATAGTGATTAGATTAGAAGATATTTAAAAAATATATAATGAATTTGAACAATAGAAAGGAATTTAATTTAAAAAAAAAGAGCTAAAAAGAAAATGTATATGAAAATATCTGAAATGTCTGATTTAACATGCATATAGTCATATTATGAGAATTAATTTTATTTTGCATAATAAACTGTAATATCATTTGATGTTTTAGTAATATTTTATAATGAAAATTAAGATAAATTTTAGTTTAATGCTTAAAAATGCTTTAGGGCGATTCCACCATTACGTGTGTGATTTTTAGAGAGTCTTTTTTGCAAATTGAGACAAATTTAGAAGTGAAATTATTTAGATAACATTTTACATTTTAGGTAGATTTCGTAAGAAATACTACCTATTACATTCTCACCTAAGTTGGAATTTTTGAAAATTTTTTGCAGATCTATGCCGATCATGACTCCCAGAACCCAAAAACACCCCCAGTTCAAAACTTTATCTATCTATATATCTATCTATCTATCTATGTCACTTTTTTATGGACACGATAACTGCAATAATTCTGCACAAATCTCTTCGAAACTGATACATAAAATCAAGGGACATAAAATCTCAGTCAAGTTCGTTAATGGGCAAAATCGAACCAAGGGGGGGCTTTTTTTTTAAACAGAAAACCCCCCATAATTTCTTAATTATGATACGTATCGAATTCGTTTAAAGTTATTATTACCTCTAGGAGAAGGGCCGAAAATGTATGTATGACAGATGAGATTTTTGATATAATTAAAAATGGCCCCAAGGGGGGGGGGAAGGGGGTTTTAGAAGAAAAAAATTCATAACTTCGTCAATTCGCAAGATTTCAAATCCACTTAAATTTATTATAAATCCTCTTAATATTATCTAAAACTTTTATATTGACAAGTTTTTTATAGGACCAACCCTTATAGCAAAAAAAAAAAATTAAAAACAAAAAAAAATCCCTGCCGGCTCTGCCTGCAAAAAAGTTATTTTTCGAAGTAGGTGGTTCCAACTCCCGCATCTCTTCGAAACTGATACATAAAATTAAGGGGCATAAAATCTCGGTCAAGTTCGTTAATGGGCAAAATCGAACCAAGGGGGGGGGGGATGGGAGGGCTTTTTGTGAAAACAGAAAAAAACCCATAATTTCTTAATTATGATACGTATAGAATCTGTTTGAAGTTATTATTACTTCTAGGAGAAGTGCCGAAAATTTATGTATGACAGAATTTTGATAAAATTAAAAATGGCCCCAGGGGGGGGGGGGGAAGGGGGTTTTAGAAGAAAAAAATTCATAACTTCGTCAATTCACAAGATTTCAAATCCACTTAAATTTATTATAAATCCTCTTAATATTATCTAAAACTTTTATATTGACAAGTTTTTTATAGGACTAACTCTTATAGCAAAAAAAAATCCCTGCTGGCTCCGCCTGCAAACAAGTTAGGTTTCGAAGTAGGCGGTTCCAACTGCCGCATCATGGCAAAAAGGTAATTTCTTCCGCAATTCCCAACAAACAGGCGCCCCACGGTTTGCGTCTTCGAAATCTACCTATGCCTGTAGGCTGAGCCGTCAGGGATTTTTTTTATTGCTGTTACAGGACACATACAGAATCATTTTTGTAGTGACACTTTTAGTCTAAAGTAATAACAATTTTTATTTTTAAATAGTAAAGTTGTTACGTATGTGACTCAGAAAAATTACACACATAACAACGACTTTACTATTTAAAAAAAAAAAAAATTGTTATTACTTTAAACTAAAGGTGTCACTACAAAAATGATTCTGTATGTGTCCTGTAATAGCAATAAAAAAAGTAAAACGTTATCTAAATAATTTTACTTCCAAATTTGTCGCAATTTGCAAAGTACAATTTGCAAAGTACCTCTCTACAAGTCACACACGTAATGCTGGAATCGCCCTTTAACATGTTATTTTTCAGCTTTTATCTTGTAAAAATCTTTCAAAATATCTTGCAAGTTTCTTTCTTTAACCAGTCATTGGTTGCATGTGAGCATCTCTCTCACACTACCCTCTCTCATTCTATAAGAGGGCATGAAATAAAAATATTTATAATTAAAAGCTTTCTTTAGATGAAATGCATTATAAATTATATTTAAAGAAAAACAATGTGACCTCAAAGTCATTTCTAAATTAATGCTTTTTAAGCCTAGCATGAGAAAAATGCTCATAGCACAACAAATAACAGGTTAAAATATTGTATTGAGTATATGAGCACTAGTAAGATATTTAACCAGCCAACTAGTAATAAATTTTTAAAACTAGGATTGTTAAAACTAGCACCAAAGAAAAAAATCAGTTTGAAAAAATATTTATTAAAGGAGATTCGAATGAAAATTAAAAAAATTCATTCATCATTAGGAAGTTAAAATTGTACATCGTTATAATTCCTGAACTTCTTGATCGAATGATTTTCCATTGGTATCCAAAGTTAAAATTTACTCTAGAAATATGAAGTCCAGTGGCGTATCCAGGGGGTGGGCTGATGGGGCTACAGCTCCCCCCCCCCCCCCCCCCCCCCCCCCGAAATTGTCAAGAGTAAAATGAAAAAAGTGCTTTTTTCTTTCTTTTGTAGATAAATTTCTAATGTTTTTTTCTGTTATACAGCAGATTACCCATTCTCGTTAGTCCATATTAGTGCGCATTGACATCACAGAATAAACAGGGTAAGGGGGCTGATGGAGTTATAGCCCCCCCTCCCCATCCAAAATAGTCGAAAATCTCATGAAAAAGTACTGTTTTCTTCTTTTTTCAGATAAATTTGTAATTTTTTTTGGTTATACAACAAACTACCCACTCTCTTCTTTTTATCCCTATATTAGTTCACATAAAACATCAGAGCATATCTAAAAAGAGGAAGGGGGATGATGGGTTTACAGCCCCCCCCTTTCCCGAAATAGTCGAATATCTCATGAAAAAAGTGCTGTTTTTTCCTTCTTTGAGATATATATATATATATTTGTCATACAATAGACTACCCACTCTCTTCTTTTTAAACCCATATTAGTCCACATTGACATCAGAGCATACCTAAAAAGGGGAAGGGGGGATGGGGTTACAGCCCCCCCCCCCTTCCCAAAATAGTCGAATATCTCATGAAAAAAGTGCTGTTTTTTTCTTCTTTGAAATAAATCTGTATTTTGTATATATTGGGTATATATATATTGGGTATATATTTTGTGTATATATGTATATATTTTGTCATACAATAGACTACCCACTCTCTTCTTTTTAAACCCATACTAGTCCACATTGACATCAGAGCATACCTAAAAAGGAGAAGGGGGCTGGTGGGGTTACAGCACTCCTCTTCCCGAAATAGTCGAGCATCTCATGAAAATAGTGCTGTTTTTTTCTTCTGTGAGATAAATTTGTATTTTTTTTTGTTATACAACAGACTATCCATTCTCTTCTTTTTAGTCCCATATTAGTCCACATTGCCATCAGAGCATACCTAAAAAGGAAAAGGGGGCTGATGGGGTTACAGCCCCTCCCCTCCCCAAATAGTTGAATATTTCATGAAAAAAGTGCTGTTTTTTTCTGCTTTGAGATGAATTTGTATTATTTTTTTTGTCATACAATAGACTACCCACTCTCTTCTTTTTAACCCCATATTTTCCACAATGATATTAGAGCATCCCTAAAAAGGAGAAGGGGGCTGATGGATTATAGCCCCCTTCCCGAAATAGTCGAACATCTCATAAAAATAGTGTTTTTTTTCTTCTTTGGGATAAATTTGTATTTTTTTTGTCATAGAACAGACTATCCACTTTCTTCTTTTTAGTAATATAAGTAATATAAAAATAGTGTTGTTTTTCTTCTTTGGGATAAATTTGTATTTTTTTGTCATAGAACAGACTATCCACTTTCTTCTTTTTAGCCATATTAGTCCACATTGACATCAGATCATACCTAAACAGGAAAAGGTGGCTGATGGGGTTACAGCCCCCCCCCCCCCACCTCTCGAAATATTCGAAAATCTCATGAAAAAAGTGCAGTTTTCTTCTTTGAGATGAATTTGTAATTTTTTTTTGGTTATACAACAGACTACCCACCCTCTTCTTTTTAGCCCCATATTAGTTCACATTGACATCAGAGCATATCTAAAAAGGGGAAGGGGGCTATCTGTGTTACAGCCCCCCCCTTCCCGAAATAGTCGAACATCTCATGAAAATAGTTTTTCTTTTTTTAGATAAATTTGCCTCGTAGATGAGTTTTTTTTTTTTTTTTTTTTGTCAGAGAACAGACTACCCACTCTCTTCTTTTTAGTCCCATATTAGTCCACATTGCTATCAGAGCATACCTAAAAAGGAAAAGGGGGCTGATGGGGTTACAGCACCACCCCCTCCCCAAATAATTGAACATCTCATGAAAATAGTGCTTTTTTTTCTTCTTTAAGATAAATTTTGTTGTGATTTTGACAGTAATCTTAAATTAGTAAATTGATTACTCAATAATTATCTAGTTTATACTTTTAATAGCAGAAAATATACTTATAAATTTGGACGGCAACAAACGCAGGTCATACCAGCATGAGTTACATCAGTGTACTAGCGAGATGGCTCACAAGCCACGCCAAGGAAAGGAAGGTCGCCAAGCACAACCAGAATTGGCGAGATATCGCTCAAATTCAACACTCCTTCCTGATATCAAGGCCAATTTTGTTTAACACATCAAAAAATAAACAATTAGCAAACAAAAATAAAAAAAATCATACACAACAAAAAAAAAAACAGATTTTAAACAGTCAGTTTAACTTAACCAGTCCAAGTCCATCGCATAAGTTCATAAACAGGTTTTGTGAGAGAGGTTTCGTAAAAATATCAGCAGTTTGTTCTGATGATGGAACATACTCTAATTTTAAAACTTCTTGTTCAACTTTCTCTCTAATCGAGTGAAAACGCACATCAATGTGCTTAGATCTTCGATGATGCTGAGGATTTTGGGCAAGTTTTATAGCACTTTGGTTGCCGACATACAAAATGGGAGTGCCATCATATCCTATTAGCTCTTTGAAGAGCAACTTTAACCAAACAAGCTCATTTGCTGCTTCACTAGCTGCAACATACTCGGCTTCTGTCGATGAAATTGCAACCGTATGTTGCAATCTAGACCACCATTTATAGATGCACCTGCATTTACTGAAACCATACCAGATGTTGAACGTCTTGTCCTTTCATCACCGGCATGGTCAGCATCACTAAAAACAGAAAACTCGGTTTTTACTTGTGACTTGTATAGAAGGCCAACACTGCTCGTACCTCGTAAATATCTGTAAATTCTTTTTACACGCTTCCAGTCATCTTTTGTAGAATTGCACAGAGCTCTTGATACCAAAGCTACAGCAAATGGTATGTCTGGCCTAGTAGCAACTGAAAGATAGTGTAGACAACCTACTGCTTCTCTATAAGGAACATCAACCAAGGCTGTATCTCCTTCCTAAGATTTAGTCACATCACAAGGTGTAGAGAGAGGTTTTGAATTTTCAAGCCTAAATCTTTGTAGTATCTTTTCGGTATACAAACACTGTGAAATAAAAATGTCACCATTATCTCTCTGATTAATTTGCACTCCTAGGAAAGAACCGAGAGGGCCATCGGTAATTTTGAACTCTTCTTTTAGGCTACTAATCAATATTTTTATATCTGAAATACTTGATCCAGCTACAAGTCCATCATCTACATACAAGGCCACTATCAGTACAGATGAATCCTTTCTCTTTGTAAATAAACAAGGATCAGCATGTGATTGCTGAAATTGCAATTTTTGAATTGCTTGAACAAAACGCCGGTTCCAACAGCGTGGAGCTTGCTTCAAACCATAAAGAGAGCGAACTAATCTGCACACATGACCAGAACCATCATCAAAACCTTCTGGCTGTTTCATGTAGAGCTCTTTATCAAGGAAACCATAAAGGAAAGCTGTTTTCACATCAAATTGATGTAGGTACAGGTTTTGCGAAGCAGCAATACTAAGAACTGTACGCAAGGTGTCAAATCTAGCTACTGGTGCAAACAGATCATCATAGTCATAGCCAGCCTTTTGCGAGAAACCTCTTGCCACCAGACGAGCTTTAGCTTTACAAGGAGAACCATCAGTATTTGTTTTTATTCTATATACCCACTTGTTGTCAAGTATCCTTTTATTTTCTGGGGGTTCTGTAAGTTTCCAGGTTCCATTTTCTTCATGAGACTGCAGTTCTTCTGTCATGGCTTCTTTCCACAGCTTAAATTTGGGTGACTTCATTGCTTCACTGTAACAGGCAGGAGTTTCAATGCCAGTAAGAGTACTTACAAAAAGTACGTAATTTTCTGACAGAAATTCTGGCTTCTTATGTTCTCGTTGAGAGTAGCGTCTTCCAGGATCAGGTTCATCTTGGCATTCATCTTCATCCTTCTTTTGGATACTTCCATTTTCTTCTTCTGAATGCATATCACTACAACTTGTGACTTCGACAGTCAATGGCTCATATGGGAATTCATCACAAATGTAACATTGCAGCTTCTTTCCACTTTATTTTTAGAAGGTATAAAAAACTCTATATCCATAATAAGCTTCATATCCGACAACCAGTCCTTCAACAGCCTTTTTATCCCACTTTTTACGTCTTTGTTTTGGTTCATGTACATAGCATTTTGTACCAAATATTCTCAAACGTTTAATGTTGAAATTCTCCGACTTTCCATACCATAACTGATACGGAGTTTTATCTTCTACTGGAGTGGGACCTGTGTGGTTTAATACATAGACAGCAGTATTACAGGCTTCAGCCCATAACTTCTTTGGCAATTCTTTTTGGTGAACCATAGCTCTTGCAGCTTCCACAATGATGCGTATCTCTCTTTCAGCAGCTCCATTTTGTTCAGGCGTCTCAACCATTGCCTCACGTATATCAATACCCCGATCATTTAAAATCTTCTTCAGAGAATAGTTGTCAAATTCTTTTCCAGAGTCACACCGTATCTGTTTAACCATATGTCCAGCAGACTTTGCTTCATTAAGGAAGGTTTCTATACAATTTTGGTACTTCACTCTTGGCTTTCAAGAAGAATACTCTGCGAAATTTTGTATAGTCATTTTTAAGAACTAGCATAAAATGTGAACCACCAACTGAGTCTTCTTCCATCGGACCAGCAAGATCCGCATTGATTTGTTCAGCAGGCTCTGTTGGTCTTACAGTTCTTGAGTGGAACGACTTTCTGTGGGCTTTGCCATATACACACCCAACACAAAATTCAGGGTTCTCGTTAAGTAATGAAATGCCTTGTCTTTTAAGAAACTTAATACACTGTCTCTTGTTTTGATGTGCCATTCTTTCATGCATTTTTTGGAGAGTATCACTAGTACTTGAAATAAGAACAGTTGCAGGTTTCCTAGGATCTTTAGCAAGCATTTCCATCACAAATAAACCATTTTCTGATTTTTGAGCCACTGCAATGGTTTGATTACCATTTTTCACCAAGCAAAATTTATTTTTAAACACAACATTCAGTCCTTTACTCAAAGCATGAGAAATAGAAAATAATTGGTATTTTAACTCAGGTACATATCAGACATCTGTGAGGTAATTTTCTTGCCATTTACCAGCCACTAGAGTTTTCACCTTAATTTGTCCAGAACCATAGGCAATAAGTTTCTGACCACCTGCAGCATTGACTACTTCTGGAACAGCAAATTTCTTAAAACTTTCAAATATAGAGCTATCAAATGTCATATGCTGAGATGCTCCAGAGTCAGCAATCCAGCTTTTATCATCCTGTGAAACTGTACATGGCATGGCTACACCAGATGAGGAAGAAAGTGTCTTATTTTTATTTTGAGGACAGTTTATTCGTTTGTGTCAAAAAAATCCACACTGAAAACAAGTAATGTTAGCGTTCATAGGCTTCTTATTTTGAATTTGCCATTTCTTCTGTTTTGGTTTATTTCCTCTTAAATATTTGGTGTTGACGTCATCTCTTCCATAACTCGGTAACGGCACTTGCCGACTGGATTGAATTTGCAGGGCTATACTATCACATTGCTGTTGCTCTATTTGTTGCTCAAAAACACATAGTCTTTCAGTTAATAGTTCGATCGATCGATCTTTCAACGGAATTCCATCCCACACAGTCTTAAATGCGATGTACTCTTGCGGTAGCATCGAAATAATTCGGAACAGTAACATTGCTAAGGGAACAGCACATTGTAGAATACGTTGCAATTCATCGTTTGCTTCAATAAATATATTTTGAGTTCGACTTATGAAGGATGCAATATTTTCATTTTGTTTCCATTCCAGATGAAAAAATTCAGTCCACAAACGATCGAGTCGATGCGTTGATGATTTATCATAAATTGCGATTAACTTTTCATATGCATCTTTCGCCGTTGAACACGTTTTAATATAATCAAAGTTCTTGTCATCAAGTGCTTGGGAGATAAATAAAAGTGCCTTTGCATCGGCTAATTCAAATTTATTTTTCGCTTCTCCAAAAGCGGCAGCATCGGCGTGATCCGCCATTACAGGGAAAGTCTTTTCTCCATTCACATAACTCAACAAATCGTGCGTTTTAAGTAATAATGACATAGACATTTTCCATCTAGTCCCGTCTTTTGCTGATTCCAATTTTTCAATCGTGAACTTAAAATCCATAGGTGCCATTTTTATTTTCAATTCAGAGTACACAACACGAAAAGAAAAAAAATGGCGCGATGCACTTCAATCGCTTAAAGTTCACATAAATACGACATTTCTCGCAGTAGAAGCGTTGCTGAAAGCCATAACCTGTTGTGATTTTGACAGTAATCTTAAATTAGTAAATTGATTACTCAATAATTATCTAGATTATACTTTTAATAGCAGAAAATATACTTATAAATTTGGACGGCAACAAACGCACGTCATACCAGCATGAGTT
This sequence comes from Maratus michaelseni, assembly GCA_963931845.1. Classification (NCBI taxonomy): domain Eukaryota; kingdom Metazoa; phylum Arthropoda; class Arachnida; order Araneae; family Salticidae; genus Maratus; species Maratus michaelseni. The sequence goes on along the minus strand of OZ007594.1, from coordinate 207,392,102 downwards.
ACATCAGTGTACTAGCGAGATGGCTCACAAGCCACGCCAAGGAAAGGAAGGTCGCCAAGCACAACCAGAATTGGCGAGATATCGCTCAAATTCAACAAATTTGTATTTTTTTTGTTATACAACATACTACCCACTTTCTTCTCTTTACTCCCATATTAGTACAGAGTAACACCACAGCATATCCAAAGAGGGGAAAGGGGCTGATGGGGCACAGACCCCCCCCCACCTCCCAAAATGGTCAGAAATGGAATGAAAAAAGTGCCGATTTTTCTCTTTATGTTTGAGATAAAATTAGAATTATTTTTTCTGTCATGCAATGGACAATCCACTCGATTTTCTTTAGTCCTATATTAGTACACAAGGGGTGGGGGTTATGGGGTAATAGCTCCATTCCCCTTCTGAAGTGGTTGCAGTGAAATAAAAAAAAAACTGACTTTGTTTCTTTCTTTTTGAGATAAATTTGTTTTATTTTCTGGCACGCAACGGATTTGTTTTCTCGTTAGCCCCATATGCCTCTCAGTCCTGCGATCAAAATTACTTGATACCACAAAATCTGTTTTCAAATGACTGAAAAACAGTTCCATACATGTTTTAGTGGATAATTGAATACATAAAATATGCTCCATTGGCAAGATCTAGAAGTAGTTTAATTAATTTAAAGAATATTTAATTCTCTTCCACAGATGATGCCAAGACTAAGGAGTTCTATTAGTACTCAGTGACATTAAACATTATCACCAAATCAGCAAATGTACGAACTGAATTTTTTTTTTGTGAAAGGCAATGTCAAGCAAGATTATTGATTTTCGGTTTTGGAAGGATCTTTTAAAGATGCCCAGTAGTAATACTAAAAAAATAATCTCCTGTTGATTTGTTTGTTCCTGGTCTTTTTACTAGCGAACTAGTTTTATTTACGTTACGTGCTTTTCTAGATTTAAGGCTGTTCTCAAATACAAACTGGCTACTTTATGACATATCTTTTAATTCATTTTTGCTCAGAAACGCATGAAATTCACAGGTCTTTTTATTCAGAAACTTTGCAATCGAAAGACGTTTTCCCTTTTTTTTTGTAAAGGTAGAAAATCTTTCAGAAAGCACTGTCCAAGTTGGCGTTTTGAATTGGATTCCCGACGCGGCAGCCTGAGAAGCGCGAAAAATGATTCGTTAATACCTTACCAGAATCATTTATAACTCAATAAGTAATCTATTTATCAAAAAATGGAGAACTCATCTCAATTCCAAATCTCTTCCATAGTCAGGCCTGCCAGTCTAATGCCTTTGTGTTTAAAAATGTATTAGAAAGTTTCCCGTTGATGAGCAGGGAGGAAGATGCCTTTTTCAATATTTCAGTGCACGAGTGATCCAGCAAAAGATAAAAATTCTTAATTACTCTTCTATGAAAGTACAATATTATGAATAGTGTTCTTTTCTAATCGCTCTTATTTTTACACGACACACTTTAGTATCGGCATTTTTACCATTTGGAATATTTAACAAAAGAAGCATTAAATAAATTCACAGGTTAAAAATAATTTTTTTTACAATTTTACTCACCGTTTTTTTAAAAAAAGTCCAGTAATATTGTTAGCCATAATTCAAAAACTTTAACTCTTTTTTAAAAAAGGGAAATCTGATGTTTAGTTTCCAATTAATTCTTAACTTGTCCCTTCCTTCACAAATTTGATGAGTTTTTTTTAACATATATTTCTTGAAAGTTAATAGCCATATGTTTGATCAAAATCTCAGGAGCATGTATACGAAGGGAAAGGGGAGATCAAGAAGAAATGCTTGCTACCCCCAAGATTTTGAACTAAATTTTTGTTGGTATTAAAAAAGAGATTTTGCAAAGAAAGTTTGTTTATCATGAACAGACCCTGACCATCAAAATTTTGGGCCATGGCAACAAAAAAATATTTTGGGCCCTAATCGTAGATTATCACATTTTTACAAATACTGTGAATGAGAAGTGTATGAATATAATTATGTAATGCACCCATTTAAATGAAAGACTGAGAATAAATGTGAACTGAAATTGGATTATTATTATTATTATTGAAATTTCTTCATAAAAATTAACTTGACAGACTTAAATATCATGTTAAATAAACATGAACTAATGTTACACGAACTTTAAAAACATATGTAACCCAAATAAAATGATATTTTATAAATACGATAGTCATAAAATTAAAATATTTTTAAACAAGTTTAAAACACATATGAAGAAGCTGAAATAAATTGGGCGCACTATGAGAAACTTAAATCTTCAAATGAGAAGAAAAATTATAAATATACTTATCATATCACTGACAATTTTAGCTTACATAAGTTGTGTAATGAATCTAGAAATTTTAATTTCTTATTCTATTAAGATTGTTTACAATAAAATTGATTTGAAACACCATAAATTTTTGGTCCCCTTAAATATGTGGGTTCTGGGAAAGTGCCCCACGTGCCTTGGCAGTAATAGGGAATTGATCCTAAAATAGAAAACAAATTATGAAAAAAAAAATTTGTTTGAGATTGTCCCAAGCAAAATTAATTTATTGTCAAGCAAGAATCGTAGCCAGAATTTAGGGAAGAGGGAGACAACTTTATAGATTATAAGCTACAATGACTTTCTTTTAAATGAAAGTATATGAAACAATCTATTATCACTTTTCAACTTTTTTCGGCGGGGTGGGTGTGGGTTTGGGGGGGTCTGACTGGGTTCAGCCCCATACCCTGCCCCCCCCCCCCGTTTTTCTCTGCCTACGGCCTTATTGTCAAGCATGAATTATGTTTATAACGCAGTTCAACATGTTTCGCAAGACTCAGAACAAGAACATTATCGAAATTTAAGTCAGCCCCCTCCGAAATTAAATCCTGGATACGCCACTGATGAAGTCAAATTTGGCAGTTGAAAATTTTGATAGTTGTTATTATTTTAATGTTGTTATAAAATTTAAAATTTTGATCAAGTGTATCTTATTGGTTACTTATATGTGCTTGGTCTGTGGGGAGGAGTTTATTTTATTTTTTGCAGAGGCTCAATTAGAATTTGTTGTGGATGTGTTAGAACCTGCTTGTTGCGTTCTGATTGGCAGCTGGGGAGAATTTTTTAGATGCTTCCCGATCATTGAAAGAGGGTATCAATAGAAGTTATGAATGCGATAGTGTGTAAGTAGTTAGGATCAGCTGTTGGAAGTGATATTAATTACACTTAGTCAGAACTTTGAATCTGGTGCAAAATATTTTATTCTGTTTGTTTTGTAGCACTACCTTAGAAGTGTTTTGTCTATTTTGGAAATAAGAAGCCAATCATTTCTAGCATTCTAAGCTGTCTAATTGTTACTGCTTAGCTGTATGTTTAATACATTCAGCTAGTTATCTATCTTTGTGAATTCCCGATTCTTCAAGAATATTTATAAAATAAATAAGTATAACATCTAAAAGTGTTTTTTCTTCAGCTAGCAATTTACAGGAACCTGAATTACATAACAATATGAAGAGGCTGGCTTATATTTTAAATGTAAATTTAAAGAAGATATTGTTCCCAATCAAATGGCTATTTTAATTTTTCTCTGTGATAATTTGATAATTAAAATGTATGGGGTATTCTTTCTCTTTTAGCCAACTGTACAATATAACATTTCTGAACTTATAGGATATTTACCATTATTATAGGATATATACTAATATTTTGTATATGTTACAAATTTTTAATGTATTTTCACTATGAATTTAAATTATTATTTTTTTTGGCATTATTATATATTTATATACCTTTATTCAGTGTTGAATTCAGGGGGTGGCCTGGGGGGGGGAGGGGCATTCCCCCCAAAGCATTGAATTGTCCCCGGAAGATTTGAGATTTTATGCTTTTAATGGTTAAAAAGTGCAATTTCCCCCCTGGAACTCTGTAATGTCCCCCCCTCCCCCAGAGCCACAGAAATCCCTCCCGGGGAAAAGTGTCTGAATTCAACACTGCCTTTATTTGTTTATGTAATTTGCTATTTGCTTTGTATATAAATGATAGTTTATGTTCATATAATGTATTCATATTTTTCAGTTAACTTGGCTTTAGCTCTCAGTTTGTCTAAAAAGGTAAATGAAATTATTTATAAATTTAAAAACTTGATTCAAATTATAAACTTACTAATAACTTTATTAATTACCTTCTTCCACAAATTACTTTTTAAAGCTTAGAAAATTTGAAAAGAAACGACTTAAACTTTATATTGAACTTGACCGTGGTGGTTTGATTGTACTCAGAAAATTAAATCTATCCTTACTTGTGAGCTTCCTGGATCCAAGTAACTTACTGTCAGCTTTATGAAAAATACAAATAAGAGAGATTATAAATAGCAAATGAAAGTTTCTAAATAGTACTTCCAGTTGTCAAGACCATCAAAGTTCCATCTTTTTTTTTTTAACTGGAAAATATTATTTACAGCCATTGGCCATCCAAGTCGTACCATAGTGGGGAAACTCCAAACACTAAATTTTGTACCTCTTCAGTTATTGAGGCTTAAGCAATTTTGCTGTATATTTTAACAGGGGTCGAAAAATTTGGGCTTATTTAGGGCCCCTTCACAAAAATCAATTTGATAAAATGGGCCTCTTCACAAAAATCAATTTGATAAAATGGGCCCCTTTACAAAATTCTATTCCATAAAAACTTACTATTTATTATTTATTTATTATTTTGTGACTTTTAAAATGTGTAATTTGTAAACAAACAAGTTCACCAGAGCAGAAAACTTCAGCAAAAGGATTTAAAAAAGTTTTTGTTTATAAATGCTTGGTTTGAATTTGATTAACTGGATTTCAACTTTCGTTACAAAATGTTATTTTTCACAAAAATATAATAAATTTCACAAAAATAACCTTTACTTTTCACAAAATGGGCCCCAAGAAAAAAACCCTGCACCGACCCCTGCTTAAACTACCACCTATTTGTATTGTAGATTGTTTTAAGTCAAACATCTAATCCTCTCTTTTGAATAATTGTTTGGTTGAGTATTTTCTGCCCAATGATAATCTACAAACTCTTCTCTCCTCTTTTTTTAGAATGAAGCTGTAGATCTTTTGGTGTTTTTTTTCCTCCCTGTAATTTGTATGAATGTTTGTATGTTAAATGAGATTTTGACTTAATAAAAAGTATATATTGAGTATCGTCCTAGAACATCCTAATTTTTTAGAAATAGATCAAGTAATCATTCCTTTTGAAGAAAAAAACTTGAAACTGTTCTCTTTTTTATTCTGTTAATTTGTTTCCTTTCAGTATTAGTATAGTGACAAAAAACTTGTTTAAAAAATACAACATTTTAAGAGGTGTCAAAATCATATTAACACCTTAACTGACGACAAAATCTGATGCGATCTCCATTGCCTTATTTAATAACATAATTCTGCAATTAAATAAGACGGTGATTGTTTTTCTGAAATTACAAAAAGAAAATGCATTTGTTATAAGTGTGCAGAACATGGCTCTGTTGGTGAAAATTGGCCTGCTGTCCTGACAGTTTGCCATTTTTATGATATATGCAGGCATTCTCTAAAGGCAGATATATACGCCCGCAGCAGTTAAGGGGATAAATTGGAGAAATATAAATTAATATATATATATATAATTATTTGAAAAATTACTGGTGGCATTATAATTTTTACTCAGTCTGTAATATTAATTTTTGTATATAGTGACACCTTGGTTCTCGAATGCAATTCATTCCAAAGAACTAAATAAAATTTTACCATAAGAAATAATGAAAGTACAATCAATTGGTTCCCAGTTCCCAAGTTACTCCCTGTATTTACATGTATCAAATAATATACAGTGTAGTACAATACAGCAAAATATAAAAACACATTGCATAACTGTACATTACATGAGACAATGACAACTTTAAAACAGTTTAACAAAAACTGTACTGTACCTTTATTGGTGAAACGGATAACTTGAGATTGAGGAGAAGAAAGTGAGAGGAAGTTGGAAGGTAGGAGTCCATTATTTTATTTTATTTTTTTATTATTAAGACCATTAAGTGAACTCAATGTTTTTGTATTTCAAAATGCACAAAATCCATTAGCATAGAGATCACTATATCGCATGGGCTGTCTCCATTTAAACAAAAAGAAGGAAAAAAAGAACAATTAGTAGATTCAGCAACCTCACTGTATGGAAATCTCAAAATGCCTCAAAAAAGAAAAATCGGTTGCTTTTATTACATTTTTTAAGGTTTCATTCATCTCACAAAACCTTATTAGTCCCGCTTCATTGTCTGTCTGTCACAGAGTCGGTTCTCAGAAACTATATAACTTACAGTCGTGAAATTTTGTGTACTTATAGCTGAATACTTACTATGAAGCTCAAAATCATAAAATTGGAAAAAATCATATTATTTTAATATATAGAGATAAAAAACCAAAAATCTAACAGCCTTTTCCTATTAAATTTAAACATTTTTGTTATAGCAGTTGCCAACAATTAAAAATCCACAATAAAATTCTTTCTACAATAATTAATTTTCTATTGAAAGATTTCTACGTGAAAAACGAAAATGAAATAAAAAGTTTCACCAATTGGAAAAAAAGATTAATATGATGTCATATTGGTAATAAAACGGAAATTTTCAAACATTTCTCAATACTACAAGGAGTATGAGTATGTGTAAATACAGAAAGCAGCTTAATATGAAATCATTAGAGAATTACAAAGAATATTAATCTGACGGCTAATATTTTGAAGGTCTCTATACAACATGTTTAATTTTGAAATTGTTTTTTTTAAATTTCGCATTCAGTCCACATGACAGATATTATTATGACAGAGTATAATAACGGCTTCGAACCGGTTCAGATTTTCGAAAAAACGAGAAAAATAGACCGGTAAATTTTTACCTTATAAAAAACATGACTTTTTTTTTCTGAAAATGAAATTTATTTGGATTTATTAAAGAAAGGATAAAGTGTTTTGAAAGGAATATTAAACGAAACCCTTTGTGCAATCTTCGATGATGCTTACCAACTTGTATTATTATTATTTGGTGAAACTCTCACTGTTTGAGAACTGAATTAAATTTCTCTTGAATTTTTTGTTTAAGAAATGAATTGTTTAACAACTGGGGCGTTTGAGAACCATGGCTCTACTGTACTATATTTTGTTCTATTACTAAAATATTAAATGAACTATTTTTGATTTTTTTACTATTATTTAAACTTAATATAAAATATACTCACATAATATGTTTCAATTGTCACAGTATCATCTACTGGCTTTGAAGTTTTTACTCAGGCTGTACTTATTCGTCATATGGTTAAACATGACTTTATTTAAATTATTTGCCTTTAGCTCTAAAAAAATATGTTTTTTTCACAAGCAGAAAATGAATATTTATTTTTTCATTTAAAAAATTGTTAGTGTCTGGACTAGAAGTCACCAACATTTTTTTTTTTCTCTTCTGGGTTTATTTGAATATTTTAGTCATCTTCACATGTGCATCCCTCCTCCTTCCCACACATATATATTTATATGTATGTAAAGTACTTATATATCTACAAGTATACACAATCAAATGTATATAGATATTTGATGAATTTAGATTTTTATTTATAAAATATTCAAAGTATAATACAAATATGTTTTGCAACTACCACAGATACAAGAAATGAAAAAATGCCAGAAAAAAGTCTTTTTAGTGTGAATGAACCTTTCCGTATGTTTTTCAGGACAGATTTCATTTAAAGAAACTGTATAAGATGAATTATTTATTATTATTATTTTTTTTTTATCATTCCCATCCAAACTAATTTTTACATTTTAATATGAGTGTAAAATCTATACAGAATACCTGTGAAAGTGGAATCACTAGGGACCGTAAAGAAATTCCATCTTAGCAAGTATAATTGTATGGTATTTATTTATTTATTTTTTTTTGTTAGGACCACAAAAGTTTTTTATTTAACCTTTTGACCATGGACAAGGACATAATACATCCCATTGACCGATAGCAGTGCTACGACTGGCAATTATTTTTTTATTCTATTCATACCACTTTTTCAAAAAGATTATTTTTGCCATGCACTTCCTAAACAATTTCAAGAGAAATCTATCACAAAGAGAAACTTTTGTAAATAGTGATACAAATAGAATATAAAAATAGTTGCCAGTAACAGCCCTGCTATCAGTCAGTGAGGTGTACTTGTCCCAGTCCATAGTCAAGATTCCGTTATAGACTGGTTCCATTTTCACAGATTTTACTGTACATATACAGTAGAAGATCTTTATAACGCAATTCTCCATATAACGCACAACTTCTCAGATGAAAACAATGAATTTTCAGCTAATAAAAACCTGAATTCCCACATTATAAATAGTTGCTATTCTCTAGAGGACTAAATTTGATGCGTTAGTCCAACTTTATCTCCTTAATTCAGAGCTTATTACCGAAAAAAATTGATATGATTTGATACAGGTATGTTCGGACAATGTTTATAAAGTAAATTTAACAATGTGTGGAATGATCTATATTATGCAAAAAATTATAATCTGCACAACTCCTGGTAATAAAGAAAGCAGTATAAAGATACTCTAATGTATTTTGATATGTTTCACACGTATCTGACCATGTTTTACAAGCTAAATTTAATGATGTATGAAATGTGATCTATATAACGCACAACCTCGTGTTTTTAGGTTTGCGTTATAAAGGTCTTCTACTGTATGTAAATTTAGAAAACTTTTAGGGATGTAAGGGGAAAGGTCACAGACTTGTGGTTGAGGATCTCTGGTCTAGACTTCCAAAATTAGCTCTAAGATGTTAAATCACTAATTGCCTGAAACTTTTTATTAATGTTGAGTTTAAAGTAATTTATTTACTCACTTTTTTTTTTTCAAATGTTTTAGGATAAACTGATTGGTTTACTAGATGCTGATGTGTATGGTCCATCTGTTCCTAAGATGATGAATTTAACGGGACAACCAGAACTCACTAAAAGTATGTTTCACAGTTTTATCGACATCCAGTGCTGACTAAAATTAATTTATTTTCTTTAAGTAATGATTTAATCTTAATATTTTAAAAAGAAATTTCATTTTGTTTTTAGATAACTCAAATATAGTGGAACCTCAGTTAATTTGACATCCCAAGCTGACCAGAAAACTTGTCAACTAAAGTGGATATTAGTTTGAGGTTCCACTCTCTCAAACATAACTGAATATATATGTTATTTTTAATTTAGAGTCTTGTACAGGTCAGGTTCAAACTTGAAAATTAAGTCAATCTGCAACCTGGCCTGAACCCAATAAAACATATTTCTCTGACCTGCAAACTGATCTAAAGTTGCAGAAACAATTTTTTGAGGATCTACAATCAAACCTAAAGGAGCAACAACAATTTTAGTGGACCCCTGCCCAAGTCTGAAATTGATTCAAACCCAAAATACTTAAATCTGTATCCAACCGTAAATTCTCAAAAAATACTATATTTAAATACGGTTATGAAAAATTAACTTACAACCATGTCTTTAAAATAAATTTTATCTTATATGAAGTAATATGAATACATCTGTACTCATTTATATTCAAATCTGTAGTTTTTTTTTTTTTCACCTGAAACAATATTTTAGACATTCTTTTAAAATATTTGATGTACTGATTTTAATCCCCTCCCCCCCACAATGGATTTTTTAAATATATATGGGTAAATAAAAAAAATTGGAGTTGATAAAATAGATTTAATGGAACATTTCTTAAAATTACCTTTAAATAATTCTTATTATATTGATAGGTTATGATTAAGCTATTGTTTATAACTACATCAGGCATATTCCTACAGAAAATAGCATTTCAAAATTATGCACAACATACATTGTGGCAGGTAATTCTGTAAATCCAAACATATTTTAATCCAAATATATTTTAATTGAACACTTCTTATTTTTTATTTTAAAATTACTTATCTGTAAGTAAATTACATATTATATTTTTTCTTAATACATGTTTAATTTCAGATAATTTAATGGTGCCTCTTGTTAATTATGGAATAAAATGGTGAGAAGAATTTTAGTTGTTTCTGTTGAATACATATAGAATGGAAAAAAAATTGGCAAAAACTTTTTTCATACAAAAATCAAAATTTTTAAATAAACATTGTAATTACCATTTTGCTTTCAACATTTGAGCATTCTGCATATACAAACTTAATGACTGCCTATTGTAATTTTATTTTCATAAAGATAGTATTTTTGTTATAAAGATACACTATATAACCAAATGAACACTTTTTATTTTAGACTTTTTAAAAAATATCTACTCAACAGAGCAACTAATATAAAAAGACCAGTTGAATATCTTGAAAATTCTTAAAGATATTGCCAATATAGTAAGCTGAATTTTGGTTGCATTCAAAAAGTAGCCAGATAAGAGATTTGAGGTTGTGGTTTTATGGGACAATATGTTCTATTACCTTTGGAGTCTTTTGTTTATTATTATTATTGGTGTGAAAAGAAAATTCAGAAAGTATATTTCTCGAATTGGTGAAAAAAATAAATCCATAATAAAGACAGATGTTTGTCTTTCTGTGTGTTGTGCACAAAGCTACAAGATTTGGCAGGAAAGTACCTGTATGCTTGAAGTTATGCACCTCAAAGCCAGTGTTTGAATTTTTTAAATTTGATTTTTTTTATTGTGTATTGTTAGCATTTTATGGCGATTTTTCCACATTAGTAAAAGAAATCTGGTTTCAAACTTTTACCCCTGTATGGTAAATTTTATCCTCTCTTCAATAGTTTATTTGGAATTCATATAGCAATTTTTGAATTTTTCACAAATTTTTTTAATTTAATTTTTAAAAGTTTATTGCATTTTGCGATGATATTTTTGACATCCATAAAAGGAATCTGGTTTTAATCTTTTAGTTATAGATTAAATTTTGTTCCATTATAAAACATGAAAATATAGAGCTTTTATGCTAAAAATGCTTTCTTATTCTTTCTCATAATTTTTATCCATTCAGAGATGAACACAGAAGAACTAATAGCAACACAAGAGTAAGAATTTAAAAGAATTCGTCTATTTTGGAAATTAGGATTAAAGTCCTCCATTAATTGGCAAGCTGTTGTACAACTCTGAATTTCCTGCTGCTTGCATGTTTCTTTTTTTCCCATTTATTTCTACATTTTGTCACTTTTGTAGTGCTTAAATGATTGCATGAAAAGTTTTAAACAGTTTCAAGGCTAGTTCAATCATCATCCATCAAAGTAGCTGAACTGTATTGTGTCCAGTGCTTTTGATTACTGATACAGTTATGAAAAATTAACTTACAACCATATCTTTAAAATCAGTTTTATCTTATATGAAGTAATATGAATACATCTGTACTCATTTATATTAAAATCTGTAGTTTTTTTTCTTTTCACCTGAAACAATATTTTAGACATTCTTTTAAAATATTTGATGTACTGATTTTAATCAGTACATCAAATTCAGTGACTTTTTTTTTCACATCATTTGCCACCCATGGTGTGTTAGAACATTGTGCTCCGATAGAACATTAATATGGATGGTGTTTTGTTTTAAAATAAAATTTTTGACAATTTTACAATAGGATGTTTGTGTCTGTGTTTTCTGTGATCGTGCCAGTTGCCTATGCCAGTCCATATATTGTGCACATCCAGAAATTTGCATCTCTTTCAATGGTTTAGGAACAGGTTTGGTGACTCATGAAAATCCATTTCGGAAAACAATGCTTTTTCCGTTTATTTTCAGTAGTTATGGATTTTAGATATTAGTCTTTATTTTTGGTGTTGTCATATGGGTTACGATTCTTTAAAAAGACCTCCATGTAGGGCAATTCTCTACTTGGTCTATATTCCTCGCACAGAAAATTGGCTGTAACAAACACCAATCTTTTATGATGACTTTGTACAAAAATTTTTCCCTTTTAGGGTTTAATTGGATGTGTTACAGACACCCAGAACATATATAGGTTATATTTGTCATAACATTGTGTGTAAGTTATTTTATCTGTGATTAAAATTTAACTTCAAGTTAATTTCAATAACATTGATATCTGATCATTTAATTATAAATAAATAAATCTAGTCCTGAACCATGTGTAAGTGATAGCGATAGAAATGTATCATCATTCAACTTATTTATATTACGTCAAATATTTTATTTATTTTTGATCGTGTCTTGGGGAAAAAAAAAAATCCTAAAAAATTAATTCTGGCTTTGGAAAGACATTATTTTTCAAGTGACAAAAATTTACACTAAAAGTATAGTGCATAATTTTCAAGGAATTATAAGAGACTAGGAAAATATCAAAATAAAAAAATCAGGCCTGCCCTGGAAAAAGAGTTGCACTTTCTGGAAACAAGGTTTATCTATGAGTCTGAATCTGGTTTAAATTTTTTTACCCAATATAGTAAATTTTCTGCGATTTTTTAAAATTTTTATGTAATATGTACTTTTTATTTACATTTTGTGGAATTTTTTTAACATTTATAAAAGGAATCTGGTTTCAGTCTTTTAGCCTAATTTTTGTTTTCTGAAATTTTATTTATCCTGATTTTTTTTGTGATTTCTAGCTTTTTTTTTTCATTCCGAATTGGTTTTTTGATATTTTTTCTGAAATAGAAAGAATTTTCTGATAAATTTTACTACTACCATGATTAAATTCAAGTTGGAAGAATGCCAAATGAATTCCTATAGCAGCTTGAATGACAAGGCAAAAAATTGGAATTTAATCTGCGCCAAAAAAATGTCACAATAATTCAAGGTTTTCTTGCTTTGAGACCAGATTTGATGTGTCCTGCATGCGTGACATTACCGAAGACAGTGGGTCCCCCAACCTCAGGTTCATTTGGGAAAAATCAACTAGCGAAACTCTTCTAGTATTATATATTTTGTAAACTAAGAGTTTCTTGAACAAAATAATTTAAGCTTTGTTACAATAAACGTTTTCTTAACAAAGTTATGTTTATTTATATGTTTGCCAATTTTTTTTTGCTCCATATTATACATTCTTTCTATACTTAGTGATATTTAAACTTTAAGATCTGCGCAGAATTGTTAGAACTGCATGTTATAAAAGTGAAGAAAAGTAGTCTTAATAAATGTTTTAAAATTTGTCAAAATGTATCATGCTTCTTTAAAAATAAGGTTGGGTCTTATTTTTGCTTCAGAAAACACATTAGGGATTATTTTCAGAGGATGACTTTATTTTTCCATTTGAAAATAATTAAGGAAGGTTTTCTTTCTTTTTTAATTCAAACTTTTCCCTCATATAAAAATATAATTGGATTTTAAAATCATTACTTCAAACTTAATACAAATTGCAGAGAGCTTGGAGCAAAGGTTGAAATAATTTTTAATTCCATCTGAGTGAAAAATGTGCAGGCCAGGGATCAAACCCAGGACCTTTTGCTTAATGTGCCATCACTCTACCAACTGAGTTATTCTCGATGACTTTGAGTGACACAATTTATTCATATAACCTATAGGTGTTATAATCTATTCTGTGATTCTCAAATCTGTTGAACTGATAAGTTTTGTTGTATATACATATACTAGTAATTTTCTTTTGCATTTACATTTTCGTTTCAGTATGTCTATGGGATTTTTAACTGATGAGAAATCTCCAATAATTTGGAGAGGATTAATGGTAATGTCAGCTATTGAAAAGCTCTTTCGACAGGTATTCATATATTTTTTGTTGTTAGCTTCTTTATATATATAGCTTATTCATTATATTACACTCTTACACAAGGTGTCTGAAAAAACATGTTCACACTTTAGTAATTATAGATTAACTACCTAAGTTTATATTCTTAACCTTTTATCTCCAAAATTATTATGCCCAATCAAAAGTGTGTGAAACATTTCAACAAACAGAGACATTTCAGAAAATATTTAATCAGTATTTAATTTATAATATTTTAATGTCTTTATATAAAATTAGAGACTTTAAAAATTACCCATTACAAAAGCAAAAAAAAAAAAAAAAAGGTTTGATTCTGAATACTTTACTTGAAAACTAAAAAAAATATATTTATTGAAGAATCAGTAAAAAATTCAGACTCTCATATAAAACAATAAGTGATCCAGAGCTTGGACTATAATAGATGTTATCAGCAAAAATTTATGTCTTCAAACAGAATGTCAATATTTAAAAGAGTTTTACTTGTGCTTTTCATCGGTAGCAGTCAAGTAGGTCCTGCCATTTAGTGGTGATTTGTGAAAAGTCAATGAACATGGGTATACAAATCCTGTATGATTTACTTTCTATTCAGAGATAATATTAATGGGACTTCAGACTTAAATTCTCTTGGAACATAAAAGCTTAAATTAAGTTCAGTAATTTTGATCTTTATGGATGTTTATTAACCTCAGAATTGTAGCTATAAGTGTATATTTTAAAGTGTCATGATGACAAGATTTTGCAATTCTTTTTTTTACAGGCAGCTATAGTCATACAAACTTCCCTGGGGATTGTATGAACTGTTCGTAGAGGCTTGTAGATTCTTCATTAATTATTTCCATTCATTTTGAAAAATATTGTTGATGTTTACATTTATCCCAAGTATGAAATTGAGAATTGTATTTTATATTGGAGATTTCATATGCAATTATTTCATCAACATCTCTGAACTCTACTGATTTTATTACTTTCTGTATGAATTCATCATAAATTTTAACTATTCAATCATGAGTTTGTCATTAACCACAGTTAAGATCAACTTTGTCCAAAACAATGAAAGACATTATAGAGTTATTAGCAGATAAAATGAGTACACATTTATGTATGTGTGTGGGGGGGGGGGGGGGTACATCCTGAACATTACTAAATGAGATAATACAAATTGATGTTTATGGTCATAAAAATTCTACCACAAAATATATTAATGTCTATTTAGGAAAAATATATTAATGTCTATAGGAAAAATATAGTAATGTCTATTTAGGAAAATTATATTTGCCCTATTTTTCAATGGATTTCACTGATCTATAATAATAAAGACAAGAATTTCTGTGTTTGTCCAGATTTTTCTGAAGAGACCATAGCACACAGAGCTCCAAGATTTCACAGGAATGTACCTGCTTGTCTGAAGTTATGTACCTTAAAGAGCCATTTTTTGGATTTTTTTTATTAGATTTATTTAATTAAATTTTAATGAGATTTTTAGCATTTTTTTGCATTTTGTGTCAATTTTTCCATATTAGCAAAAGAAATCTGGTGTTAGTCTTTTAGCCGATATAGTAAATTTTGTCCTCAGCAATTTTAAAATGTTTTGCAATTTTTATCCTATTTTTGTGCGTGTTCTGCTGCCATTTTTTGATATTCGTAAAAGAAATCCAGTTTAAATCTTTTAGACCAATGTAGTAAATTTTATCCTTAACTATTTTTTTAATTTTTTCTGAATTTTTTAAGCGTTTTTTCGCATTTTGCGATGATTTATCGCATTTTGCGATGATTTATCGCATTAGTAAAATATTTCCAGTTTCAATCCTTTAGCCCAACATAGTGAATTTTATCCCCATTATTCTGAATTCATACAGCAATTTTTGAATTTTTCACGAATTTTTTATGAGACTTTTAGTGTTTCTTCGCATTTTGCAGTGATTTTTTGACATTCAGAAAAGGAAGCCGGGTTCAATCTTTTAATCGAAGATAGTAAATTTTATTCCCAGCTATATTTGAATTCTTTGTAAATTTTTTTATGAGATTTTTGGAGTTTTTTTGCATTTTGCTGTGATTTTTCAATCTTTTTGCCCAATATAGTAAATTTTTTTCTGCTATTTTTGAGATTTTTAGCTCTTTTTGTGATGACCTTTTTGACAATTTTTTTCTGAAACTGAAATAACTGTCTGATAAATTTTCCTACTACCATCATTAAATTCCAATTGGGAGAGTTGCAAATCTGTTCCTATAACAACATAAATGACAATGCTGAAAATATTAATTTAATATGTAGATAATCGGTAATCCCTTGAGATAAGATAATTACACTTTTTTAAAGATGAAAAATAATGATTTGTTACATTGTCAAAGGCAGCAAGGATTTCTGACCATAGGTTTTTAAAAAAAAGATTTTTGTCTCAAAATAAAAAATAACAATAATTCAAGGTTCGTTTGATTGCAAAAGGCAGTGGAGCCCTCAACCACAGGTTCATTTAATTTGATGTTTGGGAAAAATTGACCAGCGAAGCTATGCTAGTATGAAATAATTAATAATATGATATGGCAAATTTTGTATTAGGTTTTTTGTTATAGGTTTCCTGGGGACCTTTAGATTATTTGGTTGTTGATATGCCTCCAGGAACTGGAGATACTCAACTGTCTATTTCACAAACCATACCAGTCACAGGTAAAATGTTTTTGTGCGATTGAATTACACTTTGTTCTTAATTTAAATCAAAAGGAATTTTTCATATTAAATTTGGAATATTATATTTTAACACATTATTTTATAAAATATATAGGTAAATTCTAGTAGTTAAATGAAATAAAAGTTTTTAACCTTCAAAAATTTTCTTTTTATTCCCCACACAAAGCCATTTTTATTCTATTATTACTACAGTTATTGAGTAATAATCATCTTATCTTTTATTACAATAAAAACAGCAAAACATACTGACTGTTAGTAAGTAATCGACCTTCATAAAAAAAATTCACCTAATTAATACTTTTAACCATTGCATTTTGAAATTTTACATAATACTTTGGTTATATTCTATAAAAATTCTAAGTCACTGTGGAATTCAGAGTTTTGGATTTTTCAAATTGAAGAATAAATCTATCATAATACAAATTAATGTAATTAATATTTTTGCTTTAAATGTTGAAAAATCTAACTAGATTCTATAAAAACTTAAAAGGCTCATGGCAGTATGGCCAATAATTGTTTAAGAATAGCAAAATCCCTCACCTACTTTCTTACTTAAATTTTCTTTTCTTTTTTATTTAGCAATTTAATTTCTTAATAAGTTTTCATCATTTTTTAAAAATGTATTTTCTGTGTATAATTTATTTTATTTATTCAAATGAGTTTTATAGTTTTATTTGTTTGTCATAAAAAACACCAATTATTTATTTATTCTATTTGTAGATTTTTTAAAGAAAAGATTCTTTCTTGGTTTTCTTCTTTATTGTCACAAACACATAAAAAAACATGAACTTGACAAAACACAAAAACTTCACAGTTGACATCCACGAACATATACAATGGAACTTCTGGTTTCACATTCTATTAACTAATGCAAAAATATTCTTAGAAATAAACCTATTTCAAATTACTTTCATCTAACATGAAAGCCTTAAATTAAATTATAAATTATTAATTTCCCAGCCAACATGATACTGGGGAAATACAGTACAATAGAACAAAACAAGGACAATCCATGCCCTGCAAGTACCTTTCACCATCCAACTCCAAGACTGACTGATGTGAGAATTCTGAATCAAAATTGTTCTTAGAATTACATAGTGGCACCATCTGTTGTCAAACAGAGCAACTATTAACTGTACTGAACATACTCCCCCCCCAATTGTCTCTTAAAGACACCCCTAGAAGTTTTAACAGTCACTACACGGACTATTCCATCCTTACCTGGATGAATTTCAATAATTTTGCCCAATGGCCAAACAGACGGAGGAACATTATCCTCTTTCAAAATTACTATATCATTCACTTTAAAATTTTCTGTATGCACTCTCCATTTTTTTCTATTTTGTAAAGAACTCAAATAATCAATACTCCACCTTCTCCCAAAACATAATTTTAATTTTTGCACAATATCCCAACGAGACCGTAACGACAAATTTTCCTCATTTAAAGGTTCAGCTGGGGAAGTAATAACATCACCAATTAAAAAATGAGATGGAGTCAATATATTTATACTGTCTGAATTGTTATCACTATCAACTGCTACTAATGGTCTGGAATTTAAGATAGATTCAATTTGAGTCAAATATGTATAAAGTTCTTCAAATGTTAAATTAGTACTTCCAATTACACGTTTCATATGAAATTTTACCGAACGAACAGCGGCTTCCCAAAGTCCACCAAAATGCAGACTCACTGGAGGAATCATATGCCACTCAATATTTCTTTGAGACAGAAAATAACAAATTTCTTCATTTATTTCAATTGAACAAATAAATTTATATAAATCTGAGAGTTGCCTTTTAGCACCTACAAATGTTGTGGCATTATCACTATAAATATGCTGAGGAGCTCCTCTTCTAGAGCAAAATCTATTTAATGAAGCAATAAATGCCTCAGAGGTTAAATCACTTACCAGCTCCAAATGTAGAGCTTTAGTTGCAAAACAAACAAATAAAGCAATATAGCATTTGGTAGTTTTAGCTCCTCTACCTCGATATTTCAAAATATTAATAGGCCCTGCATAATCGATTCCGCATGCAGAAAATGGCCTGTTAGGAGTAACTTTGTTAAGAGGAAAATCTCCCATTAACTGTTTGGAAGAGGCTGCTCTATACCTACAGCAAGTAACACATTTATGAATACAATTTTTAATTATCCTTTTGGCACGTATTATCCAATAACTCTGTCGAATGATGCCCATAAGTAAATTTAACCCAGCATGAAAATGCATAACATGAAAATATTTAACAATTAATACACTTAATTTATGCTGAGTTGGCAAAATGACTGGGTGTTTTGCATTGTACTGGAGAGGTGAATTTCGCAGCCTACCTCCCACCCTTAGCAAACCGTCACTATCAATAAAAGGACAAAGTGAGAAAAGAGAACTTTTTTTAGAAACTGATCTATTTGATCGAATACAACTAATTTCATCAGCGAAATATAGCTGCTGAACATAAGAAATAATCAAATTACCTGAATGTCTTCTTTCGATTGTTGATAATGGAAGAAATTTACCTTTATTCAAAGGACTAGTGTTCATTTTGTCAACTTTCTGTTTGCAATTTTTCACAAACCTAATACAAAAAGCTAAAACATCAATAATTTTGGTAAAAGAAGAATAAATTTCAAAATATAATTCAAACAGAGAATTATTTAAAGTTATTGGAAAACAAAATTTAGAGTTCTTTTTCTCTTTATTTACAGTGTCTAAATCAGTCTTAATCTGAGGTTGAGGCCAATGTTCTTGATTCAAGGAAAGCCATTTTGGGCCATCCCACCAAAGGGAACAATTAGGAAGATCCCTGGGAGATAACCCTCTAGACGCAATGTCAGCAGGATTTTCCCTTCCTGGAACATACCTCCAACAGTCAGATGGGACTGAATCTAGAATTTCAGACGTTCTATTGGCCACATAAGGCTTCCAACACCTAGGATGAGATGACAGCCATGAAAGTACTACCTGGGAGTCCGTCCATGCGTAGAACTTAATAACGAACGTATTCAAAATAGTCACAAGTGTAGAATATAGTCTGGAAAGTAGTAAAGCACCATTGAGCTCAAGCCTAGGAATAGAAACTGGTTTAAGTGGCGCTACCTTGCTTTTTGCAACCAATAGGGTCACCTTTGACTTTATTTCACCAGGTTGTACTACATATATCACTGCAGCATATGCCGATTCTGAAGCATCGCTAAATCCATGCAATATGATCTCTTTACTGGAAACTTGGATCCATCGGGGAATTCGAATAGAACAAACTTGTTCAAATTCCTTTTGGAATTTTTTCCAATTTGTTTGGAAAATTTCAGGAAGCGCAGTATCCCAATCTAACTTCATTAACCACAATTGCTGGTAAAACATTTTTATAGAGACAGTGCATGGTGCCAAAAATCCTAACGGATCAAATAATTTGGCAGATTGTGAAAGAAATTTTCTTTTAGTTATGTTATCATCAAATTGTAAATTAACGTTAAAGATAAAAATATCATTTGAAGAATCCCAGCTAAGCCCCAAGGCTTTGGAACAATCATCAGGATGGATTTCTAAATTTGTAGACTCAAGAGAATTTGAAGATAAATGAGTTAATACATCAGAAGAATTAGATCTCCACTTTCGCAAATGAAAACCTCTATTTTCTAAAGCCAGTGAAAGCTTTTCAATCACTCTAATAGCTTCTTCACTTGAGATTGAACCTGACATACAATCATCAACATTCTTTTAGTTATGTTATCATCAAATTGTAAATTAACGTTAAAGATAAAAATATCATTTGAAGAATCCCAGCTAAGCCCTAAGGCTTTGGAACAATCATCAGGATGGATTTCTAAATTTGTAGACTCAAGAGAATTTGAAGATAAATGAGTTAATACATCAGAAGAATTAGATCTCCACTTTCGCAAATGAAAACCTCTATTTTCTAAAGCCAGTGAAAGCTTTTCAATCACTCTAATAGCTTCTTCACTTGAGATTGAACCTGACATACAATCATCAACATAGAAGCTCTCTTGAATTATTACAGCTATTGCAGGATCGTCTTTCTCTATGTCCTTTGCAACTTGATATAAGCAGCGAGTAGCCAAGAATGGAGCTGAAGATGTCCCATAAGTAATAGTTCGCAGCCAATATTCCTTTAAAGCTGAGTATGCTGATTCTCGCCAAACAATACGTTGTAAATCTTGATCTTCTGGAGCAATCAAAACTTGTCTATACATCTGCTGAATATCAGCAGTAAAAGCAACAGGATTTGTTCGAAATCTTATCAGAATAGTAAAAAGATTTGGTTGTGGAATTTGTCCAACAGCCAAAACAGAATTTAAAGAATTACCATTAGATGGTTTGCATGAACCATCAAACACCACACGTAACTTTGTTGAAATAGAGTCACTTTTTATAACAGAATGATGCGGAAGGTAATATACTTTGTTGCTTGTAGAATTTGAATTTTTGTCCACAAGTGTCATATGACCAAGATCTTCATATTGCTTCATAAAATTTCTGTACTCATTTTCAAAATTTTTATCAAACTGAAATTTTCTCTCCATAGCAAACAAACGTGAGACTGCCATGGATTTAGAATCTCCTAATGACATCACATCTTTATAAATTGGTAATTTAACTTCAAATCTATTCTCTGGAGTTACCTTATAAGTTGAGCAAAAATGTTGTTCACAAAATTTTTCTTCATCAGACAAATGAGGATTTTTAACGTTTATTTCTTCAGTTTGCCAAAATTTTTGCAATAATAGATCAACATTTAATTCACTTGCAACACTAAGAAAATGAGAATTGATACTAGAAGAATATTTACATTTAGGTTCCAATTTTCCAGCTACCACCCAACCAAACATAGTATTTTGGGCAATTGGCTCATTCTCAGTACTCACAATTCTACCATATCTTAAAATAGTAAAGAAACAGTCAGATCCCAAAATAACATCACATTCTTGCGATTTCATGAAATCTTCATCTGCTAAGGTAATACTTTTAAGATACTCCATTTTTTTCGTATCAAGTAATTCAGCTGGTAACTGAGATGTTACTTTAGGCAGTATATAAGCCTGAACCTTTAAGGACTCATTAGAAAGCTTAAACCCAACTGTAAGAATCACTGAACCTCGAGTTTGTCCAGCTGATACTCCGGCAATTCCATTTAGAACAATTCTGTCATTTTTTCTTTTTAACCCTAAAGTTCTTATAACATTTTCACTTACAGAGGTACATTCTGAACCAGAATCCAGCAAAGCTCTGAGAGAATAGGCTTTATTTTCATTATTATATAACAGAACTCTAGCAGTAGGAAGAAAGGAAACACATTTGGAATTATTGAAAGAAGCACTAGAATTAATTTGTAATTCATGAGACGTTGACTCGTGTACAACTTCCCTACTTGAAAGATGGTTTTTATTCTCAGATGAATGAGGAAATAATTTAGTTTCAGTCTGAATAGTGCAAGCATTATTACCCTTACTCTCTTCATGTAAGAGTGTATTGTGTTTACTTTCACATTTAAAACATTTTAAATGAGAATTGGGACATTCCTTAACTTTATGAGAATTTAAACACAAAAAACAACAGTTATTACATTTAACAAAGTTTTTTCGGGCAAAAACATCCATAGATTTAAATTTCATACATTTGTACAGTGGATGCATTCCTTGACACTTTAAGCACACCTTTGATTGTTTATTATTTGAAGTGTACTTAGAACCAACAAAATTTGAGCTTTTGGAATGTTTAATATCACTTTCATTGTTAGAGATGAGCTCTAAAGAAGAACATCTTACACTTAAAAAATCAAAAAATTCTTTCAAAGTGGGAAATTCATTTTCTGTACTTTCAATGGACCAAAGTCTTTGACTTTCAGGATCAAGTTTTTGGAATAACAAATATATTAACCACGTATCTCTATTTGTAGCTTCATCACCAACAGCTTTCAAACCCCTAATAACTTCATCACTAGTATTAAGCAAATTTCTTATATTTATGCTATTAGGTTGAAGAACTGATTTCTGGTCTAAAAATAATTTAATCAAAGAATTTACAATCTGTTTCTTTTTATCATAACGGTCTAACAATTTTTCCCAAGCTTCTTGGTACGATTCATTAGAAAGGGAAATGTGCTTAATTAATGAAGCTGGTTCTTCAGAAAGTAAACCTTTAAGGTACTGGAATTTCTGAATACCACTCAAAGCTACTTGGGAATGGACAGTGGAAACAAACATATCCTTAAAATTTGTCCATTCGGAAAAATTTCCAGAAAATACTGGAATATTTAATTTTGGTAATCTAATATTACGTTGATTTGGAACAACAACAGAAGGACCTTGAACAGGATTTTGTGTTACAGTATTAATAACTTCTGAAGAATTCAAAGAATCTAGTTTGTTTTGATATTTAGTTTTTAACTGAAAATACCTTTCTTCAAATTCTGATAATTCTGAATCATCATCATTCAAATTAGAATCTAATCTTAAGAACTCTTTAAGTAAATCATCTAATCTTTGTAATCTAATCAAAATTTCATTCTTTGTATTCACATTATCAAAACTATTCTCTAATCTAGTTACAGAGCCTTTAACTCTACCTCTCTCAATTTTAATTTGAACAGCTTTCTTTTCATAATCTTCCATTTTATACAATAACTTATAAGCAGAAGGATTTTCAAAATAAAATTAACCAAATTAACTTCAAAATAAAACTAATCAAAAATTACTTCAAAATCAAAAGTAATCAAATTGCTTCAAAACAATAATAATCAAATGAAGTTCAAACCAGAACTAAATTAAATTAAAAAACAGAGCAAATAAACTTCAAAAATAGAACTACTATACAATATTAGAATACTGTTTCATACAAGCAATAGTGGAATGTCCTGTTCTACAATCTGCATAAACTTAAAAATAATCTTCAAATTCTTCAATGTAACATAATAATTCACTATAATAATTAAATATTCAAATTTTTCAATTAACTAAATCATAATATTCTTGAGAACAATAAATAAAAAATCATAATGTTCTTCAGAACAATTTTCTTTTCAAGAAAATCCAAGCAATATAATTCTAGAATACTTTCTTATTCTATCATTTTCAATAAACCAAAACTTAATTGTTCTCATATTGCAAAATAATATATGCTGAATACACTTTCATATTTAACTGTATTTGCAAACCAAATTTCAGCATCAAAGAACAGTATAAACAAAGGTACTCACATCATAGATCATATCTCGCCATAGTGCCTCCAAATTTTCTTATGTAGATTTTTTAAAGAAAAGATTCTTTCTTGGTTTTCTTCTTTATTGTCACAAACACATAAAAAAACATGAACTTGACAAAACACAAAAACTTCACAGTTGACATCCACGAACATATACAATGGAACTTCTGGTTTCACATTCTATTAACTAATGCGAAAATATTCTTAGAAATAAACCTATTTCAAATTACTTTCATCTAACATGAAATCCTTAAATTAAATTATAAATTATTAATTTCCCAGCCAACATGATACTGGGGAAATACAGTACAATAGAATAAAACAAGGACAATCCATGCCCTGCAAGTACCTTTCACCATCCAACTCCAAGACTGACTGATGTGAGAATTCTGAATCAAAATTGTTCTTAGAATTACATAGTGGCGCCATCTGTTGTCAAACAGAGCAACTATTAACTGTACTGAACACTATTACATATATTTTGTTCTATATATTTAGTATTAAGTGATCATTTATTTGGTTTCATTTTTGAATAATTATATTTATTTTTATATATTTCTGTATTAAGAATACTATTATCTGTTTGTGTCTCTCTCCATGTGTCTAATTCTTTTTTTCATATCTTTCTGTATTAAGAATACTATTACCTGATTATTGTTCATTTTACCAATTTTATTCAGACATTATTTAAAAAAACATGGTAAAAAATTTCTCACTAAAAACGTCCCCCATTTAAAAAATGTAAAAACAGTTTCCAATAAAGAATCTTTATCACTCCACAAAAGCGCTTTCGCCCCAGCTAGGGCATCATCAGTTGTGATTTTTAACTCTCTGCCTCTCCGTTATATATATGACTGCTGGTTGAAGAGCTCCCCCTATCGGCATTCCATACTCTCTCTCTCTCTCTCTCTCTCCCCCTCTTCTAACATTTTTTTCCAGCAGCAATCAAGTAATGTATGAAAAATGTCATTGCATGCGTCTTTGGTCGCATTGATTTCTATTGATTCTCTTATTAAAGCGTTATGTAAATTTTCGTAGTTAGCTATTTTCTGTATTTGTAGGGTTTCAAGTTTTATTGGGGTTATAGCGTTTAATCTTGCAAGAGCTGTTGACTGTTTATTTAGTTTTATATCTCTGATATGTTCCTTCATTCTTTCTTCTATTTTTCTCTTCGTCATTCCTATGTAAGTAACCTTTTCACTTTTGCTGTTTAGACAATTTATTTTGTATATTCCTGCTGTTTGTATTTCCTCATATTTTTCTATTTCATTTCTTATTGATTTAAAGAGGGATGGACTGGGGGTTAGTAGGACTATTTTTCCTAATTTTTCTAATTCTCGTTTTATTTTCAAAGATACACCTTTTATATATGGAATAGGAGGAGTGTATGTTAGATTCTTCTGTGCTGGTTGTATATGCTCAATTCTTTCTCTTACTCTTTCAATTAGTTTAAGTATAGTTTTTCTCGGATGTCCTGCCTTTAAACCTATGTTTTCAATGATTTTTAATTCTTCTTTTAGTGATTTTTCTGTTGAACAAACATGTAGGGCTCTATTTATATATGTATTCATGGCTGCTAATCTGTACGGCAGTGGAGTATCAGCTTTATAGGAGATTATATTTAAGTTTTCTGTGGGTTTTCTATATACTGTAGTATTTATTTTAGTTATATCATGAGTTATTTTTACATCTAAGTAGTTGATCGAATGCTTTATTTCTTTTTCTATTGTAAACTGGATATTCTTGTCATACGGATTTACTTTGTCAAGGAGGTTATCTAGATTAATTCGTTTATTTGTGATAATAAACAGTGATGTCACTGGATCCTAAAAATCCTGGGTCCCAGGGACCCAGGATTTTCAAATATCTGGGTCCCTTTTTTAAAAAAGTGAGTACCCATTCATAATAATTCAAATTCATATTTTAAAGGAACAAGTGAATTTGTTTATTTGAAAAAGAGAAATGTAATAGTTATTGTTTTGATAATAATTAAATAATGAATAACTAAAACCGGTATTTCCCAATCAAATAAGATTTTTTTTTTAAACTATTAAGAGAAATTTTCTTTGCCTTTTTTTTATGTAAATGCTTAATTATAAAATAATGATTATTTGAGTGTAGAAGATAACAAGTATCACTAATATTTGCATTTCTTTTAAAAGGGGGAGGGCAGATTTATTGAAAAGGACATTTTTGTTGGATAAAATAATACTTTTGTTGAGTAAAGGGGCACTTTTTGTTGAATGAATGGATGCTTTGATTAAACTTCCCATTGGATTATTTGTCAGCATAGATCAGTGTTAGAATCAAACATTTTCTTTGGAAAGGAGTTTCAGGAGTGATTCTGAATTTAAAAATATGTTTTCTGAAATTCACAGCAAATTTTCTAAAAGGTTACATTACAGCAGAAAGGGGGGGGGGGAGGGCCTCTCAGCACTATTTTTGTTGTTGTAGGTCAGATTAACTAACTTTTGATTCGAGTCGATTTCAGGCTGAGTGAATTTCGCATTTTTTCATTGGCATTTGGACATATTCGCGTTTTTTCACAGATCCTTCGACGAAATTCACGTTTTTTTTGAGATTCTTTGACGAAATTTGCTGTTTTTTTTCGAGATCCTTCGATGAAATTTGCCGTTTTTGGACGATCCTTCGATGGAATTTGCCGTTTTTTTCGAGATCCTTGATGAAATTTGCCGTTTTTTGGCGATCCTTCGACGAAATTTGCCGTTTTTTTCGAGATTCTGAAAAGAAATTTGCCGTTTTTTCGAGCTCCTTCGACAAAATTTACCGTTTTTTTCCGAGATTCTTTGACGAAATTTGTCGTTTTTTCGAGCTCCTTCGACGAAATTTGCGTTTTTGGGCGATCCTTCGGTGGAATTTGCCGTTTTCTTCGAGATCCTTCGACAAAATTTACCGTTTTTTGGCGATCCTTCGACGAAATTTGCCGTTTTTTCGAGATTCTTCGACGAAATTTGCCATTTTTTCGAGCTCCTTCGACGAAATTTGTCGTTTTTGGGCGATCCTTCGGCAAAATTTGCCGTTTTTGGGCGATCCTTTGACGAAATTTGCCGTCTTTTTGGCGAAACTTTGACGAAATGTGACGTTTTTCACGACCCTTGGACGGATTTCGCGATTCTCCAAAGAATTTACGCGTCCCATGGGATGCGTAAGAACTATTTTTTTGCGTCCCAACTCCAATTTTTTGCGTAATTTACACGCTATAGCGCGTCCGCGGCATCGCTGATTAAATATGTCATCTATATATCTAAGCCATAGCCTGATTTCAGTTTTGTGTTTGTTTATGATTATTGTTTCTAGATCTCTTAATTTCCATTCTGCGACTATATTAGAAATTGGGGATCCCATAGGTACCCCTTTAATTTGTTTATATATTTTGCTATTGAACTTAAAATAACTTTCGTTCAGGATCAGGTTTGTTGCACTTTGTAATAGAGTACTTAAGTTAGATTCTGTATAATACTGTTTTATTTTATTATTGATTAGATCTGTCATTTCTTTCAAGTTAATAGATGGATAGAGGTTTTGGACATCCAGGCTTAACATGTAGTCATCAGGCTATGGTTCATATTCTTTTAACTTTTGTATGAAGCTTTTTGTTGAATTGATCGAAATTTCTGAGGGGGGATTATTTTTTCATATTGCTTTTTCATATATTTTTCAATGTCATATGTTGGGCTCATCCTTTTATTTACAATAGGTTTTAGTTTATATGGAGTCTTGTGATCTTTCAGTTTACCAAAAGTCATAGGGATGTTCAATGTGAAATTACGTTTAATCGATTTTTCTTCAGGTGGCCAGTTTACTGATTTTATTAGATCATTAGATGCTTTGATTAACTTATTCAATGGATCTTTCTTTATTATTTCTGTATCCATTTCTTTAATTGTCTTTTCCATCATATTTATGTAATCAGTTTTATTCATTATAGCTAATTTTCCAGTTTTATCTGTATGTAAGAAGGTTAAATCTTGATTATTTTCCAATTTCTTTAATGTATGCAGGTTATCTTCCCCTCTTTTCTTTCAAGTTTTTAATTGTTTACTGATTTCATCTTGTGTAATATTTCTTACCCTGATTGCCTCTTCTTTGGGTATTAATTTCAGAACTCTTTCTATCTTTGGAATGGTTTCTTTAAGGTTTATTTTATTTCTCATAGTGTACTTAGGTCCTTTCTTTAGATAGTTATCTTCTTCTTTACTGGGTATGTATGATGATAGATTTATATATGGTATTTCAGTCCTTTCCCATTCAAATTTTTCTTCGTTCCTTTTTTTGGTTTTCCAAAATTCTAGTTTTTTGTTATGCTTCTTTTCATGTTTACTTTTTTCATATTCACAGATGGTATTTATTTTTGCAATGACTTGGTCTTTTATACCTGGTTCAAGTCTCCCTAATTTACAGACATTAACAAATGAACACTTGTTTTTAATACTATTACCTGTTTGTTTCTTTCTCCATGTCTCTAATTCTTTTTTTCATTTCCTCTCTCCTCCTTTCTTTTTCTTTCCTGACTCTGATTACTTATGTTTGTCATTATTTTGTGCACCTACTCTCTCATAACTGTACTTTTTTCCTGCTTTCTGGAACAGTTCTATCATTTCTTTTATGGTATGCATTTTAACATTTTTGCTTTAGAAATAAGACAGGTTCAGCTGAGTTGAAGCCTAAAACAGGCTCATGCTTAATTTTTATACCAGTCTTTGTGCTCAGCTGGGCTTGAAGTGAAATTTTGACTTATTCACCAACTGAAAAAAAGAAAAAAATGTTAGGTGCTATTTGAGTATTTCTTTATGGAATGTAATGTAAATTTCTTAAAAAGTTTTTCCTCTAAAACTCAGTGTGAAAAGAAATTGAATTGTTATTGATGTGATATAAAGATAAATATTCTATTTGATTCTGATATCTTTTTATGGTTAATGTTAGTAATACAAAGAAAGTTTGGAGCATTCCTCGTCTATCCTCTCTTTCTGTTTGAAATCTTTTCTTTGGTCCCTATAAATATACATCTTAATTTTATGATTAAATTTTGCCTTTGTTCATATGTGTGTGTATATTTGTATGGTCTTCATTTCAATTTAATAAATTTATTATTTAGATAAACAAAAATTAAACACTTTTTCAGTCTTACTTTTAAATAGCTAATGAATAATAATAAAAAAAAATGTCTGTTTTTTGTTAAAAGTAAAAAAAAGTCTTCTATTATATGCACATTTTTAACCAAATAGTTTTAAAAAGTGTTGAAGTAATTAATTAGCATATTTGATAAATTTTTATTATTCTCAAGGTCAGGTGTTCTTAAGCTTTTACACTTACACTAAATTAAAATGTAACTTTACTTATAATCACTGATACAATATTAAGCCTGCTTAATCAAGCGTTGCTTCATCATGTCTGGTTGAATATTAATTTTAGCCTTATCTCCTGATTTGATGCTTAATTTTATTCCTGAATTTTGTTTTCATTTAAAGAAGAAAAGAAAACGTGAACTGACATAGTTAAGTTAGCAGGGATTTTACAGCTCTTGCAAAAATCATTATCTATTCAATCCCCTCAGCAAGGAAAACTCTATTAATTCATCTTTTTAAAAATGTTCTCAAGAATTCTATCACAGGATAGCATAACAAGTTCTTTTTTTTTTCTCTCTCATCAGTGACATTGATAGAGTATCTTCAATGGAAAAAAAGAACTTATGAATTCTGTTGTTAAATTTTCTGGAAAATAGTCACTGAAATCTTCTATATCATTCTGAATCATTCCTATTATTCTTTTATATCATTCTTCAATTCAGAATGTACTTTCACTTCTTCATTATCACTAATAAAATTGTACAAGAGTTGAATTGGTGATGTTGTTCAGTCATTCTATTTAAGAAGTCCACAGTGAATGAAAGAATTTTTTTTTTTTTTTTGCAAAGATCTCATTTTGGTATGAGCAAGAGAAAGGCCGGCTTCATTTAAAATGGAAGGTTTGCATACCAGTAGAGTAAGTACCAGTATTATTGCATAAGTCTTATCATAGTACCATAGTTTCGAAAACCTTGCTCTAGGTGATATTAAATTAAAAAATTTCTTTAACAAATAAAAAAAAATGAAATGAGTACCATTACATATCTGCCACTTTTTCTGAAAGTATCATATTTTTTTAACATTCAGCAAATTTTATCATTTTGTGTATATGTTATTTTGTTTAATTTTTTTCGTCAGTCTCTGTTATACATTAACTTTCCTCTCTGAAAAAAAAAAAAGGCATTTAACTCCTAGATTAACAATTTTATGCTGCGAAAAACAGCTGAATTTGGATTATTGAGAGCATATATTTAAGAGAGATTAAATTTGTACTGTTAACAAAAATACAAAATCGCATAAGATTTAAAAAAATTTAGTAACCATTCCTTATTGTATTGCTCAATGCAAGCACATTTTCATTGCTTTTAAAAAAGTTATGACTTCATTTTGATTAGCTGTTATAACAGATATGCCATCATATTTAATTTAATAAGGATTATTCAATACTTTTACTTATTTTGCATGATTGCTGAATTTTTTACTTCATTTTATGTACTAGGTGCTGTGATTGTTTCTACCCCTCAAGATGTTGCAATGCTTGATGCACGTAAAGGTGCTTTAATGTTTCAAAAAGTCAATATACCAGTTCTAGGTGTAGTACAAAATATGAGTTACTTTATCTGTCCAAAATGTGGGGAAAAAAGCCATATTTTTGGGAAAGATGGAGCATCAAAATTAGCTGCTGAATTAGGCATACAAATTTTAGGTAAATACTACTGATTATAAATTATAGTTACTAGTTATTTTGCAATTAATTAATGATAATTCTTTGAGTAATTACATCTGCTATTATGGCAGAAAAAAAAAATAGCTATCCAAATTTTAATCAATTTTGTCTGCAATATTTGGCAAGAGTAGATTATATAATACTACTACACTACAATTTAGTAAATTTGATATGTGATTAAAAAATAATGCCATAATATATGTGTTCAAATATTTTCTGCCATATTTTTATAGAATGAATAAAATTCTTTGTTATAAGATTATATTGCTATCATTAAAATTAGATGAAACTTTGTGCTGAACCTTCAGCAGTAAATAGAAACAATGTTTCAAACATAAAAAATCTGTTAAAATCAGTATTGAATTCAGACATTTTTCTATCAAAGGAATTTTTTCAGCTCTCGGAGGATATTTGTACTTGTAGATCACTAAAAAGCAGAAAATCCAAACTATTCTGGAGTAGGGGGAAGGGGGCCAATTTGGTGTTCTGGGAGAGATAGAGAAATGACCTACTCGCCAAGGTACTCCTGAAGTCACCATTCTTTAAACTCCAATCCTACTACTACCGGTCTGAAATTTTAATAGCTCTTCTGGTGCTTCAAATGTTATTTACTATTACATTTATTTTTTAAAAATATACAAAAATGAAAATGCCCATCTCACTTCTGTTTTAATATCAGGATGTTACACCACAACTCATATTGTATATGTAAAATAAAAAAGGGAAATTAGTGATTGATGGAATGTAGTATTCTATTGTGATGAATAATATATTTTATCTGAAACTACATATTATGCTTGCTGTAGACATGTAGTTACATCTCCCCCTCCTACACACAGGTTTGTACCAAACTGTCCCTACCTTGGCAAAATATATACAAATTTGACACTAAAAATAAGATCAATTTAATATTAATTTTAGGAGGTTGTCTCAAAAGTCAAGTCCCTTACTATAATGTTTGTTCAGATTTAATACAAAACTTCTTATACTTACATATACTTTTCAATAAAAATGTTATTAGTACTACTTTCTAAAACAGATCATTTAAATATACCTTCAAATAATTGAGATCCCTGTTACATTTATTAATACTTTTATGAAATTTATAATTTTTTCAATTACTATATGTTCTTCAAACTGCAGCAGTGTTTTTTTTTTTTTTTTTTTTTTTTTTTTTAAACAAGCTGAAATTTTGTATATGCATATTTATAATCCTCTAAGAAATAATTTCTGTTAATATATTTATGGGTTACAATTCTGAATTTTTAAAAAAACTAATGCATGGAAATCAAATAATCATGTTTGGGATTCATAATACAAACATAGCAGTAAAACTGTAGTATAAGAAAAAATAATTAAAAGAAATGAATGAAAATGTTAAAAATTAATTTAATATTTAGAGCTCAAAATTTCACTTTTGTATAAATCCTAAAATTTTTCACCAAATTAATTAAAATTTGATGTGTGAAGCTGTAAATTTATCACAGATAATTTATAGATTAAATAAAATTTTACTGCTTCAATTTAAATATAACTGTCTAAGCTTACTTTATTCATAAAGAAATTATAAAAGATTTAATTCATAATGAATGTTACCTTTTGTGTCTCAGCAACAATTTGGTAATTACCTCAGTAATGCCAGGCCAGCCTATATTTAACAAAAACTCATCAAATGTCTACATACTAATATACTTCAGAGCAATTTCTGACATGTGCTATCTGATAAAGAAGTTTTCACCATAAAATCGGATCAAAACTATCACATTTCCCAATGAAACACTGAAGAAGCTAATTTTCACCTACTGCTGAGCCAAACTCTAAAGACTGGTCATGTGAGTAACAACGCTGGCTATTTTTGATAATAGGAAAGAGGGTAATGAAAGGCAAGTCTCCTCTAGTTCTTTTTTTCTGGGGGATGAATAGGAGAATTCTGTCAGTTTTACATTTAATTGTCTCCAACATTATGAAAAAGGATTTTTCTTCTTATGTGGTAATAATACATAAAAGTAATTGTTGCTTTCTCTGCGATGAAGATAATATCTTTAAGCTAAAGAAACATGTTATAATAATTTAGATGTTTAAATATGTATTGTTATTTATAAAAGACATTATATCAAACAATTTTAAATGGTATGAAAAATAAACAACGAGAATAGCAGAAACATTAGAATTCTTGATTCAACATAAAATTTTCTGGATGGATATTGTCTTGTTCAAAAGAATTTGCATTCAGATAATTAAAAATATGTGAAAAAGCATTTTACTCCATCCATTTTATTTTAAATGATTCAGAGTTGCAATTTTTAAATTAATTTTTCTTACTTTGTGTTTTTTTTGTCTCCTCCTAAATCTAATGCTTCCTTCCCTTTGGAATGTTATATCTTTTTGGTAGTATGCCAAGATCTATCTTTGAAGACTGGTCACACAGTACAAGAGTCATCCATCCAAATTTCTTCAGCTGTGTACATAGATTGAGGCTATCTCGATGAGACATTTCTAATGAGTTTCTGAAGAAAATTTATCTTATGGTGCAAGTTTACAATCATTGGCTGTTGACTTTTCATGGGTTGCCAATGAAAGAACTGCACATTTTATAGACATGTATAGGTATACATATGGAGAAAACACGAGGGATTTTTTTCTTTCAGATTTTTGTGAAAACCTTGTGATTGTGGGCTGAAAATTATTATTACATTTTTTTGTTGTTATTTAATAAGAGATTATTGTAATCTAAACAATTTCACAACTGTACATAAAGGTTTTTTTTTTTTTGTCTTTTCAGCTGAAATTCCTTTGGACATATCCATTCAAGAAACATCTGATTCAGGTCAACCTATAGTTATCTCAAAGCCATCTGATAATAGTGTAAGTTAAGATGCATACAATTATTTTCTGTTCTGAATTACCCCAAATTATTTACATTTGTTTCTAAATATATATTGTTGGCAGGATAATACAAATTTTGTGAAATAAGTGGAACTTTTATATACTACTATTTGC
Source organism: Maratus michaelseni (assembly GCA_963931845.1). NCBI lineage: Eukaryota > Metazoa > Arthropoda > Arachnida > Araneae > Salticidae > Maratus > Maratus michaelseni. The sequence continues at coordinate 207,358,696 of OZ007594.1, read as the reverse complement.
AAGGTTATGAATATATATATATTAATTGTTAATAATGCACGAAAGTAAAAAAAAGAGGAACAGCTTTGTTGTTTAACTAAAGACAAAGTGATTATAGCATTCATATAAAAAATACAGTGTGTCTCAAAAAATTTATACTCAATTTATTCACTAATAACTGGCATGTTCTGTTTAACTAACTTGAAATAATGGCTGAAAGCAGACTAATGTTTGAGAAAAGGAATTTTATCAAAAAGTTATTGGAAGTTTGAAAATGTATCTGAAATGCAGAGACAATGTAGAGAGTTCAAAAGCAGATCTCCCTAAGTGACTTTTCAAAACAACACCTACATTAGGGCTGGATATATCATTAAAATCAATATGAAATGCAAATCATGATAATGGTGTAAAAAAATTCTACATGACAGTTATATTGCAAAAATCATTCATTCCGATATTTATTGAGAATATGATTCTGAAATATTGAACTTCAGTTCCACATCTATGATATGCATGGTTACTAGTGATTAGATGCAAATGCTCCCAGCCGAAATGGTTTTCAAAAAAAGGAAAGAAAGAAAGAATGTGTGTTTAAGCAACTGAAAAATAAATTTTGTACATGCTTCTACTTGGTTTTTGATTATTTGTTATTTTTGATTATTTGTTGATTGTTGTTATTTTTATGATATTGACAGTGAATGCATGTTTTTTGTGACAGTTACTTTTAAAACATTGACAACTGCAAACTGGTTTTTAATCCTGCGTTAGCAGCATGGGTATCTCTGTGCTCTTGTAAGTTTTGAACCAAGTACTGTGGTTCCCTCTATGTCAGTCTTTTACAATTTCTGCAAGATTAAAACCAATGCGCTGAAGTATGGAGATAATCTTGTTTTGCACAATGGCCAAGATAAAAATTAACTGCATCTATTCCGATGATGAGGAAATACTGGATATCAAGTAGTTTTTTAAATGTTTAGTGGCAACTGGCTACTATACATTTAGGGCATCTTTTATGGAGTTTCTTAAAATCAAAATTGCATGATGTAATAATTACAGTTTACATAAACTTAATTTAGTTAGTTTCAATATTGCTTGTATGATAATATTTAAGTAGAAAAATTAATCAAAATATTCTTGTATTTATTCAATTTCTTGTATTTGTATTCAATATCAGTCATATCACGATATTAAGCTTGCAATGTATCACGATACTGAAATTCAGATACAGCCTAACCTCGTTAACACGAAATTGAAGGGACTGGGAATTTTTTTCGTGTTATCCGAAATTTCGTGTTAACCGTCATAATAGTGGCACCATCTATGTTAAATATAAAAACTAAATAAATTAACCTACAAATATATCCCTGCTCAAAAAATCATAAATTAATAAGAAATAGTAAATTTCATTAACAAATTAATTATCATTTTTAGGCAATAATAATTTTATTTACATGCTAATCATATTTTTGAATAGTCTGTTATTGACTTTGGCTTCAATTTTTGTAGAGTACTTTTTTTAGGAACGTATGGACCTAATCTAATTTGTCCATAGCTCGGGAAATATCCTCTTGATCCATAAGGAAACGCTGTACAGTTTTCAATGCTGCGGTAGATTCATTTATTGACACTAAACTTTTCCATTCTGTGTCAATTTCTTCTTCCTCGTCTGACACTTCAATGTTGTCATCTTTATTTTTCAGAAATTATTTCTTCGTCTGTCGTCACATCCGAAGTCAGCACATCTTCATCTATGCAAATGTACTTGGAAAAAACAATGTCTAAGAAAGAATTTACCGATTTTGGCTACATATCTTTCTGCAGACAAGTGTATGACGCTATTTAAATTTTGTCAGTCATCCGTTAGAAAATATGAAATCGCTCTCACAGAGAGCATCAGCAAAAGCCTCTGCTTCATCTTGCAGAACTGCAAAAGTTAAAACAATGTTCTGGCTTATTGCCTCTTTTATCCACCGCGAGACAGCAATTTCAATTTATTCATTCTTTCTTCTACCCATTCGTTTTCTTACTGGTTTGAATTAACTCACAGCATAATCCGCTTCAATCTTTTCGCGATTCTTTAAAATTGTAGAAGAATTGTAGATATGCCCTACTTCGCCGCATTTTGTGATTTTTTCAGCACTTTATCGCTAACTTCGTTTCATTTTTTGCTTGGTTTCTTAAGATACTGCTTGCTGTTTTCGACTCATCTTTCCCAGAATTCTACAGAGCAACTGTGAACAGCGTTTCCATTATGTTAGTTAGGTAGTGAAGTAGAGATAGTCACTTCTTTCACTCATAGATAGGAGAATTCAGACCCCCGGTTTATAGTTTATGTTACTGTCAATACAGTCAACCGAGTAATGGAACAATCATTTTCAAAAAAAAAAAACCTTCCCCAAACTTTCATTGTGACTAATCTATTGCTCATATGGTTAATGTGGGAACACTTGCGCATATCAGAGATAAAAGAAAAGCAGGGATTATTCAGGAATTCAGTATTTCAAAATTTTCTGAAACCCTTTTTCACGTTAAATCGTTTTCAAACATTGAGAAAATTCCACTTTTAATAAGAGTATGTGACATTTAAGTTTGAAATATCGAAAACATTGCATAAGGAATCATGTTTTGACTTTGAAGCGAAAAAAAAAATTTCGCCTTAAGCGGGATTTTTCGAAATTCTATTTTGTGTTAAACGAATTAATTAACATTGATTTTCAGACTCATCTGACGGGACCTGAAAATTATTTCGTGTTAACGAGGTTCGACTGTATTGCCTTGTACTTGGCATACTCTACATATATGTAATTAGAAATGCAATTGATGTCAATTTGGCCAGACACTGGGCATCCAATCCAGCCTCAGTATGTTTTAATCTCTCCTTTTTTTATTTTCTTTAAAGCAATTGGCCATGTGTTTAAATTAGCTAGCTAATACTTATATATTTTGTTTTTGATGTTATTGTTAAATTTTTATTAACAATTATTTTTATGATTGTTTCATTTTCAGTACCAATTATAAAGCAATTATTCATAATTTTAAATGAGTTATACAGAAGATCTTTATAACACACACCTTAAGACAAGAGGTTGTGGGTATTATAGAATTTTGTGTTTTCACACATCATTAAACTCACCTTATTAATATGCCAAATATATTTGGAACATATCAATATACAGTCGATCTTTATGTTGAATTCCTTGGGAACAGAAGTTGTGTAGATTATAAATTTTTGCATAACATAGATCATTTCATGCATTGCTAAATTTACCTCATAAACATGGTTCAAATATGCCTGGACTTGACTCATTATAGGCCATTACTTACCTCATTATAGGACTCATTTCCAAAAAAAAAAATTAATTTAATAATAGCAATTTTTTTTATTAAAAAGCTCTGAATGCATTCTATTTTTCAAGATTAAACTATCAGTCTTATAATTTGGAAATTTTAAAAATTAAGTTCAATGAACATCGGCCTTATAATTTCAAGCCAGATAATCATAATATCTGTCACACTGGCCGGATACAGTATGGATATCCATTGAATCTTTATGTGCGACATATTATATCTACTATTATTTTTGTTTTCTTTTAATATCCTCCCACAGTAAATAAGTTTTTGCAACAAGATAATTTAAACATTCATGAATTTGGCATTTGCAAGGTTTTCCTGGAATGTAAACTTCATGAATGTTGAGCGATTGTTATGTTTAACTTGCCAGAATTTTTTTTAAATTCTAAATATCTGAAACAAAGTATATGTTCTTTTTTTCTCAGGCTGTTATATATCGATTATTAGCTGAACAAGTTATCAACACACTTCCTAAATATGAAGATCCATTCAAGAAGAAAACATAATCAGTGTTTTTATAATTCTATGTAATTTATTAAAAAATAAATAGTTGTTATTAAATTGTACTGTTTGTATTATTTTGTTATATAAGAGTAGGGGTTAAAATTCAGGGTGGGATGGCAGAATTCCTGAAAATAAAATCTGAAATCCTTTCCTTGAAAATGTCAAGGTGAGACACTCTCACCAGCATGCATATTGATCGTAAAAAATGGTGAAAAAAAAAAATCCAGATGAAGTTATTCAGTCATAAAAGTAAAAATATATTCATCATGGAAGTCATTGCGCTGTTTTACTGCAATCAATTTAAACTACTGCATCATTAAAGAAAAATCATGTTTGTCTATTAAATAGCATATTTTTTCACATGATGCACAACTGAATTAAAAGTGTAGGGAAAATTAATTTTGGAATGTTTAAGGTTGGAATATTAAGGGGTTTTTAATCTGTAAACATGGATTTCACATTCAAAAGAATTGAAAGTTTAAATAATTTGATGCAGATTTCAGAAACTGGTCCTGAAAAATTGCCATATGTAGGAACCTGGTACATGTGCCATAAAATAAAAAATAACGAAATTTTGTGTGACATGCACAAAAAGCAGAAAAAAACAAATAGTATTACACTACATTCTGTTCTTTACTATCCATGGTCCCCTCCATTTACAAATGTTACAGGGGAAGTCTCTCTTCCACTTAAAAATAATTTACCAGATGAGAAAATATCATTGAATTTACTGTATTGGAAATTCAAATTATTTTTCATAATTACTGTAAATATAGGTAGAATGTGAACTAAATATTACTATAAATGTGGGTAGAATGTGAACTAAATATTACTGTAAATGTGGGTAGTATGTGAACTAAATATTAAGCATAAAAAGAGCAAAGATGGATGTCCCTAGACATTTGAACTAAATATTAAGCATATAAAAAGCGCAAAGATGGATGTCCCTGGACATTTTTAATATTTGTACTATTTTATTCTGATATTGATGATAAGAAGTTGACAGGGGTTACACTACTGAAACAGATCTAGAGTGCTTCATGGGCAGGTCTATACTCTGCCCAAATCCGAAATACTACCTGAACCAGACAAAAAATATTTCATCAACTCAAAACACAACCTGAACAAAATTTAATCCATATTTAATGTAATTATGGAAAAAATAGTCTATGATTATATCTCTAATATCAGTTTTATCCTTTTTTGTATAAAAAATGTTCACATATACACTCATTAATATTCAAATATATAGTTTTATTTTTCATCTGAAAAATATTCAGGACTTTCTTTTGAAAAATTGGGTCAACCCGAACCCAACTTGAAAGAGTCAAAACCGACCCAAACCCGAAACATTTAAAATAAACTTGACTTGAAAGGGAAAAAAAAGTGTCAACCCAAAAATTAATAACCCCAGGTTCAGAGTAAAATGTGGTTACTCGATCTGGTGCAGAACTTTAAGCAGATCATTGGTTTAGAAGAACCGTATGCAACAATTCTTATTCTATTGAGAGTGACATATCATACCAAAATTAATCAAGCCCAGTAGTGTCTATACAAAGTATAAAAAGTGTGGGCTAATACAGTAAAACCTTCATAATAGACACCTCTATTTAGAGAACACTTTTTCAAATCCTAACACATATATATTTGTATGTTTTTACCTCTGAAAAGCAAAATAAATTCAGTGTTCTTCAAGTGTTTGCTATTCAGAAGTTATATTGTAGGAATCTACTGGCAAGTGCTCCATTATCGTAGCATCATGACTTTTTGAACTTTTATTCTAGCCTCAACTGTCACATGGATACAGTCATGTTTTATACAATAAAGGTAGAATTTCTTTTTCACTCCCAGCAAGTTTTTTTGTTTGTTTTAGACTATCTTTGGTATTTCTCATGTTTGTATGATGTACGCTGTACTGCTCTTTTATCAGTACTTTATTTAAAAACTAGCTAACCCGCCTGCCATTGTCTGAACCTATGATAATAAATTTGAAAAAAAAAAACTCAAGTTTTTGATATCAAGTCGAATGACCCAAATCTTGTTGAAATCGAGCCCATAGAACCTGTGGAAAGAATTTGTCCCTAGGCGGTGAAAGGTGCCCTCTGTACATTTAATGAATTTGCTTTAACATTAACACGATATTTAATTTACGGATAAAATCCCTCCGCCTCTCTCTAAACTTAACCACTTATCTTTAACAGTAACGCGATTTTTAATTTACGGCTGTAGTGAGTAAACATAAGTTTAATGAACCGAAAAAATGATTAATATTTAAAATAAGGTAATAGTTGGGGGGTCTAAGGAAATGTTTAAGAGTTTATAAAGTAGATGGAATACCCTAGAACTATGTTAATGAAAATTGCAAGAGAATCAGATATTTTATAGAAGCTGCAGCAAGGGCCCCAAGACGGAGATTAATATTCAAAATTGGTGGCAGCTGCAGTCAGAGAAAGTTTTTTGTTGTGCAGATAGTAACTATGTCCTAAGAAGTTGTTAGAAAAAAAAGCTAGTGAATCGGACGATTTTTAAGGGAGCTATAACAGGGGACCCAAAAGGGGTCAACACATAGTTTTGAGTAGGACCCTAAGAGGAAAACATCTTAAAAGGTCCTAGTACTTAGCACTTTAGATCTTTACTTAGTTGAAATTAAGCATAGCATATAAATTAATCATTAAAATAAAATTTTAAAGTAATGCTTTAAAAAAGGTCCTAAGGCCCCAATAAAAATATGAGGATGGTGGCCCGGGCAGAAGTCCAAGACTCAACTGCATTGAGATGGCGACACAATTAGAAGGGGGGGGGGGTAGAAAATGCATGGCACACAAAAAGTTCAAGGGCCCCAAGAAGCCAGGTTCCTAACTGGAATGTAGAAATGGGAGAATAACTAAATAGAGAAAAGGCCCCAAAAACTAAGAAGATTGGATTAAAAGGGGGAAGGTTATTAACATTTTAGGGAACAAAAATTTCATAGGGCCCCCAGGGTCTTAACTAGAATGTAGTAATGGATGAATAACTAAATGGAGAAAGGAGCCCCAAAAACGAAGAAAATTGGATAAAAAGGAGGCAAGTTATTAAAAATTTAGAGCACAAAAACGTCAGGAGGCCCGGGTCTTGAATGAGAAATTTTTTTTGTCTTTCATGTAGTAGCTGGAAGTCCTAAGAAGTTGTTAGAAAAAAAAGCTAGTGAATTGGACGATTATTAAGGGAAATATAGTAGGGGGCCCCAAAAGGTGCCAACTGATAGAACCATTCATCTTTGAGCCTGCTCAAAACTAACTGGAATGTAGAAATGGGGGAATAACTAAATGGAAAAAAGGCCCCAAATTGAGCAGGGTCCTAAGATGAATGGTCCTAACTGGAATGTAGAAATGGGGGAGTAACTAAATGGAGAAAAGGCCTCAAATTGAGCCGGGCCCTAAGAGGAATGGTCCTAACTGGAATATAGAAATATGGAGAATAACTGAATGGAGAAAAGCCCCAAAAATGAAGATCGGATTAAAAGGGGGCAAGGTATTAACAATTTAGGGAACAAAAATTTCAAGCGACCCAGGGGGCCTGGATCTTCTCCGAATTTTTTTTTATCATTCATGTAGAAGCTGAAAGTACTAAGAAGTTGTTAGAAAAAAAAAGTTATTTAATTGGATGATTTTTAAGGGAACTATAGTAAGGGGCCCAAAAGGGGCCAGCTGATAGTTTTGAGCAGGGCCCTAAGATGAAGGGTCCTAATTGGGAAGTAGACATGGGGGAATAGCTAAATGGAGAAAAGCCCCCAAAATCTAAGAAAATCGGATTAAAGGGGGCAAGTTATTAACAGTTTAGAAAACAAAAACTTCAACGGTCCCCCAGAGGGCCAAAATCTTAACTGGTGCGTAGAAATGGGGGAAAAGCTAAATGGAGAAAGTGCCCCAAAAATGAAGATAATCGGATTAAAATGGCGCAAGTGGTATAAAAGTATATGATAAAAAGGTATGTACATGCCTCAAAACAAGTCATTTTTGCCAATATCCGACAGTCAACTCATATCAAAATAATGTTTTCAGAACATTGATTATTTTTATACGATTCTTACTTATTTAAAAAATAAAGACATTTATACATTACAAACAAATTTCAGTAATTTTGGTGCTGCCCATTTTTTTTTAAATGATGACCAAAAATTTTGCACATATTATGAGCATATCTTTATTTTTTGCTCGTTTATTTCACATTCCCATAAAGGGCTTTTTATTAGTTTTGAATATCTATATGTTATAATATGTCTCTATGTTCCTTATACAAATCTACAATTTTTGTCCGATTTGAACGAAACTTGATGAACACGAGTAAAATTACTGTCAACTAAAAATTTCTCCGACCATTCTTTACCATTTTTTTTTCAAACATCTCCCATAGTTTATCATTACAGAAATCATTTTTTTTTTTTTTTTTTCAATTTCTAACGCAATTTCTTTTCTGTTGCCATAAAATAAACTGTGTATGGCCAATATTTTAAAAAACCAATAAAAATTCAGATTCTCTCACTATAATTTGAAATGAGAAACTGATGTCATTTTGGGCAGATAATGTGATTTTTTTCGCATATTAGAAAGATTACTATAAGTGCGTTTATATGACATAGTACATTTATTTAAATGTGTTTGGAGATAAAAATAAATAACTTAGCTCCTAATTTTACAAAGGCAAATTGTTTCCACTGGTTTGTTAATGTTAAAATAAATTTTCTAAGAAATAAAAACATTTTTGCACATTCAAATTTCATGATTCAATTTATTCTACATAAACAAAAATAGTCTGTCAAATATTGACATTTAGAATCATAACATCGTAACTTTTTTCAGCTTGAGCTTCAACCAAGGAGACATATTTATGCTCCTTGGATGTAGGGAGACAATAGGTAGCCACTATTACCGTAAAATACTGTTAATCCGCCCCCTTAAACGTGACGAAAAATCATAAAATAATCAGGGGGGGGGGGGGGGGGGCGCTTACACGGTATTAAAATTGTAGTATATAATATTTATCGGTGGCGGGGTGGGGGGAGATGCTAATGGCCGATCGTCGCAGAGTATGCATTATTTTAATAAAGTGACAAAAGAAAAACATTTTGAAAAATAAATGATATACAAAATAAAAAAACAGTATAACTTCACGATTAATGGCAATTTCAGATTATAGAAAACTCTGGATTTCAGAAGCTTTGAAACTGGAATGCATTTAGATAAATAATAACACTAATATCTGTCATTAATATGGTAACAGAAAAATAAAAGGAACTTAATAATTTAAAATAATTAAAAAACACTGGGAAATTGCAGTTGAAAATATCCTGAAGTAATTTCAAGAAATAGTAACATTTTATGTGGTGTCGCCATCTGTTGTAAGTTAGGGAGATTAAATAAGTTTTTTTTTTTTTTTAAATCATGATTTCGTATCTATAAATGCTAAATAAATAATACAAATCACAAAAATTGAGAACATATAGAACGAATTGGTAGTGTTGCCAGATTATTAAAACAAAAACATTACTACCACAAAGATAGCGCAAATTACGCTACAAATTCGACTGTGTATCGACAAATCGATTGATCTGATCAATCAATCGATATATTTTTTTTGTGATTGGTTTTCATAATAATGTTAAATACAACTATAAATTCTTTAATAAAATAAATAGATTCTCTTTCAATCAAAATATTTTCCACACAGTATCAAATACACATTTCTTTAACTTATTTCATGAGAAACTTTCACTATCGATATATTTTTATTACCTTCATATCACCATGGAAATAAATTTACAGCAAAACTAATGTTTGGTTATATTGCTTTTTCAGATCGACAATGTGTTTGCACATGTTTGCGATATATCAAAGAATCGGGAGATAAAATTTTTGGTGTTGATCTTGACGTGCACGGCAAAATTTCTTTTGGGGGAGGGCGCTTTCTCGGGATTTTTTAAATTTTCCAATTTGTTTACAAAGTGGGAGGGGGGGCGCTTAATCGGGAAGGGCGGATTAACGGTATTTTACGGTAATAAAAATTGTGTTTAAAGAAAACAAAACAGTATTTTTCATTAATTTTTCTTCAAAAATTGATGTTAAAACAAATGGGATTAAACGTAAAATGGTTTATCAGAAAAAAAATGATGTATTTTTTTAATGTAAAACATTTATTTTAATTATAAAAACTAATATATTTTTTGTAAGTTCGACAATGTATCGACATTTTTATTTCACCAGCTTTGAAATTATTATCAAATTCTTAAAAGAACAATATATTTTTGAGAAATAATGTTTTGCATCAAAAATAATTTCAAAATGCAATTTTAGCAAATTCTGTTTAAATTACATTGTAAATATAATTTCTGAGTTAAATTTAGTATTTAATAATATTGTTTAAAATTTTTCTATGAGTACAGTAGTACAGTAGAGCGCCGCTAATCCACGAACCTGTGATCCGCAAAGGCCTCTAATCCGCAATCAATTTATGAATATAAACAAAGAAATTTAATTCTTTAAAAATGCTTCAATGGTGACAAAATTTTGAATTTTGAAAAAAATTTTCACCATTTTTAGCATTTTTCTTATCTTTATATATGGTATTATATATCATATAACATTCTTCTTTATAGTTTAAAATGAAAGCACATTTAATTAGTATATTATTTTATATATTCATTTCTTCATACAATATTTGTAAAATACAATTTGAGCGTTTGTGAATTTTTGTTTTTTTAATGATAAAAAAATCCTTATTTAGACAATATATTTTATAATTTATTTATTTATTCATTAAATCGTAATTATAAAATTAAAAAAATAGATATATATTGCTTTTGAACTCTTGCTTAAAGATAAAATTCAACACTATAAACCAAATGTCTTAAAACAGATAACAATTAATGCCATATTTAAGAAATTAAAAAAATAAATTATTTTTTACATAGTTATTACTTTATCTATATATTAAAATGTGTAATTTATTTATTTTTTAGTATTAGCAATCTAAATTTGTCCAAAATATGAATTTTAAAAAATGTAAACAAAGATTAAATAGACATGGCCTGTAATCCGCAAAAAGCCTCCAATCCGCACAACACTTGGAACCAAGCTTTGCGGATTAGTGGCTTTCTACTGTATTAGATTTCTTTAAACACTTTCATGTTTTAAATAGATTATGTGCATGTGATGTCACACACTCAACTAAAGCCGTTTTTCTCAATTAACTGTAAGCGAAAAGTAATAATTCTTGCGGAGTTAGTAATTTATAATGTATTATTTCCTACACATAATATAATGTATTCTAACTACTTCAAAATTAAGAGAAACTTAGCAAAACTTCAAGCAATTTAGTTCAACGTTTCACCTACGTTAAGTTTACTAACATGCATATTATCTATAAATATAAATGGATATTTGTACATGATTCATGAAGTGAAAGAATTTGTTTTAACTAGACATGTATCAGTTCAGAGGAAAATTTGTCCTCGGTGAAAGTGTCGTCATATTTTAAATCATATGCCAGTTTTCATTCACAAAATATTAGTATTTTATAGCAATTCCAGAAAGTAGCAGAATTTCCACAGAATTTCCGACCGAAACATGGTCTTCTTCAGGGATCCCTGAAGACGATTGGGTTTTGGTTGAAAATGTTTGGAGTATGTGTTTTTAACATCTTGACAACAATCAAAAGATTTCTGCACTTTTAAGTAATGAATAAATTTATTATTTATACATATATTTGTGATATAAATTATCTAAGTCTATAGTTGAAAATATCTCTGCAGTGTAATTTTTGTCTCTCATTGAAATACATTTCTGTCAAGTTTCGACACTCCCATAGTCCTAAACTGCAACACAACAATCAATATGGCAATTCTCCATAATTGGGGTGCTGTTTTCAGATTGCTTTCGTCATTCAAATAAATAAGCAAATCTATTGCTTAACAAATAAAGCATTTAGGCTTTGAAAGTTTTTGGAGCGTGATGCACATTTTGATTTTATTTGTAGATCTACAGCTGTTAAAAGTGTGGCACTGCTAAATAAAAAATACCACAAATATATGAGGGTTAAAAGTACTTTTTACTTATTTTATTTATTTTTAAACTTTTATGCTCCACAATGTTGTAATTTCTTTTTTAAATATATAACTTTAAATGTCATATAATATTATTCAAACTGTTTTGGAAAAGAAACATAATTTATGTTGATTTTTAGATTATTCTAGTCAAATAAAAATCATATCTAAAGTGACATGTTAATTAACAAATTTCTTCAAAAATATTTACTAATATAATCACTTTGAAAAATATTCTTTGACACGAGAACTTAAATTAAATCAATTTCTATGAATGAAATAAAGGTAAAATAGAATAAATAGAAATATTAAAATAGAATAACAACAACAACAAAAAAATGTCTTCCATACTTAATCTTAATGAAAGAGTATGAAATTTCAAGCTCATGAAAGAAATTTAAATGATCATATATATAAAAACAAAAATACGCAAATTGTGATTATCAGAAGTATTATCTACTATAAAATATGACAGAGTTTGTTAATTGTAGTTAAAAAATAATAATAGTAAATAGTAATAAGTAATAATAGTTTTGACGATTCTGTTTGAATTTAGTATTGGTACAGTCTGCTCCATAAAATCTAAAATTAAAGAAATCAGACTGATGAATTGTGGTTTGGGATAAGACAATTCAGAAATTATCCCCCTGATATAACTTTCAACCGTTTATTCCTTAAGTCCAATTTTGAAAGAAATTCATGAAAAGAAACTCCAGGATTTAAAAAAATCAATAACTATTTTTGACTTATAAAACAAAAGTTATACATAAAAAAGCAAGAGAGCACAATGCAAAGATAAGGAAATTCTCCATTAGTCACAGGAAATAAAAGCACCACCTACATTTCTCTGGAAGGAAAATCTGATTCCGCGAGAGCAAAGGGATTTTGACTTTTTGGTATGGCCGTATAGGGTGAATCGAGTTTGGCTGTGGAAAATCAAACAATGAAAAAAATTCAAAATTTACAAAAGGCGCAGGAGAAAAATATAGAAATAAAATTGCAATTTCTGTAATACTGTTAGAAACTTTTAATTTGGCATAGTGATTACTTTTATAATAACAATGCTTACTAAGAACAGTTTCTAAAAAAATTCGAAATTTAAAAAGGTGAAATCAGTGGAAGACATTGTTCTACATTACAATTTATTTGAAATTGCGAGGACTAGAAACTTGAAATGACAACTAAATAATCAAAGTTTTAACAAAGTATTTTAAATTAGAAGTTGTGGCATTTCATTTTTTATACTACCAGAATCGCTTCTTATTTCATCATAAGAAGTATTTTGAACACTTGTATTACTTATACTAGAATTTTTAAGAATATTGCTAGACTTCTCATTTGTAGTTTCACATAAAATCTCAGGTCCAATATCACTATTATCATCATGTACAATACTAGTTTTAAGAAGATTTAAATCATACAAACAAGAGGTTATTCTGGTAGCTAATTTGACAAAAGAACCTGGATTATCAATACACAAGACATTGCAAATCTTAATTCATTGACTGAAAAATCGTTTTTTACCTGAAATTTCCTTCATTTTCATCAGTTTCGATTTTAAACAGAAATCCTGTAAGTTTGAGAATTCTTTGGTAATTTTTTATGTTGCTGACATTTTGTAAATTTATTTATGTAATCCTTTTATATTTGATGATTTTTCAGTCTTTAATGCTACTTTCAACTCAAGAATATCTACAAGTTTAGTCATTTTAAACGAGAACTAAATAGAGACTCACCTCGATATAGAATATCCAACTTGTGAAGAAAAACAATATTTATATTACTTAAGATTCAAAATATCATATTTTAATCTAATGTTTTGATTAATTATCAACCAAAAATACATCAGAGGTGAATCTTTCGCAAAGAATTCTTAACTGGATCATCAGTTGTTCATTTTTGCATACATTTCACAATGGAAACCTTAAATAAATATTAAACATTTTAATCGGTAAAAATTATATGATGTTAAAAATACATCATTTCTATTATAGCTTTAAATATATATAAAATGTAGTGGTTTTGTAAAAATTGGAAGAGTAAATGGTCTAAAGAAAAAAAATCATTTTAGTAATTTAAATATAACAGTGAGAATTTGGATACTTAAGGATACATAACTCATTTTCATGCTAACGTAAGTAAAATGCTTCAAATTCATGTATTAAAATACCTGCTTTCTTTTAAAAATGACTGACAGATTTTGACATTTGGCCCTTTTAATTGTTTCACAGCTAGGTTTATCCTTGGAAATTAAATCACTACCTTTGTAATGTGTGACTTTTATCTTAGTCTAAACTGAAAATAAAATCTCCTTTAAGCAATCATTGTAATATCTTTCACTTTAATAAATTAAAATTGCCAATATACTTTTACACATGTCATTCTCGTCAATGGAAGAGTTGCATCTTTCTATGTTCAGTTTTTTTTTTTTTTTCCCATTCTCGACCATGCAAAGAATGGGTATACTGTGGTAGTCTAGTATAAACTGAGTTACTCAAAATATTTTCACAATTAAACAAATAAGAACTTTCTAACATAAATGTCCTTAATTCTTGATCTCATTCCATTCTTTTTTAGGCAGGACAATTTTTTTTTTTTTTCACATTTAAACACATTTATGGTAATTTTGAGTATATTACTCTGTAAACACAATTAATATATATTTTTTAATCTATAAATCACTACCTGTAATCTTTTTTAAAAGTTAAAAAATATATGAATTTGTATCGCTTATTCTGGTGCTTAGCTTGTGAAATCTGTCAATCACAAGTTTTTAAAACATTAAAAGTTAAAGAATCGATAAAAAATATATACATCAAAGACATAATACAATTAGACATTCCAGGATATCCATAAATTACTTAATTTTATGTAAATGTGTAACAAGAGTGTTTATAAAGAAAAACAAAATGAAGAATAAATATTATTGCAGCTTTATTCTATCAGAATCTAAAGGGCTAATAGGAATGTCATAATGTCAAAATACAATGACTAGAAGGCTAGAGTATAACAAGTCATTTCTTTGAAATACTGTACAGAATTTCTAAAACAACATAGAGACAACTGTGGTATTCAACTAAAATTTCTTACAATTAAATATTAAAAAACTTCAAGGATTTTGCTAAGCTCTTATATCACTTTAGAACAAAACAAACAGTAGAATTTCAATAATCTGAACTTCGATGAAAATAACTTACTGAGTTTTTAATAGGAAACCAATATAATTTAGGATAATCATAATCCTATTTCATTATTTGCCACAATTTTTAAAAACACTTTGGATTGGATTAAATTAAGTATTTTATACTTTCACTGAAGAAGCATGATTGATGTGCAACTATATACAACACATTATACAGCTAACTGAAATTGTTATTTTCAGTTGGTTTTAAAAATACAGTTAAATTAATAAAATTATAATAACAGTTTATCCTATTTATTTGCATACTTTATGATGCTTTTATCATTTTTAAAGAGACTGCACATAACATGCCAGGATGAAACTGCAAATAATTCAAAGAGCTAAAATTTTTTAAATGCTTTTGTTTAAAAATACTTAATAAAATCATTTCATTGTTAAATGATTTATTTAATATATTTCATTAGATAGCTGAAAATTAGCTAACATGGTATTATATAGAAGATAAAAAATCTGCATTTATTAATACATTTAATTTTGATGTACATACTGATGGTTTTTTAGCTCATAAAGATATGATTGATGCTCCAACAACTTAAGTATTCAGAAAAAAAAAAATAATAATCCTGATAGGTTAAAAAAATGTAACATTCTGTTATAGGATTCTAAACTATATGCTTTAAAAGAGTAGCTTGCATGTAAATATTTCATACAAGCAATATACTCAGTATATTTTCAATCAAATATAATTAAGTCGCTAATATGTATGTTTACAGAAAGAGGGTAAATTTTAGTCCAAAGGTTATGAGTAAAATATGGCATTAAAAAATATGTATATATATAATCTTAAAGATAGTGAAAGAAATGAAATATATTTAATTTTCATTTATATAATATTCAGACTAATAAAATCCTATTTGAGGAATACTCAATAAATTTTCAGATTATTAACACTCTACTGAGTATAAGATACTTATAATTCATATATCAGCTTCTAAAAAGATTTTTTTTCATTTGCTCTGAAAAAAAGCATTAATAGCAGCATAAATTTAACTGCATTAATTAAAAAAAAAAAAAAAAGAAAAAGAAAAAAGTGGAGCGCATAAAAGATAGAAAAAAACAAAAAACCAAAATATGAGGAATAACACATACAGAAAGGAGTATTACCACATACATAAATGACACAAACAAATCTAATGTAAATCATGTGGCACATAGCCGCCTATATTTCAATATGCAACAAAAAAGAAAATAATGACATTTCAATAAAAATAATTTTCTAAAAATATACATAAACATATTAATCAAAAAATAAAATTCAAAATGAAACATGACTATTTAAAAAATTCTCTTTGATGAAACATTATTTACAGACATAATACTTGGACACTAATACATATCTTAAAAAGAACATTCTAGAATAATATATGTACACCAACTACATATAAATATTTATAGATTTAAAATATAGTGATTATTACATCATTAACTGAATTGTTGGTGAATAACTTATTTTATTATATTTTTTTTTCATCTTATTTTACAAAAAGCAAACAAAATATGTTCATATAATGTCACTACTTGATTTTGTTGAGCAATCAAAATCCTTATTTTTTATCATTAGAAATTATACCACTTCAATACTTCAGGCTAACTAAGCAATGTCCATTTTTGAAAGCTTTAGAAAATCAATGAACGACAATATTTATAGCTATACATATTTTAACTCATTTTCTAAAGTCTCACATTTTAAACTTTTTTTTACCACAGCAAAGAGATATTTACTATCCATGCTGCAAAGGCACATGGAAACTTTTATTACTGTAACTCCTATAAAATACATCAACAAACTAAGCTTGCGATTTAGATTAAATATAATATAAGAAAAAATCTTCATAACTGATTTTATTCAACAGTTTAGAAAATTTCACATGAATATGGGAAATATACATTTTAATATTTTAATGAAAAAAATAAAATTAAATAAAGCAGAGAAAATAAAATATTAAAATTTTACAACAGGTACATAAATTTTTGCAGTATTTTGAACCTGCTTTAAATAAAGATATGCAGTAGATCCCAATTAATTGATACACACTAGTTCTGCATGCTTTGTTCCACAGAAGTGGCTGCTTCAATAATTAGAAATAAATTTAATGACATCCATATTGTTTTTTACATTTTGTCCCAATTAAATGACTGCCCAACTTAAATTGTGCCTCAAATAATAAGAATCTACTGTATTGAAAAATCTAAACAGATAAACATGGGGTTAATTGTACATGGGAAGAAAATAAAGAATAATAGAAGTCATAAAATTAATAATATAAAAAATTAAGAAATTGATAAATAAAAACATTCTTCAGATTCCAAAAATGAATTCCATCGTAAAACAAGAACATATTATTCTCTAGTCTAGAGATGGCAAACCTTTTCACATCTGCATGCAAAATTTTTTGAAAAAATATTTTACATGACCATAATGTGCCCAAAATCAAAATTATAAAGTGTATCAAAAAACAATCAGATTTACTTGAATTTTTTTTTAATTAAATTTTTATTAATTCAAAAAAATATATATATATGGGTAGCATATATGTATGCAAAAATGCAAATACCAGTTTCTTTAAACAGCTATAAGAGTCTGGAATTAAATTTCAAGCTACCATAAATTTATCATCAGCATTTTTGCTTAGATAAAATAATAATCTTTTAATTCATTAAATTATGGAGACCATATTGAAAATGGTAGAAGAATTTAAAAAAAAAGATGAATGGACGACTAATTACGGGGAATGGAGGTCTAGTATAGTTAAGGAGTCTAGGGAGTTAAAGGAAAATGAAAGGGAGTAGGAAAGTCAATTATGGAAAGTCAAAACTGTATTTTGATTTAAAACCTCAATCAACATTTTTTCTTTCTCTCTTTATAATTTTTTTTTTTGTTACGATTGATTATTTCTAATTTTGGTAAATATCATATTGCTTGCATCAACTTAAAATATTATAATATTTAACATTTTCATCCTCTGCAAAAATATTCTGTTGTGTGCCATCCCTGCTCTAGTCTACCCTCTTTCATTGTTGAAAACTGGGAATGCAAACCTAAATTGTTTAATAATACATTTAAATAATTTATAAGAGCAGGTTAAACTACAGTTAATTTTGATTATAATATTATAAAATTTAGTTTATAAGTTAAAATAATATTCAATGAAAAATAAAGCAAGCACAGGATTTTAACAGAAAAATAGCCTCCCATATGAAACTTACAAAACTGCAAATAAATATGTATTACATGTTCTACCAATAAAATAATCAATTAAGTAGGAAGTAGTATAAATAATATTAAACTGTACCTGTTTAAAAAGCAAATTTCTACTCAAAATGCATAAATGTTTAATTGTTCATATTTTTAAAAATATATTGAAACGTTTAATAAATTGTTTTTTAATTTAATGCTACTTTCTTTTTTAAATAAAATGAACTATAACAATAAATATTCTTGCTTCTCAAGTTGAAAAAAAAAAAAAAAAAAAAAAGAAAATATGGGAGTAAAACTTAAATTAACATAATGTTTATATATGTATTCAAGATGAGTTAGTTCAGAAAATGTTAAAGTTAACGTGGAAGTTCAAGAATTTCCTATGCAATGAATATATGGCAATGATAAATCAGCCTTTTTTATTCAAAAGTTATATCTCAAGGAAATTTTCAAAAACAATTATATACAGTATTAGACAATCACTTTGAGAAAACAAACAAACAAAAAAAATCACAATGTACATCAACATTTATCTATTTCTAAATTATTCTCAGCAAAGTTACTTTTATAATTGACCATCGAGATATGTTTTAATTGATACTTTATTCACAAATACTTAGAAAAACATTAATTTAATAATTACTAATAATTGCAAATTTTGAAAAAATACTGTTTTTTTTTTAGAACATGAGCTTCTCTTCATTTAAAAGATCTGTAATGCTCTTTTAGTTTAGCTACATACAGGCAAATACTGAATTAAAACAATGCACATTTTTAAATGTATATCACACACACATTAAAGAGAGAGAGGAAAAAAAATATATATCTTTAAAATTAATTCTGTATAAAGACCATGCATATACAGCATTTAAACATAATGTAAAAAAAATAAAAAATAAAACAAATGCTACTTGTTAATCACACACAAGAAATGAAAAGGAAAATTAATAATAATAAAAGTTAAATTATATTACCTGTATATAATTTACAGGGCTGGATTTAGAAATGGGCAACATGAATCTTGACCTAACCTTAGTCAATAAAAATTTAGGACTGCAAGTGAAAATTTGTTACAGAATTGTTATGCAATTTCATAGCTGCTAACATTCTTTTTTTTTTTTTAAATTCTAAAGTCAATTAAACCCAGAAAATTTATTTAATAAAACATGTTTTGTTTCTATATGGTATTTATTTGATTTCATTCATTTATTAAATAAAATTTCTGGTTCAAAATATGTCAGACTTGAAAAATATAAGAGATATGTAAATTTGGAAAAGCTTTCAAATTTTTAAATGTACAATTGAGTAGTATTTATTGTTGCAAACACAGGAATATAGAAGATCGTCATGTTAAACTGTACACCAAATAGTGGTTGTTATTAACACTTTACCGACCGGCCGTCGATTAATCGACGTTTGCTCCCCAGCGCTTACCGACTGGTCGTTGATTAATCGACTTTTGATCTATATGTTAGATTTGGTTAGGTTAGATTGACAAGTAGCAAGCAGCAAGCATTCTTTATTCAGATAATCAGTGCTTTTTTATAAGCTTTAGCCCTTTAGAACAGGTTTCGCTTGTAAATACTGCAACGTCCCATTACACAAAGGTGACTGTTTTGAGCGCTATCATAGTTTAAAAGAATATTAAACAACTTCTTTTTTCGACAAATATTGTTATATGGATTGTGGTATATTTTATGTAAATAATAAACTGAAAACGATTGTAATAGATAAAATAAATATTGTTTAACACTAATATGATTAACCCCTTCACGACGAACGTCCTTTACAGAATTTTTAACCTTTTACCACTGGTTTTTCAAAACAGAAAATTTCACCTAATTGAATTCCAGAAATGCTAAGCTTTAATGAGGCAAATCTTACATTAAAAAATAACTGGTGGGAATAATCGAGAATTCTGAGAATCTTATGCGTCACGTATACGTGTCGCTTATTCCCAAGGGGTTAAAGTAAAAGATTTTATTAAATTTCGTTACCATTTTTTAAAATAACACGAAGCGTACAATTTTATCAGAGTTTAAGAAAAGCGCATATATTCCCGTGCGTCAGTCTAGGCCAAAACCAAGCCGGTGTCTCGGACGATCTGCAGCTGACTGGGCGGTGAAAGGGCATAGTATCTTCGAACCGCTACCGGTCGGTAAAGTGTTAAGCAATAATCATCACACTGTCTCATGAAAATGATATATTTGGATTCTTATAGAATAAAAACTTTATGATATTGATTAGAATTAATTGCAGGATTTAACCCTTTTTTAAAGGATTTCTTAAATTCAGGCAAACCCCTTATTAAGAGAATTAAAGAGAAAATTTTATTTATTCCAGGGCGGTAAATTTTATCAAACCTTTGGTTGCATAAAATGGAAATCCAGCCCTATCTATAAATAATATATTAGAATTTATAGAACAATATGATAAAATTGTTAAAAAACATAGAAAAGAAACTGACAATTAAAAAAAAAATCATATTACATGTATATATAATACACTGGAAGACATATAGAAAACTATATGCCAATATAGTACTATGCATTACTCTATAAGAACTAATTTTTTCTAAATTTACATTGAAATAAAATCTTAAATAATGCATCACAGAAAGAATTTAGTTAATAACTAGTTATTAATAACAAGAAAATTATAATATGTATTTTTCTAAAAGCTTCATTTTTAATAAGCCAATATTTAAAATTACAAATAATTGATAAAAGTGCCATTACAACTATATCATTAACTGATGACTCAATCTAGAATATACATGCAGTCCAAAACTTGAACTGATAAATATATTTTGTCTAACTGCATTTTAATAATAATCACATTTATGTAAAAAAAATTCTAGGTATTAGCTATTCAGAATATTAAAATACTAATTTTAAGGGTGAGAAAGATTAATTATGACTAGCAACCCATAAGGCATAAAACAAGAAAAGAAATTGCACAGTTAGATAGAATACAGAAACAGCAACATGTAATAAGCTGTTAATTTATGTTGCATTGTTGTTAATTTCTGTCTGTAATATATGAATCTCTGGTTTTTTCTTTTTTAATTAACAGAAATATCAACTAGCAATAAGTTGTAAATTTCTGTTGCATAACATGAAATATGAATCTCGAATTTAAAAAAAATAACAGAAATAATCAACTAGCAGTAAGTTGGAAATTTCTGTTATACACTTCAAGTACTTTCAGACGCATTTTACTTATATGCGTATCTGACATATTGACAAACCCAAGCTATACTAGAAACCTTCTGAATCTAAATCTCATTGCTAGCTCATTAATTTAACTAAACTACAAATTTAACAATTCATAATTTACTGCGACAAAACAACCGCAATTTTATTTTTTTTCTTGTTCCCTGTTACCTGAATAGTGCAACTTGATGCTTAGTTTGCGTAGGTATTAGAAATTTTCACAAGAGAATAATACCTCTTAACAATGATTAAGATTTCTGTAATTACTCTTAATTTTTTTTAAGAGTAAATTTAGCTGATCTTCTTGCATGTATTTTTTTCTTCATTAAGATACAATGGAATGATAGAATCCAAAAACATTCTGCTAATTTTGCAATTAGTAGAAAATTTTTGGCATGAATAATTCTTCTATATTTGTGAATTTATTTTAAAATACTTTTGTTTAATGAAAGTTGCAATGAGAATAATGCCTTCTTAATAAAAGTTAGGGTATATTAAAAACATATATGTATGTATATATATGTTAATAAAATCCAAGTAATAAATAAAGCTTTAAGTACAGCTTTAAGTAAAGTACACCTTTACAAAGAAATTGTTATAGTTTGATGTTTTTGAATTTTATTTTTAGTTATTGACTTATTGATCCAACACAGTGGAATCCCATTAATTCAAAATCAGAAAGACCTGAAAATTTATTAAAATTATGTAGAAAATTGTCATGCTGTGTTTTTAAGACAGCTTAACGAGACATAATAATGAGATGTATGATCCAAGTTTGGGTATCCCATATCAACAATGAAGTGGGTTTCATACTTTGTGTCAATATGAACTTTTATTTACATTTTTATTTATTAAAAAGCGTTTTTCCCCAATTTATATGTGCTGTAGTTCACATTTGTTTCCTGTATTTTGAGGAGTATTTATCTTCTTGTTTCAACTTACCCAAGTTTTTAAAAAAATTTGATAAAGTACTGTATTTTATTCCATTCATTTCGGCAACTTGCACTTTCATGATTCTAGTTCTAACATTTCCCAGAACTAAAATGTCTTAAATCTTGAGACTTATTTTTTCTTAGGATGTAGCATATACAAGGAGAATTTTTTCAGATTAACCAAGCTTTTGGGCAACAAATTTGAATTTAGGAATTATTTTATTATTATTTACATACACTATGTAACAGGACCCAGAACTTATTAGAATTAATAGGATTTCCAATATGTCTAGGTTTCAACTTAATGGTATTCCACTGTGACATAGTTATATTAATAACTATTCCAAAATGAGTTCAAATTATTTGTTTAAAATGAAAATTTTACTTTTACAAATGAGCATGAAGAAAGTTTGAGAAAATTTGTTGGAAAAAGTTTCAATTTCAGTGCTTATTAAAATGAAGAAAATCTTGGTCATTTTAAAATATGAAAATTCCCCACATATACAATAATTATTGTCACTATGAATAAAGTGTGAATAGAAACATGAAACTCACAAAATATGAGAAAGATGGAATGCACACTTCATTAAAAAATATTGACGAATCATTTTTTTTTTTTTTTCATGAGGGAAGTATGTCAAAAGCATTTAGATGGTTTACAATTTGATGTTATTTTCCCCCTTTGAAGAAATAGTATATTTCAATGGATTTTGACTCAACTCTCAAGGCTTCATGTTAAAAAGGATAGTAATAAACACACATAAATATAGATTAATAATGAATTTAACAAACAACTACTTGCCTACATTATAAAATATCTTTAAATTATTTAATGCATATTTAATAGACTATTTTAACTGCTTTAAATGCATTTAATCTGATCAACAGAGTGGAAAAAGGTGTGCACCTTCAATAAATTCTCAGTGGCTAAATTATCACATATTTAAGTTGGCAGCTGATAAAGCTTGCACCAAAAGCACACAAAGCTACCCACATTTAAAATACATCACAATTATTTACTGGTGAAAGAGCTTCAAGATGCTCACACATTTGAATTCTTCAACAGAGCTTATACAAAAAGTTATTCAGAACATACATCTCAAATTTCAGATATAAGTTCTATGTTTTGTCTGAAGCAATTACTCTGAAATTTACAAAAAAAAAAAAATAATAATAATAATGTTAAATAAAAGACCAATATAGTTAATTTTCTTAGAAATGGAATTTCAGGCAATATCATTCAGAGTTTTCTTAAAAAGAAAATAAAAACTGAAATGAATAATTTAGCATGTGTAAGTAAACGCTAAGTGACATTAAAAAATTGTACTTAAAAAACAAGTATTTACATACGAGACATAGTAAATCTATCAAAAACAAATTTCAAAATACTTCATACACTAGCACAATATTTAAAACAATCAATATAATATATATAATCAAAACAAATGAAATAATACTTTTAAGATAAATAGTGTTAAAATAAAAATTGCAACTTATATGTTTGATTTTTATTAAACACATCTTGTGTGAATTTTTTTTTTTTTAGGGTAGTAAATGATTGTGAATAAGATTTTATTTGCAAGGGAGAAAAATAAAAATATATTATTGTACCATAATTGCCAAAATTCTAGCATCCAGCAGCACATTATAGAAATTTGATCCAAGTCAATTAAATGTGTTTAGAACTAGAAAATTTCTTTAAGTCACATTTAGTGACTTGCTTCTGTGTGATATTTATTTGCCTTTATTTTTTAAATAAAATTTCTGGTTTATATCATGTTTATTTGACTTGCGACAAATTAACATAGTGCTTAAGAGAGTAGTGTAATAGTGGCAGCTATGTTGTGCCGAAGTCTGTTAACCCAAAGTCCCAAAACACGAAAATTGAGAAATTCTCCTATCTTTGAAAAAATCTTATTCATATTATCACCAGTAAAACAAATACAACCAAATATTAATATTTTAATTTATATTTTTTAAAAATATGTCACCTTTTATAGGTTATACCATATAATAATAAATTTTAACAGATATAATTCGAAAGATATAACAGCAGAAAAATAATTATTTATAATATATACATCATTAGTATGAGTCTTAATTCGTCACAGATGAAACTCCAAGAACAGTTTCAGAATTTAAATGAATGAGCCACTTGAAAGGAGGAGAAATTAATGTAACTGCAGGCATGACTAGCTTGATACTGTACATAAAAAATGGTCTAAATGATGTGCAGAAAAACAAGTATTTGGAAATTGACACTACTTTCTAGCTAGTTAGGTCTCTGAGATCCGTCAAAAATCCTTCTGGAGTAAGCAAGTGATCACTACCTGAAAAATAAAAGATTATTGAGCTAATTTTGAGCTGGTGAAAAATTAGTTAAAAAAATATTCATAATTAGAAAATAATATATATCATTAAGTTCATAGTTTAAATGTTTATATTTCCTCTATACATATTTATTTAGTGCAAGGCTTTATTTTTCCTTATATTTTACAAATATTTCTATTTTCACCTTGGAGCATTGTTTTTTTTAATACAATTTTGTTTATCTATCAAAATTTAAATGGTATACTTAATAATTATAATTTTCCCTAGTGTGAAGAATGACTATGATGGTGGTTAGAAGAGGCCTTATTAGGCCCATTTTATGCTGCTAAATAAAGCTTAATACAACTAAAATAATATGTTAAATAAAAAAAAAAAAATGAAACTTAGTATAGCAACCAATATTAATTTTTAATTGAGTTTATAGATAGCATGCTGAACTAAAGAAAGAGACCCCCCCCCACACCTTGTTTTAGTATACATTTAATCTCAATTGTTATTTATTATTAAATTAGTTGACTCACCCAGTGTTGCCTGGGCCTGTGATATTAAACTTAAATATATCTATGAACAGGGCTCCCGCTGCTGCTAGTTCAGAACATCTGAACTCTGGCGTACTCAGGAATGGTTATGACATTGCCCATGATGTCACATCGTCATGGAGGGGTGGTGCACTAGCCGATTGGCTGTTCGTGGCAATCTTGAATCACAATGATATTTTTTCACATCTGGAAAGCTTTTAGTCTATCATCATGTCGAATTAGCATTGGTTGAAGATTATTTAAGCGGCTGGGCCGTGGGCCCTAGCGAATTTTTTGACAAAAAAAGGTGTGATGAAGATTTTGTGCCTTTCTCTTAGATTTTAAGAAATGCATTTTTCCTTAAGAATCGATGTTTGCATTATAACGAAGTTCACATAAGTAAATTTTGTATTCTTTATCATTTAATAAAATTTTTCATAACTGGATGTTAATCTTCAACTATATTGTTCTCCAACTCTTCATAACACCGAAAACATCTTTCTCCGCTATGATTAAAATTTGCATTATCTCTTAATATGATTTATCAAAACTTATCCATCACTGCAACTAAATCAATGTGATCATTGAAGCATTTCTTCTCAGTAAATATCTACGATTAAAGTCTGTACCGTCTCCTAATTGTTGAAGCCTATTTCTTGGAAAATAACTACAAAAAAAAAAGTCTGTGCCGTCTTCTAATATAAATCATTGAAATTCTATTTATCGCTGGAATCGCTGAACCCATTTTATTAGAAATTAACCACTATTAAAGAGGTTTCTGTGCCGTCTCCGAATATAACATCCTGAATCAACAAACTTTCTTTTAGATCATTTTACTATATATAATCTTTATTATGAAGTTATACATAGTTTACTTGAATCATCAATAATTTCAGATCTCTTCACCTTTATTTTGAATCTTAAACTCAGAACCTGTAATTCATATCTTCAAAAACTTTTAACCCATAAAACACAGAATATCCAATATCTAAGAATTTAAAATTAACAATAATTATGGTTACTAAATACTGTTTTTATTCATCATTCAAGTAACTTTACTACAAATATATTTTACAGCATATATTATTGAAAATAATAGAACTCATTTCATCCAAATAATATTGGATTAAAATTAAGCTATGTTGCTTATCTCATTGTCTTGAAATCTATTTGATTGTTCAAGATAAATTTACATTATATATTTAATGAGTATTGTGGATGTCCATACATTTTCAGTGATAAATATTTAATGTGATTTCATAAATAAAAAGGAATATTGCTTTGAAATTTGAATTGCCTTATTTAATTGAACACTTCATCCACTTTTTGGTGAGTTACATTTTCAGTTTATTATATATTTATTAGTAGTTCTAATTCTGGCAATTATCATATTTTCATCATTCTTATTTAAAATTGTTTATTCAAATTTATATTGATTAATTTAATAATCTTTTTCGGCCTATTTTTAAAGAAATAAATTTAATATTCTAGTTATTTACATATTGCCATGAGTGGTACTGTCACTAAACGATCGCGTCCAGTGATGTTGTTTTGGAAATGCATTTTCTGATTAATTTCATAAATTTAATCTAATCTTAATTTTACTCATAATTAATTAATTGTCATGTATTTATTTTTATTTATCTGAATTTGCATATCCAAAATAACATTATACAAACGAACCTCGAATTCATATGATTTTATATTTATTAAGTGAAAATCTTTTTGAATAAACTAAGGGACCATTATAGTTATTATGTCACAAACATAACATCTGCATTTTTTTTTACTTCTTAAAATTTATAGATTCAAAATTGACTTATTTACTTTTTAAATTTAAATTATTTATTTTCCATTTTTATCTAATTCCCATTTTCTAAATTAAATTTAATTTGATCGGCAACCATAACTTTAATTTCTGTTCCTTTTTCGATTGTAAATAATCGCCATTTTGTTTTATCAGTGTCCTCCTGGCCACCTTCAAATTCAATTTGCGGTTTCCAATCGTATATTAACTTTATTCCATCAACGTACTGCTTTTAGCGATCGAAAACCTGCATTGCGAGTCATTCTTTTAAAGTTTTAAGCATTTCCTCTTTGGCATCATATCATTTCCGGAGAGATTTGAACTCCATAAGAGCGTGGAGCTTCCCCATTGGCTGAGAGGTTTTCGCGCGCTTTTGTTTAGCGCAGCATTGTAAGGATAACGTCCCCTCTCTACAACCAAAATTTTAGGACCGTTCGGACGTGTTTGTCTGGGTCTTCGATTTTTTTTTTTTTGGCTTTCGGCGTGAACTAACCGGGTTCACGTCCGAAATGGCCAACACAATAGTTAATAAAATTTTATTTTGTACCAATAGACAACTATAATTTTGACTAGGTAATTTAATATTTCTTTGCAAGTCCCTAACTCTGCATAAGCAGTTTCTTCATAATGGAATTTATCAGTTACGTCCTGTTGCTTTTCAATTGTGTATGGCAAGAATTTGTCGGCCTTATCTGCAAGTTTTGTCAAGTGGTGCCGGAAAGTATGTCAAGTAAAGGGATGAATAAATGATTTTCACAATAGGATGGAAATGATGAAAGGAACCTTTGTGGTGAGATATTTTCCTAATCACTTCATTTACTTTCGGGAGGTGACTTTAAGAACTGCTATGTGTAAATACTTCACCATATGGTTATACGATTAGATCATATTTGCTTTCAAGAACACTTGATTGAATCATCTGCTTTACGAAAACGTCCTCTCTTAAGATAGAAGTTATTTACGATAAGTTTAATCAAACAATAGGTAATGCAGACATGAAAGTGATCCAAAGAAAGAAAGGTGGAACATTTTTCCTGTTATACAGTGATAAATTCTTATAATTTAGTCATATTTTGATGGATATTTATATTTAAAAAAAGTTATACAATGCAAGATTATTTTATTGTTTTTCTTAATTTAGAAAATACTAAAAATGAAAATCTAATTTAAATGAACAATGAATGTAGATCATTTAATCAAAAGACAATGGAAGACAGTTTGTTAAAATTTAAGTCCAAATATAGTTGATGAATTTATGTAAAGAAGATTAATAGATCTTTCAGATCAAATCTTATTCAGAATTTATTGTTTTCAAACTTTCTCTTCCTCTTTAGGAAAAATAAAAGGTTTTTTAATTATGCGAAGTCCTTCAATATTAATTGTGTCTTTGTCCCAGCACTACATCTTCACTACACTGAAACTATCCAAAAGTATTTAGATATGGATGAGCCAAAATATTAAGTTCTAAAAAATAACCTTATGAATTGAAATGAATATGAAATAACCTTTATCCCTTTTAAAGTCGGACATTTTAAACAACTTCATTCATATTAATTTTCAAATGTTAATAACATAAATTGATCTTTCAGGAAATAATAGAAACAAACTCTGAAGGTTTGAGTAGATAAAATGTTTGAGATTTAAATTTCCTAGACCCCCCACCCCCCAATATATACAAAATATTTTCTTTGCTTTTTTGCATCAATCTAGAAATTATCAAAAATTGTTTCCAAAAAGGTGGATTTCCTCCTTTAGGAGGAACTCTTTCATGCCTGGTAATGTCTTCAATTTTTAAGTGAACTTTCCCTCTGGAAATTGTTTGAGCAATATCACTTCGATTGAATATGTTCATCAATGGCTTCTTTGAAACGTGTAATTTAAGTTTTTAATTCTTCAGGATAGCGAGTTCCATCTATGTTGTTACGTCTTGTAGAGAGATATGTAGAATTGTTTGGTGTAAAATCACTACTGAAATTTAATTTAATTTAAATATTTATATAATATTGGGGGAATCTGCAGAGGAACCAATATTGCAATATAAAATGTGTTATTTCAAATAAAGTAATTTAATATTATTAAATATCTGTTTTATTCTATTGTCTATGTATATACTTTTTCATTTACATGTTAATAATTCTTTAATAAGTGCCTTTAGATTGAATATGAAGTTTGTAGGAAATATAATATTTAAAATGCATCATTAATTAATAACAATTAAATTATAAAATGGAGTTAAAATAAATATCAACTTTAAGTAATATCGTAATCATTAATTAAATAAATTAAAAATAACCATTTTACTAAAGCTAAAAACAATTATGGCACTGTATTCTGTTTGTGGTATACCATGTTTTCAGTAATGCTGTTAATTCTCAGTTCAGGTAAGAATGTTTTTCGTATTTTACCATGAATTATTTATTTAATTGCGTTCTTAACTTCTATTCTCTTACAATGTTTTTGTACCTTTGTTTTATTTTAACACTTTTGATCACCGGCCAAACTTTTATCTCTTCTCTTTTAGGAAAATTCAAAATTTAAAATAACGATTTATTTATTCAAAATTCTCTGTTAATTCTATTTCAGAAAAACCTAACCCAACTGTTCTATTTCTTTTCTTTTTTTTCTATACTTTTTCCTTACAATAGTGATTGCCAATTTAATTTCTGATATTTAGATATAAAAAACTTTCAATTATGACCAAAAGTTCTTGAGAAAGCTTAAATAATATAAAATACTATAATAATATAAATAATATAATCTTAAATAATATAAAAATATAATCTTAAATAATATAATATAATCTTAAATAATATAATAATATAATCTTAAATAATATAATAATATAATCTTAAATAATATCTTAAATAATATAATCTTAAATAATATCTTAAATAATATAATCTTAAATAATATAAAAATGCACACAATCCCCTCATTATTTTTAAAAAAACGTGAAATGATATCCAACGTACAATTCTCCTGAGTGCGAAAATTATATTTTCAAAGGCAATGAGAGAAAAAAAAAATCTCTGATGAATCCTTGGAATGATTTCAAGAAAGTAATTTTTTTGGAATAGTAAATATTTTTTTTTTACACCAAAAATATCATTAGAATTGGAAAAGTACCTGGAAAAAGTGACATTTAAAAGGGAATTTTTGATTTTTATATTTCTGCTAGCTGGAAGTGAATATGGCAGATTTAAAATCTAGAAAAAACAGAAGACTTGAAAAGGAATTTGAACATACAAATCTAAATTCAAAAAATTATTTTTTGAAATAGTAAAAATTTTTTACAAAAAATACACTGTTAGAAAGAGAAAGGTACCCCAAATAAGCTGGTATTTATTTTTGTTCCTGTATTTTCTTCCTGGAAGCAGATACAAATTTCAAATTGCAGAAAAACAGAAAACTTGAAAACTGACATGAATTGAGGTCTAATAGAAATGTTTTTTGAAATAGTAAATATTAATATTTTTTAAACAAAAGATTGAAACTAGGAAGGTAAGATGAAAATTTTCGTGCTTTTCTTTTTCCTTCTTTGTAACTGTATGGTTGGACGATGGTTGGATGATCTGAATTTTAAAATGTAAGAAAAAAAATGAAAGCTTCGCTTTTGCTGCATGAGATGCACAGGTACTATCCCTTTGAAGGAAGGAAACTCGTCATTTTGTGATGTTCATTATGGTTTTTAATTAATATCTTAGCTAATTATCAAAAAATGAAAAATCTGAGCTGCAGGTGCATTTGGACCTGTCTTACCCTACCCTCATCCAAATTTTTCAGGCTTCTATGTGCATTAGATTTCATTAGCCATTGCAGACAGCAGAGACATCCCTCTTTTATTAAAATAGACTGATCATTTTATGCTATCATAGGTTGGACACGTCCTTTCTGTTTAATTTTACTTTTCATCTAAAAGATATGTAGGTTAAATATTTTTGGTTTTGGGCAAAGTTCCGTCTCGCTAACCTATTGTGAGAACATCACAGTGGTCTTCCCTAATAATATTTCAATTTCATGGCTATCTGAATATATTTACAAAAGTTAAAGCATATATCAGTGTTTCTCAAATGTTGAGTCATGACAAGGTACCAGGCTTTGAAAACAAAATGCTGGGCTGTGTAAAAATTCTCGAAAAAGTTATGCTTTCTTTTAGGTTCTAAAAAATAAATATAAAATTACAAATGGAAGTGAAGAATTAAATTATTAACATTATTGTTAAATTATCGAACAATCCTGAAGAATATTATTGACAAGAAACAACATCACACTTATCAATTAGTTTGTATCATTCTTTTTATATTTTGCAAAAAGATTATACCATTGATCACGCCATTAGTGTCGTGCATAATCATATGAACAAAAAAAAAGCAAAAAAAGGCCAGCAAATTTCGCTAAAACATCACTTCTTAAAAATGCCACATTTCAAACAGACATCTTTTTTAATAAATGATATTAATTAATTAATAATTAGCTTTAATTACATGCAATGACTTTCTTTCTCACAGCATTAACGGGTTTAAATATTTGAACATTGTAAAACCTTTTAAAACCTGTTTTATTTTACTCATAGATTTATTTTACCTAGAAATATTTTGTGTCTATAAAAATGGGGAGTAAAAAACTTTAGTGAGCTGCGAAAGAGACATGACAGTGAACCATGCTGCAAGAAATAAAGTTTGGGAAATGCTGGCGGCTCAATTATAGATATAAAAAAAGGCAAAAGGACATTGGGTTAGAACTTTTTTTTAGGAGTGTGTGTGTGTGAGGGGGTGGGTAAATTTAATATCGAGACAGCCTGTTAATTCATTAAGCTTTATCATTGACAAAGACCTACAAAAGATAAACAGGCCTTGAGAACAATTTGGTAATAAAATAAGATTTTTTTTAAGTGGTTGGGGTAACTCTAAATATTGTAGAACCAATGAATTTATGGTAAACCATGTATTATTTTTCAGGAAAAACTAAGAATTTTTTTACCTTTTTGTAATGAGTATGTCAGTGTTTCAATCATATATTTACTCATCATAGACATAGGCAAAGGCATAGTTTTTAACATAGTGAAATATATTTTTCAGTATATTTGTCAAATAATATTAACATTATTAAAATATATGTAACAAAATATAAGATTAAAATATTAAGTACTTACCTATAATAACTTCCCAATTTTTGTATTCTTTGGTTACTTCATATGCAACTCGAAGTTCAGAATATGAGGCTCCACCCACAATAAATACAATTAACCGAGGCACATTTTTTACATTTGGAGCATTTTTATCTTTATGCCAATGGCCATATCTAACACTAAAAATAAAAATAAAAAAATTAAAATCACTTTTCACTACATTAAAAGCAATTTCATATTTCTCAAACAATATGAAGTTTTTAAAAGAAAAAATTTTTCAGAGTAACTGAGACGAATAGAAAATTAAAAGAGAAGGAAAAATAGGAAAAGGCATTTCTATTATTTCAGCCCAGAACTTAAAATCTTTTGCCTCTTTTATTTATTTACCGATAACAAAAATTTTATGTTTGCAAGTCATTATTTATGGCTAGAACTACAGAATTTTTTTAAATAACACAAAAGACTAGAAACTATTCCCTTTCACAATATCTAAAAAAGTATTTTTCAGATTTAAAGAAGAAGAAAAAATATTTATCATTACAGAAGGTATAAATGAGAATACATATGTCATTCTTTCAGAAATATAGTCAAACAAACACTAGCCAAACTGCAAAAATGAGAAAATTTAGACTTTGCATCTCCCACCTCTCTCAATATCATGAAATCCCCATTTTGAAGGGGAGACAAAGGAGGGAAGAGTAAAAATTTTGAAATTTAATATAATGTTACTACAAAGTAAAAATAAGGCAGCTAAAATAATAATAACAATAAAAAAATAAAGTTTTAAACTTTATGTGCTGAAGGGGATGAGGGATGAGTGGAAATTTCAGCAGAAGGAGTAATTTAGATGATTGACCATTTATTGCAACAAAAAATAATAAAAAGGGCAGAAAAAAAAAGTTTCAAAGATTTAAAAACGTGTGTGATTGAGAGAGAAGAGTAAAATTGGGAAGTAGAAGTTGTGTAGTGAGATTTAGATTAATATTTTTATTATTTTATTTAATAGTATTGCAACAAAGCAACAAATAGGGTGAAATTTTACTATTATTATTATTATTACAGCTTTAAAGATTTTAAATTCTGCATGATGCAGGAGAAGAAGAGGAAACAGAAATTTAGAAGATGAATTTAGATGAAATGTTTTAAAAAGCAGAAATTTATTAAAATGGAAATGATTCTCACTCCTGGTCTTTATGTATTAAAAAACCTTGGTGCTACTGCCTATAAACCATCATATAATCTATTGTGTCGTTGCTCTAATGAAAATAAAAACAAAACATATTTAATAGCAGACCTAGATGTTCTTAATCCATTTTATTTAGAAGAAAATTAATTTTCATTTCTGAAAAAAGGTATTTGTTCTTCCTAAAAACTCTTTAGCACTGAAATTATACTATAGATAAAATAAATGGCAAATTTAATAATTTTCAGCACTGTAGAGTTAATTGTGATCCCAGCAGCAGAATTTTTTTCTACAGTCTGCAACACAAGTAGAAACTTTAAAAGCAGTCTGCAGAACTTAAGGACAAACGTCCCTCGCATTACGTTACATGCACTCAACCCCCCCCCCCCCCCCAATTATTTGTGATTAACATAAAAAGAAAGTACTTTTACAGGGTTCATACTCATCAGGGGAAAGTCAGGGGATAAATTTTGTCTTAAAAATCAGGGGAATCTCAGGGGATTTTCCAAAAAATACCAAAAACCTGGGAAAATTTGGCAAAACAATCGGCTACTCTGGGAAATGAGGGCACTTGCTGCTATTCGCATGCTTTGTGAAGTAAAAGCATGTATCTGCAAAATGTTCAACAATTTGTAAATTTTGCAAAAAATTCTGTAACAAATCAGTAGTTTGTGCTTCAAAATCAGTTGTGAACTTCAGATTGGAACTTTCACAACTCTTTTTTGTGTGTAACATAACAAAATATTGATACCTAGAAAATTTGCTGCTGATCTGGGAAAAATACATACAGGTTTTTTATGCATACATGTATATATATATATACATATTTATTTTTAACCTTCTGATGTAAAAACTTAACTTTTGTGATTACCGCTTTATTTATTTATTTGGAGGGGGGGGGGGGGGGTAATACTTACTAAGTTTTAAAAAATTGTCAACATGGGAAAATTATTAACTCTGGAAAATACATCAGGGGATTCTCAGGGGATTTTTTGAGGGGAAGTGAGTATGAACCCTGTTTTAAAAATAATGTACCTTTGTCCTCAGAATTTTTAAATTTATACATTGTCTGAAAAATCTTTCATAAAATTTGTCAAAATTTCTGAAGTTAGAAAATACAATAACAGTAAAAATAACACCTGAACACCAACTTCTAAAATTTTTTAAAAGATTGATATAATGTGATTTACAATTTATACTCACCCGATCGGCAAGATCCGCGATTTTTACGCCCAAGATCGATAAAATTAATGATTTTTATGCACCTGATCGCCGAGATTCATTATTTTTACGCACCTAATCGGCGAAAATTGAGATTTTTATGCGTCCGATCGGCGAAATTTACGATTTATACGCACCCAATCGGCAAAATTCGCGATTTTTACGCGTCCGTTAGGCAAAATTTTCAATTTATACGCAACCGATCGGCGAAATTTAAGATTTATACGCACCCGATCGGCAAAATTCAAAATTTTTACGCACTCGATCGACGAAATTCGTGAATTTTAACCATCCGATTGGTGAAATTCGTGATTTTTATCCGCCTAATCGGCAAAAATTGCGATTTTAACGCGCCCGATCGGTGAAATTCGCATTTTTCCGCACCTAATTGGCAGAATTTGCGAACTTTTCGCACCCGATTGGCGAAATTTACAAATTTATACGCACCAGATCGGCACAATTCGCGATTTATACGCACCCGATCAGCAAAATTCATGATTTTTACGCGTCTGATCGGCGAAATTCATGATTTTTGCGTGCTTAATTGGCAAAAATTACGATTTTTACGTGCCTGATTGACGAAATTCGCGATTTAAACGCACCCGATTGGCAAAATTTGCTTTTTTTACGGGCCCGATCGGCAAATTTCGCGTACTTTACGCGTCCGATCGGCAAAATTTGACAAAATCTCGACTTTTACGATCAGCGAAATTCACGATTTTTTTTTTGCGTACGATCGCGAACCGATTCTAACAGTTAAAAATTAGTCTGCAGACCTTCTCAAGAGTCTGCGACATGCGTCGCAGCGTTGCGCCGATTCTGCGCCCGGGATTGTGATTAGAGTCTAATAATTCAAAACATTTTACTAATTATAAAAATGTAATAATACAAAAAGAAAAAAGGAAAGTTTACAATTTAAATCAATTAACATTTACAATCCAACTTTTAGGATATTAAGATATTTATTCAGAAATAAAAATATTTGTACAACATTCAAAATTTTAAATCTATTCTGTTTTATATGGGAAGGGAGAGAAAGGAGAGGCTTTCAAGCTTTTCAAATATGTAGCCAATGCAAAAACCAGAAGGCTGAATGGGTTTTAATTATCCACAATGTTTTCACAAGTTTTGGTCATTATTTGCAGGGATGAGGAATTAACAGAAAATCTTATCAGCCCATAAGATGCAACATACAATTGAAAAATTGTTGAGACAAAATTTATGAGACTGCAAAAATAATTCATTATTATAATGCATTTTGGTAGCACATCCTGTTTCTATCTAAGCTAATTCATAGCAGAGACATTGGTGACATTTTCATATTGTTCTTATAAAAATAAAATTAAGAAATATATACAGCAGTGGAAAGTTTAGTATAGGATAGAACTTTGAAATTGTTTATATAGCAACAATATTGAGTGATGCAAAATATGGCTAACAAATAAAACCTACATTTTTTTGGTATATACTCTTTAGTGTGTAGGTTTGGAAAGACTGCCTAAAAATAACTTGCCTTGTCAAAAAATCTACTTACCAGTGGTGTGTAGAATGATGTAATTCCCCACCCATGATTATTTGCTACAACAAATAAAACCGACTGGTAAAAATATCATAATAGATAAATTAAAGAATACACACCTGGTAGGAGTTGGTCTTCCATAGTTAGTTGGGGCTACACGTCCTGCTAGGAATGGGAAATGCTTTGCATCTAGTTTATCATCAATAGCATCCTAAATGAAATAATTAAAATTTATAAAATAGCTAATAACTTGTTATCTTTATTTTATGATTTATACTACATCAAACAATCAAATCTTTCAAAGTTGTTGAAATATAAAAAAATCTTAAAACAAGCTAAGGTTGCAATCACCATGAGTTTTCCAGATGGATCTGAGGACATACCACTTTTTTAAATGATGAGATTTACATAATAAACACTAAACAAATTTTCTATCAGTCCGAAAATGGGCAAGGAACTCGTGGGCTCCCTTCCCATTCAAATGAAGACAATTTTTTTAATCACATGACCTATCCCAAGGATTTATTTTTTGTCTTCAATGTTAGATGATTCATCTCTAAAAAGAAACTATCTCCATAAAGAAAAACAATAAATATCGATTATGTTTCTAGCATCTTTAGATCTGAGGGATATGAACAACTTCTCTGCAAGTCACATTTCTATTTCGAATTAAATTTATGTAATATTTGAAACTCTCACTCACAGTTTCATTTCTTTAATATTAGTATTACTATGAGTAGTTCCAAGACAATTTAACTCTTATCTTACGAATTGTAATGTAAAACATGATTACATATGCACTGTATGACTGTATATTTTTTGTGAAAATTTCTTATCATCAGGGAAACTCTGCCTCCCTCACTCCCAATTAGTCCAATCAAATAGTAGAGAAATAGACTTCTGGATGGAAAGTTTTGGAGAATTTGTATGAGTAAATATGGTATTATCCTTTTAATATCAAACACGAAAATCTTACTAACTAATAAACATTTTTTACTTGCTATTTTATGATTTTAGTATTCATTAATGATTTGATTGAAGAAAAAAGTTACCTCCATTAGGTCTTTCAATACAGGTGTCCATCTGGACATTTGGTAAGTTTGCTCTGTTATTCTTTCTTTTCTGGGAACATTGTATGGTTTTTTTCTCCCACCCTGAAAATATGCATATACAACATGAATATGAAAAAGAAGATGGTCAGGTTAAAAAATGTATAAAAAATCTTGAACAGAAAAAAGCATGGGAAGAGATGGGTTATACTATTGGAAAACCTTGAACATTTCCATGAATGAATAAAGACAAGCAGTCATTAAAAAAAGTTAACAGAAACAAGTAATAAAAAAAAAAAGTCAATTCCTACTTAGGTCAAAAAGAAATTTTTTTTCCAACAATCTACATGCTTCGCCACTGACTATATTTATTCCTAAATTTATATCCTGCTAAATATCTTATATAGGAGAAACTTATTTTCGAATACGGGAGAATTTCCTTCCGTCCCAGGTGAAGCTCGAACATGGGACATTGTGGTTACGAGCTCAGAGCTTAACCAACTGTACTACCAAGACTTGTGTGTGAGTGCTTTTAAATGGAACTAATGTCTGAAATAAGTTGGCTGCATATTGATATTTTTTCTCCCATATAAAACTAAAATTAAATTTAATTAATGAATTAATACTTGAAAAAAACTGTATTAACATCAAGTGTCACTCACTACAAGTTTAAAAAAATGTATTGAGTGTATTGTTATGTATGAACTTGAGTGGATGA
The DNA here is from genome assembly GCA_963931845.1 of Maratus michaelseni. Lineage (NCBI taxonomy): Eukaryota > Metazoa > Arthropoda > Arachnida > Araneae > Salticidae > Maratus > Maratus michaelseni. Next base: position 207,320,763 of record OZ007594.1, on the reverse strand, counting down.
ATAAAAGTACACTGCTCAAAACAATTAAAGGATATTTGAAGTTTTATATAAAATAAAGATATAAACGAAATTTTTTTTTGCCGAAAATAGAAGAAGAGAATCACAAATGAAAATTTTTCTGGTTTTCAAACTGTGGAGTATGCAAATTTTGAGTTCGACGTCAAAAACGTCGCTTCAGCGGCAGCGAATGAAATTTGACTTTCAACTGGATAAAAGAGAATGAAGACAAGGATGATCGGCATTCAGTGATTCCTTTGTTTCGATGAGTACGATGTCTCAGCAAAGTCATTTGACAGATTCAGAAGCTTGGAGAATTGTTGGTAGGTTAGAAGGGGGCCAAACTCAAGCCGAAGTAGCGCAAGCCATTGGAGTGTCACAAAGTGTCATTTCCAGGATCTGGAACCGTTTTTTGGAGAGTGGATGTGCAGGCCGAAGACCAGGGCAAGGTCGTAGACGGGCAACAACGCCCAATGAAGATCGGTATTTAGCGTTAACAGCTCGGAGACACCGAAACATGAACGCTACTCTTCTCCAACAACACCTTCGCTTGGCTACAGGCATCACGATTTCAACTCAGACTGTCCGAAACCGGCTCCATGCTGTAGGTCTGTATGCTCGCCGACCGATGGTATGTGTTAGATTAACATCAAGGCATCGTCGCGACCGCAGGGAGTGTGCAACCGAGCATGTCAACTGGAGGAGAAATGAATGGAGCAATATTCTGTTTTCTGACGAGTCCCGTTTTTCTGTGCATCCGGATAATAGGCGTATTTTCATCTGGAGGGACCGTGGCAGTAGGAATAATCCTGCGTTCGTGCACGAAAGTGTCAGATTTGGCGGTGGAGGAGTGTTGGTGTATGGTGGCATCTCCATTGACGGGCGCACTGACCTCTACATCATTCGAGATGGAGCTCTGACTGGTCGCTGATATAGGGATGAGATCCTCAGACCTATTGTAGTCCCTTACGCTGCAGCAATCGGAGATAACTTCATTTTAATGGACAATAACTGCAGGCCACATCGTGCAAACCTGGTGGAGGATTTCCTTTTCGAGGAAGGAATCGTTCGAATGGAATGGCCAGCGTGTTCTCCAGACATGAATCCAATCAAGCACGTTTGGGACGCTCTAGGAAGACGAGTTTTTGGCCGCCAACAACCCCCACAAACTCTCCAAGAACTGGAAAGAGCTCTTCTGGAAGAGTGGGGCAGAATACCCCAACTCGTCATTAATAGCCTCATTGAGTCCATGCCTCAAAGGTGTTCAACGTTGCTGGCCGCCCGTGGAAACCATACCCCCTACTGAAAATGATTTTCTTTGAAGAAAACACCTTTTCTTATTCTTTTTTTCTCCTATGCACAAATTGTGTTTTTTTCCTTTTGTACACAAATGTGCAATAAAATGCATTTTTTTCTGCCAAACATGTGTAACTTATTCTCTTATAACCTACTATGTCTGTCGACCATGTATCAATCAGCTAAAAAGTTTCCCAGATACAAAATCCACCTAAAACTGCAATATCCTTTAATTGTTTTGAGCAGTGTATTTTATTAATGATTGAAAATTTGAACAAGATATATAAATATATATAGGGAGAGTGTGAACTAATAGTAGGAATTGAAAAAAAGGACCCTAGGCTGAAAGCAACATTAATAAAAGAATGAATATGACCTCACTCTCTCTTGCACATACACACAAAGGGGAAGGAAGAGGCAATAAAATGTAAAATATTGCAATAAGAAAGTTAAATATCCTAAATACTACAGCTAAACAAGAAATGTTAAATAAAATAACTTTTTTTTTTATATATAAAATTAATTATGCTTTTAAATCTTTTTACTTAGGCAAAGACATACTATTAATTTTAGTTATGTTCTTCATATTAAAAAAAAAATAATAATAAATGATTGCAAAGTTTAATAAATATAATAGAATGTCAAATAATACACAGTTAACATTAAAGGCTTCTTTTTTCCTCTTGAAAATAGATCTGAATATAGAAAAAATTAAATTAATATACTTGTAACATATACAATTAGTCTTTTAGTTTAAAAATTGAATTTTTATAAACCATGTAATTTACTGTCACATTTTTATAACATTGCAATAATCAACATTATTAGAATTCTCAAGATCATGCTGTTATGTTGGTTTTTGAAACCAAAGTTTCATTTGTACTATAATAATTGCACATCATAATTTTTAAAATTATAAATTTGTGTCCAAGTGTATTAAAAATTGGTAACATTCACACACACACACATATATATTACATAATATAAAGATACTTAGAAAATTCATAATATTTAGAATAAATATTTAATTTTGATAAATAATTTTTCAAATGATTAAAATCATATTTCTCATATTCAAGTAGTATATTAATGCAAATTATTAACTGTTGTTATTTGACACATCTTTCAATAGGGTATACAAAATGGCTAATGATATATTCAATAGTATATGTTCTCAACAAATATTTATAGGATTATTACCAATAGTGCAATAAGAAAAATAGCATATTTGAAGAAAATTGTTACAAAAAATCCCACTGCATTCAAATAGTTAAAACAAAACTTACATCTGTAACAATATTAAGACCCAACATTGCCATATTTGTAATCATAGCTTTTTCTGGAGGTGGAATCTGGGCATGTTGAATAAGTTTAGCAAGATTTTCTTCAGTTATACCTAAAATAAGTGAGAATAAAATATTTAAAAATGGAGGAAAAAAAAATCCTTGAAATCTGAACTTTTAAAGATTATTTTCCAATACTTTTAATAAATTATACATTGCGTTTCAAAATGATATGAACAACCAGTAATTTTGTGATATCATAATTAAAATCCATAAATACTTAACAGAAAACACTACACGGGGCATGTACAATAATCTTACATAATACATAGCAACAAAATGAAAATCTAACATTAAATTCATTGGAAATATAAATTATTTAAGAACATGGTGTTGCAAAATGATATGAACACTAACTAAATTACCTTAAAACAAACATCTAAACTGTACAGAAGTATTGAATACTACTGCAAGAAGAAGTGACCAAAATATGCAAATTAGCTTAGCATATAAAGACACATCGCAGGCTTGTAAATTCTGAAACGGAAGCGCAAAGTGAGTTCCAAGAGTATCGGTCATAAAAGTTCTTTAAGTGGGTTTGAGGAAGGAAGAATTGTGGTTTTTAAGGATCAATGACTTTACACAAGAGCTATCGTAAAACTTCAGTATTACATCTCCCAATGTAATACTGAAGTTTCTTCTTTTATAAGAGGATTATGGAAGGAAGAAATCTCCAGGACATTGACCAAGGGCATCCAAATGGGCAAAACAGGCCATTATAAAGAGACTAAGCAATTTAGAAAACAACTGTAGGTGAACTGGCAAGTGATCCACTGACATCAGTTTCAAAAAGTACTTTGTGACAAGCAGCCAGCAGTCTAAGACATTGAAATACAAATAAAAGAAAAGAAAATCTCACAGCCCATGTATGACTAAAAAGTATCAGCAAAATCGCCTGAATTGGGCAAAAGATCCTATGTCCTGGAAGTTTGAATATGAGAGTAATATTTTCTGATGAAAAAAAAAAATTGATTTGGATGATCCTGACGGTTGGTCTTATTATTGACCCACAATATGTTCAAGGTACCTGAAATATTTCAAAATGGCAGCAGGGTGGAAGTTCACTCATGGTTTGGGCTGCATTTGGATTTTGTGCTGAAGTCAATATTGTGTTTCTCTCTGTCCGGGTGGATGCATTAAGCTACCAAGATCTACTTGAAGATAACTTGCTGTTTTTAATGAGGAAATAGATAGACCTTTCTGGATGTTCCAGCAGGGCAATGCATTCATCCACACGGCAAATAGCACTTGGGTATGACTCCTGAATAATGGTGTGCATGTAATACCATAGTCATCTTTTCTCCTGATTTAAACCCAATGAAAAATGTGTGGAATCTATTGGTTAGAGCAGTTTATTCAAATGGAAAACAATATGCCACAATTTCAGAAATAGAAGCTGCTATCATCTTTCAGTGGGAAGAAATCAACTAAAATATATTAAGAGGCTTGGCCCGTTATATGCTTGATTGTGTTTTTACATTCATTATAAAATCTTGATACTAAGTTGTACTTTTATCAGAGTTCATGTCATTATGCAACACCTCAAAATGGAGAAATGCAGTTTCTTTCATCTAAAAATGATTATTTCTATTACATTTTGTTATAAAATATAAATATTTTGGCTATTTCTAACATTACTGAGATATTAGTTTCTTTTATATTTTTTATGCTTGAAAAACTAGGTTTTCAAATAATTTTGAAACAGTGTACAATATTTTTAAACTGATGAAAATGTTACATTTAAAAGAAAACATGCATTTTAATTCATGATTTATTGGGATAAATTGATGTAATTTTCACTGATGCTTCATTATAATGGTTTCATTTCACTGGTACTGATATTATGGTTTCAAAAAACTTAAAAGCAAATTCTACGAATGAATTTTTCAGATTTTTGGATTGAAATAAAGGAAAATTTTGGAAAAATATTTTTATTAATAAAAAGAATATCACATCTAAACGAAAAAGTGATATTAGATTCATAAAAAAGAAACATTTTGCTACAATTGTGTTAAAGTGATGTAATTATCACCGATTTTTAATCTTGTCTGTTCCAAAATAAAAATTTATCAAATGGACTTTTTCTGAGAAAATGTGAATAAAACTAGTTTTTTTTTTTAAACTATAATTTTCTCAAATTCTGCACCAAATTGCAAAAAAGAATGATAAGTTGTTTATCAAACTATTGAAAATACCATTACAATCCATGCAGCAATTTTTATCCGATAGTCTAATAACAGTCTTATTTTTTATATAATACCATGGTAATTATACAATGACAGATAAGATGATAGTTGAATAAAAAAAATAGATAAAATTTTTATTCGTATAAATTTGCTGAAGACTTCAATTCCTACCACCAGTAATAACTTCTCTCTCCCATCCTTCTCCTCATACCAGTGTAAAAGATATATAGATGTTAAATTATAAAGTAATATACCATTTGAAGATCAAGCAATAATCAATAAATTAGTTAAACAAAATAAATAATAATTTCCACAGGAACTTCGTAGAAATAATAAACACCTAATAGTTGGAAAAGAATTGGAGCACACCTAAAGTTGATTACAAGTAATTCCCCTATTTATTTTCTATAAGTTCCCTAACTTTTATAGATATGTCTAAATTTTGTAACTTTGACTAAAAATGCAACTTCTGCATAATAATGTATGAAAGGATAAGAAAATAAAACCTTTTTAAAACTCAAAATTTAATTTAAATTCCCAAATTCTCTTTCTAACTTTAAAACCTAATACTCAAAACTAAATTTGCATCAATTAAGTTTGTTTCTCAGCCCAGCATTTATTACATCCAGACTTCTAATTAACTTTAAGATGAAAACTACAGAGGTAAATGCAACTCTCTTTTTTCTGTGGTTAGATCTGCTAGAGCTATTCACAGAAAGTTTTGCAGCAGACTGGTCAATCAAAAGGTTCTAATCCAATCATTAATAGCATTAAGCATTGTCTCCATCCTAGCCCCCTATTGGGAAAAAATAGAAGTATGTTAACAAAACGGCCTGATTGAAGAGGTGGTCTTTTCTCATAAAAATGATGTTCTAAATAGATGGGGACTCTATGGTCAACAGGTCTGACTGAAAATCACTACTTTGCAATGAAAAACAATAAAAAAATTAGATCTCAAATGGAACTGTGTCTTCCCTTTGAATGATGACTACAGTAAAAGGCAAAATTAGCACTAGCCACCGGCCCACTAAGTGAAACAAGTTGAAAATTGTACGTTAAACATGACAAATGAGGTGCGTTCATTTTATAACAAGTTTTACAATGTAAAAAAGTCATTCTTATTATTTCACTGAAATGAATTATATCATTTGCTATGAGTGAAATGAGCATGCCTTTTTTTTATTATTATTATGTATGCCACGTTTACGGATGAGAAATTTTTTTTCGACACCAGACATTGCTGCAAAATTCACTATGGAAATCTTCCTTTGCAAGTGATTACCTCCATGGTTTAATATTTTTATGACTCATAATGAACAAATCTCTTGTGTTTATTTTCTTTAATGGATTGAGATATTCGGCTTTCAACCCAATTTCAACTGAAGTTCTCAGAATCTATACATATTTGAATGTAACTCATCTCTCAAACAAACAATTTTTTTTGAATGATCTCTCTAAAAATGTAACTTTTATACAATTTAATTCGAAAAAATAATTTTGAATAAAAATGGCCTTCTGGCATATGAAAAAAGAAATGGTCAGTCCATATTTGCTTTCCTCAGTCACATGATTTGTGTTTTATTATTATTATATAGATTACATACGATAGGATTTAATAGAATGAAGAAAACTTTTATTAATATCTTTTTAACACTTTCCAACCTAGTTGAAAAGTGTTTATGACTTCGGTTTGTCTGGCCGTCTGGCCGTGCTCTAACTCCCGTAAATATGCTCGGATTGCTCTGCAATTTTTATATGTTATAGTCGTTATCTATAGCATGTTCCCTATTTCAACGGAAGTGTGTAGCACTTATAGTTTTTTTACAGGGGCACTCAAAAGAATTCCATTACATTGCGGTCTATGGGGGAAAATCATTTGCGGATTATTTAAATAATGTTTCACTATTTTGAACGCATTGAAATTTATATATATCACTAAGGTGCATTAGAAGAAGCTTAACATGGAATAGGGTGTGCATAGCACTTATACTTACTGTACAGGGACAGTCAAAAGAATTCCGTTACATTACGTCTATGGAGAAAAATCGTCTGCAGTTTATTTAAATAATGTTTCCCTATTTAAAACGCATTGAAATTTATATGACTACAGAATATCGTGTGTATAGCAGTTATCGTTCATTTACAGGGACACACAAAAGAATTCTCTACTGTCTGTTAACAATAATTCCTCGAAGTGCGTTTTAAGTTACTGAAAGCGATTTTAATTTTAATTCGCTTTTTGTCTATTAAGTGGTGTGTAAAAATTCTGTAGATCCTATACAGGGAAGCACAAAAGTTCGCGAACACATTTCCGTATTATTTAACTCCAGACAGAGAATTTTAAACTGTGCTACGCATTTCCTAACTGAACTAAAATTTATTATCCTATGTAGTATATATACAAATCTATAGATCCTATACAGGGCTGAATAAAAGTATTCGGATTACTTAGATGTTATCTTTTAGCTTATTAAACGGTATGATTTGTAAAATTATTTTAGAAGCGTTGGAAAGTGTTACATAATCTATGCTTGAAGCATGATTTTTCGTTCTTGTTAAGTTTTGAATTGATTTTCATAAAATTTGAAATGACTCTACAAAATTCTGCAACAATTACATACATTAAATTTCAAACCATTAGGTTGGGTAGTTTTTGCGCTGTTATATGTGGACAGAGGGACGGATCAAACAATGACTATAATAGCAACATATTTATATAATTATGAACACACCTAAAAAAGTGGTAATGAAAAAATTGTCTGTGAGCTGCCACCTTATGACCACTTTCTTACAAGGAGAGAGTAAACTTTTTTTTCTGTATTCAATCAAGGATTCTACTTTTTCTGGTTGCTATGTGTTTATATTAACATATTTATTTGGACTATTTAATTTTAGATTAATACTAATGGAAATTTTAACAAAAGTTTACTGTTTAGTACTTTTAAATAAAAAAGTGGTCACTACTTTAAAGAAAGTGGCCACTTGTAAAACAGGTAGCACTGGCCACTAATGAAATTTCCTAGTTTTGACCTTTAGACTACAGCACTTAGAAACCAGGGTTGTAGCAGATATCTGCTCGGGTACCTGCCCAGGCTGTTTTTTTTTTTTTTTTTTTTTACAACCCTGAGGGTTGTAGTGGGTAGCTGCCCGGGTACTCGTCCAGCTACCTGGTCGGGCTGTTTTTTTTTTTTTTTTACAACCTGTTAGAAACATAGAAAGATTATGTAAGAGGAGATATGCCACAATATATTACAATGAGCTGGCAGGACGAAGTAATTCGTGAAAAGACCCTAATGTTTTGTGATTTTTACAAAGAATTATTGCAAGATTGCAGTTTTTTTTTGGACGCAAAGTTTTTCTAGACTTCAAATGCCTCTTGTGAATTTCGCAAACTTTATGCTTTTTCGATTCTGCAGCTTTTGTGCAAGCCTACTCCATAGAAAAGACTGATCTCTTAGATGGACACAGTATTATTTTATCCTGTTGCCTCTGCGAGCACAGGGGAAATTTAGATGAAAAAAAAAATTAAAAGCAGAAATGCACCAAAAAGCACAAGATTTTCACCCCTGATTAAGAAATAGGAGAATAAAATTACAGAACTTTAAAGACTTTTTGCAGATTTTTTAGGAAAATGACTTAAAAAAATTAAGTACTTTCAAGCACTTTATTAACCTTGTTATTCGGGCTTTCCATACATAAGAAATCATAATTATACCACATAATAAATGTTTAAATGGCCACAAGATAGTTTTATTGAAAGTTAATTTTCCAGATCTGTTTCCTCAAAGTAAAACAAGTTTCAATGGTTCTAAGTTTCACTTAATACAGTTCCAGTTTGAATTTACCAAACATTTCAGAAATGACCACTAACATGAAGAAAGACATCACTGGGAATAATATACAATCACAAAATTTTTTAAACAATTAAAAAAAAAAAAAAGTTTCAAAAAACTTAAAAAAAAAAAATAAAACAAAGGTGTAGAAGAGGATTATTAATATAAAGTCAAAAACGTGTTTGAATGTTAAAAATTTACTCACCATTTTTGGACAAAATGTATAGAAGAATTATACGTATTTTATCGAATGTTGATACAGCGCCATCCAATAAGATGGGAACAATATTCCTCATCGGATCTTTAATTTTCTCACCTTCAGCATCAGTACCCATAGCCAGATCCTGTGAGTTAATTTAAATAAAAAATGAATACTACATCAAAGCAGTTCAATGAACATTTTTAATGCAACTATGAAAACAAAGAGGCTTCACCCCTCCATTAGCTTTTTAAATATTATATGCACATCCACAAAACAAAGATAATAAAAACATGTCACAACCATGCAAGTTTTTTATCTGTAGTTATTACTTTTACCAAATTGCTATATTTGATCCAAAAAGAACAAGTGCCTGAACACGATAAAAACGATAATATTGATTTAATAAAGAAAATTTCCTATTCTTCCTATCCTTAGAATTTTTGAAGTAGAATTATACAATTCCATCTTTCCAAGAATTTGATTCCAGCAATCACCGACATAGAAATAAAACAAATAATAGAAAGTTTTTTTAAAGCAAACAAAGTTTAACAGCCAAGTTATCTGTTCCATTTCTAATTTACATAGTCCACCTATGCTCACACTGCAATTAAAGTCACACACACAAATAAAGTCACAAAATAATATTTTAGCAGATTTTTCAATATATTTATTGAATGATAAAGCTAATCTCACACAACCTGGCGATACACAATCACAACTAAAATGAAGTAGATATGAATGAAATAACTAAAATGAATGAAGAAATAAATAAGAAGTAACTTCTCCATGAGGAACAATAATGATTGTGTTAACTCCTTAAACTTTTAGTAAAAAGCTAACCAAAGAATAGAAATAGAAGCTTATGCTTATTAATTCAAATTCAATTGAAAACTGAGAAGTAAAAGATATTACCATATCAATAGTTTCAATGCCACTGAGATACAAAAAATATTAGCAGGTATCTTCATATGAAAAAATTACCACAGAGTTTACGACAGAAATTTGAAGGAAATAAATTTATATAATCTGTACTTTAATACCATGGCTACAGAGAAGCAAAAATACCAATGATCATATCTAAATATTCTGCTATCAATAGCATTAGTGCAAAGATATAACACTGGTGAACCTTATCATAAATTATAATACAAGCAAATCTTTTGTGTGTGTGTGTATGTGTATATGCAAATTTTATCTTAAAAATGGCTCTAACAATTTTGCTGAAATTTTGTATTTTACCATATTGGATTATGAAAAGACTATTGGGCTAAGAACTAAAATAACTTCTTAAAACACCATCAAGAACTTTAAATGCGCTAGGCCTTTCGAAAGATCCAAGTCTTTCTTCGTCAGGCGCAAAAAGACGTGCGTCTACTATGAAAGCAGCAGCAAATCCATGGGAAATAGTAAAATCAATTCGGCAGTTAACACAATATATAAATTTCTCGCCTTTGCTGCATACTTTTATACAAACAAATTTCTTCGAATAACTATCCTTGAACACATAAGACTATTTTTTTTAGACAAAGCCATCACTGCATAAATAATTTAATAAAGTAGTGTACTAAGATTTAACACGCGGTCCAACACCAATAAACAAACAAAATACATGAAGATGGAACTGTTATCTCCTTGGAAGAGTTAAGTTAAACTGAGCTTCCCCGATAAGGAGGGATTAAACGTAAGCCATGCCTTCAAAATGATGATGTTAAAATGATGAGTTCTTTAACTATTCAATGGTGAGAAGCTACAGTTTCACTCGTAATCAATCGATAATCCCTTGCTGAAAATATCACATTTTTAAGAGATTGTCTTAGGTTATTTAAAAAAAAAACTATACAGTGGAACTCCCGATATAAGATACCTGAGTTGTACGTTTCCCTCAGTTATACATTACAACTCAGCGGTCCCGACTGCTTGCCATTAAAAATTAGCTGAGTTATACATTCCGAGTTATACATTTCCCTCAGTTATATATTATGTTTTTGCGTCTCTGGACGAAATTTTGCCTCATTTATACATTTTGTAACTGAAAACATTGACGACATATCAGATGAGTCTCATTTGAAAGATCCTACTCAAACTTCGGAGCTGCTCTGAGGGTTTTTGACGTAGTAAAGCAGTTCATTAGTAGTAAAAGCTGCAACGATAAGGCGGCTGCATTATTAACAGAAATGCAAAGTTTGTTGTTCAGTGTTGGCTCTGCCGAAAAGATACAATCAAAGATGAGTATTTATTTCAACAAGATTCAGTAAACTACTGAAAAGTCTTTTGATAAATGACTTATATGCCGAGGCGATATGATTTCTTTTAAGTGCTCTATGTATATTACAAATATTTTTTATAAAGCTTTTATGATAAAATAACTTCATGTGTACTTTTCTTATGTACCTTTTTTTTCTACTCTGTTCCATTTCAAAAATTTATCTAGTGATATTTAGGAAACTTTCATAAAATATCTTATAAAGATAATTTTTTGCATAATCTTACCAAAAAAGAACTTCAAGAATAAAATTTTTTTAAAACTAAAATTAACATGGAAATATTGTACGCTAGATATAAATAACATTCAGAAAAAACAATTTAGGACTTGAAGTAAGTTTTATTAAAGATTTAAAAAAAAAAAAATTCTTAAATTACAGAGTCTTAGTTAATGCAATGAGCAACTAAATATTCCACAATATATATGCAATCACATATAGCACACCTCGAAAGCATTAAAATTAAAATATGAAATTCCATAATAAGCTGAGAGAAGCCTGATTAAACCAATTTACAGAAGAAACTTTAAAGAAGGTATTATTGAAAAATTAGTAATAATAAAACATCACAGAGAAGATACTTAGATACAATAACTTTTGCAGAGTTCTTTATATTGAAAAGATACCAATTAAAATTAGACATTTAAAGCAAAAATAGTGAAAGGAATAGTGAATACATTTTTACCAATATTCTATCTCAAATTTTATTACTTTCTCTTACATCTATAAATGAAAATACACAAATACACAGCACAAAAAACACATAGAAAAAAGAAATTCCTACTTGTTCCACTTTACACAGTTTGTCCACATTTCCTTGATAACACTTCATACAATCTTCTGCCAAATGAAGGTAAACAGAATATTTACTTAATTCTTTTTGGTACTGTGGCATTTTCTTTATCATAACTGATAAATCTTTAAAGCTGGCTTTATCTGTTGATGCAGTCATTCTTTTACTTTCAATAAATGTTTTGAGCTGTTTCGTGACACTCCTGCAACACGGCAAAAAAAGAAAAAAAAAATATATATATAAGATTAAAAAACTTATTATTTTTTGACTATGTAAATGAAATATAAATATAACAATGAAAAAAAGTACAGTAAAATCTGAAAAATAAATGCATTTTTCTATATTTTTAAATTTCTTAATAACTAATGTTTAAAAATATCTTCTCTTTTATATATTATTTATTTTTGTGTGTGTGTTTGGTTATTTACTATTTCTGGTATTGCTATCAGCATGAAAAGTTGGCAAAAGAATCCTTTGGCATGAAACATGATATATGCTGGTGACAAAGCAGTTTTCAAATGTATGGAAATTACAAAAATTAATTTTGTCCCAAACCACGTTCACTAAAATACCCCAATTGGCTGTTGACCCAATTACAAAACATTCCCCACTACATATACATACCATGTAAAAACCTTGACATAATTATTGCTATTTATTTATATTTTCATTATTTTTTTTAAACAGATATTAAAATAAATAAAATATTAAAATTTTAATCACCAAATTGTCACAGAAAAAAAAAACAAGTGGGTAAGTGTGATCGAAGATCGCTCAAAGGGTTTCGTTTAATATTCCTTTCAAAACACTTTATCCCTTCTTTAATAAATTCAAGCAACAACAAAAAAAAAGCCATGTTTTTTATAAAGTAAAAATTTTCTCCTTTTTTCGAATATCTAAACCAGCCGGATAGCAGTCGAAGCCCGCTATTATATTCTGTCATAATAATATCCGTCATACGGACTAAATGCAATATTTAAAAAAATAATTTCAAAATTAAACAAATTGTACACATTCAAAATGTTAAAATATGCGAATATTTCCATAATCGGATTTTTATCACGATTCAATATGTTTCTCAAACTCATATATTTACTATTCTCTATTATTTATATTGATACTCGCTTTGTATTATTTTCAAACATTTGAAAAATTAGTTAAACTTCCTATATGACGTCAGATTTTCTTTTTAATTCTCTAATGACGTGTATTAATCTGCTTTGTCCACTTACACATACTCATACTCCTTGTATTATTGAGAAATCTTTCCGTTTTATTACCACTATGACGTCAATCAATGACGTTTTATTTCATATTAATCTTTTTTTCAATCGGTGAAACTTTTTATTTCATTTTCATTTTTCACATGGAAATCGTCTGATAGAAAATTAATTATTGTAGAAAGAACTTCATCGTGGATTTTTAATTTTTGGCATCTGCTATAACGAAAAATGTTTAAATTTAATAGGAAAAGGCTGTTAGAATTTTGGTTTTTTTTATCTCTATTTATTAAAATAATACGAATTTTTCAATTTTTAATATTTTGAGCTCTTCACAGCTGCTATTCAGATTTATACACTAAGTTTCAACTCTGTAAGTTACATACTTTTTGAGAATGGCTCTGTGACGGACAGACAACGCAGCGGGGGTAATAGGGTTTCGTGAGATGAACGAAACCCTAAAAAATGAAAACAGCTGTTCAATTGGGAATAATGCAAGGGTGATTCTGAGTAAAAAAAAAAAATTCTGAAATTCACAGCAAATTTTCTGAAAAGTTACAACAGAGGGGGGAGTTTCTACTCCCGGCACTTTTTTTTTGCGTCCCTTTGACGAAATTTGTGTTTTTTCACGATCTTTTGACGAAATTTGCAGTTTTTTTTAGATCGGTTGATACAATTTGCATTTTTTGATGAAATTTGCCGTTTTTCGCGATCTGTTGACAAAATCTGTTTTCGCGATCTTTTGACGAAATTTGCCATTTTTCGCAAGTTTTTTGACGAAATTTGCCGTTTTCGCAATGTTTTTGACGAAATTTGTCGTTTTTCGCAATGTTTTTGACGAAAATTGCATTTTTTTTTGTGATGCTCTGAGAAAAGTCACGTTTTTCCCGCGATCTGTTGACAAAATTTGTCGTTTTTTCATGATCTTTTAACGAAATTTGCCGTTTTTTGCAATGTTTATGACGAAATTTGCCATTTTTCGCAATGTTTGACTAAATTTGCTGTTTTTTCGCGATCTTTTGACTAAATTTGCCGTTTTTCGTGATGTTTTTGACGAAATTTGCTGTTTTTTTTTTTTTTCGATTTTCTGACGAAAGTCACGTTTTTCCCACAATCTGTTGACAAAATTTGCCGTTTTTCCGCGATCGTTTGACGAAATTTGTTGCTTTTCGCAATGTTTTTGACAAAATTTGCCCTTTTTTTTTTTTGCGATTTTCTGACGAAAATCACGTTTTTCCTGCGATCCTTTGAAAAAATTGGTGACTTTTCTTCGAACGAATGACGAGATTGATTTTTTCTGCCGATCATTTGTCGAAATACCAATACATTTTATGTCTGAATTTTCGGATTTATGACCGATATACATATATATTTTTTGGAAACCACTGCCTTAATTTTTCGGAATTTTTGGAAAATTTGGACCAGAATCGCCACTGGAATAATGCCTTTAAAATCATGTAAAAAAATTTATTTAGGAAACCATCTCCATAATGAGAGACACAATTTAACAATTTCAATATTGACCCTTAATTTTGACACAGAAAATATGAATCTAAACCCTTAAAAGTTACCCTTAAATATAAATTTTTACAAAATTTTTGTGACTAGTTTAAGAGAGATTTATATTAAAAAGTAACGTTATTTTCACTTTAAGGTTCAGATTTAATGCAATTTTTTTTTTAAACTTAGCAATGGGGATTAATATTATGTTAGGAAAACATTAAATGAATCATTTAAATTTTCTAACAAATAATTGAGACGTCTGTTACACCTATTAATAGTTTTAATCAAATTAATCATTCTTTCTATACAGCTCCTCAAACTGTAGTGCCACATTTTTAAGCATAATTCAAAAATTACTTGAGCTGAAATGTTCTACAGTGAAACCCCGATTTTACGTCCCCTGAATCTGCGTTTTTCCCGCACTATACATTTTTTTCATCAGGTCCCAGTTTTTCCGTATAATTGTAATGTTAATTTAACCCGGATCGTAAGTTTGTTATTTATGGAATTTCCCGCATTTTACGTTTTCTCTGGAAAGTAAAAAAAGGAAAAAATGTTCTAAAATAAGCAATAATTTTTCCTTTTGTGCTTTTTTAAAGCTAATCCACGTTGTTGAAAGTTATGTAATCTATGAAAACCGAAATGCATTCTACAGACTCCTGTCTTCTAAAACTGGTTTCCCCCCCTCCTTTGTTGAACACCTGCTGTCGCGGCCTGCTCCCTTCCTTCCCCCGGACAGCTGGGGGGGGGGAGCAAAGTACAGAAACAACACATTTTATTGGTGTAGTAATGAGATGGGCAGGGGAAGAGACACTCCAGTTATCAATCAGATGGGGTGGTTCATTTCTTTCGTCGGGGAGGGAAAGGGGTCCTCACGTTTTCAGATTCAATTGCTGTTTAGCACGTGGTGGTCGTATTTCTAATGCTAAAATGCAAAAACTTTTCTGTTGCTGAGAAAGCCGAAATTGTTAAACAAGTTGATGAATTTCACGGAACCAAAGTAGCGTTCGCTCAGTCGCAAGGAATTCCCGTTACAACCCTGCAATCCATACTACAGAAGAAAGAATGCATTGAAAAAAACAGAGAAAGTGGGAGAAAAAAATGCCAAGAAACGGAGAACATTGAAAATATCGCTGTACGATGAACTGGAAGGTATTTTATTAAAGTGGTTTAAAGAAGCTCGTGCCGCGAATGTACCTGTAAATGGCACGATACTAAGAGAAAAAGCTCTAGAAATCGCTGATAGGCTTGGTGGTTTGAAAGACTTCACAGCTTCAAATGGCTGGATTGATCGGATGAAAAAAAGACATAATCTTGTGTATAGATCGCTTTCGGGAGAATCATCAGGTGTAAATGAAGCTACAATAGAAGATTGGAAGAAAAATCTACCAAATTTGACCAAAGGATACAAGCCAAATGACGTATTCAATGCAGATGAGACCGGACTTTTCTTTAACCTCCTACCGGATAAAAGTTACGTTGCTAAAGGAGACTCCTGCCATGGAGGGAAGATGTCTAAGTTGCGTCTTACGGTTTTACTGTGCTGTAATTCTGATGGAAGTGAGAAGCTGACGCCTCTTGTTGTTGGTAAGTCGCGCAACCCACGATGCTTCAAAAACGTGAGAAGTTATCCGACAAAGTACGAAGCAAACAAAAATGCGTGGATAACCAAACCCCTTTTCGAAGACTTTTTGCGCAGACTAAACAAAAAAATGAAGTTGCAGAATCGTAAAATAATTTTGTTCATTGATCAATGCAGTGCACATCCGGTTTTGCCGCTGTCTAATGTGCATGTCGAATTTTTTCCGGCAAATTGCACAAGCAAATTGCAGCCTTGTGATCTCGGCATTATTCGATCTTTCAAGGTTTTTTATAGAAAGCAACTTGTCCGGAAAGCTGTAGCTGAAATAGAAAATGGAAACCTAAATGACGCCTGCAAATTAAAGTTAAGTGTTCTAGAGGCTATGCATTTTATTTCTGCGCCGTGGAGAAATGTTACACAACAGTGCATTTCCCATTGTTTTGAAGAAAGCGGAATCATAGCATCTAATGAACCGAGAACAGATGAAGAATCAGCTGCGGCAGACTCGGAGAATGACAACGAAACAGTTATCTATGACTTCGACGATTACATCCCGGAAAACTTAGCAACATGCGAAGCTGAAAGAGCTACTGCTCCATCCATAGCCGACGTTATGGACTTTTCGTTCACCGATGAAGATGAAGAAGAAGAAACAGAAGCACAGCCCGTTTCTTTCAATATTGCATTGAAGAGCTTACAAATAGTGAAAGACTATTTTCTTTCTCATAAAGACCAGGAAAAAAACTTGCAAAGTATTTCAATCCTGGAAGATGCTGCATTCACTTTGAACTCAATGACTAAAAAACAATCCACTATTACGGACTATTTTCAACCTAAACGCCAGGATTCGCATCTAAATGTGTTAAAATGATCTTAAAATGGTATGTATAATAATGTTCTTTTCGTAAAATATAGATTGTAATACCTTTTAAAAGAGTCATCTTTACTACTTTTAGTTTTTTCTACAATTTTTTGCTTTCTATGTATTTCCCGTATTTTACGTTTTTTTTTACTAAGTCCCTTGAGAAACGTAAAATCGGGGTTTCACTGTATATGCATAGCTGTCAACTTGTACAGTTTGGCTGCACAATGGACCCTTTTGCTTTTAAATGTATGATTGTACACATACAGGAAAACTAAGATTGTATGGTTCTGCACAAAAAATAGAAATGAATCATAAAATACTAGTAAATCTGCAGATAAGGAGTCTCAACATCAGCTACACAAGTTGCATTTTTATTTTGATCTTACTTTACATAATATCTGATATCCAACAATATGTAATTTAATTATTTTAAGTTACATACATTTATGAACAGACAAAATATTTCAAAGATTCAGAGAATATAACTTTTAGAAACTGTTAAATTGTGTTAAACACTATTTCATGCAATGATGTTCTTGAACTGCTTATTCTTGTAATTATTTTAAAGGAAAAAGTAGTACATATTTCAGGGGGCTCTGTCCTTTTGAACTCCTTTGTTTTCTTGCTAATTTTACATTCACTAATTCTTCACAATTTCTTTAATTGTACTATATCTGGACCGTTGAATTAATGAAAAGAAATGAACCAAAACTGGAAAAAGCAAAACCAAAGCAGTATTATCAAGTTTACATAGAATCGTACACAAAAGAATTTTCATGTGTAACGAAATTTTGTGAAAGAGAATACTTTGCTCATTACATAGTGTACAATTTGGATGTTAAAATTTCTCATAGAGGTAAGAGTGATATAAAAGAACATCTTGACATGACTAAATATCTAGATAACTTGTGCATAAGAAACCATATTACATTTTTGTTGCATATATTTTTTTTAAGTTACAAAGTTACATGTTTTTAAGTGTGTCTTTAAAAATACATTGTAAAAATTGTATGGGTTTCAAAAATTGGCATGTTGGCCGGTATGTTATGCATGCAGGGCGACATTTAGGCATGTGCAAATGTGAAGTTGCACAGGGCGGCAAAATGACTAGTAAAATTTATATATTTTTATTGCTTTTTCCATTATGAAACCGTAATTAGATTAGCATTATGGCACTAAAATAGTATGGTATTATTAACGCATCACGTTATTTTAAGATGGTAGCTCCTATTAGAGATCTGCACGGGCCGGGCCAAGGCCCGAAGCCCGTACTCGGCCCGGCCCGCGGGCCGGGCTCGGGCCTATTTTTCTTCACGGCACTCGGGCCGGGCCGGGCCCGGCCCATATTTTTTTCTGAAGGCTCGGGCCGGGCCGGGCCGAGTGATTACTCTTTACGGGCCGGGCCTTACTTTTTTCCTGAAGAATAAGGCCGTGCCTTAAATTATTTTTTCCATACAGAGCCGGGACTGGTTTCATTTTTCCTAGTCTTCACGCCTCAAAATTTTTAGTCCTGGTTTTGACCCGTATGGAAATCATTGTCTCGGCGTGCCTGGTCCGTTCGAAGGTCAGTAAAATAAGATCTGGCATAAAAATCTTTGCAAAACATGCATACATTTTTAAATCGCCATTATTTTATAATTAAACATTAAAATTTATTCTTTTTAAAGAATAGTAGATTTATACACTTATTAAAATATGGCTAAATTAAAATATAGTAAAACGTGTGAAAAAGAACCTGCTTATGACGGAATCCTGTCTTAAACTGAAAAATGTGTTGATCCATTAAAAATGAATATACTAATACGTAAGAAAAGAATATAATAATACATTTACACCTGATAAGAAGGCAAATTGTCTATAACTCATTTTTTTCTTCCCTATGCAATTCCATCTTAGAAGATTTTACTGTATAGCATTTTTCTGATTTTTAACACTTCAATAAATGGAATATGGATTAACAATATTGATGATAACTTAAACACATACATACAACAAATAGAGATTTATTAAAAAAATACACATTCCAGCTTGCGACACCTCTATAAAAATGTAGATTATAAACATGAAAAAAAAGAAGGCTAAGATAGAAATGTTTGGTTAGATCTCCTCCTACGAGGCAAATTTTTAACCAAATCGACGTAAAAATTATGTTTTGTAGAAATTTACTCGGGTCGGGCTCGGGCCGAGATTTTAACTTTTTTCCGGGCCGGGCCGGGCTCGGGCCGAACTTTTAACTTTTTAATCGGGCCGGGCCAATATTTTTTTTGTTCGGGCCAGGCCGGGCTCGGGCCGAACTTTTAATTTTTCTATCGGGCCGGGCCGGGCCAAAATTTTTTTTGTATGGGTCGGGCCGGGCCCGGGCCTGGAAATTTCGGCCCGTGCAGACCTCTAGCTCCTATATAATAACTGAGCGTATATGTAACTCTCATGGATTAATATAGTGTTTCCTCTGTGGCAGCTCTCCATGCAGTGCAATGCAAAGGGGGTTCCTATTCCACAGTCTCAAACATTCTGCAAATATAACAGACAAGTGTATTATAAGAGGGTTGTGAACTGTGTTTGTAGCAATTACTTCAAAGAGCATAGAATATTGGAGAGAGGAGCCATTCACACTTACAGGTTTTCAAGAGTTGCGAAATCTGTTTTGCAGAACAAGGAAAAAAACAGTTTTGACAGTAGGCAAACTCTTTTATATTTCTACGGTTCTATTCGTTTTAACTAAACATGAAACCATTTGTGTTTAGGATATTATACACAGAGATTATTCAAAGCACTCAGTAGTACCGTGCAAATTTCCTATAAAATCAGATTTCTCACTTATTCCCGGCTATTTTTTTAGCAAGAATAAACACCACTTTTTACAGTATTTTTAATGTGTAAAAAACTGTGCAAACATTGTTCTTACAGTAAATTTTAATTTATATTATTCAAAGTCTTAACATTTCATCCCTGCAGGTTGATAAAATGGGTACCAAGTATGCTTGGGAACTAAACACTGAAAAATTCCACATTAGGCTGATCATCTGACCAGGGCATATAATACATCTTTAATGCCGGACTCCCACTTGGTCCATTTTTTAAATACCACTTTTTTCAAAGAAAGATTTTCTTTTAAAATTTCTATTGCAAATTTTGTAAAAAAAAAAGAAAAACCTGACCTGAGGGCAAAAATTTTGAAAATGCATGGAAATCACATAAGAGAATGAAAATCACATATATCGCATACATTTGAGATACTTAATGCTAACACCACAGAAAAAAATCAGCATGAAAAAATAATTATTATAAGTGGTGTGTTTTTACAGCAGATCTACACAGGATTATAGGGGAGGGGATTGCTCCCAATGAGGGTCTTCTTAAGGTATCCCCCAACCTGTATTTACGGCAAAGAAAACCATGGAAAAATCCCAACAATTAGGCCGATGAGCACGACTCGAGTTCGAACCAAACACCAGGACTGTAGTGGAGGTATACATGCTGAAAACCTACTGCATTAAAAAAACAAAATCCATATTCTCTTTACTTGAGCTTATTTTGCTAATCTAAGAACATACCAAATATATATTTTTTTCTTTCTCTTGCAGTAATGGATGAGGGCGGTTTATGAGAAGAGGGGGACTCATGAATGAAGAACTCCCCAGAAGGAGTACAGGGGAAACAAAAAGGTTGGGATTTGCAACAAGCATGAATCATGATCAGGTAACGTAGATGATAAATTATCAGTCGTAAAATTTTAGGCAAATAAAGAATTCATTTATTGTTAACTACTGAATGTTACGGTACTAGCACTGCTGTCAAATTTGTGATGTAAATAGATTGCCAGAAATGCATAAAATTTTTCCTCTTTGATATTTGTAAATACAAACAGGGATATCCAGCACACTGCTAATTATAAACGGAAGAGTTTGCAAAAATATTGCAACATATAGTGAAATCTTAAAAAGAATATTTGCTTTCTTCTACATAAATACAAAAATACAAATTAATATCTAGGCAATCAAGACCACTTACGTAGATACTACAGCTATATGTTGATGGCGAAGTTCCACCCAAAGATCATCATTTTCATCTAACAGCACTTCTTTTTCTTTAACCTCAGGTCCAGTTGTTGTTTCAAATTTGTATACATCATTTTGAATAGGGAGAAGATCATAAGACATAGCCTGAAAAGTCAACTCGTGAAGCAGAGGTGAAACACAATCAAATCCACGATCAAGGATTAGGAGTTGAGATCTCACCTTTTCAGGTCCCTAAATTGAAAATTTATTAAATTCATTTTATAGATATCTGTGTAAAGAAAATTATCTGTCAGCATTTTTTTTGCTACAGTACACATGAGCAACAAAAACACAGAAAAGCAAAATCAAACTTTAAAAATCAATTGAAGTCAGTGTTAAAGTACACATATCATTTCAAATCAACACAGTTTTGATTGGAATTATTTTCATGTGGTTTGTTTTGCTCAATTAAAAATTATACAATTTTTTAAAAAATATGAAAAAAAAAATAATCTATTTTTTGAAGGTTTAAAACTGATGACCACCGTAATAACTCACTTTGCCTTTTCGCATGTCTGCATTTCTCAAACATTTTTGTTTTTGCCAGCCGTAGCAATTCGCTTCATGCCACCCCAGCAGCAGAATTTTTTTCTGCAGTCTGCAACACAAGTAGTAACTTTAAAAACAGTCTGCAGAACTTAAGGACAAACGCCCTCTTTCCAATCTCTCGCATTACGGTAAATGCACTTAACCCCCCCCCCAAGGATTTGTAATTAACATAAAAGGAAAGTACTTTTAAAAATAATCTACCTTTGTCCTCAGAATATTTAACACCAAACATTGTGTGAAAAGTCTTTCATAAAATTTGTCAAAATTTCCGTGAAGTTAGAAAACACAGTAACAGTAAAAATAACATATGAACACCAATTTCTAAAATTTTGAAAAAGATTGATATAATGTGATAATATCAAAAATTATATATAGATATGATAATATCAAATGTTACTTGCAGCAATCAAATGCAGCAATTTTGCCATACCCAAATCGGGTGGCTGCACTTGAACTGCAGAAGATGTCGATGAAGCAGGAAGCACATTGGTTTTCGACTGAGTTGTAGCAGGCACGTCAGCTGAATTCGGTGATGGTGATGTTGGAACAACCATGTCAATTGAATTCGGTTTCGGGAATCGGAGCTTCATCAATCGCATGTGACACAGATCTTATTACTATAGCACATGCAGCGATGTCACTAGATCCTAAAAATCCTGGGTCCCATGCACCAATGATTTTCAAATATCTGGGTCCCTTTTTTTAAAAAAGCTAGTCCCCATTTATTATAATTCAAATTCATATTTTAAAAGAATAAGTGAAACTTGTTTATTTGAAAAAGATAAATGCAATAGTTATTGTTTTGATAATAATTAGATAATGAATAATTAAAACTAGTATTTCCCAATCAAATAAGATATACTTTTTTAAAATCTATTACGAGAAATTTTCTTTACTGTTTTCAATGTAAATGCTTAATTATAAAATAATGATTATTTGAGTGTAGACGATAACAAGTATCGCTAATATTTGCATTTCTTTTAAAAGGGGCAGGACGGATTTATTGAAAAGGACATTTTTGTTGGATAAAAGAATACTTTTATTGCTTAAAGGGGTACTTTTTGTTGAATGGATGAATGCTTTGATTAAACTTCCCATTGAATTATTTGTCAGCATAGATCAGTGTTGGAATCAAACATTTTCTTTGGAAAGGAGTTTCAGGAGTGATTCTGAAATTCACAGCAAATTTTCTGAAAGGTTACAACAGAGGGGGGGAATCCTCTCTTAGCACTATTTTTGTTGTTGTTGTTGCAGGTTGGATTAACTTGCGATTTCAGGCTGAGTGTAGATTCCTGCAAATTGGGTTAACCCGATTTTTCAAAAGTTAGTTCAGTATATTGTTTCAGATTAAAAACTATGCCTATATTAACAAACATAGAACTTTGTGTGTCTGCTGTTTTCTAAAGGAATGCTGCATTTTTTCTGTGACTATTTCACAAAATTCTTGTTTTTTTCTTGATGAAATTTGATGAAATTAGTGGTTTTTTCCCCCTGCGATTCTTTGACGAAATTCACATTTTTTTTTCATGGCCCTTCGACGAAATTTGCGCTTTTCCAGTGATCCTTTGACGAAATTAGCAGTTTTTTCCACGATCCTTTGACGAAACTGACGTATTTTTCTGCGGCCATTTGACGAAATTTGCGTTTTCTCTGTGGCCCTTTGACGGAATTCATATTTTTTCTGCGATCCTTCAACAAAACTCTTATTTTTTTGATGAAATTCACGTTTTTCCGCAGCCTTTTGACAAAATTTGCGTTTTTTTCGTGATCTGTCAGCGAAATTAGTCATTTTCGAGATCCTTTGATGAATTTCGTGTTTTTTTCTTGGCCTTTGGGCGAAATCCGCGATCCTTCGACGAAATTTAGGGTTTTTTCAAAATTCTTTGACGAAATTTGCTGTTTTTACGAAATCTTTTGACAAAATTTACAGTTTTTTCGAGATACTTCGACGAAATTTACAGTTTTTTCGAGATCCTTCACGAAATTTACCGTTATTTTCGAGATCCTTCCACAAAATTTGCCGTTTTTTCTAGATCCTTTGACGAAATTTGCCGTTTTTTTCTAGATCCTTTGACGAAATTTGCTGGGTTTTTTTTGCGATCCTTCGACGAAATTTGCTGGGTTTTTTTTTGCGATCCTTCGACAAAATCCACCATTTTCTCGCGGTTCGACAACGAAATTTGCAGTTTCTTCGAATTCTTCAACGAAATTGCCCATTTTTCAGTGATCCTTCTACAAAATTGGAGTTTTTTAGACGATCCTTTGACGATTTGATCCGTTTTCTCCATGGCCCTTCGGCAAAATTCCCATTTTTCCGCGATCCTTTAACAAAATCCTGCTTTTTTTTATGGCCTTTTGACGAAATTCATGTTTCTCCACGGCCCTTTGACTAAATTTGCATTTTTTTCGCGATCTGCCAATGAAATTAGCCATTTTGCACAATCTTTTAATGAATTTCGCGTTTTTTCTGCTATTCTTTGACAAAATTCTCCATTTTTTTACTATCCTTCGGCGAAATTCGCCGTCTTTTCGCAATTCTTGGAAGAATTTACACGTGTAAAAAATTATGCGTCCCGTGAGACGCGTAAGAACTATGTTTTTGTGCCTCAACTCCAATTTTTCGCGTAATTTACGCACTATAATGCGTCCGCTGCATGGCAAATAATTTCTAGCAAACTTTTTTTTTTCTAAATTTTAACAGTTGAAAAATAGTCTGCAGACTTCTCAACAGTCTGTGACATGCATCGCGGCATTGCGCCGATTCTGCGCCCGGGCATGCTATATGTAGTGCATCTTTCCCTGGGAACAATTTTCATTTTTTTTCAACACCCCACTTCTTGAGCGAGGTCAATTGCATCATCGCATGACATGTGTTCTGGACAAATTTAGCTGATTGCATAACAGGATGCCGTTCTGCTTTTGGAATGTTTTGATTGCTCTCTTCAAGTATTGTTGTTCCATTTTTGGCTAATAGTTTTAAAATGTATCTGCTTTTATTTTTGGAGGCCCAATTTTATCAAATTTAAGTGCTAAGTTTATGATTTAAAATTAGTTTAGTTTGTGACAGAGAAGCCACTGAGGTGATATCTGCTTTAAGAAGATTAGACGTTATCTTTAAAATTTTAAATGAAGATGTTAATTGAAAATTTCTTGGTATTTCAAATTCCTCAGAGATTTTGTTAAATTCATTCAGCAAGATTTTTAAGATAATGGCTAAGAGGAAACTTCCTTTCCTGCTATTTTATTGGATAAAAATAAAAGAAGATTATTGAGTCATTACATGTCAGTTCAGGCAGAAATGTAACCCACCATCACAGATTTCTATGAAACTGGGTGTGTTTGTTTTTACTAAGGTCTGTCTCAAAAGTTTAAGCACATGCATAAAATGTCGATTTTCAAAGTTAGAATGAATAATATTTTTTTATTTGCAGATTTCGCAACATTATTTAAATAAATGATATCAAAAGTAGAAAAAAATAAATTAGATAATTGTAAAAAATATAATAAAAAAAAACTGTCTCAAAAGTTTATGCACAATGTCAAAAACAACCAGATTTATAATTTTTACAGAACTTTTACTTATAAATTATTTTTCCGTGATTTCGGGTTAGTTCAAATAAACATGCGTCCATCAAAAGTATTAGTTTTTGTAGGGTTTCTGGTGACAAAGAGTACCATGCTTTCTCAATAGCCTCTTGGAGTTCTTCAATAGAGTCATACTGCTTTCCATTGCCGTAAACCTGGCGGGTTAAAATACCCCATATATTCTCAATCAGGTTTAAGTCTGGACTTAAATTTTTGAGAAAGCCAAAGTTTTGTAGAATGTTATACGTGGATTGAGGCATTGTCTTGCTGAAAAGTTCATTCAGGACCCCCCAAAATGTCACCGAATGGAAGCAAATGTTGGTTTAGCGTCTCTTGACACTTTTTTTTAATCTTGTCTTCCTTTTAGAAAAGCCAGAGAGGTCTGGCCATTGAATCCAAATGCCCCCCAAACCATAACAGATTTACCGCCTTGCTGTCTGCTGATAAATGCCCTTGGTTCCTTTCGTAAATTATGCCAATATGCGTTCCAACCATCAGGGCCATCTAAGTTCCACTTTTTCTCATCGCTGAATAAAACAATAAGCCATTTGTCCCCGTAGGACATGTGTTTTTCAGCCCAGTTCATTCTTGCCTGTTTGTGATATAATTTGAAAGACGGTTTGCGAGCCATTTTCTTTAGTATGATGTAATCACACTCTTTAATACGTCTATGTACAGTGTCTTTGGACACTTGTACACTGAGATTATTTTTAATTTGCCGTATGGAGATATTTTGTCTAGATACCAATCTCCGTATTCTCCGATCAGTCTGAACAGTCGTCATACGTGGTCGTCCACATCTTGGTTTCCGCTTAAAATTATCATTTCTAGAGAGCACTTGATATATACCTCGCTTTAATCGATTTAAAACTTTTGCAATTTCGGAAACAGTTTTATTTTGCGATTTCAATTTAAAAACTTTCAAAATCTCACATTTTGTGAATTCTTTACCCTTTGGCATTTTTAAAACGAGAGGAAATAATTTCTCCACCTTTTATACTTTTATAAAAGTGCAATATGATGTCATACAACGTCATTGCACATGGCCAATCCAGTGTTTCTAAAAAAATTTGCATAAAGTGCTTAAACTTTTGAGACAACGTTTCTTCAAGAAAAAAGAAAAATTAAATAAAATCCTCTTCAAATAATTTAGACATGATAAATAGGGTATGTGTGATAAGATATATCACAGTTTTATTTTTTTTAAGTATTTTATTTTTCAGCTCAACGTATTTCTATTTTTATAGCCTTTCCAGTTTAATTTGCCATTCCTTAAAAGCTATTTATCGGCAGTCGCGCACCTTGTACGTTGCTTTTTTGGCAAGGCCGTCTCCCCCCTCATTGTGCTTTGCGTTCGTTGAATCGGCGATGTTGTTTTCTCTGCGAGGCTTCTTCGCGCTTTGTGTTAGTTTCAGTCGGCGCTGAGCTGTGACGTCATCGTCATTCAGCGGCTCTCACTCCGCACGCGTGTGTTGTGCGCATGCGTCACCGCCACTCTTGTTCGGTATGTTTTCGGGAGCTGTTTTGTTTTGGCGCTGCATCCGAAAGGGGCGTGTCTTTCAAATACAAATTAGAATCGTTCTTTTAATTATTAAATGTTAATTTGTTTCTGATTTGTTATTTTAATTTTCACGTAATTCCTAATCATCAAATTAGTTTAAATTAATCTTGCTGCCACATTTGTGCACCCCTTTTATGGGTATAAATACTAATGTCGCGCATTTTTCCAACAGAATTTTAATAAAAATGATTCTGTAAATTTATGATAAACGTCGTATGGTCTGGAGGCCCGCTGGCCTGTGCCGGGGCTCGTATCCTAGAATCACCGTAGCGCTGATTCTTTGGAGATCAATTTCGCGTTTTCAGTTCTTAATTATTCTATAAAAATGCTGTTGTAAATTTTAAGTTTAATATTTTAAAAGTTTAAATCAACTGGTAATTTAATTAATTCGGCCAGAAGGAATATTTTGATTCTTCGAATTTTACGAAATTTGAGCCAGTACTTTTTAAAGACTTGATGTGCAGCTTTCATCTCATCCTTCCTCCTTGAAGAAAATGTAATAAACATTATTGGATTCAACTTATGGTATTCATCATTTATAGTCTGCATCTATTTCTTCACTCAAGTAAGACCGTTTAATTTATTTTATTATTATTATTCTTGATTCTCTTCTCAAAGAATATCGACCTAAAGAACGTCATGCAATTTTTTGCATTGGGTTATTGCTCACACATTAATATTCCCATCAAATGCTCTCTCTTAAATAATTTCTCCTTCACATTATGCAGATTATGAAAAAAAAAATTACTGTTACATTTAAAACATTTTAGGTGTGTCTAAAAAAATTTATCTTTAAAATCAAGAATTTATGAAAAATAATGAACTAAGAATGCCTTATTGACCAAAGGCAGAGGCGCTATTAAATTAATTTTTATTATGAATTGTACATAAAAGTATTCTGAAAGTACCTGATTATGAAATAAAAGTACTGGGGTTTTAAGCATTTTTAGTAGTATTTCGTATTTAAAAAATAGTTTATGGGGCATTCAGGATCAAATCACTCAGAGTCATTCCATGTCCAATCATCCATGCCATGTAACCTGCCGTCACATATTTGGTGTGTTTGTTGTTAATATTAAGGCATAATTACCATTAATTGTTTTGCTACTTGGTGGAGTAGTTTTTGATTGATTGTTTTCACTTTATAAATGAGTTATTCATTTAATCAGCAAAAATCAAACATTACTGTGAACTTAATATGTTAACTGATATGACACCTTTAACCGTTCAACCACAGGTCAAGAACATAATCGTCCCAGTGGACTATTTTTAGTTTACTTGTACCACTTTTGGAAAAATAATCTTTGCCGTACTAGGATATTTTTAAAAGATATCTACCATAAATTTTTTTTTTTTAAATCTTAATAAATTGTGGTACAAAGTGTATTCAAATAATTCTACGCCCACTACAAAGTGTTTTCAAATGATTCAATGCTTAAAAAGTGCTAACGTGCCTTGTATTATTTCTGAAAGTTGATGTGAAGTGGTGATAAAGTGAGTATCTTGGAATCTAATATTATTGTAATAAAATCTGATAAGTTAATTTAACTTTTAAGCAATTTTTGAATTTCTTTTTTTAGTCTGACCTTTGATTACTGATAAATTTTCTGAAAAATTTAATTATTTGGGGGGGAGGGGGGGGGGGAACTTCCCCGCTACCCTACCCACTCTCCCAAATAGCACACCTGCCTGCATGTTTACAACCTCAGAAAATTATCGCCCATTCCAGACACTGCTCTCTGGTGCATTTAAAAACTTTCTTGCTAAATCAAAACAAACAGGAAAGTTATTCTTGCTGATGTGTCACTATTTTAATAGATTGTATTGTTTTAGTCCCTTTCTGACTAATATGCACTATATCACTGTAAAATGTTTCTTCTAATTCATTCAAAATTTTTATCAATTTATTTTAATTCACAGAAGAAGCCATGAAGTTTAAAGTTTTATTAATTAAAAAAGTTTTAAGACTATCTTCTTCTTAAATTATAACTCAAAGCACAGATTTTTTTTATGTAAAGATTTCTTGTAAAAAGGTCTTGTTCATAAAATGGAAATATTTGTGTTAATTATTATGCAAAATTCTTTTATAATTTAACTTTCAGTATTTTTAATCTCTGAAATATAAAAGTATTCAGCCAGCCGAATAGTTATTATTTGTTTAGCCAAATATTTGATATTCAGTTTACCTGCATACCAAATATTCAGTAATTAGTCAAAATCACTATTCAGTATATCTGTAGTTAAAATCACTTATCTCTTGAATGTAGAAACACAATCTGACATTATCAATAATAGTGAAGACCTGAAAACAGAGTCCAAAAAATAAATATTAAAAGTTCAAAATGAGAACTGTAAAACTTATAATCTGAAACGAAGAAAGCCCAACAAATTCGAACTTAATGACATGGTCGCCATAAAACATACGCAACAAGGTTCAGGTTGAAAGCTAAAATCAAAATACTTAGGCCCTTACAAAGTTATAAAAGTAAAAACTGACACGTACAATGTACAAAAATTTAGGTTTATAGAAGGTCCTAAGGTCACTAGTACTTGTGCTGAGTACATGAAACCCCGTTTTGAAAATAAATAAAATAAAATAAAATAAAATAAAATAAATTGATTAAGACACCTTTCCGAGTATGGCACAATTACAAGACTGACAAAAAACAAAAAAAAAAAAAAAAAAAAAAAAAAAAAGCAATTTTGACAAATCCTTAATGCTGAAGAAATAAATAAATCATTCATAAAATGTGACACAAAAAAAAAAAAAAGGATGAAGAGAAAAAAAAAAAAAAAAACATTTGCAATTTTGTGATGTTTGTAAAGCAACAAATTTTATGTTTTTTTTTTTTAAAGAAACTCTGATTCTTCATTAACTAGTTTTTTTTTTTTTTTTTGTTAGATGAACCAATTTAAAACTCATAATTATGTTGTTAGCAGCAAAGAACTTTGGATGCTGCTTGCCTCTTTTTGTCCTTTTAGGTACTCCAGTTGCTCCCACCAGTGGTCACCTATAAAACCTGACTTCTGTCAGTCACTGAGAGTAGTGTACTCTCAGGAAGAACCGGGTTGTAAAGTGCACACTTGAACGTCCACTTATTACCCTCAGATGACAGCACCAGACTGAGGTTTCATGAGCTCAGAGTTTCTCATTCGATGCTTGGAATAAGCATACAAAGAGATGGATTAGAACTGGGGTGGAAAGCGAGATATGTACGATGTTATGATGATGTAATAATCAACAAGAAAATTTCGAGACATGCTGCTTGTCAATGTTAGAAGATATGCTTTATCTATGATATTTTAAGATGTGAAACCATTCATTGTATATAGCCTGTACATATTTTTACCTACTTGATATAATGCTTGAATAAGTTAAAAGGTGTCATTTCTTTGTGAAGTGAGTGTCTGTTACTATATATATACATAAACACACATATGCACCTGAACAATTTATGAAGTGTGTTTTGAATCAGTATTATATAATTTACTTTTGTGATGTATTATTTTTAAGTTTTATTATTCATAAATTTTTATTTATTATTTTTAAATATGCAAGTCACTTTTTATATTCTAAAAATGTTTAACTTCTTCTTGGATTTTGTAAGTAATATTTTCATTAGTCCATTTAGTTTTTATGATTGTTTATAACAAGCTGGTCCAATCTTTCTGCAAGCAGGGGCACACCTCAGCTTGTGGT
Organism: Maratus michaelseni; assembly: GCA_963931845.1. Lineage (NCBI taxonomy): Eukaryota > Metazoa > Arthropoda > Arachnida > Araneae > Salticidae > Maratus > Maratus michaelseni. The sequence continues at coordinate 207,290,229 of OZ007594.1, read as the reverse complement.
AAACAATGAAGAGTGCCATTATTCATGTGATTGGAAACATCAGCAATTTTATCTTACTATAGTAGTGGTAGTGATACACGAGCATCTACATACGTGATACCCCATGTCTCAAAGTGGTGAAGTAAAATAAAGGCCTAATGAAAAAAATAAATTGTAGAAAAAAAATATACATAAATAGTAAATTTAAAATTACATGAATAATAACCATTGAATTTTTATCCTGCTTTTTTCTCAAGTGTAAACCGATGGGGTGAAAAATGTCCCAAGCCGGGAATCGAACCCGGGTACTAGACCTGGGCGACATCTCAATTTCAATATCGTGATATATTGTCAGCTAAATATCGCGATATGATAATATATCGTGATATTAAAACTAAATATGCAGAATAAATAAAAGAATATTTTAAGAAGAAAGAAAGAATAAAAAATCAGTTTTACTCGTATTTTCACAATATGGTTGGCTTTAGACGAAAGCAAATTAGGGCGACCGCTTGAGTTGCTAAAATTATACTTGCTTGAAATAAGACAAAATATATGGTTAAAACGGATAGATATATTTTAAAAGATATCATTCGTGGCAATGAACAAAAATTTTGCCTTCAAGGGACCAGGGCTAGTAAAATCGCATCTAGCACCAAAAATGGAAATTTTAAATAGCACCATATTCCATTATGAGAACAATTTCTATATACAACATCTTTTAGAGAGCATTACTTGCATGAAAAAATTCTTTAAATAATATAAAATCAGTTTTACTAAATTATTTGCCAATTTGCGCTTTTTGAAATTTTAGCTGCTTGCGAAATCTCTAACAAAGTAATGAGACTGATTATTACAACAATTCAAACAAATATTTTCGGTTTGCTCCTTGTAATTATTGATTCGCTTCACACCCTCCTTCGCTCAATTTATAATATAATAAATTTAACAGTATATATTACATTAAAACAATCAGCAATTTCCTGTACTGATATATTCAAAATCCCAAATAACTGAAATAAACACTTCGGAGAAACATTATCTATCACGTAAAATATTTAAACAGAATTTGTTTTACTTTAGCATTACAGTCAGTGATGAATTCAGGGGTGACACTGAGCCCCTAGAGTTTCCACATTTTCGGTTATTTAATGTCCCGAAAGTGCAACCCCCCCCCCCTATACACACTCTGAATACCATAATACCATGGACACTAACGATACACAGGGAGGTATAAGATATTAAAACAATTGTTCTGCTAGCCCCCAACATGCAATACAGAAATTTAACATTATATATATATATATATATATATATATATAAATTATATATATTTGCATTTCTTTTTCGTCAAAGGAGATAATTTTTCAACACATAAACTCAAAATTTAAAAAATAAAAAATTTGTTCCATGGGAGTTTCAACGGGGCAGATCTCCTGTGAACAAAATTTCATAGTTCTTTCTTCCGGTAGTGCATAATTAATCATGCTACTTGGGCATAAGTAAATTAAATTATTTTTCAACATAAAAATTTACAGATTTAAAGATTTAAATTTCAAAATTCAGGGAGGGGCAATTAATTGTCCTCCCTCACCGGCGTCTATGATACCCCCCCCTCCACCACCACCTGCCATCCCGAACCTCCGAAATACCTCCTTGAGAAAAATGTTTGAATTCAAGACTGATTAGAGTATTATATAGTCATCAAGCACATGTTTCAAAATAATGGAAAAAAGCACGAAGAAAATCTTAAAAATGGATGGAAGTATGAAAAATAATTAAAAAATGAATAATCAGCATGTTCGATTATTTTTTACCCGACAGTACATTAATATTTTACAACCTATAATTATGAAAAAAAAAAAAATATATATATATATATATATATTTTTTCCTTGCCGCGCCTTTGCGTAATTTGTTTTTTAATATCTCATTTGTGAAGAAGAAGGGGGGGGGGGGGGGTGTAAATCGGATAAAAATAGGGAAGAAACAATTCAGTATATTTATTTTATTAAAATTAAAGACTTTGCATAATATTCCTTTCCACCGTTTTCAAATAAAACATAATAATGCTTAATGGTTTTAAAAAATTTAAATGCAAAATTTCCACCAAACAATTTTTGGGCAGTGACCAATGGTCATATATACAGGGACAGTTAGATACCAAATATTCACATATATCACGCGAACGTGATTTTACAAATAAATTCTGGAAAGAAAAAACTCGCAGTATTGAAGTAAAAATATCTGCATTTTTAAAAATCCTTCTTTGCCCTAGAATATACATTAATGAATACTACTAAGAAATTAATAATTTTTTTCATAAAATAATAATTATAAAGAAGAAATAAAAACATGTCTGAATTATTCTTTATTCATGTGTCGCATTAAATCCTCTGTTACAAATAAAATACTTTCTTTCTTTCCATCGGCCTAATTCACACATTATTCAACAACAAAGAGCAAATATTCATCCACACCGCATAGCATGCGAGTAGATATATCATCTACTGCCAGTGGTCGCTGGCGAAACCGTAAACAAGACTATATGATATTTATTACCCGTCTTATAAACACCGAATAATCACCCTTTCCCCTTTTCAAAAACCTTTTCCGCTGCGAGAACACACACCGTTAGTATTCATGAATATGGTATTCCAGTGCGAGAACTCACACCGTGTATTCATGAATACGGTATCCCACGGACCGCTGTTTGATATCGTGGTTTAGTCTGGGAAAATTAACACCGTCGATTCATGAATACTCGAAGTGGAGGAAGCGCTTTTAATATCATGGTTTTCATGGTTTTCGTCAGATTTATGATATTTCCGATATACCGTTGGGTAGGATTTTTTTATATCGGTATCACGATATGCATTTTATATCGGTTTTATCGATATATCGCCCAGCCCTACCGGGTACTCAGAATAGCGCTCTGAGGCTCTACCACTGAGCTACAAAGAACAAAATCCCAATTCGGCATTTCTCACTCTTATATATGTCGGACTGGCTACAACACAAATTACATTTTCCTGATGGATGGGATTATCCAAAACAATTTTGCAGGGAAAGAAGCCAAAAAAGCTTAATGATACTTACTATAATAATAATAATGAAAACATGCATACATTAATGAATTTTAAGGCAAAGTTTTTTAATGGATTTTTATTTTTTATATATTTAAGTATAGCAGAAACCATTTGACAAAAGGTCACGTGACACCTGTGGGTGCTATGAGATTGGTTGGCCAGCCTTGGTTTATAACACTTGCCAAATAATCGCACTTTTTTAATCACGAATTACACTAATGTGGATATAAGAAGCAAGAACCTTTATTTCGGATACAAAATTACAATAATAACAATAGTAATTTTCAAAAGAAAATATCTTACTTCTCCCATTGTTGGTTCATCAGCTTTGTAAGCATCAAGTTTCTGTTGAAGTAACTGTGCTAATTCAACATTTCGTTCAAAGTCACTAAAAAAAAAAGCGAGAATTGCACATTTAGTTTATGCATAAAGGAAGTTCTACCATTTCAATTACATTAAAAAAGAACATTTTTACTACATTTAAAGATAAAATGAAAGAGATAAAATTTAAAGGTTAAAAGAACAAATTATTAATGTATTGAAAATTCTTACTTATATTAAAAAATTAGTTTTTGATTAAAATAATTTTTTTAAATAATGTTTAGAATTTTTTTATATTCAGTTCTACTGTATTTTTGACAGTTTTTAAACTGATTTATAACGTTGATAAAGAGCATAATTAAAGTAGGTTGATAGTTTATATTTCAAACTATCATAATTTCAAGTTTAATGAGATTCTGAACACTTTGCACTGAACCGACTCACAGCTGGGAGACATTCATTAAACAATATTCAATTAAGCCAGAAATACAAAGGGTTTAAGGTGGGATACAAAAAGAGTATTTTAGCTAATACTTACAATCTATATCTAATACTAGGATATTCTCCAAGCGTTGCACAAACAGTAGCTATTTGTTCAGCAATTCGCTCGAGATTAGCAGAATGAGTTCCCTTTGAGGGATTGAAATAGAATGAAAATGTCTCAGGATAATCGAGTGAAAAAACCTACAATAAATAAAATATACAGAAATATGAAACATGAGTACATCTAATAATTCAAATAAAAATCCAGAAAAAAATTTCACAAAAAGAAATGATTATTTTCTCAATTAACTTAGCTATATAATCAAACATCAATATTTATCAATCTGAAATTACTCAATTTTAAAGGTTTATTACTTATGTCCAGGTCGGACATTCAATGCAGAACCTTTTGTTTAAACTGCCAATGTTCTTCTAATTGAGCTATCTGAAATGACAATTATAAGAGCATTGGCAATTTAACCCTTTCCGGCACAGACAAAGTCTGTTCGTAAAATGAGAAATTTCTGACTGACACCAGAATTTACAAACGACTTTTTTAGAAAATACGAACTCTTTATTTTAAGCTTTCATTATAGAAACAAAATTTTATTAAAATATTCTTGGTGCCGTATGCAAGTTTGGAATTAAAATTAGGTGTGCCCGGAGTGGGACCACTGCGCCGGAAAGGGTTAAGCGAAAAGTTCTGGGTACTATTCCAAGTGTTTACACTTTTTCACCCGGTTAAAAGAATTACAATTTGTATATCTTTACCAATCAGTATGATTGTGTTAAAATAACAAAGTATATCTATGTTTCCCTCATTTAAAGAGAACTTTAAGCTTATTCTGTTGAGCAGTCTATATGGCAGACCAGAACCTATTGTCAAAAGGTTCAGTGAGCTGTGTTGGCTGGTTGCTTATTACAGGTCATTCCAGGTAGCTTAATTGGAAAAGCATTGGCAATTTAAGCAAATCGTTCAGGGTTTGATTTTTGGCCTGGACAATTTTTCACTCAGTTGGAAAAAATTTCAAATTGTATGATATTGATGTATATTGCAAGATTACGATAATTTTTAGTTATGTGATGATAGGAAAGCATAATTAACAAAATTCTGGAAATAATAGCCTCATCAATTTAAAAACAGAAACACCCATAATATATATATATAAATAACACGAGCTTCAGTTATTACAATTTTTCTTCTTCTGTATAATAAAATATTATGAATAGTAAAAACAAAAAATTTAATGATAAATTTAAAAGAAATGTTCTGATTTTTAGAACTACAGATATTCTTAATATGTAAAAAAATCAATCCAAGACTTAAATGTCACGAGCTTAGAGATTGAAAAATCTCTTGAAATGTTGGGAACCAGGCTAGAAAATGGAGGTGCCAGGAAAAAACATTGCAATTTAATTTAGAAAATAAATTTAATGAAAGATTACACTAAGTAACTAAACGTAAAGCTTAAAGCACACTGTATACATTAACTTGTGACCATTTATTTACATGTTTAACATCTTTAGTTTTTAAATATCAATTATTAACAGCTTTCTCAGAATTATAATTGTTTAAATGAGTTCCTTTTAAATTTTGTAAATTCTGTTTGAAATTAGTTTCTTAACAGATTCATATGAGAAAATCTTCCACACAAATTTGTGAAAATTGGCATAATCACTGTTGTCTCAATATGTTTACTTAAATACGGAAATGTTCTTTCAAGGCATATTTTAGGTAAATTCGATAAAATCTGCTGCTTTAGCTCTGGAAAGGTATCGAGTAACTTTAATTGAACTTAATACAGTCAAATTCAGTTTATCAGCAATAAAATGATTTGAAATTTAATATGCTGTAACTGTTATAGGGTAATTTTGTTATTAACAAGGGAACCACTTTTGATGAAGCAAAAGCATTGAGACCTGGTGTATTTTATAACCCTATAAGCCAAAGTTAGAGAACCGATAAAATTTGTCTCCAAATATATATATTATACATATATATATATATAATAATATATTATAATATATATATATATATATATATATATATATATATATATTATATATATAATATTATATATATATTATAATATATTATAATATATATATATATATATATATATATTATATATATATAATATTATATATATATTATAATATATTATAATATATATATATATATATATATATATATATATATATATATTATATATATATGTATATATATATATTATAATATATAATACTATATATATATATATATATATATATATATATATATATATATATATATATATATATATATATATATATATATATATATATATTATAATATATACACATACACAGGGTTGTTATAATTAAAGTTCACCTATTCAGAAGGCTCTAGAGCCAGTTCTATGGCTCCAAATGAAACAAAATTTCACTAGTACGTAGTTAGTTGAAGAAATGCGCTCTGCGAAAATCGAAAAGAAAAATCAGTTATATTTTTTGTCAGTAGGTGGCGCTGTGCCAATATTTAAGGTGATGTTTGTAGATTCATTATATCAATTTCAGTCAATCCAGACAAAGCACACAAATTTAAGAGTTTCAACAAACTTCGACGAACTGCGAATTGTTATAATTAAAGTTCACCTAATCAGACAGCTCTAGAGCCTAACCTATGACTCCAAACAATACAGAAAAATGAATATAATTTCATGTGATGTAATCTGCATCAACAAAAATAAAACGTGTCGCTCAGCAGCGAGGAAATAACAAAGAATAACATTACGCATGCTCAATGAATCCTCCACCATTTTCAATAAACGCATTCCATTCTCAGAATTGTGCTTTCTACAGTATTGCGTAAACTGTCCTGTGAGATTGAGCAAATATGAAGTCTAATAAGGTCTTTCAGATCAGAGATTGTCTGACATCTGTCTTTAGATACAGAATCTTTCAAAAATCCCCACAAGCAAAAATCGCATGGTGTTAGATCAGGCGATCGTGGTGGCCAGACTGTTTGAAAATAACGACTTATGATGAGGTCTTCTGTAAAATAGCTTGTTAAGAAAGTCCGAACTGCTCTAGTAATGTGCGGTGGTGCACCGTCTTGCATAAACACGATATTTTGAAGGCAGCCTCACTGCTGCAGCTCGGGAATCAGAAAATTTCACAACATATTGAGATACCTTCTCTCATTTACGGAACATGTAATGGGTCCTGTGGATGTTTGTTCCTCAAAAAAATATGGCCCTATCATAAATGTAGCTGTGAAACCACACCACACTGTCCCATTAGCTGCATGCAATGGAACTTCTTGGACAACATTAGGATGCTCTTTCGCCCAAATTCGACAGTTGTGTGTGTTCACTTGTTCGTTTAAATAAAAATGCACTTCATCACTCCATAGAATATTCCAGGGCCAAGAATTGTCCACATTCATTCGTGCAAGAAACTGTAGTGAAAATGATAGCAGACGTTCGGTATCACCCTGTATTAGTTGTTGCACCCTCTGAATCTTGTATGGATAGTAGCGCAAAATTTGACGCATCACTTTTCTCACAGTGGAAATCGGCATATCGACTTCATTCACAATAGCTGGCACACTTGCATTACCAAATGATGACTGCTTGCTAAATCCACGGCAGCAGTAGCAATATCTTTTTTCGTCCTCTGCCAGGAAGAATGTCGAGTTTTCCAGTTTCCTCGAACTTTTTAATCATTTTGTGAACTCCACGATCCAACATTGGTCCACGTCTAAGATCTTTTAGTTTCCGGAATTCTCGAAGAGCTGCAGCTACGTTGCTGTTATTTTGATAAAATAACTTTATAAGAAGTGCCTTTGCTTTCAAAGTTACCATTCTCCACAAAGCGTAGATTCAAATGCTTTTCAGAAACAATCAACTGTTCCAGTGTCAAAGAAATCACAGACGCACTTTATCAGCAAGTTTTAAATCCTCAGGTGGTTAGAAGGGTATTTCAAGTTTTCGAAGTTGCAACGTCACTTTGACGTCGTTCGTCGAAAATTTGAATAAAATGTGATCTTTTTTAAGCGTTGGGTGAAATTTTGTGATTTTCTGTGTTTCATCTGGATTGACTGAAATTGATATAACGAATCTGAAAAAGTTTACTTTTACCAACTGTGAAATAAAATTTCCTGTATTTTGTTTTTTACAAAATAAAGGAATCTGCAAATATTGACTTAAATATTGGCGCAGTGCCACCTATTGACAAAAATTTTAACTAATTTTTTTTTTTTCGATTTTTGCAGAGCGCATCTCTCCAACTACGTACTAGTGAAATTTTGTTTCGTTTGGAGCCATAGAACCGGCTCTAGGGCCTTCTGAATAGGCGAACTTTAATCATAACAACCCTGTATATATATATTATAATATATATATATATATATTGTACATTTAATTTTTTAAAGTAACAAATTTTTAATTGCTAATTTTATGCCAAAAGCAAGTTAAATAACTAAATTTGGTACTAGAATCCAAACCATCACTCATACACGGCAGATGATGGGGTAATTGGTCATTGTTTAATTAAATATCTATATATTTAAACTGAAAAGCATATTCTGTCAAATCCACATGAAAATAGTCTCTTTGTGCATGTGTCAACGTTTTTTTGAAGGCTTCTACCCTCAGAAACAGTAAACTTGATTGATGAACCCAACACTCACCTGTTTAGCCTAGGGGGATTGAAAAGGGTTGATTGAAAACGAAAGAAGCCATTCTATTACATTGAAAGCATAGACCTTCTAATATATTTTTGCTCTGAGGTTGAAAGCTAAAGCTTTTTTTAAAGAGCTCATGTTTTCATTACTAAATATGCATATTTTTCCGCAAAATTTTAAAGAGAGTTTGAATGCAGTTATATTTATAACCGATTGAAATGTCAGAGAGTTTGGAAGATGAAAACTATTTTTTTATTGCTATGTTAAAGGAGCCAACGCGAAAACAAACAAATAAAAAAGCGAGAAGAAAACATTTCTTTTACAACTAAATAACAACATTTTTCATAAAATTTTTACACGGGCTGTAAAACTGTTTTATTTATCACCAATAAAGATTTCAAAGAGTTCGGACAAAAAAAACTTTTTATTTTAAAACTATGAAATGACCCTAGGTAAAAAAAAAAAAAAAAACAAGAAAATGAGCGCTTTTATCACTAAATATCAATATTTTTTCGCGAAATTTTCATTTAAAAATATAATTTTATACAAAATTGTGTTAAAGATATAAAATAATGAAAAATTGATGTTTTTTGTTTTTTTAAAATTTATTACCACGGGCCTGAGCAACACCTGGCGGGAGTCAGCTAGTAATCTCTAAAATGTACAGTATATGATGAGCTATGTAATATAGAGTTTCAAAGCATCATCTTGAAGTTTAATGCATTCTCCTCAATAGTTGCCGACTAGCAGTTATAAAGACTTATTTATTTGATAATATATTTAATAGAATTTTATAATTTTTTTAGTAGAAAACATTTATGAGTGTATTAAAAATAAATTAATGCAAATTTAATGTCAAGTGGCTGTAAACAACTTAAAAAAAATAAAAGCTGGCCTTTTTTTCAATTAAAGCAGAATTTTTTAAAGTGGGTCCAGGGTCATTCCATGTCAAATCGGAGCCTCCGCGATCACGCTGTGTGTTTTCTAAACCTTGCCTGCTACAAGTAACATCACAAGAGTGATCCATACTACTTAAAATTTTCCATGTACTTTGTTCGTTTGTGCGGATTGTTTACGATAGTATTTTGATATTATTTATTGTTTTATTTAGTAATTAATAATATTTTTCAGTGTATTTAGATTATAACACTATCAATAATTATAGATTATAACTATTAAAGAAAGTGTAGATTATATCTATAAAATAATGAGAAGAAAATGTTGTGCTCCTAGTTTCAAATCTAAATCTTCAAATTCCCAACTTATAATGAAAAGAAGAAATTTTATCTACGACAATTATATTGTAATAATTTTACTCAAATTTCAACAGCAGTGGTCTTTTTTAAGCGTATCGAAATACGTTTTATAATTCGTGAAGCTAAAATTAATATGATGGCACTGAACTTGTTGTGCGGAAAAAAAAAAAAAACCCTAACAATGAATGTGTATTCTACTGTAATGAAAATATTCCGGCATATTTGAATTAATGTGTACTTCCAAAACGAAAAGAGATAAATGATCCTTGGAAAGAAAATAAAATAAGCAGATGATAAACAGTTTAAAAAAGGGTGCAACGATGACCACAGACCTTTCGAAGATTTTTAAATATATGGTAATAAGTTGAATAAAATCTGGATGCACTTAGAAGTGAGTGTGCTTTGTTTATAAAATTAAAAAAAGTAACAGATTTCCCCAAATTACTAGTTCCATTTAAAATTTTAACTTATGAGTACAAATATATTATGAAAATAAATATGTTGATAAGTTCCTTTGAGTGGTTATGTTCTGGACAATAAAAGAGACAATTTTTGAAAATATTGTAAATGAGTTATAGAGTTAAGATAAAATAGAAAGCAAATACAGGCGATTTAGAGAAAATGGCTTATGGCGAAAGAAGGAAGTTTGGCAACATATTTTCTGGTAACCTATTTGCTGTTTTATATAAATAAGCATTTCTTTTCAATATTTATACAATTTATTTAATATAAAGAAGCCATTTATCTATTTTCATATACAAATAGAACAGAATTGTATATATAAATAAACATAAAAGTTCATTAGGTTTGTTTTCATAGCTGTGTATGTAATTTGGAAACATATCTAACTTTCTGAAGTCCGAATTGCACCAAGCTTTAAAAAAAAGTGCCAAGTTCTCTACAGTTGAAAAATATAGATTTCTCTATTTAGTTTGACATTTATTGTGTTTTGGTGGTTAAATTATGGTATGTAGTGGTAACAGGGGGAGATGGGATTGATTTTGTAAAGTTTTTGGTAGATTTTTTTTTTTTTTTTTTTTGTACGTATATTTATTGTAAAATAATGTTTTTAGGAAAAGGTAAGTCAATGTGTTCAAGCTGATTTATTAATCTTAGCAATTTTTTTTATTTAAAACTTTTAATTTCCTTTTATAAAACAAGTTTATTAACTCCTTTTTATTGCACGATTATGAAATTTAGTACTATTATTTATATGATGACAAATTTTAAGACAGGAAATTCAAAACATCTCTCTTTATTAAATCTTTTTGCTCGGATACATTGACCAAACTGGATCACTCTTGTGACGTCACTAATACTTGTAGCAGGCCCGATTGAGAAAACACGCAGCGTGATCTCTGAGGCCTCGGTCAAATCAACACAAAAAAGTGACATTTTCTACCTGACCTCCTGAGTTGTATAATATAGACGCACGTGCGCATACCGTGTGTGGAAAATTTTCATTATTAAAAAAAAAATTTTTTTTTAATATTAAACAAAAAAAAAATATATTCCCCAATTTTATGTAAGATTTATTTACTGTTTGTGCAAAAAAAAGCATTCAAATAGTTAAAGATGCAAAACTTTTTTGTGACATTACAGACGCTTGTGAAAATATTAAGGATTGGGCTGTTTCTAAATGCATTGACAAAATATTTGACAAGACTTCAGCTCTTACTATCATGGATTTTTAGCTTTTTTTTTTTAACCAAAATAATTATTCTTCAATTAATATTAATTTTAAATTTAAATGGTGATTATTTTAAACTATTGTTTTTAATTCATAACATTAAAATAATATAACACGTAATTTTATTAAACATGAAATTAATTTGCAGAAAGTTTTTGACCCGATATTTATGCGCGCAGAAAGTTTTTGGTTTTATACAAGTCTGCTGACCTCCTCAAAATTTTATGATATTAAGCTCAGTTGTTGGGATCATAGAGAAATGAATAAATACCCAATGATTAGTCTCCATCGCTCTTGGTTTTGGAGATAATTAGCTTCAAAGATGGACAAAAACAGTTTCAAAAAAATTTTTGCAAAAAATTTTTTGCATTTCATGCACTACAAATGTAGTAATATTTGGTTCTCCAATTCTCACAGGGACTTCCTTTTGGTGTCATTAGAAAGTGTTTGAATTAACTTTCATATGATATATCATATGCATGTATTTTTTGAATTTTTAATTTCAAGGTCAAACAGTTTGACCTTTGACCTTTCCTATCTCAAAATTGGACATTTTAATTTTTGGAAAAAAATATATGTTACTTTCATACTTATTTTCTATAATATCTGAACATATCATTTTAGGACAACCATAAGATGCTGAGTTATAAATTAAAATGCAAATTGCTGTCTCAATTTCCATACAAAAGTCACAAATTTAGGTGACTTACCTATGTATTGTATACTAATCTATAAAACTTACGTTTACAAGTAAGTATTAATGAAAAAAAAATATATATTGTAAAGTTCACAAAACAAATTTTTCTTTTTCTTTTTTAAATGTTTCGGGGGGAGGGGGGGGGGGCGGTAGGAGGCTGAGGGAAGTTTCATAGCTATGGAGTTAGTAAATGTATCTATCTTAGTAAATAAACTACTGAGTCATTCCACATCAAATCAACAGACAACCTAACCTCCTAATGTTTCAATAAAATGTGGAGGTACTTAATACAGTAAAACCTCCATAACGGACACTCCCGAATAGCAGACACCTCTATTTAACGGACACTTTTCAAATCCCCACTCCCAAAATCTAAATTTTTGTATGTTTAACCTCTGAATAGCGGACATTCCGAATAGTGGACAGTAGTTTTGGCGATCAAGGATGAAAAATTATTTTTTAACGAGAAAGAAAATGAAAGTAAAAAGCCTTGAAATTTATCAAGGCATTGTGTTAGATTTTTTGACCACAGATAAATGTAGGGGGTGGTCTCTGGAAAATCCCCAATGGCCTAGGGAATCCCCTAATATATCGTATGTATTTTGTATCGAGTACTGTTCGATTCTTCAGATTTAATTGACATACAATATTCAAAGCTTCAAAATATATCAAAACCATTTTTATCATTTTCTGAATATATTGAGTTCTTCGTATTCTGAATTTAGTGTCTTGCTTGTGATTAAAGTTTCGAGAATGACCTCAAAACGAAAGCGATTAACTTTAAAGGAAAATTTTGAAATTGTAAATGTAAGTGAAAAACAAGTAATCTGAAAAACAGTAATAGAGTTTATGGATACTTGCCGAATGTTTTAAAATAGGTAAAACACAAGTGGGAAATTTTACGAAATAAAGAATTTGTGAATTATTAACTCTAACGAGAACAATAAAAATGTGAAATTGGGGAATTCTGATTCCATTGAAATTAATTCTATATATTTCTGAATTGGTTTACTTCACTTCGTTAAAAAAAATTCCTATAAGTGGGCCTTTGATTCAGGAAAAGGCTTTAACAGTCGCCAAAGAACTCAGATTACATGATTTTAAGTGTTTGGGTAGATGGTTGGAAAAGTTCCTGTGTCGGCACAACATCTCTTTCAAAACAATATGTGGAAAAGCAAAATCTGTAGCTCTGAAAAAAAGTGGAGGATTGGAATGAATAAGTGCAATCAATTTGTGAAGGTTATGAGGAGAGAAACATTTTTAATGCCAAGGAAAGTGGACTCTTTTTCAGAATTTTTTTGAATAAGACGATTGCTTTAAAAAGGAGACAGTATCGGCGAAAAAATGATAAAAGGGCGAATCACTATTTTATTATTTTTGAATGCATTAGAGGAATTTTAAATTCCTCTTATAGTTCAAAAATCTCTGAAACTCATGTGTTTCTCAAAGAACATCCAATTTAAAAAATTTGCTGTTATAGAGCAAATAAAAAAAGTGTGGATAACCAGTTTGTTAGTCATTAAATGGTTAACTTCCTTCGATAATAGGATGAAAAAACAAAGAAAAGTTCTCTTGTTTTTGGACAGTGCAACTTCTCGTCCAAAACCTTTTAAATTGGACAATGTTAAAACTGTGTCCCCCCCCCCCCTAAGACAACTTCCATATGCCAGCCCCTTGATCAAGGCGTTATACACAATTGTAAAGCCTGGTAGAGAAAGCTCAAATTTTTCAAAGCTCAAATCAAATTTTTTGTGATTAATTTCTCTATTTTTGTTCTTTTTCTATTTCACATGAAATGAATTATTTTAAATGTATGTGTTGTAAATTAAAGTTCCGTGTTTTAAATGAAATGAGTGAAAGATTTATATTTTAATACGAATTCAATGCGAATGGAATATTCAATTAATAGGAATAATACTTGGCGGTTTATCGTCTGCACACGGCTAACATAAAGGTACCATACTTTTTTAATTTAAATTTTAAAGTAGAAAAAAAACCTTTCAAAATATACTGTCTGGGCAAATGTCAATAACATGCACCGTAAAATTATCCGTATAGAAAATCAGAAAATCTTAATAAAAATTACTTTATTTTTTAAAAGAAAGTTGCATTTTTTCATAAAAGCTAAAGATTTAATATGATTGTGTCGAAGTAATAGCATTTTTCCTCTATCATTTTTGCACAATCAAAACACATTTGTAAATGATCGTTTCGAACTAGAATTTAATTTTACATTTAGTTTAGCTTTAAAATAGTAAAAACTTTGTTGTCATTTTTAAATATAGCTTTATTTAAAGTTCTGTTTCATAAAAGATTTTTGTAAAGTCTTGTAGGTTGAGAAAAATGGCATAGATTTTAAAGCAATGTTTAAGTAAAATTACAATATTTTTAAAAACGTAAAAAAAACGTAATATTTTAAAAACGTAAACAATGTTATCGAAACGAAAATAAATTTTACCGACTAACTCGCGTAATGCAAAAGCAAAGAAGAAATCAAAAAGTAATGAAACTTTTCTTCCAGCCGAATTATGTAAACTTGAACAAGCCGATTGTGTCAATTCATAATATTATAAACGTGAAAGCGCGTTGTATATAGTAGAAAAGGTTTTCACATATAGGTAGAAAATTTCCGAGAATAGGAAAGTTAGGGATCTGTAATCAGGTCCATAGCCAATTTTCTTTTTTTTTTTATCAAGTGAAATTTGGCGCAAAATTAAATACATTGTTGTAACCAGATTTGTTTTTGCGTGGTAAACACTTAATGGTATTTTAGAAGATCATTTCCTCGCTCACATTTGATGCCAACTATGACTGTAAAACATATTAAAAAATATAAGACAATAATTTTCTTATTATTTCATGATGTAAATAGACATCCTGGTCCATCCTTTAAACCTAAATTAATCATACCATTGTTGTTCAGTTTATAATCTTAATCCTAACCCTAATCGTATCTTATCCTAATCCTAATAATAACTTTAAACAATATTCTTTGAAACGAATATGTAAATTAAATCAATATCCATAAATGGAATGAATGAAAAATAGAATAAATAGAAATGGTAAAATAAAAAACAAGAAAGTACATTTATTCGACACTTAACCCTAGAAAAAGTGTAAAAAATTTCAAGCGCACGAAATAAATTAAAATAATCCTATATATACTAACAAAAATATGTAAATTTAGATCATCAGATTGGTGGTGTCGGTAGTTATTTGTTTAGAGTGTCCTTGACGCGATAGAAAAAATATCGAGGTTTAATTGGGCAGAATTTAAAGTACTTTCTAGCAACCTTTATTTACATTTTAGAATCGCATCAGATTGTTATATCTTTATAAAATATCTATCAATGTATGAAATCCACAAGCAGTTTGTTCAATATTTACACCACTTAGCGAGAAGCACTTTATTTAATATATACATAAACAAGACATAAAATAATAATGTAGTAAATAACATATGTCTATACAAATAAACAATATAATAATGCCCATTTAGAAATGAATACATGCACAAATTTCACACCAAATACCACCTAAAATGCACTGTTGTATAGAAGAATTCTCTCAGTGTTATTTTTCATTTTACGAAGAGGGATTCGTCGATTTTCACGATTTTACTGGGCCCTTCTTTTTTCATTGGTTGCAGTTTCATTTTCACGATTGTATATATTATTTGGCATGAAATTTCACTTTTTAAAGACTGGGTTATGTTAAAGCCCCTATAGCAAAGAAATACCGTATTGTCTCCTATGAAATGTGATAAAGATTTGGTTATCTATATATGTTTTTATTATCGAATGAAATGCTTTGCTAAATTAATACATTTATTATTTTTTTAATGTTACGTGAACGAAGTCACGGGTAACAGCTAGTTAAAATATAAAAGGTCAAAGGTCAAAATGTTTGACCTTGAAATTAAAAATTAAATAAATATGTGCATGTAATATATCATATAAAAGCCCAATTCAAATACTTTCTAACGACATCAAAAGTAAGTCTCTGTGACAATTAGGGAACAAAACATGGCTTATTTTTTTTTGTGTTGCATGAAATGCAAAAATTTGTGTTTTTAGTCCATTTTTGAAGCTAATTATCTCACAAAGAGAGGACCAAGCTTAGTAATCACAGATTTTGATTATTTTTATGTATGTTGTAGGGTAGAAGCCCCTTAGTCTCAGGTTCAACGGATTTCATACAACGCTCCTTAGTTCTCGAGAAATGGGGAGGGGGTCTAATATTTTAACACAACTTAAATACTCACTTTGTAACGAAATTACTGCGTTAGTTGTAGCTCAGTTGTTATGGCGTCTGCTCATTTATCTGAGGGCCTGGATTCGAAACCGGACCAGCTGAGTTTGTTTTTCTCACTTTTTGTTTTATAAATATACTTGTAATTATAATTTAATAATCTCAATTAAAAATTTTAATATCGTATATTAATTATAATGTTAACACATTTAAATTTTAATTTATTTGATTTTTAAGCTTGATTTTGAGATATTAAATATTTCTCATCATTTAAAGAGTTTTTTTTTTTTTAAATGGATCCATTATTGACTAATAAAAATTACAAAATCGTTACAAAATCATACCTTATTTCATTAATTATAAATTAATTCAAAGCACAATCATACATATTACAAATTTAAAAATCTTTAATATGCAAAAAAAAAATGTTGTAATTTAATTCTTATGCTAAATTTTAATATAATTATGCTTCTTACTTTAAAAACAGAGTAGTATTATCATCGCATTGACTTCCCTTGTTAAGGCAATATATAAATGACGTTTCTTTAAACTCATGAATTGACACAATTGTTCAATATCATTGCATCAATAAAGCATATATGAAATACATTTTAAAAGTGATAAAAAAAAATAACTGTTTAATGATGTTTTATACAACGATTTAGTTACAAATAAAATATAAATAGGTTAACATTATAATTAATGCACAATATTATAATTTTTAATTAAGATTATTAAATAATAATTACAAGTATATTTATAAAACAAAAAATGAGAAAAACAAATGCAGCTCGTCCCGGCTTCGAACCCGGGCCCTCGGATCAACAAGTAGACGCCATAACAACTGAGCTACGACCAACGCAACAATTTTGTTACAAAGTAAGTATTTAAGTTGTGTTAAAATATTAGACCCCCCTTTCTCGAGAACTAAGGAGCGTTGTATAAAATCCGTTGAACCTGAGACTAAGGGGCTTCTTCCCTACAACATATATAAAAATAATCAAAATCTGTGATTACCAAGCTTGGTCTTCGCCTTGTCAGAAACAAAGCAAGATTGTGATGTCACTGGGTATTTATTCATTTCTCTATGAAACTAACAATTAAGTTAAATATCATAAATTTCTGAGGTCAGGATTTTCAGGGGTTGAACTAGTCCTAGGGGATATTTCAGGACATACTTTTTACGATATTTCAGGACAATTTCAGGACACATTTGCTTGGCATACTTACCGAAAAAACTCTTAACTCCCTGTTCAATACATTTTATCATCATAAATAGTACACTATATACAAAATTTTTTTGTTGTAAAAGTATACATTTAAAAGAAAAATAATTTTATCAGAACTCTTTGACCAAGCTGCTAAAAAATTGCGATTTTTGCATTACTGAAAGATGAAAATCTCGACTTTTTTCATCACTGATCAACGAAAATTGCTAAAGATTTTCTTTTTTATAACGAACTGGTAAAAATTGTGAATTTTTGTGACTGACAGACGAAAATAATAAACTTTTTTTTAATGACTAATCGATAAAAATTGTGATTTTTGATAACTGATCACCAAAAATTGAGATTTTTTTTTTTTTTTTTTTTTTTTTTTTTTTGCAAATCGACGAAAATCACTATTTTAAAACATAGACAAGAAAATTACGAAATTTCGTGATCACAATTTGCATCAGTAAAAAGGCATACCTACCCCCTATTTGATGATTTTAAATGCTGATATAGCACAAAACTTGCAAAATTTCAGGAATATTAGGCCAGACTATCATATTTTAGAACATTTCAGGACATTTAAATTTTTTTTCAGGAATATCAGGAATTTCAAGACAAGTACGACCTCTGGATTTTAGCTGTGTTGATTTGACATGGAATGGACCCTCCAACCAAAAAAAGCCATCTAGGTTATTTTTGAGCTGGATAAATCTGGCAGCCCTGTCTAGACAAATTTGATTCTTTATAAAACAGACTTGTTAACTATTAATACTAAAACTAAACTAATTATGTTAATAATTATAAATTAAAATAATTAACATTTTTATCGGTAAAACAGAGCCTATTCTCAACTTCTAAATAACATTATATGCATAATTATAGATTTCAATGTTTTACCTGGGATTCATATGGTAGAAATGCAATATTGATTTCCTTTAATGTTCTGATGAATTTAGCCGCAGGTGACTTACATAATTCATTGAAGAGTTCATCGCCGCATGCTATAAAAAATATATAACAAAATTAAAAAATATTAATTTTCATTCATTTTATAATATGCATTGTAATGAAATTAACCTACCTTCTGTGAAAAAAATATGAGCACCGCGATACATATTGCGATTTGTAGCAAAATCTCGCATTAATCTTTCGACAGACTGAAAAAGAAAAATAATTCTAGTAGTTATATTTTTACAAATTCTACTAATCAATGAACTTTAATAAATTTTGCAGATAATTTAAATATTACAAATATAAATATAGTTGCTTTATTTCATTAAATAACTTTCAAACAGTTTAAGCAACAGTGGAAGGAGGTATTAGAAGAAAAATTATAAAAATATTTCTGATAATTTAACACAATACTTTATAAACAATAAGTAATAATTTATATAAAATTAAAAGTAGGTATTTATGAGACTAGTTTAAGAATACACTAATTCCATAAGATATAAAAACTTAACTGGTGCTACCCCCAAAACTTTATTGCTTATCAGTAAAGGTGAATTTTGGTCATAGAGTCATCATGCTTGTGCCACTACATTTTTTTACTCACCATGAAATTTCATCTTGCTTATAGAGGCACTCTACAAGCAAGGTCACTTTCATGAGGTTCTTTAGATGACCTTTACCATGTTTTGACTGTACAATATTATATAACATTGATAGTTTTAGAATTTCTTGAACTTGGTATATTTTGTTACTTTTGTAGATGATTAAGTGCCAAATCTAGCAAACCTGATTTTAATTATTAATAAGGACTTTCTGCATCATGCCAAACATGGAAAAGCATAATTATTCCTATGTTTTATGATTTAAAATATTTATCCATAATTTATTCATCTTTTTAAATATTTAACTTTAATTTATTCATTTATTTAAAACAGTTCTTAAAATTATTTTCACAAATAAATAATACTTTTAAATCAAACATTTACTTTTAAATTATAACTTTTATTGCTAGATAAGTTTAATATTAATTTCTTTCCATTTAAAATATATTTCAAATTATTTTCATTTTAAATTAATATTCCAAATTTTACTTTTTCTTAACTTTCAACAAACATTACTTCTAAAAAATAATCTAACTTGCTTTTTCAAAGACTTCAATCTTAAAATTCTCGAAATAAAAGTTTTATTTCAATAATACAGCACATTTCCTTTTTAATTATTAAATTAAAAGTGGTTAATCATTATTTTAATCACATCAGAACATAAATTTTTCTTTCTTTCGACTTGATCAAAAGTTTGTTTAAAAAGAAATCGCGATGTGCCATTAATTTTAAAAGTAGAAAATACTTTTTCTCAAATTTTAATTTAATAATTTCTTTTTAAAAACATTTCTAATGGAAAGAAATATTTATTTTATGTACATACTTAAACGCATTTGAACTGTAACTTTTGGAGTTATGTATTTTTATTTCTTTTTCTTCAATCTCTGTTTTGTACACATCGATATTGTTTTGGAAGCCATGATGGCAGATCCATTCAGCTTCATTTATCCTTTTCCAAAATACCACATCTTAGCAGGCTGTTGACTGCAGGTCATTGACACAAGGTTTCAAAATTGATTTTCACGGCGTCAAGGACAAATTTGAATGCTCTTTTTCATCACTTGCACAGGTTTTAACAGGAGTGAAAATTGACTTTCCAACCACAAGCATGCTTTTGCTAAGGATATTTTGGAGTCTGACTTCTTCAGCTGCCTTGCATTGCGGCATTTTATGATGTAGCGACCAGTTTGCCATTCGCTGATTGGATGTTTTGTAAGCACTTGGAAATTGAAATGTTCGTTGCATTTTTAAATTGAGAGAGAGTTGGTTTTAATCTATCAAGTGAGCAAGCAGCGTATGGAAAAAATTTACTCCTGGGCTGAGTGCTCGTGGAGTTTGATTTTTTCAGCTGAATTCCAGAGTTGGTGTGTCTGTAAGAAGAGAAAAATATTCAGAACTAACCAGCATATTTAAGTAATCATCTTCATTCGTAATCAACAAATTTCCTATATTGTTTTCGTTATTTTTGCAATGAACAAGCTTCCGGTATATTTAAAGAAAAGTTAACTATCAATGGAATTCCAGTAAATCTTACATTAAGTTAATTCTCAAAAGGCGATGGAGAAGACATCATAGAATAATGATTTTTAAGATGATACTTCAAAATCATCAATAGTTCAGTTCTTGAATTCTACTAGAAATTAAAAGTCAATCATCTATAGCCTATAGCAGATGGAAAGACTTCCGTTAGTCTGCAAAATAAAATCGTTGGATAAATAGTTGAAGATAACATTTGGAAGTTTCTGCTGATATCATTTGGGACTTTCAATTCATTATACCACCTACTACAAACGTATTTATTGTTTGTTGCAGGCTTTCTTCTTTCTCCATTCATGACGATCTTACCGTGTCCACAAATATTTTTGAAACATTCTTTCCATCTCACCGATTACTATGATTGACTTTCTCTGCTGTTACTAAGTTCTTTTTAACACCAAACTATTCATCAATTGAAGCGTCTCAGATATTTTAATTATAAATTTTCAAATCTTGAAATAAAATAGTTTTAAATATAACAAGCACTGGTTACTGAACTGAATGAAATACTTTCATAATGAAACATAGTCATCATTTCTTTAAATTAAAATATATCTGATTTTAATAACTTTTATTAATTTGCGGAATTTTCCTTTATTAATCATTCTTTGAAATATATTTTTTGGAGCTCCATTCATCGTTCATAAGTATATATTAATAAAATAAAAATGTTTAAGTTCTACATCCACTGTTCTTGTATCATTGAACTCTCCACTCTGGTGAGTTTGTTTATTTCCGTTTTAACATTGAAGATTATAGTTTAAACTTGATAAGTAAAATAATTTATTAATTTATATTTAAAAAAATCAATTAAAAAAATTTCAAATGATTTAAGTTTAATTCTTGTACAATGTACACATACACACTATACATCTGGCCATATAGCGAGGTTTTGGGATAATACAGTTATATTTTTCACAAAATTATACTTTAGGTTTTTTTTTTATTCACTCTGGTGCTGGTTGCTGGTGTATCATCGTTATTAATTTTTTTTATATATATTCTATTTTATCCCAAATAATTCCATTACACTATGTATTTTAATTTAATGTTTTTTACAATTTTTGTATAAATATAAATATTTTATTATTAATATACTTTCGCTTGAAAATTTCTCATTTAAAATTTATTGCTTTTTTATGCTATTTTATCTTTAACAAGATATGTTTTTATGAAATACCGATTTAAATAAAATTTTATTTGACTTATTGAAAAGGTACCCAATCCGCCACCAAATTTTAAGCCCCAAGCTCGCTCAAGTACAGAAATATTTTATCATCATAAAATTAAAAAAATAAAACTTCCTATATAATTTTAATTAATTTTCCAACTAATTATCAGCAGTCCCTCAAAATTATTTCACGTATTTATTATTCAATACAACTTCCTTTTTATTGGGCCTTGGTATGACAGAGAAAACTACAAGATTAAATTTGGCGAGAAAAACAAAATTTTTAAAAGCACTATCTGGCAAGCTTTATTTACATCATTATATTGTTAGGTACTTTTATGTTCGATGGGCACATGCGTCCAATCCACCTTCCTGGATATGTGACAACAAAGTGGTTATGCACATCATGTGAAAAATAAAATGGGGCATCATCATGCTGTAGTGTGGCCAGCACACTCTGCACCAATTCCAGAAGGACATGTTGTAGGAAAAGATGGTATCCTTGCACCATTCAGGCAGAAGATACGGTTCCAACAGATAATTACCGAAGATTCCTATCCACATGTTTATTGCTGAACCCCTGTTGAGGTTTCTCTGAAAACACTTACATGAGGATTTTGCACAGACCACATGTGTACATTGTGGGTGTTGAAAATACCTTCTCATCTTATGCTGGCCTCATCTGAAAATAAAACTATGTATGGTGATGCCAACCATCCACCAATCGAACTGTATATGACAGGGATAGTCGTCTTTAATGAGGAGTTGTACCCTCTGCATGTGGAACAAGTATCTTTTCTGTAGAACATTCCACATTAAACTGTGGTGAATACAAATTTCAGCTGCAACTGTTCATATATTTGTCGATAGAAAATCGGCACAACCATTTCAGGCATGCGTGCATTGCACAGTTTCCTTGTATTACACCTTGGTGTCAGGAAGGACCCCACCTCCCAAAGCAGTCTATCAATGTCGGTGAATGTGGTATGGTGTGGACAACACTTTGTCAGATATTTCTCTTGGTACATCTGCTGTGCTAAGTGAAGTGTCTGCTGCCATCTGCTCGACCTTACATTAGACGCATGTTAGCACATTCCTCATTTGAGTAGACAAACAACTAACTGCTACTCTTAGTTACATTGCAATGGTGCTAGCTTATGTAGACTGCAGTACAGGCTTCTACCTCTGCACATGTGCTGTACAAATCTGGTTGCATTACAAATAGTGAGCGATCACATGAAAGCATTCAGCAATCAAGTAACGTATTTCCTTCTCCAATCAGGTGGAATCAAGATTGTTTTCCATCTCCACTGGAGTAACAAGCTCTGTATGTATTTTCGTGATTTTCACTGATGGTTTGAAACCCCATTTCTATTACAATTTTTGTTTATCTTGATGTCCACTAACAACCCTCTGAATCTGTAAGATGAATATCTGAGCACCTTGTATTAAACGTTCAATTCTGACCAAAAGTTCCTGAAATAACCTAAATAATATAAAAAGTCACTCCCTCCCTTTTTTAAATCATGAATTTCGATAAAGTTGCAAGATGAGTTTCTGACGCAACACAAAATAAAATCTGGAAAGATACTGAAAAAAAAAAATAAATAAATAAGTCTAGCGAATTTGTGATTAAACTTCCAGAAAATAATTTCTTTGAAATAGTAAATATTAATATTTTTTTAAACCCAAGACATCGTTGTAACCAGAAAGCTTTCATGAAAAAGGGGGTATTTTTTTTATTTTATTTTATTTTTTTTTGTATTTTGATTTGGAAAGCGAATGAAAAATTTTAAATTTGCAGAAATATATACATATATATAATTCAGAAAATAATTTTTTTGAAAAGGTTATTAATATTTTTAAAAACAAAGACATCGTTAGAAAAGAAAGGTATCATGAATAAGTGGGCATTTTTTGCTTTTTTGTATTTTGATTTGGATAGCAGATTAGGATTTTTAAACATAGGAAAAACAATTAAAAACACAAAATCAGCATTTAGAAAATTTTATTTTGAGAAGATAAATACAGTATGGAACCAGTTATCTGGAATGGCTATCTCCAGATGTATTCTGGATAACTGGTTGTTTCATTAACACAACACCCATTATTCAGACTTGAATAATATATTCGGCTCTGGCTTCATTCGTGAATCAAAGAATAATCCGAATATGAAAGGATTGTAAAGGAATCCCTTTCAATATATTAAATAATTCCATAAAATCAAAATCTGCCCTTATTCAAGTGCTTCAAATCCTGATACTCTTTTTATTTTTACATTTCCCAGTTCACCTGATCTGCTTGTTTCTGTGCTATTCCTGTTTATTTAAAAAAGCAAATAAAAATAAATAAAAATTTTGAATGCTTCACGATTTTGACAAACAAATAATCCCGTAGTAAGCACGCAATGAACACTATGTTCATGAAGCACGCAACAAAGTTTAACTAAACGAAACTGTTGCCAATCTGAAGGAGCAATGCAGCAAAACATTTTTTCACTGTTTATTCACATTCATGGAGATATGAAAAGAACATAAAATACTCAAATGTTTATTTGGAGAATTTATAAGCAGAGAAAATTTACTACGAAATTTTTTTTTGTTTGTTTGTTTATTGCCGTTACTTTGCATTTTCTTCATTTCCTTCATCTTTCTGCATAACTTCATTTCCAGTCTCATTGCCATTTGGTATGGCGCCATCTGCTGAGAAAAATAAGAAATGTGATGCTTGTCAAACCGTAGCTTTTGAGGAACAGTTATCGGTCTTTTCTTCATATCTCTGTTCAGGTGGTTAAACAGCATATTTTCCATGTTGTTTCTTCAGATTGGCAACAGTCCTGCTTTGTTTATTTGTCCATGTTGTAAATTAAGTGCTACGAAGCAAAAATATTGCCATAGCATAAAACATATTAGATTAATATATAATATATATATATGCAGGGGTGCAAAAATCTATGTGCCAATGGGCTGATTCCCATCACTAAATTTTATTAGTATTCTTCATCAAATTTTATCAGTATTCTTATTAGGCGAAGAATACTAAAAATTTAGTGGTGGGAATCGCCCATTGGCACCTAGATTTTTGCACCCCTGTATATATGGACAATAAATATACTACATTCAAGTGACGCAATAAATCGCAAATAAAAAATACTACACCACTAATAAAAAAAAAAGTGTTGAAAATTTTATGATAAATGGTGCTTTTTTTTCTGGAAAGATTCTGTAGTTGGTCGATTGAAAATACTATTCCGATTAACTGGTTTCCAGATAAACGGTTCCATACTGTATTAATATTTTTTTAAAAACAAATCATTAGAAAGGCAAAGGCACTGGCAATAAATAGGTGTTTTTTGTTTTTTCATATTTTGATCTAAACAGCAGATTTTGGACTTGTAAAAATGCATAAGAAAAAAGGAAACATGAAATCTATGTTTGGAAAATATATATTTTTTGAAACAGTAAATGTTAATGTTTTTTTAAGCAGTAAATGTTAATATTTTTTTTAATGAATAACTCAGTGAAGATCGGGAAAGTATCCAGAATAAGTAGGGATTTTTGGAGATATTTCATATTTTGACCTGAACAGCAGATACAGTAGTTTCAGTATGCAAAAAAACGGAATGTTTTTTAAAGCTTCCATCTTCTCTGCTGCAAGAATCTCGGAAATTCCATTTTGGCACAGACAACTGCAATAGTGTACCATATTGTAATGTTCAATGTTTTTTAATTAATATTTCGGCTAATTATCAAAAAATGAAAATTCTTAGCCTCAGGTACATTTGGACCTGCCTTTGTGTATCATCATAAAGGGCAAAATTAGCACTAGCCACTGGGCCAATAAAAAAAAAAAAAAATGGCTATTAAAAAATTATTTGTCAGCGGCCACCTTATGGCCACTTTCCTACAAGGAAAGAGTAAGTTTTTTTTTTCTTTTTTTTGTGTGTGTGTGTTTCATCAAGTATTCTACTTTTGCTGGTTGAAATGTGTTTATACTAACATATTTATTTGGGCTATTTAATTTTAGATTAATGCTAATTGAAATTTTAACAAAAGCTTAATGTTAACTTTTATACAAAAAAGAAACCACTAGTTTAAAGAAAGTGGTCACTTACAAAAACTGCTGCTACTGGCCACTAATGAAATTTACCAATTTTGCCCTTTATATCATCATCCAACTTTTCAGATGGAGTTGAGTATATTTTTTCTAGTCATCATGGACAAGCATCTTTCTTTTATTAGCATAGATTGTTATGCCACACACATTCCAGGAAACATGTTAAATGTTAAAATTTGACAAGTGATGTACTTTTATTTGAACAATACTATATATAACAAAACCATATAAGATTAGAAATTTTCTTAGCACTTACGCATTATCCATGCCAGGAAGATACACAGGACAAACATTAGTGCCAATATTACTAATTACAATAACACTTTTTTCCTCCTACATAATTAATATTTTAAGAATCTCATATTAAAGATAATTGCAGAGTGTTATAAATATGTACATTATATTCATAGGTTGGAGATCTATCCTGCCAGCACGGATAATATGTAAGTATCATTTTCTCATTGATCACTGTTAGGTAGATTTCATAAGAAATACTACCTATTACATTCTCACCTAAGTTGGAAATTTTGAAAAATTTTTGCAGATCTACGCCGATCATGACTCCCAGAACCCAAAACCACCCCCAGTTCAAAAGTTTATATCTATCTATCTATCTATCTATCTATGTCACTTTTTTCTGACCACTATAACTGGAAAAATTCTGCATAAATCTTTTCCAAACTGATACATAAAATCAAGGGTCATAAAATCTCGGTCAAGTTCGTTAATGGGCAAAATCGAAGCAAGGGGGGGGGGAAATGGGGGGCTTTTTGTGAAAACAGAAAAATCCACATAATTTCTTTATTATTATATGTATCGAATCCATTTAAAGTTATTATTACTTCTAGGAAAAGGGCCGAAAATGTATGTATGACAGATTTTTGATATAATTAAAAATGGCCCCAAGGGGGGGAAAAAAGGGGGGTTTTAGAAGAAAAAAAATCATAGCTTCGTCAATTCACAAGATATCAAATCCGCGTAAATTTATTATTAATCCTCTTAGTATTATCTAAAACTTTTATATTGACATGTTTTTTATAGGACCAACCGTTATAGCAAAAAAAAATTAAAAACAAAACAAATCCCTGCCGGCTCCGCCTGCAAACAAGTTATTTTTCGAAGTAGGCGGTTCGAACTCCCGCATCTTTTCGAAACTGATACATAAAATCAAGGATCATAAAATCTCGGTCAAGTTCGTTAATGGGCAAAATCGAACCAAGGGGGGGGGGAAATGGGGGGGCTTTTTGTGAAAACAGAAAAATCCTCATAATTTCTTTATTATTATACGTATCGAATCCGTTTAAAGTTATTATTACTTCTAGGAAAAGGGCCGAAAATGTATGTATGACAGATTTTTGATATAATTAAAAATGACCCCAAAGGGGGGGGAGAAAAGGGGGGTTTTAGGAGAAAAAAAATCATAGCTTCGTCAATTCACAAGATATCAAATCCGCGTAAATTTATTATTAATCCTCTTAGTATTATCTAAAACTTTTATATTGACAAGTTTTTTATAGGACCAACCGTTATAGCAAAAAAAAAAAATTAAAAACAAAACAAATCCCTGCCGGCTCCGCCTGCAAACAAGTTATTTTTCGAAGTAGGCGGTTCCAACTCCCGCATCTTTTCAAAACTGATACATAAAATCAAGGGTCATAAAATCTCGGTCAAGTTCGTTAATGGGCAAAATCGAACCAAGGGGGGGAAATGGGGGGGCTTTTTGTGAAAACAGAAAAATCCCTCTAATTTCTTTATTATTATACGTATCGAATCCGTTTAAAGTTATTATTACTTCTAGGAAAAGGGCCGAAAATGTATGTATGACAGATTTTTGACATAATTAAAAATTGCCTTAAGGGGGGGAAGGGGGGTTTTAGAAGAAAAAAATTCATAACTTCGTCAATTCACAAGATATCAAATCCGCGTAAATTTATTATTAATCCTCTTAGTATTATCTAAAACTTTTATATTGACAAGTTTTTTATAGGACCAACTGTTATAGCAAAAAAAATTAAAAACAAAAAAAATCCCTGCCGGCTCCGCCTGCAAACAAGTTATTTTTCGAAGTAGGCGGTTCCAACTCCCGCATCTTTTCGAAACTGATACATAAAATCAAGGGACATAAAATCTCGGTTAAGTTCGTTAATGGGCAAAATAAAACCAAGGGGGGGGGGGGGGACTTTTTGTGAAAACAGAAAAAAAAAACCATAATTTCTTAATTATGATATGTATCGAATCCGTTTGAAGTTATTATTACTTCTAGGAACAGTGCCAAAAACTTATGTATGACAGATTTTTGATATAATTAAAAATTGCCTTAAGGGGGGGAGGGAAGGGGGGTTTTAGAAGAAAAAAATTCATAACTTCGTCAATTCCCAATATTTCAAATCCGCTTAAATATATTATAAATCCTCTTAATATTATCTAAAACTTTTATATTGACATTTTTTTATAGGACCAACTCTTATAGCAAAAAAAAAAAAAAATCTTTGCTGGCTCCGCCTGCAAACAAGTTTCGTTTCGAAGTAGGCGGTTCCAACTGCAGCATCATCGCAAAAAGGTCATTTCTTCCGCAATTCCCGACAAACAGGCACCCCACGTTCTGCGTCTTCGAAATCTACCTGTGCCTGTAGGCCGAGCCGTCAGGGATTTTTTCATTTTTGTGACTGTCAAGGCTGCAACCAGATGGTGGCAGAATTGGTTGAGACCCCACTCCTCTAGTAACATTTTGAGCCTTATCTAGACTCAGGGGTGCAGAGAATATGTCTGATTCGGCGATCTAGGATCGGGAGAAATTTTAGCTATTTGGGGAAATTTTGTGGAACATAAATGCATACATTTGGACAGTTTTTGATTATTTTGAGATTTTACTGAACACTTTAAGTGAAATGGAAACAGTAATGAAAAATTGGAAAATATCATAAACAAACTTTCCTTTACTCTTTGAGAAAATTGAGAGCTTGAAAAATAACTTCTATCAAAATTGTTTTTTGATTGACAATGACAGTCTCAGAAAACCAAAAATTCATTCCCAAGCACAAGAAAACATCACAAACAGTGTTTCAAACTCCCAAGAAAAAATATTAAAAACCTCTGCTCAATGATTATTAAACAGCTTAAATAAAGAATATGTGAACCCAAAATTATAAAACATATGAGACAATGCTTCAGTAGTAAGCTCATTTTGAGCCCTACCCCATCTTTAAAAAGAGAATCAAATCAAGAAGATCTCACACCACCATTAGTGAAAAACTCACTACAAGCTCTTACTGAATGGGTGAACAAAAATAGAAAATAATTTAAATTTAATAATGAGAAAAGTCTTCTTAATAAGTGGACAACTTTGAAGAAAAACATTCTAAACAATGATGTAATAAAAAAAATCCTGAATTCTGAAAATAAACCATCACTTCTAGATCAAGATAGCGTTATTATAAAAGAATGCTTTTACCAATCCTGATGTGTACACTGATGTGCCAGAAATAGTTTACTTCCTTCAAAACTGCTTGAAAATTTGCAGTGAGTGTGTTAGTAAATCTGTTGTCTCTATTATGGGAAATCACATTTATAAGAGAACCTTAAAATTTGATATCTCTTTCATGAAGTTGTGGTAACGTGGACACATGTATATATAATTAATAAAATCCATTATCGTTTGAAACGAAAAAAAAACTTTATTATAAATTAACACATAAAAAAATAAATAAAAAATTTAAAAATATGATAATCATATCCATGCTGTAAAATTACAATGTCAGAAAAACTCAGAATCTGACGTCCGCTCAAAGCGAACCTCACTCTGACTTGTTCAACATTCAACTGATATCTCGCCTGCCCTAAAAAAAAATACCTCTTGTATCTCCCTCCAAATCCCTTAGTGAACTGCCTTCTGGAAACTAGTCTTTCTTGAATACAACACATACATTCCAATCTGGCTTATTTCAAGGTGACAATGAAGAAAGAGGCCAATCTATCATTCTATTTTTCATTCTTAGGAGATTATCTCATTTCTCCAAGGAAGTGATTAGTTGAGCACGTCAAACTGTCACCCTTCTCTATAGTCCTATCTTACTCGAATAGTGACAATTCACAAGACCCCTTTGTCATTCATAACGGATTATCTTGATCTTTTTTGAGTATGTGAGCAATGGAAATTTTCAACATGTCACAAAGTGTTTATATCGTGGAATGGAAATCCAGTGCATAAAGGTACGGAATTATTAAAAGCATCCTTAAACAGACATTTTCATAGTGGAAATTATCATTTCACTAGATTTTCTTCAAGAAACAGACTCAAGATCTACAAAACAACAAAAGTGCTTGACAACATCCACAGAGACAGTGGAAGAACGCAGTTTCTTAATATTTGACAATTTATCAGAAAAGGTAATCAAAAACATTGTATTTGTCGATGAAAACTGTACATTTATTAATAAATATTAGACATAAGAATTAGATTAAAACTTACATGATCTGTAGGTGTAATCAAATAAATGGCTTCCATATTCGGGAGAGGTTCACGGGCTTTATCTATACTTTCTACAACTACATTAAAAAATATGTATTATTTTGAAAATCAGATTATCTTTCATAAAAACATTTACTCAAGAGATAAATTAAAATTTTTAATGTACAATCTTTAAAAAGGTATAACAATTTTATAACAAATGTACGGGAGACCGGTACACACTGGACCTATGGGCACAGTGGACCACCCCCTAAAATTTTATTTATTTAATTTTTTTTAAACTTCTCTTCTATCCTAATAGACAACAGCACTGCACTGATTATTTATAGCCTTCAGAAAATATGTTTAGCTCAGATTGAACTATTTTATCCTGACTGGTTGTTTTGAGCTTCTAAAAAGTAAATTTTTTCATCATCATATTTTTATTTTTTTAGTAATTAAAGATTGTAGATAATTAAGATAAAACAGTTTTTTTGCAAAGCTAAGATACTTGTTTTTATTTAACTTTAAAGTTAATATGTTTAAAAGAAAGCTATAAACAATATTAATATGATTATTTATTGAACTTCAACATGGGGCACAATGGTCCACAATCCACTCTGCTCCTGTATTGCAGAATGTTCAAAATATTTAATAATTGCTTATTTTCTATAAAGAAAGATTGTTTTAAAGTAGATTTAACTGTAAAATAAAGTAAACAAATAAAAATAACAATTTATTTAACATAGTAAGAAATATTTTGTTTTGTATTTACTGCCTCTGATAAATATAATGGTAGTCTAATTGGTGATGATTCTATTCAAATAAGATTCATGAGATGCAAATTGAATGGAGATCAGTTTATTGTTCCCGAAACTGTAGATAAATCTGTTGTTGATGTCAATGATTTCATAATGTTGCTCCCAGACCCAAAACTATTTCAGGAAAATTCCAAGCTCAATCTTACTCATAAGTATTTTGGAATTTCATTTGCAAATTTTAATGTGTGCTGATTTTTTTGTACTTAAGTAATAACTTCAACTAAATTGCAATTGTTCCTGTATTAATCTGTTATCATTTTCAAAATATAATTATTATTATTCATTTTTTTTTCAAAATGTTACTTGTAAATTTATATTACTATGTTATTTTGCAGGTAAAGAGGAAATAAAAAAGAATTAGATTAATGAAAAATAGATTTATATTGTATTTCAGATAATACCTAATAGTGGTCCACTGAGCCCTGGTGGGTGGATCAGTGTTCCCCACTTCTAGGGCACACTGGTCCACTTTACGGGTGCATATAAAAATATTTTTTTTGAAAAATGTATTGAAAACTATGATCTGAAAAATTATGATGAATGTGTAAAGGTTTAAGGAATATTCAAAAATATTTTAATGCAGATCGGTTTGTCCGTTAAAGAGAAAAAAAATTTAACTGAAAAAGTGGTACACTGTGTACCAGTCTCCCTACACCAAACTTTCATAAAGTTAAAAATAAAATTTAAAATAAGTTTTGCACATAAAGCTCTAAGATGACATACAGTCTTGTCTCAAAAATTTAGGCACACAGTAAAATATGATAATAAATTAGAAAGATAAACATATAGAATAATTCCACACTAAATATATAAAATGTAATTGAAGTGAACATAGTAGGGTCATTCACATGAAAAGGTACTTTTTATGGTCCCAAAGAGATAAATATTAGGAAATGTATCAAATTGACTACTATTTTCATCAGTATGTAAATAATTTTAATATTTAAATTTAATCTTTTTAATGAATATAAGTCAAAAGTACCCTCTGTGAATATCCCTATATCTAAAATACAACATTCATTTCACTGACATTTAAACAATTTAAATTTCTTTTTCAATAACAACTAGTTAAAAGGCTATGGTTAAGTTTTAACTTAATATTTATTTGCACTAAGGAATTAATTTATAAACTTAGTCCCTAGCCAAAATAGTCTCCCTCCATGAACACTGAAAATAAAATTAAAGTGCCATAGATAACAGTACATGCCAAATCATCATTAGGTAGTTTGGGAGAAAGAAAGCCATTTTCGATTTTTAGGTGTAACTCTTTGTTCTGTTCTGAAGTTATTGAATCTTTTCCAATTTATTAGTTCCATTTGGAGTTTGAGAAAATTCTCAGTGTATACTGCATGGTCATCAAAAATAAGGCAAGAAAAAGCTAATTTATAATTATAAGAAAAATTTTAGACAGCTTTAACATGGCATTTAATAAAAAAAACTGCACCATTTTAGCAACATGAAAACCAAAGTACTTAAAAATTCGAAACTCTATTTTTGTCCCTTTTGTGGATTTGGCAAAGCCATTTTTAGTGATATTGTTTAGTTTATCAGTCATTTATCAAATACTGTGTGCAGTATAAAGAAGTATCTAACACAAAGAGAAGTTTGATAAGTAAAGAAATCCTGATATGCATTGTTTTCCAAAAAATTACATTCTATAAATTCAACAGTTTAAAACATTTTTTTTAAAACCAATTTTACCTTTTCTGTGAGACAGTTTAATTATAAAAAATAAACATGTACCAACTATGCTCAATAATTACTCAATTGATATTACTCCATCTGAAGCACAACTGCAAAAATTTTATTAGTAAATTATTAGTACATTTTTAATTGCTGCATCTTTCCCTATTATAAGTTAGATGTTGCATTAATGTTAAGGGAACTTGGTATCCTTAACTTTTCAAAAAATGACAATATCAATTTTTTTGCTTAAAATGTACTTAAACATCCTTAATACATTCTGGCAGAATTATATAAAGATCCGATTATTATAAATATGTATAAACGTTTTTTTTACTGCATGCATCCCGTTAAATGTATCAGAGTTGCAATATTTAAGTTCATTTTTCTACATGCGTCATTTTAATATACAGTCTAATCAAAATGTATAAACTTCAACGTATACTTTTCAATCGACTGTTTTTTTTTTGGACGATGCCTAAGATGCATTTCATAAATTTAGAGATCAGATTTCCATTAATATAATAAAGCTCACCATCACTAAATGTATATACTTTCTAAAAAATATGCAATAACAAATAACACAGAAGCTAGCTAATGGTAGCATATTTCATATTTTTGTAAAGAATAAACCCCAATAAAGGAAAAGAAAAAAAACACTACCTTGTGTATTAAATGTTTACTTAAATTTATATATATACATTCTTAAATACTTGCAAAAATGCATCTTTTAACAAGAACAAAAAATTATGTGTTAAGATTTTAAAACACTTTCCAACAAGGCCAGAAAACTAAGGAAATTTCACCATTAAATAAGGTGAAAGAAAATATATAAGTACACAGTTTAGAAAACATAACACAATGAAAAATACAGTTTTCAAAATTACCTTCCATTGTCAAAAAAGTAGTCTAATTATTTTGTGCAGCCCTGTATATGATCAATAGATTTGGATATATAGCATGATAAAATTTAGTTCAGTTAGAATATTCACATTTAGCGATTTCGGCAATCGATGAAAATGCACTCAAAATCTTTAGTACAGCCCTGTATGTTATCTAAAGACTTTACACACCACATATTAAACTAAAGGGTAAAAAATGTATTCAGGTAAAAAAACGCAAGAAGCAACTTAAAACTCACTTTTAGCAACTACCAACCGTAAATAAAAATGCATCTTTTTCTTTGCATAGCCCTGTATATGAATTTATTTATATTCTACAAACTTCTATTAGTCTACTAAATATAGTTCAGCAGGAAAATGTATAACACAATTAAAAGCTACCTTTAACCAATTCACTCCCATAGTCTGTAATACTTACAAATTCTCTTGTGTAGCCCTGTATTTGATCAACCAAGTTCATAAAAACACACGTACTATGTAAAAAATTAGGTGAACTTAAAAACGCAAACCATAGTTAAAAACACAATTATCACACAGACTTAATGCCTGAGTGGGACAGATCGGTCTGACAATGCAGACCGTAGACCTTTAGCGCCCAATATTGCACATGTACAGTAACCATTATCTTTTGTGTGTCCCTGTAAATAAACAAAATGCACACAAGAGAGAAATTTATAGTGCACCTCAGTAATGCATATAATTTTCATTATGTTTGAAATAGTAAAACATCAATAAATTACACTGCAAACGAGTTTTTCCCATAGAACAATGTGTAACAGATTTTTTTATTTGACCCTATAAATGAATAATAATTGCTTTGCATCCCATATTCTACAAAAAGCATGTTTTAATCTGCTTCATAATTATATATTAATTTCATCATGTTTCAAATGGCACAGCATCATCAAAATGCACTTGGAAAGATTATTTCCCATTCACTGTAATGTAATGGAATACTTTTGCAGGGGTCGATGCAGGTTTTTTTTCTTGGGGCCTATTTTGTGAAAAGTAAAGGTTATTTTTGTGAAATTTATTATATTTTTGTGAAAAAAAAACATTTTGCAACGAAAGTTGAAATCCAGTTAATCAAATTCGAACCAAGCATTTATAAATAAAAACTTTT
Source organism: Maratus michaelseni (assembly GCA_963931845.1). Taxonomy (NCBI): domain Eukaryota; kingdom Metazoa; phylum Arthropoda; class Arachnida; order Araneae; family Salticidae; genus Maratus; species Maratus michaelseni. The sequence continues at coordinate 207,255,231 of OZ007594.1, read as the reverse complement.
TTAAACCTTTTTGCTGAAGTTTTCCTCTCTGGTGAACTTGTTTGTTTACAAATTACACATTTTAAAACATCACAAAATAATAAATAGTAAGTTCTTATGGAATTGATTTTTGTGAAGGGGCCCATTTTATCAAATTTATTTTTGTGAAGGGGTCCATTTTACCAAATTTATTTTTGTGAAGGGGCCCATTTTATTAAATAGATTTTTGTGAAGGGGCCCTAAATAGGCCCCAAATTTTTCCTGGATCGACCCCTGTTTTGAGTCTCCCTGTAAAAAAAACTATAAGTGCTACACAATTCAGTTTCAATAGGGAACATGCTATAGTAAACAACAATAACATACAAAAATTTCAGAGCAATCTGAGTACATTTACGTGAGTTAGAGCATGGACAGACGGCAGACAAACCAAAGTCATAAACACTTTTCAACTAGGTTGGAAAGTGTTAAAAATTTAATAACACTATATAAACACCTCAATGTTTTCACTTACTTACTCAAGCCTTCAGCATAGTCTTTTAAACTAAATGTTTTTTCTTCTCGGTTCATTGTTGTTTATATTCTGTGCTCAGTTTTCTTTTGAGCATGTGACTCCATCTTCTGTCAACAGATTATTGACAGAAGATTTGGCTATGATGTCTTACACTCACTCAAAATTTTATTTTTTTTAATCAGTTACAAAAAGTTAAAAAGTTGCCATATTTTGGGGATTTTTTTCTTTTAATGGTAACCTGGCTATTGTAATTAAGTTAGTGGTTTGGCGTGGACTTGGAAATTGCATCAAACAAAAAGTCTCCAAACATTGTTATGTGAGTGTAACACACACGAGTTCCAAAGATTAATACTACTTTCGGTTTGAATCAATATCTGTTCAAGCATCTCCATTTTTAAAAATACCAATTGCTTTGAGATACACAATCTTTATTAACCCTCCAGTGCACGGCTTGATTCTGTGAGACCCAAGCATGTATGTGTTTTGTGAACAATGATCTTGCAACCCGTGCACTGGTGGGTTAACATAGCTTGCTACTTTTTTTTTTTTTTTAATATTATTAAAGTTTTATTTCTAGATTTTCACAGCTGTTTAATTTTACAAATGCTATTATATTATTTCCCTATTTTATATCACTCTTGTAATTTTCAATTCTTTTTATGATTTCGGTTGAATCCTCAAACAAGGACGATGCTTGGCTGCGTCGAATTTGGCAAAGCGATAAATGAGTTTTTCTTGCTACCGGTTTGTTTCTTGCATTTCTTCCCCGCCTACTACGGTTTGATCTAGAAATTTGATTGGTTTATGAGTGAATTACGTTCGTTTGGTTGGGTTGGTTGGTTTATTGTGTGCCGTATTGTTGGATTCAGAGAGTGATGAGCTAGATAGAGATGCCCTATACAGTAAAAATGTCTTTGAGTATGAAGCCGGTAATTTCGGAATTTACTAGGCCCAAAAAAGGAAGCATATGGAAGAAGGGCTGAATTTATTGGACAGTGAGAGGTTTTCAAATCAAGTCCCAAGTTGTTTCTGCCAACTTTAGTGTTGCATCACGGCATATCGCATGTCTATTTTCGTTTGAACTCTGGGTTTTGCGAAGTGAAGTGAATTTAATCTTTTGACGTGTTGTTTTTTTATGAAGAATTAGGCAATGCGGCAAATACGAATTTGAAATAGTGTGTGTAGTGTATTGTTAATGAAAATGTAGGATATTTTAGGTGTTTTTGTTAGATTATTTAGGGGTAAGTCTGAATTTTGTCCTCTTGAGTGAGCAGTTTAACTCATTAATGTCGGTTGGTACGAAAAGTTACCATTTAAGTGATACGAAACTTTTAAATATGAACACCAGTATCTTAGTAAAGAAAAAATTCATATTATCTAATGTGAAACTATCTGAGATTCAATCAGTTAAAATAACAGTATGGGAAAACTGGTGTCATCTGGTGTCGAAGTATTAAAAGAAGTGTAAAATAAGTCGTCATCAATGGGTTAAGGGTTTGTTTGTTTGTTTGTTTATTGAGAACATACATCTGACTTGTGTGCTTGACATCAAGTGCCTGCTTATAAGTCATCAATATACATCAGTTTAAGGGTTATTTTTGTATAAATACTGCTGCCTCATCAGAAGTGATCGGCGATAGCGATTATGACAAACCGGGACCTTAAAAAAAAAGGGTAAATTTGAAAAATAAAAGTAAGTGAATTTTTATTGATTTTATTTGATAAGTCATAAGTGTGTGTCTTGCATTTTAGATATTACTGTAGAGGTAGTTTCGTGCATCGAGTGATGTCTTTTTGTTTTTGAGAATGTGTACAGGATACATAAATAATTTATTGATTGCTGTGTGAACGAATTCCGTACATTCTAGAGATTGCTGTACAGCGAGTTTCATGCATCCAGTGATGTTTTTTTTTCGGTTAATGTACGCGAAGCGTACATACATAAGTTACTGATCGCTGCGTGAATGAGTTTCATGTATTCTAGAGATTGCTGTACAGCGAGTTTCATGCATCCAGTGATGTTTTTTTTCGATTAATGTACGCGAAGCGTACATACATAAGTTATTGATCGCTGCGTGAATGAGTTTCATGTATTCTAGAGATTGCTGTACAGCGAGTTTCATGCATCCAGTGATGTTTTTTTTTCGGTTAATGTACGCGAAGCGTACATACATAAGTTACTGATCGCTGTGTGAATGAGTTTCATGTATTCTAGAGATTGTTGTGCAGCGAGTTTCATGCATCCAGTGATGTCTTTTCGGTTAATGTACGCGAAGCGTACATACATAAGTTACTGATTGCTGCGTGAATGAGTTTCATGCATTCTAGAGATTGCTGTACACCGAATTTCATGCATCCAGTGATGTTTTTTTTTGGTTAATGTACGCTTCGCGTACATACATAAGTTATTGATCGCTGCGTGAATGAGTTTCATGTATTCTAGAGATTGCTGTACAGCGAGTTTCATGCATCCAGTGATGTCTTTTTTTGATTAATGTACGCGAAGCGTACATACATAAGTTATTGATCGCTGCGTGAATGAGTTTCATGTATTCTAGAGATTGCTGTACAGCGAGTTTCATGCATCCAGTGATGTTTTTTTTCGATTAATGTACGCGAAGCGTACATACATAAGTTATTGATCGCTGCGTGAATGAGTTTCATGTATTCTAGAGATTGCTGTACAGCGAGTTTCATGCATCCAGTGATGTTTTTTTTTCGGTTAATGTACGCGAAGCGTACATACATAAGTTACTGATCGCTGTGTGAATGAGTTTCATGTATTCTAGAGATTGTTGTGCAGCGAGTTTCATGCATCCAGTGATGTCTTTTCGGTTAATGTACGCGAAGCGTACATACATAAGTTACTGATTGCTGCGTGAATGAGTTTCATGCATTCTAGAGATTGCTGTACACCGAATTTCATGCATCCAGTGATGTTTTTTTTTGGTTAATGTACGCGAAGCGTACATACATAAGTTATTGATCGCTGCGTGAATGAGTTTCATGTATTCTAGAGATTGCTGTACAGCGAGTTTCATGCATCCAGTGATGTCTTTTTTTGATTAATGTACGCGAAGCGTACATACATAAGTTACTGATCGCTGTGTGAATGAGTTTCATGCATTCTACAGATTGCTGTACAGCGAGTTTCATGCGTCCAGTGATGTTTTTTTTCGGTTAATGTACGCGAGGCGTACATATAAGTTGCTGACGGCTACTTGAATGAATTTTATGTATTTATAAAATTAGGAATTTAGATATTTTCTCCAATTATAATATTTGTGGTTTGTGGCAGAGAAGTTATTATTTACACAATTTCTATGAGAGTTTCTTTCACGACGTAAACGTTGCTTTTATTTCGTTTTGTGGCAATTTACAAAGTTTAAAGGGTGTTTTCTTAGAGATTTTTTATTAGGAAAAAATTGACTGTTAAATTTGCCAATTCTTTGTAAAAATCGGGAGAAAAAAATTGTTAGAAATTTGTGAAGTTGGAAAAATCTGTTTGAAAAAATAGTTAAAAAATTGTAAAAATGGAAAAATCTGGAGGAAAAAATAGCTAAAAATTTGTAAAAATGGAAAAATCTGGAAGAAAAAATAGCTAAAAATTTGTAAAAATGGAAAAATCTGGAGGAAAATATAGCTAAAAATTTGTAAAAATGGAAAAATCTGGAGGAAAATATAGCTAAAAATTTGTAAAAATGGAAAAATCTGGAGGAAAAAATAGCTAAAAATTTGAAAAAATGGAAAAATCTGGGAGGAAAAAATAGCTAAAAATTTGTAAAAATGGAAAAATCTGGAGGAAAAAATAGCTAAAAATTTGTAAAAATGGAAAAATCCGGAGGAAAAAATAGCTAAAAATTTGTAAAAATGGAAAAATCCGGAGGAAAAAATAGCTAAAAGTTGTAAAAATTAAAAAATCTGAATGAAAATATTGCTAAAAGTATGTAAAAATCGAGAAATCTCGTAAAAAAACTTTTCAAAAACTTTATAAGTAGCAGTAAAACGAAATAAAATCAGTATTTACTTTGTGAAAGAAATTGGCGTAGGAAGTGTGTAAGTAGTGACTTGTCTGCCGAAAAGTACGTGTTCTGATTGGGTGGAATTTGGTGGTTGCCGTTTTTTAGGTTGGCGCGCTAAAAAAAATCACCAAATTGGGGGTCGCCCTTGTTTGAGGATTTTGCCATGATTTCACTGTCTATCATTCAAATATATTTTCTCTCTGAATTGTCTTTTTTCTTATAATTAATTTAATATATTCCAGCTGTTTCTAGTTCATCTAATTTACCTTTGTCTGTCCCCAAAATATCCAAATCAAAATGTTCTTTAAACGTTGAGGTTAGATAAAAATAATTTAGATAAACTAGAAACAGATAAAATACATCAAACTAATTATAAAAAAGGTGGTTCAGAGGAAAAAATATATAGGAATGACAAAAGAATAAATTAAACAAGAATGAAAAATCATGCCTCAAGCATAGATTATGAAACACTTTCCAACACAGCCAGAAAACTAACGAAACTTCACTGTTAAATAAGGTGAAAGAAGATATGTAAATAAACAGTTTAGAAAACATATAACACATTAAAAAATACAGTTTTCGAAATTACCTTCCATTGTCAAATTATTTTTTGCAGCTCTGTATGTGATCAATACATGTGGATATATTATATGATAAAATTTAATTCAGTTAGAATATTCACAATTAGCAATTTTCACCAATCGATGGAAATGCACTCAAAATCTTTTGTACATCCCTGTATATTATCTGAAGACTTTTGTACACACCACCTATTAAGCTAAAAGGCAACTGAAAACTAAACTTGCAGCAATTACCAAACGTAAACGACAATGCATCTTTTTTTGCATAGCCCTGTGTATGAATCTATTCATATTCCACAAACTTCTATTAGTCTACTAAATATAGTTCAGAAGGAAAATGCGTAAACACAACTAAAAACTACCCTTAAGCAATTCACTCCCATAGTCTGTAATACTTACGAATTCTCTTGTGTAGCCCTGTATATGATTAACCGAGTTTATAAACACACACGTACTATGAAAGAATTTATACACATCATGTAATATGAAAACATTTATTTAAACTTAAGGAACTGATGCTTTACACTCACGCAAACATGTAAACAAAAGTTTGGCGACTTTTTGATTGGTGCGATTTTTAAGACTGCGCTAAACGAATAACTTAATACAATGGCTAGGTTGCCATTAAAGGAAAAAAATCCCCTAAATTTGGCGACTTTTTTCCTTTTTTTTAACGGATTAATTTTTGTTTTTGTTCTGCGTGAGTGTAAAGCATCTTAGCCAAACTTAAAAACGCAAACCAAAGTTGAAAATGCACTTATCACACATAGACTGTAAATATCGCACATATACTGTAATCAATATATTTTATGTGTCCCTGTAAATAAATGTAATGCACACAAGAGAGCAATTTATAGTGCACCTCAGTAATGCATATAATTTTCATTATGTTTGAAATAGCGAAATATCTCTAAATGACACTGCAAACGATTTTTCCCCATAGAACGATGTGTAACAGAATTCTTTTGTTTGACCCTGTAAATGAATAATAAATGCTTTGCACCGCATATTCTAGAAAAAGCAAGTTTTAATGCGCTTCATGATTATATATCAATTTCATTATGTTTTAAATGTCGTAGAGTCATCAAAATGCACTTGAAAAGATTATTCCCCATTGACTGTAATGTAACGGAATACTTTTGACTGTCCCTGTAAAAAAATTATAGTGCTACACACTTCAGTTGAAATAAGGAACATGCTATAGATAAGGATAATGACACATAAAAATTTCAGGACAATCCGAGCATATTTACAGGAGGTAGAGCACAGACAGATGGTCATATGAGAGACAAACCGAAGTCAAACACTTTTCAACTAGGTTGGACAGTGTTAAAAAGAATAAAGCACAAGAGTGATATAAAATTATGAGAAAAATACAACAGCATTAGTGAAATTAAACAACTAAGATAAAAAACTTAGAAATAGATTTTCATAATGTGAAAAAAACCAGTTATATAAACCTTTTCAAGTTTCAGGAAGGGTAATTTAAATACCAGCCAGATAATAACATATAAAAATTTCAGGACAATCTGAGCATATTTACAGGAGTTAGAGCACGGACAGACAAACCGAAGTCACAAACACTTTTCAACTAGGTTGGAAAGTGTTAAAAAGAATAAAGCACAAAAGTGATATAAAATTATGAGAAAAATACAACAGCATTTAACGAAATTAAACAACTGTGATAAAAAAAACCTAGAAATAGATTTTCATAATGTGAAAAAACCAGTTAACTATATAAACCTTTTCAGGAAGGGTAATTTAAATATCAGCCAGAAGCCCAGAAGGCATCCTTTTTCAAAAGACAGTACAATCTACCAAGCGTTAATTTTCTCTACTGATTACCCGTGCCTCCAAGTGACATTATTAACAATTATTGTGAGAAAAAGAAGAGTTTGCTACATTTTAAGGTAGGTTGTGTCTTTAAAGAAGGAAAGACTTTTTGTCCATACTTAAAAACATTCATCCTGAAAAAGTTAACAAAAACTACACTTTCTATCACAAAGTGGTCAAAATTTCTATAAATGAAGATGCTTGGCATTCAGTTTAAAAGACTGCTGAAGATGTCCCAGTATGAGAGTGAAAACATTATATACAGTGTGATCATTTCGTTTATATTTTTAAACAGTAGGTAATTTGAATTTAATAATTCATTTGAAATTATAATGAATGCTTACAATAAAGTAAAATAATGAAAATTAAGAAAATTAAATATTAAAAGTAAAGGTAAAGTAAATAATAATGCATAACCAAATATGCATAATGATGAGACTTTTTCCTTGAATTTTTCAGTGAAACCCTTCTGATAAATATACTCTAATAATTCACATCAAAATCTTAAAATAACAAAGTTTTATTTTATGTTTAGCCATACTCAATAACCAAAAAGCTTGATTAATACATAAATGTATTTGGTAAAAAGAAAGTGATCGCCACTGACATCAACGCTATCTTGAAATTTTTCGGAAATAAATTTATGCTTCCTTCATGAGAAAACATGAGTTCAATCATATTAACCAGAATTCCATGTTAAAATGTGTACAGAAATTTTTCACCTACATCTTAACTGTAAGTTTCATTGTTTACATTTGAAACAATGTGCGGATTTTAGGAATTTGTGGATTTTAAGATTGCAGATTTGAGGGAATCTACTGTATAATGCTTTCACTTTCATACTGATACATCATGGTATTTTTTAAGTATGTATATGTGTGTAAATAAATAAAAAGAGAACGTATGCAAAATATATTTTTTTAAGTATTCATTATTGAACATTTAATACATGTATCATTTAGCAAAAATAGGATTTTTTTTCTCGTATTTTAACCTTTGCACAGATATCAAATATGTCATCAAAGAGTAAATCGCATTTTGTGTCATAGGTCTGTTTTGAGAAGGTATCACTAGTTACATCATAGAAACATTAAACATCAAATACTACCCACTGTAGTAAACAGCAGCTTAAAGTGAACATAAAGTATTTCGTAGAACTAGCAACATCTAATTTATCAAACCATTTAATTATTTGCAACAAAGATCAATAATACTACAGACCACAACAACAACAAATTCTCATTTTGTGCTAAGAAATAATAATTTATATAATTTATTTTAAATATAATGTTCTAAATAACACTAACTAAAATTAGATTTTAAAACTATTTGAATCTGTTTTCAAACATTCAGATAGCTACATACATTATGTAAAATAGATGAAATATAACCATCAGACTAAAAAAGAAATCCTAGTACACAGATTAAAATTTTTAAATAAAAATAACTTACTCGTTATCCCTTCCTGAGCGATATTATGCATTTTGCAGCAAGCTGAAATCATACGCATTCCAAGTTTATCCACGACCAAAACTTTCCAGTCACCCTTTTTCTTAACAGATCGAATAACATCATTCATGATTTCTGAAGTGAAAATGCATCAATTAGAATATACAGCATGATAATATCTTAAAATTAATATGAAAAAAAAATATTTAAAAGCCAAAATTTATTAAAACAGAAAATGGGATGATTATACAACACACCCCTTTGCTCATACGGAGCGCTGCAGTCAGTACGACATGCAATATTCAAATGTCAAATATTACAAATATGTGACAATTTTTGGATGAATGGTTTGAAAGAATGCTTAAAGATGACTTACTCAGTCCTACTACATCTTTTAATGCCATTTTTAATGATTAACACCACGCAAAATTACTATTTATCTACACCTCAACTGAATTATGGCTAAGTTCCCTGACAGCTATAATGACGCATGCGTAACCAAAACAAGTTAAAGAGCTTGCATTGCACCAAGAATATGAGCTAGAACCTGACATGAATCAGGTTTCTGATTGGTAGATTTCAGTTAAATAGTTTTTCATTTCTTTTAAATAATTTCATAATCTGCACGTAGGGGACTGTCTCCATAAATTTTAAACTGATGGTTTTTCAATTTAGTATTAAAAGATTGTTTAATTTAACTAGAACTCGCTTTGTATGAGATTTTTGGGACATTGTTTATATACAGCAAAATATGCAATGTGTTGCCACTAAGTTTAACTTTTTTCTCTTTGTTTATCTTCTCGAATTTCTGCTTCTGCTTCATTTTCTTTAAAATTAACCACTGTCAGCCAACCAACCAACGGTTTTAGAACACAATACAATTATTTTGTTTGTGTACAATTTTGCATTTGCATTGAACGCGGATACTGTTTTAGAAAGAATTTAAATGCATATTTTGTATCACTACGACTAGGAATGCAGTGTCTATTGAATTGAATTATTGTTTTCGTTGACAATCCTTAAAAGAACAGTTATAATTTTGCTAGTTTATTATTATTACTATTATAATATAATTAACTGATTTAGATTACAAAAGGAAACATAATTCATGAAACAACACAATCTTTATATCTCCTCAGTAATTTTATTTTCCCTTATTAGTTTTTATTAGTAAGTTATTTAAATTCAGTAAACATGGATCCAAATTGTCTTATACCTGGTGATGCTACTTTAATTGAAAACATTGTCAATTATTTAAAGGCAAAGGGAATATTTGATGAATTTCGTCATGAATGCCTTGCAGATATCGATACCAAGGTAACATCTTCTCTTATCTCTTTTGGGTTTTTTAAATCATCATCTGTATTTCTGAAATTTGCATTTTGACCTTATTTTTTTTTTTCTGAGTTTATTGATGTTTCATCAGAGCAGGTTATTGTTAACTTTAATACATAAAATGCGTTTATATCACTGCGGGTTTGCTTACTATATAATTTTATAAAATCATTATGTATCTAGTTACATTTAGAGAAGACTAATCCATTTATTTGATAAATATTTTCAAAGCCTCCAAATTAGCTTAGTGTACTAATTGCTTTTGTGGCAGGAGATGTCTAGATATATGTAACTATTACTTTTATATTATATTTTAATGTTTGAAAAACCTATTAATTTCTATTTGGTCTGGAAAAAAAAATAATTAATTGGCAACATAAACTTAAAATGAATTTCAAATTTAATATAACATTGAAAACATGCCAAACTTTATTATTTATCACAGTTTCAAATATGATATTTTAAATTTGTTTACTGTCAAATTGTTGAAGCATTGATAATTTTGCAATGTAGGGTAGATGTGCCAGTAATGAACATCCTTAAGGAATTTCTTTAAAAATTAATTTTTTAATTAATAGTTATAATTGTTATATTCCACATTTTTTAATATTATATTAATCTACCAACAATATTTAACCATGCTCATAGTCACATTTCCCAATGTAAATCGAAATGTAATTGTAAATAACAGAAATAAATCAAAACACCCTAAATCCCAGTAATGGACACCCCATAAAAAGTAATAGATAATTGATATTATGATTGTATTTAAAACTAGAATTTAAAGAAAGCATATTAATGAAATAGAAAAAGCTGAATTTTTATTGGTTATTTTTTTATAAACCAAAAATGTTGAAGGTGGCCCATTACTGGAAGGCGGTCCATTACTGGCACATCTACCCTATTTCTGAAAATGTTTCTGTTTATTTTAATATTTATGTATTTTGTTTTTTTAGTCTTCTTGTCAGAATCTTAGCCAAAGAGTAGATGGATATACTTCAAAATTCTTAGGAAATGAAACTTGGCATCCTGATTTAAATAAAAATGAACTCCGAAATAAACTTAGACGCCACATTGATGAGTATGTTTAAACTTCCTAATATTTCATTTGTATCAGTTATTTATTTTCATTTGTTTAAACATTTATTTTTATTTGTTTAATCATTTATTTCCTTTATACTCTTTTGTATTCTTATTAACAGATTAATGATCTGAATTTTTAGATTCTGTCATTTAAAAGAGCATTGAAATTTGAAACAAATTTATGGTTGAAAGTTTTTTCTCTTGTCATGGAATTTTGTCATTTTCCTATTCGGAATGGTGGAATGTGACAAAAAAAAAAAAAAACTGAACATAATTCTTTTATTATTATTTTTAAATATTACCTTAAGTTTTTCATTACATATTAATGCAATTCTTAGGAATTTATGTTTAAAATATGTGAGTGTTACGTTACATATGAGTTATGTATACAGTCAAACCTCGTTAACATGAAATAATTTCCAGGTCCCATCAGATGAGTCTGAAATGTTAATTAATTCGTTTAACACAAAATAGAATTTTGAAAAATCCTGCTTAAGGCGAAATTTTTTTTTTTCCGCTTCGAAGTCAAAACATGATTTCTTATGCAATGTTTTCTATATTTCAAACTTAAATGTCACATACTCTTATTAAAAGTGGAATTTTCTCATGGTTTGAAAACAGGGTTGTTTGATTTAAATCGTGATTTAAATCAAATGATTTTTTAAAAAAAATCTTTGATTTAAATCAATATTTTTAACATTGATATTTACAAGCTGAATAAGGATCAAATTAATCACTCGTGTTAACTTAAATGTCATCATTCATGTCAGATTAAAAATTATCTTTTTAATAATGTTAAATAAAACTTTTATAAATTGAAAATACTACTTTCTTATGAAAGTAAATGGAACACTGCATTCAAAATATTATTTATCCATAGTGCATCCCAAAATAAATACTGATAAATGATCTCTCATTTTTAAACTTTTTTTCTTTCCTAGATGATCACTTCATTTTTGAAAGATAAATAAATGCTGATGATGCTAAATTTAAATCTATTTAATAAAAAAGTATTTAATATAATAGTATTTTCACTGAGGAGTTACTATCTCTAAAGTAGATTTCACATGATTCATAAGTTTGCTTTATGTTTAGTTGTGCTTTGTTGCTTAGACATGCAATTACAATATCCCATATGTTGATGGTTGATCATATATTAATTCATAATATATGATCATATAATGGACTAATTGTAATATAGTAAATATTTGGTAATTAAAAACAGGACAATTGCACCATAATTTCTATAATTAAAATAATGTATTAAAATCAAATACAACATTTGCTAAATGGTACACACATTAAAATCGTGAATTTACAAACACATTTAAAAATCTACATTTCGTTTCGCTTCTGCGAACGTCATCAGGATGTTACAAACAATATCAGACCAGATTCTCTGATCAATAAGGTTAACTGGATGAATTATGACCTCCAGATTCGACTGGGAGCTCAGTGGTAGAGCGTGGCGGCTTCAGCCAAGCGATCCCAGGTTCGAATCCTGGCCCGGACATTTTTCGTCCAGTTGGAAAATTACTACTCGTATGTTACAAACAAGTCTAAAATGTCAAAATGAGCATATACATCTGAGAGTCCTGGAGAAAACTTGATCGGAGAGTGTGCAGACGTCACCAAGTTCCCATGGTCCATTCACTTGGTGACGTTTGCGCACTTTCCGATCAAGTTTTCTCCAGTACTCTCAGACGTGTATGCTCATTTTGACATTTTAGACTTGTTTGTAACATCCTGATGACGTTCGCAGAAGCGAAACGAAATGTAGATTTTTAAATGTGTTTGTAAATTCACGATTTTAATGTGTGTACCATTTAGCAAATGTTGTATTTGATTTTAATACATTATTTTAATTATGTAAATACAGTGGAACCCCGATTTTACGTAATCCGTTTCGTACGTTATCCCGCTTCCTACGTTATTTTTCGTCGATCCCAGAAAATTCCTATTCCGATAATGTTAAAAGTACCTCGATCCTACGTTATTTACTCTTAACGTTTCCCGCTTCGTACGTCATCTTAGGCAAAGTACCTCAAAAAATGTTATCTTTTTCACTCATGGAAAAAATTTCAAAAGAACAATAATGCTTTCCACTTGGTCAACTGACTGTTTCTTACCAAAAACATTTCTTCCCCTACCCGTTAATATTCTCGTGAGAAAGTAACGATGAACTATTATTTGTCTATCAGCACTTGACCAAACCTGTGTCACGTGATATCGGGGGTGGGGATTCTTTTTTCGCCGTTCATTCGTTTCAACCCGCAGTGGAGTACCTTTCTTTTGCTATCTCATAGTGATTGTCAGTCAAAAGTAGGATGTCTAAAAATGAAAATGTTTCTCTGTAGCCGAAAAGGTACAAATTATTGAAAAATCCAAAGTTTCCAAAGGAACTAAAGTGAATCTCGTAAAATCGTTCGGTATCGCTTATTCCACGTTACAAACCATCCTAAAACAAGAGGTCTCTGTGGAATTAAAATCTGAAAAACTGGGAAATTTGTCAAAGAAAAGAAAAACATTGAAAACCTGTGCTTTTGAGGCACTGGAAAAGATTTTGTACGAGTGGTTTAAACAAGCCCGTTTAGCCAAGATTCCAATCAATGGCTCAGTTTTATAAGAAAAGGCTCTTGAAATTTCTTCTATAGACGTGAAATGCAGAATCTTTAACACAGGTGAGACCGGATTGTTTTTTAATCTCTTCCGTGATAGAACATACACCATGAAAGGAGAAACGTATCACAGTCGGGAACAATCAACAGTGCGATTAACAGTTTTGTTATTTACGGATGCAGACGAAACTGAAAAGCTAACACCCTTTGTGATTGGTAAATCCAAGGAGCCCCGATGCTTCAAAAACATTAAAAGTTTGCCGACAGATTACAATCTCAACCACAATGCTTGGATGACTCAAAATCTTTGTGAAGATTTTGTAAGAAAATTGAATATAAAAATGAGCTTATAAAAGCGAAAAATAATTTTATTCATAGAGTAGTGCGCTCATGTTAATCTGAATTTAAAGAATGTGCGCATAGCATTTTCCACACCAAACTGTACCAGTTTACTTCAGCCATATGAAACTTGGGAATAAACAGATACTCCAAAATGCATTATAGAAAGCAACTGGTAAGAAAAGGCCTTTTTTCGCTTGATTCCGGTGAGCTTAAAGATGCTTGGAAAACAAAGCTAAATGTGCTGGATGCTCTTCATTTCATCTAATCGACGTGGGATAGTGTAGTTGAAAAATGCATGTCAAATGCTTTTCTGAAAGGAGAATTTTCAAAAACCGAAATTAACGGTGAAGCGCCGCCGAAAGAGCTCTCTATGGAAGACTATGCAGACATCAATGTTGATGAGTACATTGATTGCGATAAGTATGTTATCGCTACCACAGATATTCAGACTATTTCCGATTTGATTTCGCAATATTGAAGTGAGGATGATCTTAATAAAGATGCAGAAGATATCGTGCCCTCATCGGAAGAGGCCATTGCGAGTTTAAAAATTTTAAAGAAATTTTAACTAGACATGAAGATTAAGCAAATATGCATGTATTGAAAATAGAATATATGTGAAATTGCACTTAAAAAGAAAACATAATAAAGAATAACAGATTTTTTTAAATACTAATACTATGGTATTGGTAAGTTTATTTTTGTATAATTTGTTTTCTTGAAGTGTTTTTCTCTATTTGACCTTGATTTTACGTTTTCCCGTTTCGTACGTTTTTTTTCTGCTATTCCCGTGAAAAACATAAAATCGGGGTTCCACTGTATTTGGATTATTCGTCTAACATAGTTATAGAATTCCAATTTTATGTTCTTAATAACTGGAAATAATTTAATCTGTGTGACTGATCCCTTTTCTTTCCTAGAATTCATTGCTTACTGCAATGGAAAATATAAAATATTACCTTATTTCTAAGCTACACAATCATTTCTACTGTACAGTAAACAGGATTGATTGTTGAAATTGTCAATGGCTGAGGGCTGGATATCACTGACAGTTGATAGCTTCATATTTTTAGTTATGCGATTCGATTACCTTGCATATCTTGTAACTGTTTTGTAATTATTAATCTAGTATAGTATGAAACACAAGTTGGAACAACAAGGTATGTTTCAATACAACAGTAAGAAATATTGTCAATTCAGACTCTGTGGCATCTAAAGCTGGATACAATGCCAAAAAATGGTTATGTTTCAAATCGGATTTTTGTGCCCATAATTAAAACTAATTACTCTATCACACTCATATTAAAGATTAATAAGTAATTCAGTTGAAGTAGGTCTATAAAACTTAATTAAAATTTAAAGAATAAATAATTTTAGTTATATTACAGAATAATATGTATTTCTTTAATATTTCTACCTCTTAAAATGCTTGGCAACTTTATTAACATGGCACTGCACATAGTGCAAAATAGATTGGTGCTAACCTGGTTTGAAGAAAAGTGTCTGGTTACTGCATTGTAAATATCTTTTACTGTCGACTAGAATTTTTTGCTGGTTACCAGATTTTATCAAATTTGTAAAGCTCTGATTATATATATTATTGGAGTAATACATTAATGAAAAATGTAATAACTTAAATTAACTAGAAAATTATGCACACACATAGGTATATCTATAACAGTTTAATATAGTAAAATAATATAATTTTAAGTTTTAAATCTGAATTTGTTTGCAACAGTTTTTTTTTTAATTTAAATTATATTGAATTTTTATCTAGGAAGTTTAATGAAATTAATAGAAATGTGCAAATCTATACAGAGAAAATAAATAAATACAATGCGCACAACACAAATAATATTAATAAAAAAAATCCGATTTAAATCAAATAAATCTGATTTTTTTTTTTAAATCGCGATTTTTATCAACCTTGTTTGAAAACGAAAGTGAAAAAGGGTTTTAGAAAATTCTGAAATACTGAATTCATGAATAATCCCTGCTTTTCTTTGATCTCTGATATGCACAAGTGTTCCCACATTAACCATATGAGCAATAGATTAGTCACAATGAAAGTTTGAGGAAGGAATTTCTTTTTTTGAAAGTGATTGTTCCATTACTCGGTTGACTGTATTGACAGTAACAAACTATAAACCAGGGGTCTGAATTCTCCTATCTGCGAGTGAAAGAAGTGACAATCTCTATTTCACTACCTGACTAATATAATGGAAACGCTGTTCACAGTTGCTCTGTAGAATTCTGTGAAAGATGAGTCGAAAACAGCAAGCAGTATCTTAAGAAACCAAGCAAAAAATGAAACGAAGTTAGCGATAAAGTGCTGAAAAAATCACAAAATGCGGCGAAGTAGGGCATATCTACAATTCTTCTACAATTTTAAAGAATCGTGAAAAGATTGAAACGGTTTATGCTATGAGTTAATTCAAACTAGTAAGAAAAGGAATGTGTAGAAGAAAGAATGAATAAATTGAAATTGCTCTCTTGCGGTGGATAAAAGAGGCAATAAGCCAGAACATTGTTTTAACTTTTGCAGTTCTGCAAGATGAAGCAGAGGCTTTTGCTGATGCTCTTGGTGAAAGCGATTTAATATTTTCTGGCGGATGACTGACAAGATTTAAATAGCGTCATAGACTTGTCTGCAGAAAGGTATGTAGCCAAAATCGGTAAATTCTTTCTTAGACATTGTTTTTTCCAAGTACATTTGCATAGATGAAGATGTGCTGACTTCGGATGTGACGACATGCGAAGAAATAATTTCTGAAAAAGATGACAACATTGAAGTGTCAGACGAGGAAGAAGAAATTGACACAGAACAGAAAAGTTTAGTGTCAATAAATGAATCTACTGCAGCATTGAAAACTGTACAACATTTCCTTATGGATCAAGAGGATACTTCCCGAGCTTTGGACAAATTAGATTAGGTCATACGTTCCTATAAAAAGTACTCTACAAAAATTGAAGCCAAAGTCAATAACGGACTATTTAAAAATATGATTAGCATGTAAATAAAATTATTGCCTAAAAAACTATAATTAATTTGTTAATAAAATTTACTATTTCTTATTAATTTATGATTTTTTGAGCAGGGATATATTTGTAGGTTAATTTATTTAGTTTTTATATCTAACATAGATGGCGCCACTATTATGACGGTTAATACGAAATTTCGGATAACATGAAAAAAATTCCCAGTCCCTTCAATTTCGTGTTAACGAGGTTCGATTGTAGTACATTTTATCCGAGTGTTACGAAAACATATTAATATATTTCAGTTCTGTGAAAATTTCTGATTTTCACCCATGAACAAATTCTAAGTTGCTAAAAGTACTTTATATTTTAAATATAAATTATAAATATACATTATAATTAAAGTATACATTGTAATTTGTGTTACATATATAATTTGTATTGTAAGGTGACCTGGGGTAATTATAGGTCACTCTCTTTCTGGGGTAATTATGGGTCACCTAGTTTTTATCCCTATGATATATGTACCAAGACAAATTCTAAAATAGTGGATAGGTTCTCTCATTAATCTACTTTATTATGTATAATAATTTTTTATTTCAACTTAGCTGCATAATATGAGTTGAGATGTTTTTGTAACATGCTATAAAATCATCTTTCAGAAAGATTGACTTTGAAAATTGCACTTTTTACCAAGATCCATGCTACAATTAAATAAATGTTTAGATTTTTTTTTGTTTATGCTTTTTTAAAATATAAATACTATAAGGTTTTTAAATACATGCACTTTTTATTCTTATTTTTGTTTTTTTCAAATGAACTCTAGATGTATACAATTATGCCCTAAATACATGGGGTCATTATGAGTCACTGGGGTAATTCTGGGTCAGCAATGTGTTTAGTATTCTTTATGGCATTTTTTGTATTTTACACATGCAATGCAATTGTTAATTTAGAATTTTAGGATTTTCAAAAGATTTTCCCAATTTTTAAAATAAACATACAGTATTGTAAACCAAAATTAATTTTTGAACTAGGCCTAATAAAATGTTTTTATAAGCATTTTTTTTTTTTTTAACTAAAATAAAATAGTAATTTTCAAATAAATTTAACAATTAGGATATCAATAATTAATAAAATATTGTTGTGAGCTCGGGGTTCAAAAGGACTGATGCCAATATATAAGAACAATCAAAAGGCTTTATTCACTATAAACAGTGCAATACGAACACGAATATCTTCTGAAAATTACAAGATATTCAGTAATCTTCGAATCCAATAAAAGCACAGCAAAATTTCACACAGAAACAATGCATTCAATACGACGTATCAACGACAAGATCGATCCCAGAAACACAGTTCTCAATGCAAAGCCTCTCGTATGAATTCAATCGCAGTTGACAGACAACTAACCGAACTGAACTGGTGGAGGTCCCTTATATAGACTTCAGCGATCTTTCCAGATTATTCCAGGGCTTTCTAATGCTAGAAATTACCAGAAGGTCCTTCAACTCTCGATAGAGTACTCCAAACGTGAAAGGATCCCAATGTAAATGTATAAGGAGGGGTTGCACAAAAAGTCGCCAACTTGGCGACATTTGGCGACAAAAATAAGTCGCCAAAACCATCGCCAGCTTGGCGATAAACCCATTCCTTGGCGATTTTGCAATAGAACTCCATTATAAAACCGATGCTGTAAGGTTGTTTTTCTTGCAAAGCACCTGAGGCCTTTAGCATTGAGTTACATGATGCTCAATAGGAAATACATTAATAATACTGCAATTTTCACAATAATAAAATAAAATAAATTTAAACAAATGGAATATTTACAGATATATACAAAATTCATAACATTGCCCCCCTCTCAAGGACTGCACGTCCCGGGCAGTTCAACCTTTGATCGGAAAGCAAACCTGTTACCAACAAATGCTATACTATTCAAAGCACTTAAAGCAAACATGGAAAATAACAATTAAACACATTCATAATGCTGAATTATACAAAATATACACTTATTTAAAAAAATAAATTAAATTAAATTAAAGCATAGACATTATTACATACAAGTATTTAAATAATAATAACATTAATAATGATAATGCTAAGCAAAAGAAATTATTACATTAACTTATATACAAGACCATGGTCATACTAATTTACATTATTTACATTACACTATTTACAATCAATGAACTAAGTACTATGGCCATAGTATGGAGCCAGCCTGTCGTAATGAACGACTCTAGGCTTCGAACTTGGTGACTTTCGGATCCGAATTATGACATCGTTCAGTCTGTTTGCAGTTTGGGAGAAAGTCCTTTACGTTGAGTCGGATTATAAAACCAAACCTTGTCACCTTCTTTGAATTGATGTCCTGTGGCTTTTGTGTCGTACCTGGTCTTCATCTTCTCCGTCTGTATATTGATCCGCTCTCGAGCCAAGTTGTGGACGTCTTCAAATCGTGCCTGGAGATTCTGCACGTATCCCTCTGGCGATGAAGGCGCATCTGGAGGGCGACCAAAAATCAGATCACAAGGTAGACGAAGATCACGACTGAAAAGCATCTGAGACGGGGAATAGCCGGTTGTTTCATGGACGGCGCTGCGATAGGCGAGAAGAAACAAGGGAAGTTTTTGGTCCCAGTCTTGTTGGTTTCTTGAGACTAGCAGTGAGAGATTGTTGAGGATGGTACGATTAAATCTCTCAACCATGCCATCCGACTGTGGATGTAAAGGCGTCGTCCTAGTTTTGTCCATTCCGAGAAGTTGACAGAGACCCTCAATCACAGCAGAGATAAAATTTCTCCCCTGGTCCGAATGCATTTGGAGAGGGACTCCATACCTTGATATCCACTGGTGTACCAAGGCATCCGCAACCGTAGAAGCTTCTTGATCAGGGATGGCATAAACTTCAGGCCATTTCGTGAAGTAGTCCATGACAACAAGGAGGTATTTGTTGCCATCAGCACTTCTTGGCAGAGGGCCTAGGATGTCAAGGGCGATGCGTTCGAAAGGTGCTCCTACATTGTAGAGATGTAGTCTTCCTCGGCTATGTTTCTTTGGTCCCTTTCGAGCTGCACATGCATCGCAAGATTTGCACCATCGTTCGACGTCAGCTCTCGCTTTTCCCCAGAGGAAGCGCTCTCGGACTCTATGTAATGTTTTCATGACTCCAAAATGGCCACCAGTGGGACTGCCATGTAATTCCTTGAGGACCTCTGGTATTCGGGATCGAGGAAGTACCAACTGCCACCGAGATGTCTTCCCATCTTCCGATTCGAATTTTCGGAACAGGACACCATTCCTGACGTGGAGGGAGTTCCAAAGAGCCCAATATTGCTTTGTCGTAGGACTGTAAGTCGAGATGTCTTTCCAACTGGGCTTCGTGCTAGAAGATTCTAATAACTCCAAGATTGGTTTGATCTCAGAGTCTGCCATTTGATCTTCTCGAATCTTCTCATCACTCCAGGGATCTGGTGGCGTCAATAGTGAAGTCTTCGTCTGGCGTATGACATATTCGGGATTATACTTGCTCTCCGCTCTGGAACAATAGCGACAGCTCTCGGGACACGGTCTTCTTGATAGGGCATCGGCGTTTCCATGCGATGAGCCTTTGCGATGCCTGATGTCAAAGTCGTATTCCTGGAGCCGTTGTATCCATCTGGCTACTTGGCCCTCTGGGTTCTTAAAATTCATCAGCCATGTTAGGGATGCGTGATCAGTACGAAGGAGAAATTTCCTGCCATAGAGATAGTGATGGAAGTGTTCTATGGCTTTCACTATAGCTAGTAACTCCTTATGAGTGACGCAATAATTCCGCTCTGGTTTCGATAAACATTTGCTCCAGTATGCTACGACTCGTTCTTGGCCATCTATTTCTTGAGAAAGTACAGCGCCGACACTTTCATGACTGGCATCCGTGTCCACAATGAACTGTTTCTCGGGGTGCGGATAGGTAAGGACTGGAGAGGATGTGAGAGCTTCTTTCAGCCGCTGGAAGGAATTCTCGCATTCTTGTGTCCATAGAAACTTCTGCTTGCTTTCAGTGAGCCTATGCAATGGTCTTGCGATGTTGGAGAACCCCTGGACAAACTTTCTGTAATAAGTGCATAGTCCCAGAAAGCTTCGCAACTGATGGACATTTTCCGGACGCTTCCAGTTCTTTACTGCGGACACTTTTTCTGGATCTGTTCGAACACCTTCAGCTGAGATGAATAGTCCTAAATAATTTACTTCGCGTTGGAAGAACTTGCATTTCAGAGGGTTCAGCTTTAAATTCGCCGCTCTTAGCTTCGTTAACACTTTTCGAATATTTTCTAGATGTTCTTCAAACGTGCGGCCACCAATGATGACATCATCTAGGTAGATGAGACAAGCTTCAAAAGTCAGGCCTCTTAACACTGTCTCCATGAGGCGCTCGAACGTTGCTGGAGCATTGCAGAGCCCGAACGGCATAACTTTAAATTGCCAAAGTCCTTGTCCAGTAGTAAATGCAGTCTTCTCTTTGTCATCAGGATGGATCTCTACCTGCCAATATCCACTCTTCAAATCCAGTGTGGAAAACCATTTATGTCCTGAAAGAGTATCTAGTGTGTCGTCTATTCTTGGTAGCGGATAGCTGTCCTTCTTCGTGATATCGTTAAGTTTGCGATAATCCACACAAAATCTTGTGGAGCCATCTTTCTTTCGGACCAACACGATGGGAGAGGCCCACGGACTTGATGACGGTTCGATGATGTCACTATCCTGCATCTCTCGTAAGAGCTTAGAAACCTCTTCTTGTTTTGCAAACGGCAAGCGTCTTGGATGCTGTTTAATCGGTGGATGGTCGGCAGTATCAATTCTATGACGTGTCAGAGAAGAGCGACCTACATCATTCTCGTTTTATAAAAACACATCCGTAAATTCCTGGAACAGTCTTTCTGCGGCATGTCTTTGCTCAGGAGATAAATTCTCATTTCGTCCAATTTCAGGTGTTAAACTTGTAGGCGGCTCCGACAACGTTAAGCTCGGGTCTTTGCAAACACAGGTGACTGGAGCACAGGTAGCAAGCACTTCACCCTTCGGGATAATTCTAGACTTTTCACTTACATTCGCCATCCTCACGGGTATCACATCTCTCGACAGATCTACCAGCGCTGATGCTATTAGCACTCCTTTTGGGCTCTTCTCAGGATATCCAACCAAGCCACATTGAAAACTACTTTCGTTCTCAGTTAATCCAGGTATCATCATTTCGGTCCGAGGAGGGATGATAACATCTGCCTTGGCTGTGATCCGCTGAATAGACCCGGACTCATTTCCAAGTTTGAAAATAGTGACATCTTCTTGAGCAGAGCGTAACTCATTCTTCTTAAAATCCAGTGTAAATCCATGCTCTTTTAAAAAGTCCAGTCCGAGTATGAAAGGGTCTGAAATATCGGCCACATAGACTGTATGATGGTAAGCGGTGTTCCCAAACTTTATTTCCAGTGTCATTCTTCCAAATATGTCGATCTTATCTCCTGTCACAGTTTGAAGGATTACACGTGGCGGAGTCCAGGAGAGTTTTTCTTTCAGCCGCTGAACTAGATCTTTCCGAATGATGGTCACATTGGCTCCTGTATCGATGATCATATTACAGGGCAAATCATTCACACTTCCGACTAGAAAAACTCCGTTCTCGCCGCAACTTCTTGCAGAAATTTCACATACTTGAAAATGAGGCTTCTTAAGATCTGGAAACCTCCGCCCCGCAAGATGGTCAATAATCAGTTTTCTTGCTCCTCCGTTAGCGGGTGAGCTATTACCTTCGGTGCTGGGTCGTCTTGGGCTGTCGATTTGGATATGGCCTTCTCCACCGCATTTCCAGCACTTGATCTTCCTGTAAGGTTTGTTGGCGATTAAGGAGTTCATCTTTCTCATTATGTCATTCATCTGCTGCTGTAAGCACTCCACAGCTCTATCTGACGTCTCAGGCAGGTTGGCTGCTCGCACAAAGTGTCGATCTTTCTTAGTAGCTTGCTGGGCTGCCTCGAATTTCAGAGCGTAAACCAAAGCCCCTTTTAAATCATTGAGATCTGCAATCCAGAGTGCTGTCTGGATCTCAGGGTCACGCACACCATCAATAAAATGTTGCAGAGCTAAACTTTCTCTAATTTCAGTCGGACAGCCAGGATAAGCAAGATGTGAAAGTCTCTCGACATCCGTAGCAAGCTCTTGCAGGGATTCAGTGGATTTCTGCTGTCGAGATTTGAGCTGGAGTCTGCTATATTCCTTCATGCATTTCTCGCCAAAGCGCAATTCTAAGGCACTGACGAGCGTTTCAAAATCCAGCGGTTCATTTGCAGGCAAAGTCTGTAAGACGTCGGCAGCATCAGCTCGTAGAGAAGCAGCTAACTGGCAAGTCTTTGTCTGGGAATCCCATCCATTGGCGTCCGCTACGATCCCAAATTGTGTCTTAAAAACTGGCCATGAGGATTTTCCGTCATAGGTCGAGAGTTTAATAGAGGCCCGAGGAAGCATAGCTTGATACTTGACATCTTCGGGATAGTTTTCGGCAGTTATCTTTTGTGTCTTGACTTTTTCCAACTCTTGTTTTACATTCTCTATGCTTTCTTCAACGGTCTTGGCGATCTTTTGAACTTTTTCTTCTACTTTTTCTTCTATGGTTTTGGCTGTATTTTGAACTTTTTCTTCTATTTCTTGAAATCTTTCTTCAACTTTGTTTTCCACACCGTCAATTCTTTCATTTAAAGATGTTATTTTATTATCTATTAAATCTTTCAACTCACCAAGGTTGGTTGACATATCCTTTTTCATTTCTTCCGACATCTCCTTCATTTCGGCCTGGTTTGCAGTTATTTTCTCATCTATCGCTGACATTTCCTTCTTCATTTCTTCCGACATTTCCTTCTTCATTTCTTCCGACATTTCTTTCATTTCAGCCTGATTCGCAGTCATTTC
Source organism: Maratus michaelseni (assembly GCA_963931845.1). Classification (NCBI taxonomy): domain Eukaryota; kingdom Metazoa; phylum Arthropoda; class Arachnida; order Araneae; family Salticidae; genus Maratus; species Maratus michaelseni. Next base: position 207,231,555 of record OZ007594.1, on the reverse strand, counting down.
CTTCTTCATTTCTTCTTTCAACTCGCCAAGGTTGGTTGACATCTCAGCCTGATTTGCAGTCATTTTCTCATCCATCGCTCCTAATTTCTCCAATAATTGTTTCAGTTGATCCTTCAGTTGATCCTCCATTGCTCTGGTGATTGGCATTCAATCCCACTTCTGACACCAAATGTTGTGAGCTCGGGGTTCAAAAAGACTGATGCCAATATATAAGAACAATCAAAAGGCTTTATTCACTATAAACAGTGCAATACGAACACGAATATCTTCTGAAAATTACAAGATATTCAGTAATCTTCGAATCCAATAAAAGCACAGCAAAATTTCACACAGAAACAATGCGTTCAATACGACGTATCAACGACAAGATCGATCCGAGAAACACAGTTCTCAATGCAAAGCCTCTCGTATGAATTCAATCGCAGTTGACAGACAACTAACCGAACTGAACCGGTGGAGGTCCCTTATATAGACTTCAGCGATCTTTCCAGATTATTCCAGGGCTTTCTAATGCTAGAAATTACCAGAAGGTCCTTCAACTCTCGATAGAGTACTCCAAACGTGAAAGGATCACAATGTAAATGTATAAGGGGGGGTTGCACAAAAAGTCGCCAAATCCGTCGCCAACTTGGCGACATTTGGCGACAAAAATAAGTCGCCAAAACCATCGCCAGCTTGGCGATAAACCCATTCCTTGGCGATTTTGCAATAGAACTCCATTATAAAACCGATGCTGTAAGGTTGTTTTTCTTGCAAAGCACCTGAGGCCTTTAGCATTGAGTTACATGATGCTCAATAGGAAATACATTAATAATACTGCAATTTTCACAATAATAAAATAAAATAAATTTAAACAAATGGAATATTTACAGATATATACAAAATTCATAACAATATTTATGAGAATAAAACACTGTTTAAATTAATTGCCATCAGAGTTCGTTGATATATATCCGATATTTATTTTCAAAATATCAATATTTTTGATATTTTCAATATTTTTATATATTTTTTTTTTTTTTTTTTTTGCGATCCTATGACGAAATTCGCTGGTTTTTTTTTTTTTTTTTTTTTTTCGGATTATTCGACAAAATGATTTCACGATTCTTCAAAGAATTTATGCGTGTAAAAATTACACGTGCCATGGGACGCGTAAGAGCTATTTTTTTTTGCGTTTCAACTACAATTTTTCGTGTAATTTATGCGCTATAGCACGTCTGCGGCATCGCTGTGAGCCCCTCATTTTCCTGTGCCCCTAGGCATTATTCTCTGCTTCTTCATTGGTGTTGATTGCCACATTATAAAGTATGCAAGGCACGGTTAAAAAAAATTTATTACAATCTTAAAAAAATTATTAATTACATAAAATTAATAAAAACAGTTATTTATAAAAAAATATATATATTGTTATTACATTCTAGTAAGTGCAATTTAAAAAATTAAATTTGATTACTTAGCTTTTCAGTTAAACCAAAAAATTATATGCACTATGAACAGTGCTAAAATTGCTTTTTAGTAACGTCCACATGGGATGTCCATTACTGGAAATTGACTAATTAAGCATTCCAGTAATGGACCATGGTCCTAGAACCTGAAAAATTAATGAAATTGTGTAAATTGCCATTAGTATATAAAAATCAAAGTTTTCTATTACTATTAAAACAAAAACATGCAATGTTTTCAAGGAAATAAAAAAGATATAAATTAATTAAGTGAAGCCAGCTTTTAGGATGTTCATTAAGATTTTCATAGAAAAACAGTGGAACTGTGAAACAATATTTTCTGCTTCCTGATTGGTTTGATTAAGAGTGTCAACAATAACCCAGATTATAAAACATGCAAGGGGGAATAATGAAAAAAATATATAAAAAGCTAAATTTTTATTGGTTATTTTTTTATAAACCAAAATCTTTAAAGGTGGCCCATTACTGGAAGGCAGTACATTACTGGCACATCTACCCTATATTATATATTTTAATATATTTATTATACTATATTATAATTATATATTTATTATATATTATAGTATATTTATATAGTATATTAATATATTATGTAATAATATTTATATATATTTTAATATATCAATTTATTATAATAATTAATTATTATTATAATTGTAATTTGTAATTAATATTGTAATTTGCATTTATCGTGTTGATATATTTTGTTTTGAATTTCCCTAATTCACATCTGTATTTCAATATTTTAAATCCCTATTCTTAATTATTCAATTTTTAATTTTAACGTATCATATTTAATCAATCTTAACTTTCCCTCTTTTTACGTTCATTATTTTAAGTTTAATCAAGCGATCATCTTTCACTTCTCATTCATATCGTAAGTTCTCTCTTTTTCCATTCAGTTCTCCATCCCGTTTCGCCTTTGGCCGCATGCCAGCTTGTTTCGTAGCCTTCCTCCTCGGATCACGAGCTTTTACGGCTAGGCACCGGCACTCTCTGCGCATGTGCGTACGGCAGCGTTTCGCTGTTTCTCCTTCGTGCGTTAACTCTTCATTGAGTCTACCAGTTTGGCGCATTCATCTCCGTGCGGCGAGTTTTTGAGACTTGCTTTTACACACACTCGCCATGGTCGCGCGCTGTTCAAAATTGAGTTCTAGTGATTGTAGAGTTCAGAGTAAGTCGTTTATTGCACAGATATTTAAAGTCTTTAACTTTTTATGAGCATTCAACACCTGAAAAGCAGTGATGTCACTGGATCCTAAAAATCCTGCGTCTCAGGGACTCAGGATTTTCAAATATCTGGGTCCCTTTTTTATAAAAGCGGGTCCCCATTCATAATAATTCAAATTCATGTTTTAAAAGAACAAGTGAATTTGTTTATTTGGAAAAGAGAAATGCAATAGTTATTGTTTTGATAATAATTAAATAATGAATAATTAAAACCAGTATTTCCCAATCAAATAAGATATATATTTTTTAAACTACTAAGAGAAATTTTTTTGCCTTTTTTAAATGTAAATGTCTAATTATAAAATAATGATTATTTGACTGTAGAAGATACCAAGTATCACTAATATTTGCATTACTTTTAAAAGGGGGAGGACGGATTTATTGAAAAGGATATTTTTGTAGGATAAAAGCAAATTTTCTTAAAGGTTACGTTACAACAGAAAGGGGGGGGGGGGATCCTCTCTCAGCACTATTTGTTGTTGTAGGTCAGATTAACTCTGCTTTTGATTTGAGTCTACTTCAGGCTGAGTAAATTTCGCATTTTTTCCTTGGCCTTTGGACGATATTCGCATTTTTTCCCGCGATCCTTCAACGAAATTTGTCGTTTTTTCAAGCTCTTTCGATGAAATTTACCGTTTTTTCGAGATTCTTTGTCGAAATTTGCCTTTTTTTGGCAATCCTTCGACGAAATTAGCTGTTTTTTCGAGATCTTTCGACGAAATTTGCCGTTTTTTCGAGATTGTTCGACAAAATTTGCCGTTTTTTCGATGAAATTCACCGGTTTTTTTTTCGAGATTCTTCGACGAAATTTGCCGTTTTTTGGCGATCCTTCGATGAAATTTGCCGTTTTTTGGCGATCTTTCGACGAAATTTACCGTTTTTTGGCGATCCTTCGACGAAATTTGCCGTTTTTTCGAGCTCTTTCGATGAAATTTACCGTTTTTTCGAGATTCTTCGACGAAATTTACCGTTTTTTTTTAGATCTTTCGACGAAATTTGCCGTTTTTTTTCGAGATCTTTCGACGAAATTTGTCGTTTTTTCGAGCTCTTTCGATGAAATTCACCGTTTTTTCGAGATTCTTCGACGAAATTTGCCTTTTTTTCGAGATTCTTCGACGAAATTTGCCGTTTTTGAGCGATCTTTCGGCGAAATCTGCCATTTTTTCGAGATTCTTCGACGAAATTTACCGTTTTTTTGGCGATCCTTTGACCAAATTTGCTATTTTTCTGGCGATTGTTTGACGAAATGCGCCGTTTTTTCGCGGTTCTTGGACGGATTTCGCGATTCTTCGAAGAATTTACGCGTCCTGTAGGATGCGTAAGAACTATTATTTTGCATCCCAACTCCAATTTTTCGCGTAAATTGCGTGCTATAGCGCTTCCGTGGCATCGCTGGAAAAGGACAGCACCTTTTCCCAAGTCCACGGAAGTTTTTCATAATAAAATCATGGAAGTATTCTACAGTATTTTTGCTCATTCTTTATGTCACATCACTCTTGGATTCAAGGTAAACTTCTCTCTTATAATTTAACATTAAAATGACGTATTGGTATTGAACCTGATAAAATATTACGATCACGTTTCTTCTTGTCTTCACCTTCAAAGTATAATCAACCAAGTAATTTTAAAAGAACAATAGTCATCATTTAAATTCACCTACAAGATCCTCTAAACATTTAGTGAAGCAAAAATCTTCATAATAGCATTGTATATGTACATTATAATCAGGGATGTAGAGGAGGGTATACGCCGCGTACCTTCTGTATAACTCTATACCCTTTGTAGTTATAGCATTATATTCTCTGGTGCTTTATATTTTATACCCTCTGCCTGTAGCGTATATCCTCTCTCTTTTCTTCAACTTCACTATTGATTGTAATATACATTATATATATAATAAACCTTTGAAACCATATACAGTAGACCTTAAATTCGCATAGCTTAAAACCAGAGGTTGTGCAGATTTTAGAATTTTGCAAATTTCTGGTCACTGTTTTGTTTAAATTTTTTATACAATAATTTAAATTCAGTAATGCTCTCAAAATTACAATGAAGGTTTTTAATAAAGTAAAATAGTATAAATTAAGAAAATTTAAAATATTAAAAGTAAAGGTCAAGTAAATAATTAATAATGCATAATGATGATGAGATTTTTTTTCTTGAATTATTCAGTGAAACTCACCTTATAAATTTACACTAATAATTCACATCAAAATCTTTAAAATAACAAAAATTTATTTCATATTTAGCCATACTTTTAACCAAAACAGCTTGATTAATACATATATTGAAAAATAAATTTATACTTCCTTCATGAGAAAACATAAGTTCAATCATATTAACCAGAATTACATATTAAAATGTGTACAGAATGTAAAGTTGAAAATAAGCAGTCACCACTCGGAGATTAAAAATAAGGAAAGAACAGGTCAAATGCAGGATTTTTCCGATTTTCTTTTTTTTTCCCCTAAAATTCGCGATTTTCCGACAAATTTTCGACGAAATTCATGATTTTCCAGTGGCCGTTCGACGATATTCATGATTTTTATGTACCCGATCGACAATATTCAGGATTTTTACATGGCCATTAAATAAAATTCGTGATATGCGATTGTTTATAAAAATTCGTGACTTTTATGTTCCCATTTGAAAAAATTCATGATTTTTTGCGCGACCGCTCAACAAAATTCATGAGTTTTATGTGCTCGAGCGACAAAATTCATGATTTTTATGCGCCCGATTGATGATATTCATGTTTTTACGCACCTGATCGATGAAGTTCATGATTTTTATGTGCCTGATAGACTATATTCGTGATTTTTCTGATCGCGATCGACGAAATTCGAAATTTTTACGCACCCGTTTGATAAAATTCGTAATTTTTACGCGCTTGATTGACAAAATTCATTTTTACGCACCTGATCGATGAAATTCATTATTTTTATGTACTCGATCGACAAAATTTGTCATTTTTATGCACCCAATCGACAAAATTCCTGATTTTTGCACTCCCGAATGACAAAATTCATGAATTTTATACTCTTGAATGACGAAATTCTTGATTTTTACACACCTGAATGATGAAATTCATGATTTTTACGCACTTGATCAACGAAATTCATGATTTTTATGTGTCCAGTCGACGATATTCGTGATTTTTACATACCGCTCGACAATATTCATGATTTTTATGCACCTGATCGATGATATTCATGATTTTTTTCGATCCTGATCGACGAAATTCATGATTTTTATCCTCCCAAATGACAAAATTTGCAATTGTTGCCTAAGCTAATTAGCGAAATACAAACAATTCCTGAATTTCTGGAGATGTTAACCATTTTTGGCCCGCTGACCACAGGTTGTGCATATGTAATGTATATCATGTTATGTGTTATTATTTAGTGCATAAACATATCTATTTTATTGTTGTCAGATCTTAGTTCTAGACAAATAATTTAAAAAAAGGTACTTATGTAGTTAGCTTCATAAGCATGTTGTGTATAACTTTGCTGTTAACTTATTTTAAAATTTAAAATAGATTGGAAATTAATATCTCAAGTTTATTAAAAAATATATAAATTAAAATATTTTTATTTAGTACATAAATTACTCGTTTACTGTAAAGTCATTATATATATTTTTTAATTAAACATTCAGTGACATAAATGTACTTACTGGCTACTAAAAAAATTATTCTCATTAGCCAGTAACTGGCTATTAAAAAAAATCAACCTACCGGCCAGTGGCTACTAAGCAAAATTCCTTATTTTCACCTTTAACAGAATGATAGAAAAGTTTTTAAAAAAAATTGAATTTTACACCTATACCTTAATTGTAAGTTTCATTGTTTACATCGAAAACAATATGCGTATTGTGGATTTGAGGGAGTCTACTATATACTGTAGATTCCCTCAAATCCGCACAGCTTGGGATCAAGGTATGTGTCGATTTTTTAATTTTGTGGATTTCTAATCACTGATTTGTTTACATTTTTTAAACAGTAATTTATTCTTCTAGTAAAGAAAATTATAATGAATCATTGCAATAAGAAAAATATTAAAATAGTTAGATAAAATATTAAAATAGTTAGATAAAATATTAAAATAATTGAAGTAAATTATTAAAATAATTATGTAAATTAGTAAGAATTAAGAAATTTTAAAATATAAAAAATAAAGGTCCAGTAAATAATAATTAATGATGCAGTATTAAATATGCATAATAATGATGTAATATCAATCCTTCTTGTTTCATTCAGCCATATTAGTCAAAATTATGTAAGAAATCACAAAATAAAAATAAAAATCATTAAAGATTAAAACTGAAATTAAATACCGATGAGAAGTTTAACTACTGTTATGCCGTTTTTTACCTTAGATACAAAAATAATTTGCATCAGAATCTTAAAATAATAAATTTTATTTCATGCTTGTACACTTTCCGATGATACAATAATGAAATGGTACAAAAACTGCACCCCCTTTTGGCAGAATATCCTAAGATCTACTGGCCACAGCGAAAAAAATATACATGAATTTTTATTCAATTCTATGCATAACTTCTTACACTTTTCGATGATACAAAGAAGACACATGGACCTTGTGTAAAAATGTATTTTCTGGGATCTGTGACTCCTAAAATTTTTTAATCTGCTGGCCGGAAAGTCGGAAAAAAAGCCGGAAGTCGAAAAAATTTTTGATTACAGTACTTTCTTCTTTTATAGATGAAAGAAAGTAACAAATATAATTTTCACTTAGGCCTGCATGTTTCAGCCATAGATTATAATTGCAGGTATAAAACCTAAACTTTGCCAGGTGTACAGACCATCCCTCAAAGATTACAGCAATTAAAGTCAATAAACAATAATTTTATTAAAGGCAAGAAAAATTTTCAAACCGCCAGTGTGTATTTTGTCAATGCACATATGTCTTGAAGTTTGACCATTGAAATGCCAATTGTTCACTGCTCTTGATGGATAAAAATTTTCTAATGATGGGACATTCATGTTAATAAACAGTATTTAGCAAGAGTGAGGAATTTTCTTAAAATATTTCCAGCCAGCAAGATGCGATATACAGTCAGTGTCGTGTTTACTTTGCAGCAAAGGAATTATTTCCCGAATGTCAAAAAATCTGTGTGAAAAGATGCTAAAAATTGCATTGAAAATCACGGAACACAAAATTTAATATCGTATAAGGCTAAATATTTGAAAACTAATTTCTTTTAATAATGTTAAACAATCTGCGTGAAAAGACACTAAAAATTGCATTGAAAATCACAGAACACAAAATTTAATATCGTATGAGGCTAAATATTTGAAAACTAATTTCTTTTAATAATGTCAAACAATCTGCGTGAAAAGACGCTAAAAATTGCATTGAAAATCACGGAACACAAAATTTAATATCGTATGAGGCTAAATATTTGAAAACTAATTTCTTTTAATAATGTCAAAAAATCGTTGCGGAACACAAGGAAATGCTAAAAGTTGAATTGTAAATTGCAATATCTTCAAAAAAAAAAAAAAATTTTAGGAATTGCATTGAAAATCGCATTAAATATAGGTAAAAATTCCAAAATCGCAGAGGACAAAATTTACTACATTAGGCTAAAAGTTTGAAACAGAATTCTTTTTACAAATGCGAAAAAAACCGCAGCGGAACGCAAGAAAATGCCAAAAATCACTACTAATTCATAAATTGCTAAGTACAAAATTTACTTTAGTATACTAAAACAATGTAACCGGAACTCTGTCACTGTAATTAGTATATGAAACTTCTTTGACAGTAATTATATGCAATGTACTCTGTATTTTTATTCTAAAACTAGGTGTGTTAGCCCTATGTATATTTTTGGACCTTGAAACTTCTACATAATGTCACCTTTTCGTACTTGCCTAATTTTCCATTCAATCCTGTATTAATTTTCTTCAGTCGATATCGTTTTCCATCTCTAGTATCGTTCAAATCTTTCTTTTCGTTTTTCAACTCGCCGATAATGTTTACTGTTCGTTTCGATATCGTTCACCACATCGACCATCGTTTTCTTAGCCTTTTCCGAATTCAGTTGCAACCGCCAGCTTCGATATCGTTTCAATCGTAATAGTATAGGGGAGCATGCGCCCAGACGCCGTGCCGCAGTCTTCAAAGGCACTCTAGATTACTTTGCCGATGGGCAGTTTGAGAACTTCTCAACTTAGCACATCGGAAAGGGGCGTTTTCGGAAAGCGGTATGTTGATGTTGTTTAAAAGGGATGGAAAGGCAGTTGGAATGGTGAGAGTGAGGCAGCTTTACTAAAATGATATTGGTAGATGCCAAAAGAAACAATATCAGTGGCGGTATAAAGTCTTTTATGAGTGCAATGATAGTATTGAACGTTTTTTTTTTAGTGTTTGTTTATTTCTGCTGTTGAAGTTGTGGTTTTTCTTTCTTCTGTTGGTGATGTACGTTCATTTCAAGGATTAATTAATAGTGTGTGTGGACTGTTCTTCAACTCTTTTTTCTTCACATCTAATGCCATGGTGACTAATAAAAATAAAAGGCCTGTTTTAATTTGTGTCATCACGTTCAATTAATTATCATGTAAGTTAAAATGAACTTTTCTTCAAGTATATTTTGAAGGCTACATTTAAGTTACTTCATGCCATATTATTTTTGCCACCTTGTTTTTGTTGCCATATGCCATTATATTTTTATTTAATTAAATTGTCTGTCATGTTTTGATCTTTATTTTATTTTGTGATATATCAAATAAACGTTAGTTTAAATTTAAACCTAAAAACTGTTTTATCAATGTGTATCATCTACATTCAACACTTTTAGTCACAACCTTGCCAATTTCAGCTATCAAACTTCCACATACTCTGTTTTTCAATTTAATTACATTTTTTAGACCGGTCCCTGTATCCGGACCGGCTATCACGGTTATGGGCCCGGGCTCATTTAAAGCCATATTAACCCTTTAAGGGCCGTAACCTTTGGCAAGGATTAGCTGACAAGTGTTAGTAGATGGCGGCAGTTAGACCCACTAGTGAATTTTAGTGGGGGGGGGGGGGGGCGCATTTACATATAAATTTCATAAATTTCAGTATGACAGTTAAATTTAAGATATTTATTTTTATGAAATTTTGTTGAAAAAATTTAAATTTTTTTGGTACCTTTTGTACCTTTTTTTTTTTTTTTTTTTGAAAAAAAAAATTCTTCCTTGGCAATGGCTAACATACAGGTGAGCATAAACAAGCTAAATTTCCATAATTATGGAAACTGGTCAGCTGACATTAAGTTCCTTCTATTGGACAAAAATGCCTGGGGCATTGTTAACGGAACAGAGGCTGTGCCTGATACAAGTGATGCAGCAGCATACAAGGACTATCAATCCAGAGTTCGTTCAGCACTGTCCATAATCTACCTGAATGTCGAGCCTGACTTCTGTCGAATAATTGAGAACATTGACGATCCTAAAGATGCATGGGCAAAGCTCCGATCCCATTTCCAACCTGATAATAGAGCCCGCCACATGCAGTTATTTTCAGAGTTGTTGGCATGCAAAATAGCACCAGAGGAGTCTATAGATATGTACGCTGCTCGCCTCAACCGAATCGCTGACCAATTGAAGGCAATGAATGAGCCAATTAAAGAAATTTATCTGTCGTTCCAACTTCTTAGATGGCTCCCTCAAAAATACGACAGTCTAGTCCAGAACATACTCCGTTGGCCAGATTCTAAATTTGTGTTTTGTGACATCTTGACTGAACTAGTCGCCGAAGAGTCTCGTCTTAAACTGAGGTCAGAGGACAAAAACCAACTTGCCGTCCAGTCCTACTTTTCTAGAAGTCGTCGTCCACCGAATAACACGAGTTACCGATGAAAACCTAAAGGCAGATGCCACAAGTATGGAAAGACTGGTCATTTCAAAAATCAATGTAAGGCCTCTTCTCCAGCCACGTCAGGTCCCGAATCCTCAGTTGGCACCAGTTCCAGAGAGTCTTCTACATCCAGAGGTAGCCCTGTCCATCATCAGAATAGAAATGGAGCTCCTAGATCCAGACAGAGTCGAAATCAAAGTACATTCCATAGTCAGGTAAACTTCCTCATTCAATCTAACCTTAGTAAAGTTAAGGGGGAAGACGATGCCTGGGTGTTTGTCACTGGTGCCTCGCACCACTTTTGCAAAGGTCGAGGACTTTATGTGTCTTTTCAGCCTCTTCATAACCACGAACTTGCCGTTGCTGTCGATGGAGCAACTTTCCCGATTGAAGGGACTGGTACTGTTAATCTTAATTTAAATGGATCAACTTTGTGTCTAGGGGATGTAATGTATTGTCCTAATTTAAGACGTAATCTTATTTCTGGCTCTCGCCTTGATGATAGAGGCGCAACATTCAAAGGAGGGAAAGGGAGAGTTAAGGCCTACACAACTGATAAAACACTATTTAGGGCTATCCTTAAAAATGGGATTTATTACATCCACCCTGATGCTAATTCTAAAAGTGAAAGTAAACCTAGCAACAACGTAAAATTTAAACAGGTCCGTTTTGAGGCCTCGACAGTACAAAAAGATGATTTCAGATTATGGCATCGTAGGCTAGGTCACCTCAGTCCCACACTAATAGAACATACACAGAGGTGTAATGGCGTAAAAGGCTTACCACACATTAAAGACCGAGACTTTCATTGCGAAACATGCAAATTGAATAAACATAGACGCACATCTTTTAAACCACTAAATCAAATCCGGTCCAAGAAGCCACTTGAACTTTTACACACAGATTTGTGGGGACCTACTACAGTAACTGGGAGAGGTGGAGAGAAATACTTTTTAACAATAACGGATGATTTTTCCCGTAAGGCATCAGTTTATCCATTATGTAGTAAATCACAAGTCTTTAAAGTTTTCACAAACCATGTCAAAAGGGCCGAACGTTTTCTAAACACGAAACTTAAACATGTACGTAGTGACAATGGGCGGGAGTTTTCAAATGAAGCTTTTAAAAGATATTTTGAGGAAAATGGTATAAAACACGAGTTCACGAACACATATACTCCAGAACAAAATGGCGTCTCGGAACGACTCAATCAAACCATTGTAGACGGAGCACGTTCCATACTACATGAAAGTAAACTAAGTCTGAAGTTTTGGCCAGAAGCCATTTTGTATTTTACTTACACTCTGAACCGTGTTTGTCACAAATCACATAAGAAAACACCATTTGAATATTATTGTGGAAACAAACCGTCCATAAGACACTTACGTCCTTTTGGCACAGTTGCATATGTGGGAGTACCCAGACAACTCCGAAGTACAAAATTTGAGCCTAAGGCTAGAAAGGGGATTTTAGTGGGATATGCAATGTCTACAAAGGGGTATAGAATTTGGTTGCCAGACACAAATAAGATCATCGAAACAATTAACGTAAGATTCAGTGAAGAAGCAACCATACCCAAAGACACCTACGTTGTAACTGAACAAGGCCCTATTTATTCTTTAGGCACAGACCCTTTTGCTAGTTTAGAGCAGCACAACGGAAGCGATCTGGGACCCACTTACACACTATCATCTGAACCTCCCGAAATTGACCCACTAACAGAAATTCAACCTGACAAATTCCATAAGTCTGTAATTCCACCAACAGAACCAAGCACCTCAGGTTTTTCTGCTTCCCCCGCCGGACACCCATCTACGGATGAGAGTGATGAGGAGGGCGAGGAGCTTTCAAGAACTTTGAGGGAAGTTACCTGGTTTAGAAAACCTGTAACAAGGCCTGATGGAAGGCATACAGACATTTATTATTATGAATTTGGAGGGACACAGAGGTTAAGGTCAATTAGAGAGGTCCGTGACTACTGTCTAAAAAATGGAATTAAATTCAATCCAACTCTCTTTTGTTTTAGAGGAGCAGACAAACATGAAGGTATTGTACATGGACACTCACGATGCTCAAGCGCTAGTTCTAGTCCAGGCAGTACACCACCACATTTCTCCATTTTAGAATCCAACAACTCCGATGCATGACTAGACCAGGCTGTACCCAATACATACAAACAGGCTTTAAAATCACCTCAATGGGAGCTCTGGAAACAAGCAATGGGGGAGGAGTTGGCAGTAATCAACAATAGAAAAGTATGGGTCTTAACTAACCTTCCACCCGATAAAGAACCTCTCAGTTGTAGGTGGGTTTTCACCATTAAGCGTAATGATAAAGGGCACATAGCAAGATACAAAGCAAGGCTAGTAGCACAGGGCTACAAACAAATAAAGGGCGAGACTTATGATGAAACTTTTTCACCGGTAGTCAATTTTAGTTTAATCCGCTTTTTCTTTGCAGCTTTAGTGTCTTGTCACGGGTGGACTCATTTACAATGTGACGTGAAAGGAGCGTACTTATACGCCCCATTAACCGATGAGGTTTATATGAAACAGCCCCCTGGTTTTGAAATAAAAGGAAAAGAACACCTGGTCTGTAAACTTCAAAGAGCATTATATGGGTTACATCAGAGCGGGAGAGTGTGGTTCTACGAATTGCATAAAGTTTTAATTTCTATTGGTTTTAAAAAGTTAGATTGGTGCAATTGTGTTTATACATTTTCTGATTACATTGTTTTATTATTATATGTTGACGATTTTGTCATTTTAAGCAGACATCAAAAATACATTGACAAGGTTTTAACTCTTTTAACTAAGCATTTCGATATAAAAATCTTGGGCAAAACCCGTAAGTTGCTTGGGGTGGAGTTTGAGGAAGATGAGGAAGGTGTAGTCTCTATACATCAAATGCAATACATTAAAGAAATTTGCACACGTTTTGAGGAGTATAACTTTCCCATTTCTTCACTCCCGATTAGTAAAGGGGTTGTCTATTCGAAATTACAGTGCCCTCAAACAGATGCAGAAATTAAAGAAATGCTTAACTACACATATAGAAGTGTGTTAGGGTGCCTATCCTTTCTAACAAGCAGAACACGCCCTGATATTGCTTATGCAGTAAACATATTCAGCCAATTCCAAAGCAATCCGGGGATAGCTCACTGGGTCGGCCTCTTAAATCTTCTGGGTTACGTTAACTATACAAAGCACTATAAATTAAATTTACCTTGTCATAAAATTAACCTGATCACATATACAGATGCAGATTTTGCAGCCAATCGTGATGACAGGACATCTATGGGTGGTCAATTACTTATGCTAGACAAAGCTCCGATAACATGGAGAGCTTTTAAACAAAAATCAATATGCTTGTCTACTATGGAATCTGAATTCGTGGCCTTAACAGAAGCAACTAAAGAGCTTCTTTGGTTCAGCCGTATTATCACAGAATGTTATAATAAACGCATATTTTCCGGTCCACAAACTAAACCAATTTTATTAGTAGATAATATGGCAGCAATAGATTTCATTAAATCCCCCATAGAAAACTATAGGACAAAACATATAGATGTTAAACTTTTCTTTGTACGCGATTTATTAAACCAAGAGATATTTTTTAGTAAATCACGTTAATAGCAAATCCAATCTTTCTGACATTTTTACAAAACCACTTACAAAAGCTGCTCTACTAAAGTTCATTGAGACTATATTTATTTTTGGCTCTTAAAAATTTAAAATGTACACTTAAAACTAGAAGGAAAAAAAAAACCTCTCCTCTCCTTTTGAATTGTTGAAAAAAAATTGTTTCTTTTCTTCAAGCATTAAAAGCTTGTTTAAAATTTTTTTTCTAGTTAAACATTCAAGGTTTAACTTTATCTCTTTTTGAAATTTGGTATACCGAAACTTGCATGTTTCATGATATGTCTTTTTATATTAATGTTTGAACCTTGTGATTATATATTTAACTTTTCTGTAATAGCATCGTGTTTATACCTTGTTTAATTTTCATTTCAGAAGGATCCTTCAAATTCAAATTATGATACTATATTTTAATATATTGGAAATCGAGTTGTAACAAGTATTTTTCAATCCTATTATGCAAATGTTTATCAAATAGCTTTATAAATATTGCATAAAAATTATTTTTTTTTTTGTGTGCACACATATATATTTTTTTATTTTTAAGTGAGCTCACTGAAATTTGAATATTTGAAATACATATGTGTATTTATTTCTTGTCTAAGAAAAATTAGGTGTTGGTAAATGTAGCCATATGTTAGTATGGTGAGGTATAAGTTATGATACAAGCAAGAAACAAGACCTTTCTTTGTGTGTTTGAAAAGAAATTCCTTTTTAAAATGTTCAGCTGTTTTTTTGTGAAAGCCACGTAAGTGTGTACATTTCATGTAAGTGTGTTCCCTCAAAGTAGTGAGGATCAATGTTGTATTTTTATTTTATATAAGTGTTTATATTAATATACCTATATATTTACTTGTTATAATTGTGTAATTATTGTTGAATTGTGTTTATATTGTTGAATGTGAATATATTAAACAAACTTTTACTGATTAACTATGAATGTCTCTAACTGTTATATTATCAGATAATTTCAGTATAAGTGTCAAGGGGGGGGGGGGGGGGGCAAATGTTAGCCCTATGTATATATTTTTGGACCTTGAAACTTCTACATAATGTCACCTTTTCGTACTTGCCTAATTTTCCATTCAATCCTGTATTAATTTTCTTCAGTCGATATCGTTTTCCATCTCTAGTATCGTTCAAATCTTTCTTTTCGTTTTTCAACTCGCCGATAATGTTTACTGTTCGTTTCGATATCGTTCACCACATCGACCATCGTTTTCTTAGCCTTTTCCGAATTCAGTTGCAACCGCCAGCTTCGATATCGTTTCAATCGTAATAGTATAGGGGAGCATGCGCCCAGACGCCGTGCCGCAGTCTTCAAAGGCACTCTAGATTACTTTGCCGATGGGCAGTTTGAGAACTTCTCAACTTAGCACATCGGAAAAGGGCGTTTTCGGAAAGCGGTATGTTGATGTTGTTTAAAAGGGATGGAAAGGCAGTTGGAATGGTGAGAGTGAGGCAGCTTTACTAAAATGATATTGGTAGATGCCAAAAGAAACAATATCAGTGGCGGTATAAAGTCTTTTATGAGTGCAATGATGGTATTGAACGTTTTTTTTTAGTGTTTGTTTATTTCTGCTGTTGAAGTTGTGGTTTTTCTTTCTTCTGTTGGTGATGTACGTTCATTTCAAGGATTAATTAATAGTGTGTGTGGACTGTTCTTCAACTCTTTTTTCTTCACATCTAATGCCATGGTGACTAATAAAAATAAAAGGCCTGTTTTAATTTGTGTCATCACGTTCAATTAATTATCATGTAAGTTAAAATGAACTTTTCTTCAAGTATATTTTGAAGGCTACATTTAAGTTACTTCATGCCATGTTATTTTTGCCACCTTGTTTTTGTTGCCATATGCCATTATATTTTTATTTAATTAAATTGTCTGTCATGTTTTGATCTTTATTTTATTTTGTGATATATCAAATAAACGTTAGTTTAAATTTAAACCTAAAAACTGTTTTATCAATGTGTATCATCTACATTCAACACTTTTAGTCACAACCTTGCCAATTTCAGCTATCAAACTTCCACGTACTCTGTTTTTCAATTTAATTACATTTTTTAGACCGGTCCCTGTATCCGGACCGGCTATCAAGGTGACCCAAAAATATACCACACTTCATCACTTCTAAAATATTACAAAATTTTTGACCCGCCCGGCGTTGCCTGGGTGCGTGATAAAATTAAACAAACGTAAAGTTTGTAAGATTTTATATCTTTAACCTGATTTAGTGTGAAATTATTTATTTAAAAGTGCTGAGCATGTGAGGAAAATCTTTTATTTCCACTTTTAGCCGATAAGGGGTGCATTCTGATATAAACAAACCTGCAACACGTGTTCCTGCTGCCTGTGGCACCATACAGTAGCCGTGCAGTGCACACACTGCAAAATCTTTTTGTTCCACCTTCATTTGCCAGCGGGCACACTTTTCCAAATAAAACTCTGACATGTGTCCCTGCTGCCTCCAACACCATGTAGCAGGCGTGCTGTGCACGTGTTTCAAAATCCTTTAGTTCCACATTCCACCGCTAGGGGCACAATTTGTTCTATACGAACATCCGGTATGGGTACCTGTTGTATCGAAGCAGTTGAATGAACCTATTCCCATCAAAATCGGGACCATAGAACTTGAGAAAATGATGCGCTTTCTGGTGGTGTAAAGTGGAATTAAAATCTGTAATGCGATCAAAAACCAAGTCAAATCTGGTATAATTAAAGATGGTTTAGGCTAAATGGTTTTGTAGCAGAGTTGGAAATATGGTTTGAAAAAGTTACAGATTGTGGAAGGTATTTGCTGATAGCATTCATTGACCAGAAAGATGAATATTTAATTACTTCAAAGTTCAGTGTAATGTCAGGATATATTGGAAAAACTCGGAGACAAATAAAAAGTTCAGTTTTTGCAAGGAAAACTAACATTTATTTATCGATAGTAGACAATGGAAGATATTCCAAAATACAACTTACATAGGCTTCGTTATGTAGAATGAACAACAGCAAACTTTCTTTAACAATAACAAGAGATCTGACGATTAACATGATGAAAATAAGTTGACACAAATATAAAATGAAAGTAAGTTAAAAATAAATCTAGACTCGCACATCCATTATTTATTAAAAATGGTTATAAAGGTTTAAAACTAATTAAACATCCAAGATATGGACCTGCCATATCCAGACTTCCTTGAGAGATTGCTCCATTAAACAAGAAGTGTGTACTGATGGCAGCTAACATCATGTATTTATATGATCCAGAAATGAATTAATGAGTAGTGCCCACCTGTTGGACCAATCAGCGTGCAGCATTGGAAACAATGAAGCGATATGAATCGAATTAATTAATTAAAGTACAATGTCACCATCTGGCGGGGATGAAAATATTACGTTAAGAATTATTGTCATTACTTAGTTTGTTTTACTGTGAGGAGGATGTATGAGCTTACTGGGAAAAATAAAGATGGCGGAACACCAATATTTAACGATGTAAAAGTAAGTAAGTTAACATAATTTAATGAAGTTTAAAGCAATTTATAAACTGTATTGAATATAAATAAGCGTTATTTTAATGGGCATTTAATGTATGTTTAATAAAAATATGTGTGGCTGATATGAGTGAGTTATGACTTGGTTCCAGCTGAAGTGAGTATGTATAAGAGACGATGAGACACACTAATTACTTTCTATATTCTCATCAGAATCATCCAAAACCTGTTGTGATCAGACTCATAGAACCTGAGATAAGAATGCAAGTGCTCAACAACAAATCATTTACTTTGATTGTTGGTATGCATCAAGTAAATATGGGTTGTGTATTTTTATTAGGAACATAAATTTAATTTAAAAAAAAAATCATTATTTGAAATTTCCGGTATTCTCTATATATAACATTTATAAAACACTATGGGAGAAGCTAAAAATGTTAAATTTCTTAAATAGAATGAGTTTTGTGTAAATCAGAGCAAGGCGTTCCCCTCTCTCTCCACACCCGCAAATATAACGAATAATTTGTTGAAGAAAACCACCTTCTCCTTCGTTAACGTGATCATTAAAAAAAAAAAATTATATATTTCTGATAAATAAAGCATAACGAAGACGCTACACTAAAATAGCCGCCAAATGGCACCCCTTCCCATCCTCAATTTTAAATCTATATCTTAAGTAGTTATCTTAATTTTTGTTCATTAGTAAAAATTGGCAGTTATTTCCTTTCATTTTCACAAACTAAATGGAGGGACCGGCCAGAGAAAATAGATCTCTTTGTAGTTCAGTTTTTAATGAAAGCAGATCCCTGTCTGAAACTTTCTGGGATTTTTCTGACTGGCGCCGCCAGATTTTTGAAAAAGTTAAGAAAAATTACCAGTCGAATTTTACAAAAATTGCATTATCGGATGCAGAAAATTGTTCTACATATGCTCAGAAAATTACAAATCGATATCTTAATTAGTTTTCTTAAAATTTGCTAATTAGTAAATGAATTTCAAATTCATTCATTTCTGTTTGCAAATCGAGAACAGGTGTTCTTTTCTTTAGCCATTTTGATAAAAAAGATGGCATTTTTGATGCAATGTTTAATGAGATTCTAATTAATATCTTGGGTAATTATCAAAATATTAAAATTCTGAGTCTGAGGTGCATCAGATCAGGTTTTGGACTACCTAAATATAAATTTTCAGACTTCTAGGTATGCTAGATTTCATTTGCCATCACAAACAGACCGACAGACACACACACAGAGTGAAACTTTCTTTTATTAGTATAGATAAGAAAAAAATTAATTTCTTTTTTCTTAAGTTTTGACTCATAAAATGTATTATATATATGTTCAATGTATATGAGCCAAGTGCCGCCCTTCTAGGGGTGCGTCCTGAGTCATCTGTCGCGTGTCTGGCGCAGGCCCTGCACTCGGCAAGCTTAAATTTTTTGGTTAATCTTATTATTTTTAATATTTATCATATATATATAATCCTAATGAAACAAATTATGAAAAGGAAAAAACATTCTGTATGTGGCTGTAACAACATACTAAAATTACATTACCATCAGCATCCTACAAATCTCGCCTTACATACTTTCTTTTAATCAGTTGTTTCATATTTTAAAAAATGAAGAAAGTAAATATGAATTCCAAGAAAAAAAAAATTATATTTTCTTCTAACTTTTAATTTGGCAGAATTTGTCCCTAGTGGGACCTTGTGCCATTAAACCTCATACAACCAACCAATCCAAGAAAAAAAAAGTTAGACGAGATTTGAACAATGAAGATGTAGAAATAATAAGTGTTTGGAAAATTGCTGTTTAACAAAGCTATTAGCAGACAAATATGTAATAACTTTAAAAGGTAAAATTCATGTAAAGTGAAAAACACAATGGTACAAATTTTAACTGGTAAAATTATGATTATTCAATCACTTGAGAAAAATAATTTCAAGTAAATTGCTTAGGAAATGTCAAGATAAAAACTCATAAGATTGTATCAAAAAGGGATGTTATATTACAAAGAACCAGATTAATGATGTTACAGAGAAAAATGAATTTTTATTTCCCACTTTTACAGATATTTCTGTTGTCAAAATTAATGACATTGTCAGTATTCTCAAACAGCCTGTTTTGAACACAAGAAATCATTACAATTTTTTAAATTAAAAACATTCACCAGTTTAAAAATTTAGGTAAATGACCTACAACTTCAAAGTGTTAATATTTGTATTTTCTTTTATAAAACAAATATCTGATATTTCTGATTCTAAGATTACTTTTCTGAAAAATGTTAACTTTTATTTATTTCAAATTGCTCATGAATTTAAATTAATCAATGCAAAGTAAATATCCCTTATTTAAAAAATTCTATTTGTTTTTAAATGCATGTTTTCTTGTATTGGTTTTTAATAGGTGCTTTGGCTGTTTAATTATAAGAAATAATTCTGTACGAACTATGCCCAATAATTACTAAATTATGTCTTTATTTAATTTTTTTAAATATAAAAATCCCCTTTGTTGACATGCTAAAATTAAAAATAATCAAACTGTTATGAAAAATAATATAGAAAACTTGACCACTAATATGTGGGAATTTAATAAGCATAAATGAAAACATCTATGTCATTTATAAAATTTTTTACATATTTGTGTATAATAGTTGTTTTTAGCTGTTTGCATCTTTTCTGTGAGAATGACCCTTGTATATAAGTGTGTGTGTATATACACAGTTTTATAAGACACAACCCTGACTTTGAACAAACATGGTTTATACCCACAAAATCTAGAAGAGAGAATTTTTCAACTGCTGGGCAAGTAACACTGGACCAAGATACACATATTTGATGAGTGTCTTTCTTCTTGGCTGTTGTTCTGTGTGTGATGTTACACGTTGAAGTTGTTAGTAGCATGGTTTTTGAACATGTACTTGTCTCTTTGTCGTTGAGAATTATTTGTCTTACTCATACTGAAATTTTAATTGAGAGTTGTTTAAGTGTCGGCATCATTGACTAGTAATATAAATGGACAGCGGACTCCTTTCTTTTCTTCCGACAGACTTGAAGAAAATATCTTTCACCTTTCATCGCCAAAAAAAAGGCGAAAGGGTGCCGCTTTCTGGTGGTAATCACTTTCTTGGCAACTTTCTGTTTCTGGAAGTGAAAAATCTCTCTTTCTTCTCGGGAGCTGTGGAATTTCCGTGACAGTTTAGCGCGAAAAAAAACCTGTTTGGCATAATATTCTCCCTCCACACCTGCTGGAGGAAAGGACATATTTTCTTCAAGAAAGGGTTGCTGGTCCACTGTCTATTTATATTTCTAGTCAATGGTCGGCATGCTTGTATTAGCATTTTAAATTATTTTAATATTTTTCTCATTTTTTTAGGACTGGCTTTCTTGCACCTGGAGCTGACATTGTTGTTGAACAAGCAGTTAATCCAAAAGTTTATCATTATTTTTTCCCCAAAGTTATAGAAGTTGTTCATCAGTACATAAAAGAACAAAGTGAATTGTTAATTAAAAAACCTGAGACAACTGGATCCATTAAAAATTCTTCAGTTACTGAGAAGCCTGTTAATGATGTATTTGAAAGTAAAGATAAAACACGGATAACAGGTATTTTATTTCTACTAAATTAAATTATATATTATGTTTGCTTTTTCCTATTTCTACTTGTCAAGATAATATAGGCTTAATGCCTAAGGGAGGCCACTCGGCTTGGCGAACCATGCCGTTGAGCGTTATGGCCTCCCACGGGGATAATGTAGGCTGTGAAAGACAGGGGGGGTGGTGTGGGGATACAAATTTCGACTAGTAAATTCTTCCTTGCTTTGAAAACTGTGGAATGTGCTTACGGCCACCGTGCTCCTGAGTCTTCAAGCCATTGTATTATGTTCATTATTGTTTTTAATTGATATCTTGGTAAATTAACTAAAAATGAAAAATCTGAGCCTCAGATGCATCAGGACCTGCCTTGGACTATCCTCACTCAAATTTTCAGATTTCTACATGTGCTGGATTTTCCTAGCCATCGCGAACATAAACATATTTTTTTAGGTAGATTTCATAAGAAATACTACCTATTATATTCTCTCTTATGTGGGAATTCCTGAAAAATTTTTGCATATCTATGTTGATCATGACCCCTAGAACCCAAAACCACCTCCAGTTCAAAACTTTATCTATCTATATCACTTTTTTATGGACACGATAACTCCCATAATTCTGCACAAATCTCTTCCAAACTGATACATAAAATCAAGAGACAGAAAATCTCAGTCAAGTTCGTTAATGGACAAAATCAGACCAAGGGGGAGGAAATGGGGAGTTATTTTGTGAAAACAGGAAAAAATCACGTAACGTCTTAATTATGATACATATCGAATCAGTTTAAAGTTATTATTACTTTTAGGAAATAAGCCAAAAATTTATGAATAACAGATTTTTTATATCATTAAAAATAAGCTTAAGTCTCTTCTCTGTTCTCACTTTGACTAGGCAACCCAATTACTTTGCCATTATAAATGCCATCTTTTTTGAAAATTACCTTTTGATACCTTTTTAATAACTGTTTTCTGTTTAAAAAATGGAAAGAGTATTATAAGACTTCGATGAATTCGATGAGTCGATGAATATAAAACTTCGAGTATTATAAGACTTTGTTTACAGAAACTAGAAATGAATTTCCAGTAAATCATATAGATATTGCAAAGAAAAAAGAAGAGACAATTTTGGGACAACCTATATAGAGTTAAAAGAGCAATTAAGAAATTAAACAAGAACGAAAAATCATGCGTCAAGCACAGTGCCTGATTTACGGCAGGGCATTCGGGGCACGGGCCCAGGGCCCCCGATTTTCAGGGGCCCCCAAATGCTACTAAAGATTTTTCAATTATTGGCCAAAACAGTTTTAACTGTCAAAAAAACAAAATTAAAATGGAAAAATCTAATTGTCAGAGATTGTCTATGATATGTCAAAGTAACTTCATTTTTTGCTGATTGTCTTTTAACAATTTATGTGCAGTAATGTGCAGAACTCCATTTTTGGGATCGCCATATTATTTCTTTTTATTTATTTTACATGTAAGGCCCTCATGGTTAACAAACACGGACAAAGCCGTGTGGTTCTGACTGTTACTTGTGTAAATTTAGTTTTTTTTTTTTTTTTTTTTCGTACAGAGCTTGTATTTGAAAGAAAAAGTTGTTTGATTAATAGGATATGCTAATATTTTAAATAATTATAGTTTGGTACTGTGGTAATTTATTTTTAGTTGTTGCATACTTTATCATTCCAGATGTACTGACTTGCATAAAGAAAGGTAATCAGCACCACATAGTTTATTATAAAATTCAATTAAAAATTAATAATTATCAAATAATTATTTAAAAGTAAATTAATGGTTATCAAATTTAATTTTTTTAATTAATATTAAAAGAAATTATCAAAGTCAACAGTGGTTCACTTAATAAGTACTGCTTTTGATATCATATTTTTTTATTCAAAGAATCTGTGCGAGGGGGAACCCCCAAACGCATCTGTGCCCAGGGCCCCAAATTTCTAAATCGGTCCCTGGTCAAGCATAGATTATGTAACACTTTCCAACGCTTCCAAAACAATTTGGAAAACGCATAACATATTTTAAAACGTAATTTCAGGAATTTCCAACATATACAATATTCGGAAAAATATCTGAATACTTTTATTCAGCCCTGTATATGATCTATAGATTTGTATATATACTACATAGGATGCTAAATTTTAGTTTAGTAAGGAAACGCGTAGCACAGTTTAAAATTCTCCTTCTGGAGTTTCTGTCAATAAACGGAAATGTGTTCGCAAACTTTTGTGCTGCCCTGTATATGAAATGCAGAATTTTTACACACCAAGTAATAGACAAAAAGTGAGTTAAATTTAAAATCGCATTCAGCAACTTAAAACGTACTTTCAGGAATTATTGTTAACAGACAGTAGAGAATTCTTTTGTGTGTCCCTGTAAATGAACGATGACTGCTATACACGCAATATTCTGTAGTAAGCCTCTTGTAATGCACCTTTATATAAATTTCAATGCGTTTAAAATAGTGAAACATTATTTAATTAAACTGCAAACGATTTTCCATAGATGTAATGGAATTCTTTTGACTGTCCCTCTAAAATAACTATAAGTGCTATGCACACCCTATTCAATATTAAGCTTCTTGTAATACACCTTACTGATATATATACCCCTCACACACACACACACTCTTGGGGGAAAAAAATTATTTTTTGTCTAATTTTTTGAGGGTTTTTTTTTTAATCAATTTTTTATTCAATATTTCATTTTCTGAATAGAGATTTAATTCATAGTTTGAAATAGCCATTTTTATATACTATTACCAGATTTTAAAAAACCCAATAATAATATTTTCAAACATATTTCAATTGAAAATTATATTTACAGTATTTACACATTAATAGTAATGAAAAAAGAAAAAATTTAAATAATTAAATGAAAAGCATTTAATGGTGAAAATTGCATCATATTTAAAAACGTCATAACCGTATATTTAAATCGATTTTCTTATAATGTCTAAAAGCAGAGCCGTCCTTAGGGGTGTGCGACAGGTGCGGTCGCACAGGGCCTCACACCTAGGAAGGCCTCGCGCGCGGAAAAAGATTTTTTGTATTTAATTTTTTTTTTTAAAGTTAGTTTTTTCATAAATGTTAAAATAATTAGAATTCATTGAGTAATTCGCTTTATTTCGCATAAGCTTTTTACCTGTTATCAAGCGTATTATATTGTGTTACTTAATTTCTAAACTTAACAAACACCGAAAGGAAAGTTGATTGTGCTCTTTTCTCAGCATACGATATACTTATTTAAAATGTAACAAATTACAAGTGTGGCATTTTTCAGAATTAAATTGAACTATTTAATGACAATCAAGAAAAGTTATGGGTCTACACGGGCCGAAATTTCAAGGCCTAGCCCAGTTTGACTCGTGTGAAAACATTATTGGCCCGCACCGTGTAAAAAAAATATCGATGAAACCCGGAATTACATGCAATGAAATCAGGCACAAAACATGTCAATATTTCTTAAACATTATCTTAAAATTAAAAGTATTTTAATAATATTGTATACATATTTATGTAGATAAACATAAATTACATCGTTTTTCAGGTTATATATCTGCAATCGATGAAATACGGAATAATATTGCTAATCGTGGGAAAGAAAGACACCACCCCAGGCTTTTTTAACATCAAATTCTCACAAAGAAACCCTAGAGATTCCTAGTTCGACTGGAGTTGTTCCGAATATGGATGAAATTTTTTATAGACATACATAACGTCTACATAATAAAAATAATTCCAACTTTAATTTTTCAAATTAACACCTACTATTAATTTTGTATTTGAGTTCCTAGGATCAAAGCAGCTCGGAAAAGAGTATAATTTATGTGATTTTTCTTAAATCTTCATAAAAAGTTATGAAAGAAAATGTATTAGTGTTTTCCATAAATTTCGAAAAATAATATTACGATCTTACAAGGAAAAGTACGGAGTACATTCAACTAGTTATCAGAAAAAATATTTAAAAATTCTACATATAAAATTAACTCACTTTAATTATAAGAAAACTTTATAATTTTTTTCCCGGTTGTTTTCTAAAATTTTCTTTTTTGTGGATGCCAACGAATACAAGAGACAATTCCCTCAGACCATTGATAAGTAAAATTTCCCCATCCCTCGAAAACTAATTATAGGAAGGAACGGAACTGTCAATGCACATAGCCATGATTTCAATGACCCTGATTCTGTTTATGAAAAATTAATGTAGATCATAATTCATATTATTTTAATATTAATGTATTAATAATTTTCATAATAAAAAAAGTTTTTTTAATCGAAAAAGTACTTGAAATATGTTTGGGTTTGTCCCCTGTGTCTCATTAAAATAAAAAAATCGAATATGTTTGGGTCTGTTCATTATATCTCATTAAAAGAAAAAATTAGATTAGGATGATTTTTAGGAAAGATATAAATTAAAGTTTTTGCCGTGCATTTAACATTAGCAACTTCAAATTTTGACCTCTTCTAACTCTGTTCTCTTTGAAGGTGAAAAGTGGATGTTAACATATGAAAAATATAAGTTGGTATAATTTTTAATATGTAAACGACCTCTATTTGAAAAATTGCAGCTATTTTCAAAAAGTAGACACATTTCCCAGTTGATATCCTTATGTGATAATTTGGTGATAAAATACAGGGTGATTCAGAACTCCTGGGCAACACTTTAAGGGGATGATAGAATACGCCTAGACAAGTTTAAAACACCGTACTATGCATGGTCGTAACTCAAGCACTGAAGCAGGAGGCTTTCTGATTGTGAAGAGAACCCTGTTTACTACACAAGTAAGACTTCCAGAACCCTCATAACCGCAGCATTACGAATGAAATACATGTCTACATTTTCCTGGTTAGTAAAACTAGCCATTCTTTTTGCAATCCCCAGTAGAAATAACGATATGTGTCAAAATCAGCGCTTTGTGTGCTTAATTACAGCGCCATCTAGTGGTTCGCCGCTTGCGATACGCGCATACATTGTATACCATAAATAGCTTGTTTAGAAGTGTTATATCACCCGTTAAAGTTTTGCTTATGAGTTCTGATTTATCCTAAATTTCTCTGAAGGAAATTTAGTCCAATTTAAGATACAGCTCCCCCTCCCCCCCCCCCCCCCCCACATACACGCACACTTTCTTGAGCTACTTACTTTGCAGTTTCTTTATTCTTCTTTTAATTTTCATCCATATCAGAATCCTAGTTAGTAACACTATTCCACACAAATAAAATAAGCAATCATTTGTTTGATATTGTGTAGAAAACACAGTGCTAACCAATATCAGAAAGTGCCCTGTATCGCTTCACTGCTTCAGTTACGACCATGCATTTTATGGTGTTTTGAGCTTGTCTAGATGTGTTCAATGTTCTATCAGTCACCCATTAAAGTTTTGCCCAGGAGTTCCGAATCACCCTATATATATATGTGGGCTGGTGAGTTTTTTTTTTCTTTTTTTAAATAAGTGGTTTAGAATGAAAGAAAAAAAAGATTAAAGAAAATCATAATTTTAAAGCTCTGTAAGGGGAAAAAAGTAGTTTTTAAAAATATTTCTTTGTAATTTGTTAAACCAAATTAAATTTCTAAAGACTTCATCAAACAAAAGTACAGTATCACTATTACTTAAAATAAAGCGTACATAACCGACATGAGCTTGGGACAATTTTCTTTGGATAAAATAAAATCCAGGGTCGACTTTGTTTCGGATGATATAAAGTTCAGGCCAGACTCAGCCCAGATAAAATAAAGTCCATGCTCAGCCCGGCCCGAATCAGCAGAAAAAAGTAAGACCAAAGTACGGGCCGACCTGGAAAGAATGAAGTCCCGGTCCACCCCGATCAGAGTCGGCATAAAAATGTAAGTCTGAGTTTGTCCAAGGCTTGAGTTTCGGGAAAGGCGCGGTGACCTGTAAACACCTTTACAATAAGCGTCTGTGGCATCGAACTAAGTTCCAGATGCTGATACTGCTAGATATAACCAATACTATACACTTGTGATTCATTAGTTATTTTGCAGTTATAATATCAACTGTCAAAAAGCCAGTGCTGTTGATGATTTTAGATAAACTGCAACCATTACTTCAATGATAATTTGTAATTTGCACTGGGCCTCGCTTTCTTTAAGGACGGCTCTGTCTAAAAGAAAACTTTTCTTCTTGACATTATAAAAGTACCGATGGCAGTGTCATGTTTTGTTTAACCATTTTATACAACATGATTTTGAAATGTATAACTGATTTGTTGATAAGGATTGTAAGGATGGATAAGGGATTGTAAGGATTGCTGTATGGATTGATAGTAATGGTTTTTTAGTTGGATTTTAAAGTCTACAGTTCATGTGCTTAGTGCATTGAATACAGATTTAAATCTTGTCATTTTTTCCGTTAGTAGTTTGTTGTGTTACATAAAGGATATTTATAACACTGTACATGCTGCTTAGAACTAGTGATGTTAATGATAATTTAAATACAAATGCCCACATATGAAATTTCATCATTCAGATTTAATCAGGTAAAAATAATTGTGCTGTTTTAACAGATGGATTCTGTGTAGAATTCAAATGTATGATTTTTGCTGATATTTAATTTTTTATGCATACATATAACAAATTGTTACTATGAATAGGTTGTTTTAGTTTAGTAAGTGCCCCTTTTTGTTCAAGCATAAAATTACAACACCATTCCACTTTGCAAATATTATTTAATTATATATATATATATATATATATATATATATATATATATATATATATATATATATATATATATAATGTGTATTCAAATATTAAATGCTTAGTATGAACCATTTAAATACTTTTAGGATGAATTTTAATAACCTGCTGAAA
Source organism: Maratus michaelseni (assembly GCA_963931845.1). Lineage (NCBI taxonomy): Eukaryota > Metazoa > Arthropoda > Arachnida > Araneae > Salticidae > Maratus > Maratus michaelseni. The sequence goes on along the minus strand of OZ007594.1, from coordinate 207,203,428 downwards.
ACAGTGCAGCTATAATTATGATAAACTCCTTTACAATGATTCAATCATTATTAGTTTTTGTTTTGTATGTCAGATATCTAATTCTAATTATTCATTTTTTGAGTTATTTTTAATCTAATAATATATGTTAAATAAATTTTCATTTTTACAGATTAAGAAAATTATTATTCCCTTTTTAAAATGATATTGAAGCAATTTTAATTCCTGTATGTTTAAATCCTAGATTAATTTACATTAAATTTGCTTTGAATTTTTAGTTTTGGTTTATTATATCTATATTATGGTATGTTTAATGAGCCTTTTCTATTAATATTATTTTATTTCAGATCCCATTGCTGATATTCTCTCCTTTAGTTCCCATACCAAGTCTGAGAGTGTTCCACATAAACATGGAGATACTTCCAAAGTGGAAAAGAAAAAAGAAGAAAAACATATACCTGCACTTGATAAAAATACACTTGAAGCTCAAGTTGAAGCATTGGTTATATCTGTTAATGAAGCAAAAATGCAGCTTGAAAGAGAAAGGGAGAAACTAAAAAAAGAAGAGCCTGAAATGCAACAGGAACTTCTTAAAAAAACTGTAAAAGATGAAATGAAATCTGAGAAGAAGAAAACTGATGATGTAAAAATATCTGTTACTGAAACCACTACTGTATCTGAAGAAAGTAAATCGAGTGTGCCTGTTTCTTCTAAACCTAATGTGTCATCAAAGAAAGATGACAAAGCTAAACATAAATCTAAATCTCAGAACATACAAAAATCTTCCAGTAGTTCAAATGAAATAAAAAAGCCCAAAAAAGAATCATCTGAAAAACCATCTGAGAAATCGGAAAAATCTTCAGAAAAGCTTAAATCTAAGCCTGCAAAATCATTTAAAGAATCTTCTTCACCTACAAAAATTAGTAGTTCAATGAAAAGTGTATTCAAGGAGGAGAAGGGAGAATCTTCAAAAACAAAATCTCAAGATCCTAGCAGTAGCAAATCATCTGAATCATTGAAAAAATCCAAGTCTAATTATGATAGAAAAGAAAGCAGCAGTTCAAAACATAAAGGACATGGTGAAAAAACTGATAAACCTAAAGTTTCAAAATCAGTTGATAAAAATGAATCTCATATTCATCATGACTCATCAAATAGTGAAAAGGGTTCAAAAAATATTCAGTATTCTTCATCATACGATTCATCACAAGGTAGTGATCAAGAGAAGAGTGCTTCCACAAACTTAAAAAAAGAAAGATCTAAACATTTTAGTAAACATGCGAGCAAAGAAAATCCTGACAATTGTAATAAAATTGATAAAAAACGATTAAACCCTGGAGATGAAAGTTCTCCCAAAAAATACAGGAATGAAAAAGATGCTAAACTTAAATTAAAGGATACATCAGCAGTTGAAGCAGCTAAAATAAGTTCTCGATCTAATAGTTTTGGTTCTACATCATCTGTAAGTAGCTCATCAAATGCATCAAAAGATAATTTGACATCCAACTCTGATGAAGTATCAGAAAATTCTATGAAAGACAAAAAGAAAAAGCAGCCAAAGGAGAAAGATTCGTGTCAAAATTCTCCTAAAAGTTTACCACCACCACCACCACCTCCGCCTCCCCCATCCAGTTCATTAACTTCTGAATTTCCCTCATCAGCTGAAATGTCATCAGTAGAAGACACCCAATCCTCATTCAGTGAATCTGAAACTTCATGTAGTGAAGAATCATCTAGTGATTCAGAATTAGAATCTAAAGATCTTATAAATGATACTCTGAATGAGAATTCATTAAATTCATCCACTGATAACATTAATGCATTTTATGATATTTTTCTTTATTCATCATCCTCTTCTGAATTTGAAGGTTATGGAAATTCTCCAGAAAAAAAGAATGCTTTTGAAATTAAATTTGAGAACATGCATGAATCTGATCTAAGCATAAGTTCAGTTCATACTAGTGACTTATCATCTTATGATGATGAACTTAGTAGTGATGAGGAAGTTGCTGTTTTGACTGGTGGCTTAAAAAAGAGACTAACTCTGAAAGAAGGTAATTTATTTTTTGTCACATATTAGTGTGGATTTATATACAGATCTTTAATTTTTCTTTATTTATTCATTCACTTATATAAATGTTGCGATGTAAATTTTACTAAAATTCCACAAAAACCAACTTTGCCAAAATTTCTAAGGTTACTGAAAAATTTAGATATGTTGTTAAAGTGAAAGCAAATTTTCATTAAAAATTGTCACATTTCCTATTTATATTTTTTACAGTGGTCCATTAAAAATAACTATCAAATTAAAAATGTTATTTTTTTATCATATATGGACAGTTATTTTTAAAGTAATAAAATGCAGCCCCTGTCATTTAACACAATTGTTATCTGAAAACAGATATTATTTTTATAATCTAAGTTTGCAAAGAATGGTTTCCTTTTATCCTGATAACAGGAAATGCAAGACAAGAGATATACATCATATATTTTTTATTAATCAGTGTGCAGATAGTTTGGGCAGAGCAATTACATTAATTGTTTTAACAGATGGTTAATATAGGTTAATGATTTTTTTTCTTTAATATTTAAGTAAGAGATTAATTAAAACTTACATAATGTCATCATCACGTAAATGAACATTCATGCAAAAATTATTGTCATTGTTGGATAAATTGCTTAAACATACATGAAATCGTGTTAAGGTGTAAAGCAGGATCTGAAATTTTTTTATTGCTAACCCTATAGTTTTGAAGAGGTATAGGAGTTGGATTAAAAAATACATTTTAGTAAGCCGAATGAATTTCTATTCAGTGTATGTGGTAAGGACTGCTTTCTATATTCCGCTCTTCTATAGCTTCAGAAAATTTTTAAATAATTAAATGATCATTGCAGATTTTTGTTTTTTTTTCTTTTTTGCTTCTGTGCCTTTTACATATATTGACTAATATGTGTTCTCATAGTCCTTTCTTGTTAATAATTTACTATGTGCTTTCATCATTGAATAACCAGTCTCACACAGAATGAGTAAATATCTTAGTTACAAGCAGGATTGGCTTTCTACCTGCAGAAATTAGTTTTTGCCATGCCAATGCCAGAAATTCGTTATAACCTGTTTAAACTGACTGAAAGTGGCTGAAAGCAGCATAATCTAATTAACATTTGTAACAATATCAGTTATTAATGAATGAGTTTCTATTGAAGTGAATTAAAAAATAATAATAATAATTGTGAATTATATTTAAAAACTGTATTCATGTAAATCGGGCTTTAAATTTTTGTTGAATATTCTAACTTAATTGTTCTGGAATTACACTTTGTTGAGTTTCAAGTTGTTGGAAGAATGAAATTGTTATATTTTGAAGGGCTCACAGTATGAGTATTACATAAATAACCAACTTACATTCAGCAATTTCTGCAAATTAATTTTTATCATAAAATTTATGTATCATTAATGTTGTTTAAATGATTTTTATAGATTGTTTGTAAATTTTTAAATTGAATTAATGCTTTGCAAGTATGTATTTATTTCCTTCCACATACTCTTAATAAGGTAATAGATTAGTAATTAAATATTATTTTTTCCTATTAGCTCGAGATCTTATTGAGAATAGAGTTGGTTTGAATGAGAAAAAGAAGGTAAATATATATATATATCTTTTTATTACTTTTTTTAATCTAATTATTTTTTAGTCATTTTAATTCAAATGTTTAAATATTTATCAAAATTTGTCTTTTGATAAATTTTGATTGCAGTTGTAATATGTTACTTAGATTATTATAGAAACCAGGACCCCCATTGCAGCCTTCCAACATTACAGAATGCACATAACATAATGGAAAATTATTTTTAATTGTAGACTAGAGATGCACCAAATAGTGATTTTGGCCAAATACCGAATATTCGGCTCACAGATAAACCGAATACCAAATATTCGGTTAGCCGAATAGTAACAGTGAGGCTGAATACCAAATATTCGGCCAACTGAATAGTAACTATTTGGCCGAATACTGAATATTCATCTGGCCGAATATTTTTATATTTCAGAGTTTAAAAGTATTAAAAGTTAAATTATAAAACAATTTTACATAATATTTAACACAGATACTACCATTTTATGAACTCCTTTTTACAAGAAACCTTCACACAAAAAAAAAAAAAAAAAAAAAAAAAAAAAAAATCTGTGCTTTGAGTTATAACTTAAAAAGAGGATAGTCTTAAAACTTTTTAAATTAATAAAGCTTTAAACTTTGTAGCTTTTTCTGTGAATTAAAATAAATTTAATAAAATGTTCCTTATATTCTGAAACAAATAAAATCAAAGAAGAATTTTGAATGAATTCGACGAAACATTTTACAGTGATATGGTGTTTATTTGTCAGGAAGGGACTAAAGTAAAACAATGCAATATATTAAAATGGTGGCAAATCAGCAAGAATAACTTTCTTCCTCCTTTTGATTTGGCAAGGAAGTTTTTAAATGAACCAGAAGGCAGGCTTCTGGAATGGGCAATCATATTCAGAGGTTGTAAATATACAGGGTATTCATACATCTTGGAACAAACTTTCTGCATAGATAATGTGGTCAAAGTAAACATTTTTTGAGCAAGAAACATTATCTCAATCCACTTATTCCATCAAAAATGCACCCCACCAGTGGCTCAGAGGTTCTGCTCTCAAAGCTGGTAGATAGGAGGTGCTGGGTCCTAGGGGTGCAACAGATATCCGGCAAACATACTGTATCCGGCTGATCTGGTCACTATGCCAGATAATTGGCAGTAGCCGGATATTATGATTATCCGGCAGTACATCCGGCTGAAATTATTTCATTGAACTCATTGTTAAAATTTCCAGATTATAAGGCCTAGAGTTTAATCTTGAAAAAGGCAAAACATTAATTTATTAAACTAAAATTAATTTACTTATATTGATGACAAATTGTGTTTCAAAACCTATAAAAGAGCAAACATGCAGACAACTTTAACTATTCATACACATGTGCCTGCATATGAGCAACAGACGCAGTTAAAAGGGAAAAAGTGGCAAAATGACTCATCAAATAAGAACCTTTTTTTGCTGTGTTAGTAGCAAGCAAGAAGTTTTCTGTTCCCATAACACAAAACTTGTTTTATAGGGTAAAGTGGTGCATAGATTAGAATGAAGTTTAAGAAAGAATAAAAAAAGGAGAAGATATTAAATAAAGCATTTTGCTACAAAAAGATTGTTTTAATTTTTTTCATGAAAATAATCTACTATTATTAAACTAATAGTTTACTATTAAATTACTAATTTTGTTGTTATGCAATTCAGTTGTTATGTTAGTAGCAACAAGCAAGAACAAGTTTTTGTTATCACAACAGATAACTTTTTTTAAGTATTAAAGCAATAAAAGATAACGAGGGTAGTTTACAGCTTGAACATCTCACTGTTAAAGAAAAAGGGGAAGATAAAAGTATTAAATATTGGCAGTTGTAAGTTTTTCTCATAATATTAATTTATTAATACTAAACTATTTAGCTTATACTATTTTAACTAAAAATTTAAAGTTATGTAAATATAATATTGGTACTAAAACTGAAATTATCATAAAAATAATTGTTAATAGAAAATTTAAAAATTAGATAAAAAAGAAAATAACAGTGATAGCTAGTTAATAAACACATGTTTAATTTCTTTAAAAATAAATAAAAAATTAAAAAGGATAGATCGAAACATACTGCAGCCGGATGGCCGAATATCCGGCTGCAAGTTATGCCGGATATCCGGTATCCGGCCAAATTGACATCCGTTGCATCTCTAGTTCAAACCCCTATCGTACTCATCCACCTAACCTTTCAGAGTTTTCCGTGGTTTTCTTCGAACCTTGCCGTAAATACAGGTTAGGATCCCTTAGAAAGACCCCCCACGGAGGGCACTCCCCCTAGGGCCTATATCCCTCATGTAGATAATAGGCCGTCATAAAATCAACCAACCAACCATCAAAAATGCAATACATTCAATCAAAAACACAGGGTATGTCACCACAAGCTGAAACTGAATTTTTATTTACAACTTTAATAACAATGAAGATATTTTAGCGAGATTTGCGTTGTAATAATTTTGCTTGTCGCAAATATGATGATATTATTGGAAGTTGCTGAATTTTGGCCATTCACTTAGTTATAAGTAGTACTGTCAGCTGCACTCTGAATAAAGGAATATCTAGCCCAGTGTTGTTTAAATATGAATAGAGACAATTTCCAGTACTTCTTGTGATTCACAGAAATCAAAGTAACTATGTTGAAAATATAGTAACAATATCTAAAAGTAACAAAACAAAAATTCAAATTTGACCTGGAGTGAGATGCATTTTATTTTTGATTGAATAAATGTGTTGTGATCCTGGTTTCCTGAACAAATTGTCTGTCTTGATGTCTATTATCACCTGTGAAAGTTTTTTTTTTCCATTTTGTTTAGAAACATGATGTTTGCGAAAAAATAAGAAAGAGATTATTTACTAGACAATATTCAGGAACTTGCATTTACTTGTACATCATTAATTCCTATGAAGGTCATCATTAATGGTTAATTTTCTTAAATGACACTTTTTAAACAGTGAATAAATAATGTAAAAGCATTCTCTTTCATTGAAATATACTTTTATTTCTAATTATTTTGAATATCTTTATTAATAGACAGTTAAAAGTAGAAATTGTGGGTTTTAAAAAATATTTAAAAAAAGTTTTTTAAGTATTCGGTAGGCCGAATAGTTTGATATTTGGCCAAGCCGATTATTCAGCAGACCGAATAGTTTGATATTTGGCCTAACCGAATATTTGGTAATATGGCCGAATATGCCCAATACCGAATAAATACCGAATATTTGGTGCATCCCTATTGTAGACTCATAAAAAATCTATTAGAATCTATATATTTTTAATTGCCCACCAATTAGACCAAAAAAGTATTGTGTATAAAATATATCAATTTACGTTCAAATAATAAAGTTTTTAAAATTTACTAAAAACTATAACTTTTATATTAACTGCGTGCCAGCAGTTAATAGACAAATAAAACGCTAAAGATTTCACTTTTTATACTAACTTTTTAATTCTAATTATTTAGCAGTTTTATCAATTCTGATTATCAATTATACATCTGTTAAACTTGTGTTTTATTTACTTGTTTTTTTAGTGAAGTTTAAATTTTGTTATGGAATATTAGCCAGAAACAAATGCTGAACTATTCAAATTATTTCAGTAGCAAATATGTTAATCTTCTGCTTCAGGTGGATTTTTAAAAAATCCTGCTTGAAAATTATTTTAAAAATTAAATAAACTCAGTAAATTGTGATACATTTTTCCAACAAATTGCATCTGAAAGTACTTTTGTTTTTCTATTCGACGATGTAGAAATTTAAATTATACAATGTTTAAAAGTTAAAAAATTTGTAATAAAAGGAAATTTATTGGTCACGTCATTGCCACTGTCAATATGATGTTAGCATTACTCATGCACATGTTTTTGTTTTATAATATACAAGGTGCGTCAGAAAAATGTATGCATACACTGTTTAACGGGTCATAACTTTCCACTTTTTCTTTCTTTTTAGAGTGTAATTCATTGGAAATAATGAGTGGACCAAGATTAACTTTTGAAAAAAGAAAATATTTTTTTAAATACTAATTGTAAGTATGAAAATGTACAAAAACAATATCGCAGGGAGTTTCAGGCAGATCCACCTATGCGGCTTACAATTCATCGGATAAAAGATAAGTTTGGAACGAATGGATGTTAATAGACAATGTTCTGGAACTGCAATGGAACAAGAATGCGCCACAACACCAAATGAGATATATGTTGAAGTTTGTGAATCAATAGCCTACCATTATAAGGAGTGTATTGACCAGAATGGTAATAAATTTGAGCATATGCGGTAAGAGGAAAAGTTGTACATTTTATTGCTGAAACGTCAGTGGAAGGCTCACTGTGAAGACGCAAAAAGTTTTTAGTTTCTGTCTGTTTGTTTGTCTGTCTGTTCCACGATAACTGCCGTAAAAAACGTCCGATTAGGTTGATCTGTGGTAGGTGTGTTGGCGAGATACCCAGAATCAGCTGTATAGTTTTTGGTTAAATTTGATTCATTCGTTCAAAAAATGTAGAATATTTCTTTTTAGGTCATAATGCTTTCCTATGGGAATACAGACAATTTTCAAATATACTTTTTAACTGAAATGAAAATTGCATATTTGAACAATAGATTTAAAAGTAAACTTATGGGTGCTAAATTTCCGATATGGGGGTCTTAAATATATCCAATAGCTTTGAAAATTTGCTGATATATCTATTAGAATTTAGAAATTAATTGTTTAAATTATTGGAATTTTTTTTGCAACTGTTCGGGAAATATAAATCCTTTTATTTTCTTATTTTTTACAAATTTTAAAATGCATTTCTTTTTCTTTTCTCTTTATTTTATTAGTTGCTTAGCAACCATATTTCAAAGAATATCAAAATAATAAAATTCAAGTAATTTGCACTATTTCGATGCAATATTTTGTTAGCAAAATAACTTATTTCCATAAGTTACTTTCGTACATGAGATTTTATTCAACTTATTCATCAGATGAAGGTCTTTCATGGTTGGCAGGTAAGTAAATATTGCTATTTGGATATTTAGACAACATGAAATCCTTTTTCTAAACAGTTGCTATCCTAATAAAATCACAGTGCAAAACGAAATCCAATATATACTGTAATTATTCAAACAATCAATAGGAAATCATGAATATAAATTTAATATAATTACGGGGTTTTCAGGGGGGGCGGAGCCCCCATGAAAAAATGTATTTTTTTATCAAAAAAATTACAGGAATAAGAATTTTAGAATATCATTGCATAAACCATGTTTAATTTAACGCTTCTAATTTCTGAAACTTCCGAAGTATTGTATATGCATATAAATACGTATGTAGTAATATAAAAAAATGAAATTGCAGATTGTAAGATGCTAAATAATATGAAAAGTGAGAATAAAAAACAATAACTTTCAGAGATGATGTAGACGTAGAGGCTCCTGATCTGCAGATATACTAGTGTAGGTTCTTTTGCAATTTAAATATTAATTATATGTGAATAAAAACTGGGAGTTATAATCATTCAAAGTGTATATACATTTTTCTGACGCATCCTGTAGTTTGTATGCATTTGTGTTAAGTAGCTTGCTGAGCATGAAAAGATTTACATTCTTAAGAAATTTTAAACTCTGAACATTTATTTACACAAAAAATAATATAAAAACTGTCATATATAGGTTCTTGTTTTTCACTTGAAAATTGTTGGGTGTTCTTTGCGTGTTACAGAGATCTGCACGGGCTGGAATTTTCAGGCCTGGAGCTGGCCCGATCCGCACAAAAAAATTATTGGCCCGGCCTGGTATAAAAGTTAAAATTTAGGCTCGAGCCCAACCCGGTATCAAAGCTAAAAGTTCACCCAATCCAGCCCGGTATAAAATCTGAAAATTCAGCCCGAGACCGGACCGTGAAAACAGATTATTGGCCCAGCCCGGTATAAAAGTTAAAAGTATGGTCCAAGTCCAGTCCGGCCCGGTATAAAAGTTAAAAGTATGGTCCAAGTCCAGTCCGGTACGGTATAAAAGTTAAAAGTTCTGCCCCAGCTTGATCAACTCGACCAAAAAAAAAAAAAAAAAAAAAATGCTGGCCCTTGGACCGAGCCCTGACCTGTATAAAAGGTAAAAAGTATAAAATCTAAGATAATAAAACCCTGGTATTAAAGCTCTGAATTTCAGACCACAGCAGCCAATTGCTTCTTCATGACGGCATTTCTGTAACTGCCAAGTCTTAAAAATTGGCTTAAAATTATCATTTTTGGGGTGATTCTTTGGCTTAATAAGAAAAATGGGAAATTCTTCAATTTCTTGGTATCTGAATAAAATGTGTAAATTTTATATTTTTACAAATATTAATACAATATTTTTGTATTTACAAATGAAAATGACTTTATAAAAGTTACAGAAAAGTAGCCATTTTGGATATGGCAACAGCCTTTAATATAAAAGTTGCTTATTAAGAGATGTACCCCCCACCCCCCTAAAAAAAGAAGAGCCATGTCTCCCCGTCTAAATGGGAGGGCTAGAACTACCCTTGATTGTTGTGTCAGGACACATTTTACTGATTTTTGCATGGATCGAGTTTGGCCAATAATAATCTTCATATGACTTAGATAGTAAGTGGAAATTTCGGCCTTTGCAGACCTCTAAGAAGAATGAAGTTTAGGCTTGGTTCGGCCCAGAAAAACAAAGTCTAGCCCAACCAAACTGAGTCTGCAGAAAAAAGTAAAGACCGCAAAGAGTAAACACCAGGCCCAACCGGGTCTAAACATGCAGAATAAAGAAAGGTTCAAGCCCGGTCCAGCCCAGAAGTAGTGTAGACCAGGCCCAGCCCGGCCCAAGCCCGTGCAGACGTTTAGCCTGTAACATCTATGGGAGAAGTGGGGGGGGGGGCTGTTAGCAGCTTCATATTTCTTAGAACCCATATTTTGTGTTAGTTTGGGTTTGTTCTCTCTATTTTGGATATTGGGGTTAACTATTGTTTTGTTTTTTCACTTTTAAGACAAGCAATTGTTTGAATTTCTTTGCCAGTTTTGAACATTTCTGGAGTTATTTCTTTTTTTGTTATTAGGTAGCTTTCAATACAAAAAAGTATAAAGCTACCTATTGCAGCCGTTCGGAGGAAAGCAGTTCCGGAAAATTTCGATATATTTTCACCGATCATGACCCCCAGACCCCAAAACCACCCTCCGTTCAAATGTTGATTTATATATATATATATATATATATGTGATTTATAAAATTTTCACCAAAGTTTTAACGACAAGACTTGAATCAGCTCTGGACTCAGCTCAACCTAGAGAACAAGCAGGATTTCAAAGTGGATTTAGCACAATGGATCATATTCAAACAGTAAGGGAAGTTATAGGAAAACATAAAGAATATAATTTACCTCTCTGTCTTGCCTTTATTGATTATGAAAAAGCATTTGATTCGGTCTACACATCTGCAGTTATTACTTCTCTGGAGAACATTGGTATAGACAAACCTTATATCAATATCATAAAGAAGATCTACAAGAAAGCAACAGCCACCATCCGTTTGGACAAAGGAAAAGCGAAGATCAAGCTTGAAAGAGGAGTAAGACAAGGAGACACCATTTCGCCTAAGCTTTTTACTGCTGTCTTAGAGAGTATTTTCAAGAAGCTGGATTGGGAAAACAAAGGGATTAGAATAAATGGGGAATATTTAAGCCATCTCCGGTTTGCTGATGACATTTTAATTTTCAGTAATAGCCCTGAAGAATTGCAAAATATGCTAAAAGATTTGGCAGAAGCTAGCATTAATGTGGGATTAAAAATAAATTTGGAAAAGACTAAGGTGATGTTCAATTCATTTGCATCAAAAAAGAAAATCGTCTACAACAACACTGAGATTAAAGATGTTGAAAGTTATGTGTACCTTGGACAAGAAATATCTTCAGACAACAGTATCATGAATGAAATCAATAGAAGAATAAGAAATGGATGGAGTGCTTTTGGGAAGAACAATATTATTCTGAAAAGTAACATGCCTCTTTGTTTGAAAAGAAAGGTGTTTAACCAATGTGTTTTGCCTGCACTAACTTATGGAGCAGAAACTTGGACACTAACAAAACGGATGGTACAAAGAAAGAAGATATATATATATATATATATATATATATATATATATATATATATATATATATATATATATATATCTGACCTATGTCATACGATAACGCTCGTATTTATAAATCAATTTTGATGAAACTAATTGTGTGTATTAAGCTAACCAATGTCTCGACCGAGTTCGTTGGCCAGCTTGGTCCGCCATTTTGTTTCAAGATGGCGTCCATTTAAAAATTTAAAACTAAAATAAATATACAAAACAGTTAAAAATTCAAATTTATTTTTTAATTACGTGTTAGGCCTTGATACAAGGATTCCAGAGCATTTTTTGGTTTACCTCTATCTTAAAAAATGGCTGAGATAGAGCAGTTTGAAATTCTAGGATGGCTGACATTTTGAAACAAAACAGCACATTAACGCGATTACTCACAAATTATTTTCTTTCATTGTTGTAATAATTTTCCCAATCATACGCATAAAACTATATATTCATATCCGTTAGCGCCAAAATTGGTGACAAAATTGGCCAAATTTGGCGACCAAAATAAGTCTTCATAAATGAAGCCAATTTGGCTCTTGCTCAATAATTTGGCGAATTTCTTATTCAAATTCAGTATTAACGAATCTTTTGTAAACATTTCTTTGCATTTTAACTTGCTGTTTTCGTGTAACATTAGCTAAAATTTTAAAACAAAGATATAGGAAAGCTACCTTTTCCTCCCGGTACAGGCCGGAAGGACTTTTTTATTTTTGTGTTTGGCTGTTATGATTGTCTCTTGCTGGTATAATGGCTCACTCATTGTTTAATCTGACTTTGTCTCTGAAAATTTACCCATAAATAACATTCAAATGAATGATATTGAAGATACCAGTTGCTTGAGTTCAAATGGAAATACAAATGTTGTACATTCATCTGTGCCAGTCATATCTTTGCTTCAAATAGCTTCTGAAATCGGGGCAATAACTTTAACATTTTTTTAACAAGCTCTAGTAGTATCTTAGAATATTTAGGGATTTTGATTTCTATCAGTGTAGTCTCGTAAAACATCGTAAATCGCTATCTTCTGTTCAACATTTGAGTGGGTATTCCTCTTACTGAAATAGGTCAGTAAGTAGAAAATTTTATATTAAAATCCTACAGCTGCTTTGATTTATACAAAAGTATAACAACAAAGATCATTCTTCAGTACTTGTAATGAATGACCTTTGGCACCTCCCTTCCCTCAGAAATAAAATTATCATTCTCAATACAACAAAATCACCAATTTAATGATCGCACCCATGTCAGTGTATCAAATGCTACAAGGTTAATCCTGTGACTCTTAAATGTAACTCGAATCAGATTTGTGCCACTCAGGATGAGGGGCCATGCTCAAACTCTGTCTCCTTCCTGATCTAGCGGTGCTGGTGACCATTACTCGGACTACAATCAGTGCCTTCTTCCAGGGAGCTGGAACATTTTGATGCTCAGGGGAATCATCCTCTTCAGGCCACATTCCCTGAATTCAATTGCCTAAAATAACTTTAACCATTTCCCGGGATTACAGTAAATACTGGGTGCACCAAAAGTTCATTAAAACTTAACTCATTAAAAAGAAACAAATGTTACTAAAAAATTGTAGTTTGTAGAAATGGGATGAAAGGGAGATCGGATTTTTTTTAAACAAAAACAAAAAAAAAGTTAAAAAATTACCAATAGATAGCGCTGCATGCATAATATGAAACAGATTTATGCAAATCAGGCTGACAATAAAACCCCTCAATGCTCCCAACATTCTTCCTACGATGCCTGCAGCATGCTATCATTACCAGATCAAGCACTGTTGGTTAAACTCTTTTACAAGAATGTGGAATTGGCAACTGGTGCATTGTGAAAATTCTGCACGGCAAAAGGACTGAAGACATGACTTTCATGTGCTGGGATACTGAAGTTTGTCACCCACTTCACAGAAATGGGTCTTTTACTATGAGCCTAATTTGCAGACATCTGCTTCATATTATGCATGGCAGCGCCACCCATCGGTAATTTTTTGAACCACAACTTTTTTTGTTATTAAAAAAGATCCGAAAATCTCCCTTTAATCTCATTCTTGCGAAGCGAAATTTTTTAGCATCAGTTGTTTATTTTTAATGAAATTTTAAAGTTTTTATGATCTTTTAGTGCACCTAGTATATCTCATCTTGAAATACTAGTCAGTTTTTCCAAAGGAAACTTACATCTTTCCATTTGTCGAATAATTAAAAAAAGCTCCCAACTGCTAGGTTATGTACGTCGTCATAAAAACAGGTTTTCATCATAAAGGGAGTTACTTGGGAAATGAACACTGGAACTTTTTAATCTCTTTCTTCGGTGTGTTTCAGAGAAAAAAATTGATGGCCTTATTTTAATTAACAATTAATTTAAAAAAAAACTTTTTCATATTTATTAAAAATTTTTAAAAATCAATTCCTGAAAGTCTGCTTTATACAGGGGTATAAAATATAAGATTGGATGGATAAGGTATCAAATAGAAATTGGTGGTTAAAAAGCAAACTTCTCAATTTCGACAAAATTGAGACTTTTTAAAAGTATTGCAGAAAATTCAAAAATCGCTGTATTAATTCTGAATAAACTTTATTGTAAAGAGGACAAAATTTACTACATTGGGCTTTAAAAAACTGGATTTGGATTGTTTTTTGTGAGTGGGTCAAAATTGGAAGTTTCAGGAAATACATGAATCATAAAAATAACAAAAAATCTATAATGTGATCCTCAGATGCATTCTGAGCTCTCTTTGTTTATCCAGAATCAAATTGGCAGACCTCTGTTTGTGGTAGATTTCCATAGCCATCACAAACACACACATACACGTATACACATACAGACAAAAACCTTCTTTTATTAATATCAGATAGAATATTTTTATTAAGGTTAAAATGGTAATCTTTTCTTTGATCTAAAAGCTTCTAAAATCCTTTAAGATTTATCTGTTTATTTTATCAGATGTAGATACCTCCATATAAATATGTAACAAAATAATTAGCAAAATCAAGCATTCATTATTAGTTATAATTTATTATCTGTATTGAATATATATTTTTTTTTTTTCTAAAAAGAAACTTTCAAACTTTCAACAAGATATATTTTGTTCCTTCTTTCTTTTTTTCATTAACTATTGCTTACTGTGATTTAAACATTTTGTTAAATGAATAATAAATCATTTTATTGACTTCAAATTTGTTGCACATTTTTATTTATATTTTATATCTTAAAGGTTGAATCTAAGACACAAATTGGTAAAGATTCATTCAATAAAAGATGTTCTCAAAGATCTTCATCACATGTATCATGTAAGTCTTAAATATTTAAAAAGTTTTTGAACATATCTTTGTCTTCCATATGCACATAATTTTGCTTTAAAAAAAATGGAGAAAAAATGTGGGACATGGATTATCCAGGTGTACTGGGTAGAATCTAGTTGGGTTGTTATCTAGAAATCTGATAATTTCAGTGATCAGTTTTTGCTTAAAATAAGCCAGTACTGCATAATAAATTTAATAAAATAGTACTGCATATAATAAATTTAATAAAATAGTACTGCATATAATAAATTTAATAAAATAGTACTGCATATAATAAATTTAATAAAATTTACTTACATGTTTCAGCAATTTTAAGCAAAAGATTTGCATTAGTCATTTTAAAGTGCACTACTATGACTAAAGAGCAATACTATGTACTAAAAAAATGCTTTCATATTTGCAGTACTCCTGTATATTGAAGAAACTTAATATACTTTGTGCACATCATAAATACATTAAATAAATAAATATTGAAAAACATATTTACTCTACATAAATTTATGCATTTAAAATTCCCTTGCAATTTTAAAAATAACAAAACATTTTTATTTATTATTTTTTTTAAACACAATTTAAAATTAATTACTTGGTTTACAGATACTTGGATAATCAATGTTCTACTGCAGAGATAGCAAACCTATAGATATCTTCTCATGTGATATCTGATATGCAATAATTCATATTTCTAATAAAGTTTATTTTCTGCACACTGGATATGACATAAAATTTTTCTTTTGCAATTTTCAAAAAAACTAAGAATTATAGAGATTTTTTTTTTTTTTTTTTTTTTTTTTTGTAATTTTTAATGTATTTTGAGTGAGGATTTTTGTATTGTAAAGTTTATGGAGTCTTGCTGTACATTCTGTATAAGTTTTTCACTTTATCTGTTGCTACTTGCCCATATTATTTTCAGCTATTTTAACTTATTTCTGGCATGAAAACAGCTCTTGAGCAAATAAATTAATGCTCTATGTATATTTTATAAATGTATTATTTGCCTTTAAAGAAATAACATTTAGTTGCATGAAACAAAATATTTTATGTAAGAAATTAAATTATATGTATAATTTTAATAATTTTTTTTAAGACAGTGACTGAAAATCCTAAAGATCACTTGTCAATGTTGATTTTTTTTGTTTATTTATTTATTTTGTAACCCAACTAACAATGGATAATTTGTTCATTTGATTGTCTATATGTCTTAATTATTTTGGAAATTTGTACTTATATTTTCATCTGTGTTGTACTGAAATAAATTTCTTATTTCTAGCTGAGGATGAATTACCTGCTCCTGAACCTGTACGA